>CAWUFW010002621.1:1200000-1800000 GCA_963921515.1 Calotriton arnoldi
GCATTGTAATGGGTCATACTTCAATTGTTTATGTCCCACACTCTGTTGAAATCTTTTAACAAGAGCAAACAAACAGCACATTACAAACAACAGGCAATATGAGCAGCTAATACTTGGAGAAGAGAACATTTCAGTTTGAAGGTGCAATGTCCTAAATCAATCAAAACTGCTTCTAATTTCAGACGAATGTGAAGGCAGGGAAAGCTTTGTAGATGATGGGCTGGAGCATGACTATCAAGGGGACGAGTTATGCACAAAGCTAAGACCAGATATTAAAGAAGTCCCATGAAAGGACAGAGGGCCTGATTACGAGTGCGGCAGTCTTCCGACCACCGCACTCGTGGTTGCGGTCCACTGTCTGCCGCATTACGACTTCAAAAATCATAGCGGCAGTGGACGAGAGGCTGCGCCAGGGAACAGTCATTCCCTGGCTCTGGCGGTGGCGGAGCTGCGCCACTATGTAACATGCTCAGCCACTGCCAGCTATTTCATGGCGGGAACCCCGCCATTAAAAAGGCTGGCGGTGCAGGAACCATGGGGATACATTCAGGGGGGGGCACATGTACCCCCTGTCTGTATTCCCCCAAAGTTCCAGCACAGCATGGACGTCACAGTCCATGCCATGCTGGAACTTTTTTGGCGTTCCCATTGCAGTGCCTATTTTCCAGCCACAGCCATGGGAAATGCGAAGGACCGTCTGCCTTACACGAGTTTAACTCGTATAAGGCGGGCAGTCCTTGCGCGGCTTTATCGCAGCTGTGTCAGCAGAGAGCCGGAACAACTGCACCAAAGTCGTAATAAGCCCCTTAGATTTTACACTGTTTGTTGATGGTTCCTGTATGAGGGACCCATATAGAAAATTGATAACTGTTTACGCAGTATATTCTATTTCAGAAACATTGAAGGCATCCTCATTACCAAATGTGACTTCAGCTGAAGTAGCAGAATTAATTGCTTTAACAAGAGCTTGCTGCTTGCCAGAGAATTTAAATGTGACTATCTATACAGAGAGCCAGTATGGTTTTGTTGTTGTGCATGACTATGGTCAACTCTGGTCACAAAGAAGGTTCATGACATCCTCGGGTGCTCCAATAAAGAATAATATGTACATCTTGGATTTGTTGGATGCAATTCAGAAACCGAAAGAAGTGGCAATTGTAAAGCGTCAAACCCATAAGGCTGGCAAGGATTTGGGCCCACTAGTAAATAAGTATGCTGACCAAATGGCAAGGTATTGTGCCTTGCAGGAAGGGACAATCATTCAGGAGATACGCGTTCCACAAATGATGACGCTACACAGGATTCAAACTATGTAACATGTTATTTTATGGATTCATTGCAGACTTCCTTGACTGAATTGAAGGATCTGCAGGAAGATGCGCCTGATGATGAAAAATTAAAATGAATAAAATAAGGTTACAAAAAGTATTATCAAGATTTGTATGTAAATAAGGATCAAAAGTATATTCTACCTAACTTGATGTTATAGCCTATGTCTAAATATTAGCATAATCAGGCTCATGCATGGAGAGACAGTCTAATCCAGATATTTAACAGTACTGGGAAAACACAAGATTTTGACATGTAGCTGAATATGTGTGAGACCGATGTTTAGTTTGCCATCTAAACAATCTGGGTAAAAAGACTTATGAATCACATTAGCAAATCAGAAGGCCCATTTACAAGATTACAAGCAGACTTTGTCAAAATGCCACTCTGTAATGGCCTTAAGTATATTTTGGTAGTTGTCTGCTTGTTCTTAAAATGGGTCAAAGCATTTCCCACTAGGACAGCAGATAGCTTTAAAGAAGCCAAAGTGTTGTTCAGGGAGTCGATACCATGATTTGGCCTCCCGACTTCTGAGGAAACTCATTGTGGCACCTATTTTAAAAATGAAGAACTTCAAATAATCTGTACAGCTTTTGAGATAAAGCAAAGATTCCACTGCACTATCGTCCACAATCATCTTTTGTGGTGGAGAGGACAAATAGTACCCTCAAGAACAAACTAGCAAAAGCCTGCCTCGACAGGCTTGAAATGGCCTGACGCACTTCCCCTTTTGTTGATGACTGTGAGAAGTACTACGAACAGGAAGATGGGGTCAAAGCCCCATGGAATCATCATGGGAATAGCAATGATATTTGCACGTGTACCTACAGCTGCACTATTTTCAATAACTGATTATATTGTTCTGGATTATTGCAAAGGTCCAGCTGATGTGATAAAATCTCTCTCTCGCCAGGGTAATACAGTCACAGAAGACTATAGAGACACTACCTGCCACAATCTAAAGGGAGGGGACTAGATTCTCATCCGTAAACATGTCCGCAAGGGATGTTTGGACGAGCAGTGGAATGGCCCTCGTCACGTTATACTGACCACCAATAGTACAGTCTAGTGTGCAGGAATGCGACAATGGATCCACGTTGCTCACATGAAAAGAGTTAGAGCAGTTGAAACCGTGAAAGAGGCAGATTCTGATGATCAAAACGCACAGACTGCTGAACAAGGTGACTGTTCAAGTGACAGTTCAGGTCAAGTTCACAGCGTGTATCCAGAGGGGGGGTGAAGAATGTGTAACAGGTGAAGATCGCGATGAAAAACGAACTAGTGGAGATCAATATGAAAAACAAGTTGAATATTGAAAGAAAAATCTAAAGCGACAGTTTCTAGTGAGTGAAAGTTCTGATGAAGCTTGAAACTCCAGAAGCCCAGTTACAAAGTAATCAGAGTGAAGGGCTCTTGCGATGAAAAATAGCATGGGTGGCAGCAAGAAGAAGTAGACTCTGATGTAAATGATAAGCTCGAAAAGTTTCTACTGAAAATCAGAGATGAAAAGACCCTCCTTCGGAAGAAGAAAATTCACTGTGGAAAGAGCAGATGAAAGAGAGACTGAATAATATACGAGAAAAAGCGAAAGCTGAAGTTCTGAGACAAACCAAGAACTAAAGACTTTCACTAAAGAAATTAGAGCTGAAAAAACTCAAACTCCCATGAAGAGAACTTGTAAGCAGAAACACTGTGAGCCAGAGCCAAAGGCAAGAAAGCTGTCAGCCTGGGAGACGAACAAGAGTAAAACATTGACCAGTAAAAGATCAGCCAGAAGGAGAGTTCCTAATCGAAAGTATGCTTCACAAAAATGGGTCTACCTGGCTACAATATCAGAGGATGACACAGATGAAGATGATTGCTTCCCTCTAAACAGGTGCCATGATTACTATGAGAATGACCAAGATTTAGAGCCTGATACAGAAGAAGAAATAAACACCTTGAGGGTAAAATAGAGACTTTGAAATATTGTACGTTGACAAAGAATCAAGACAAAACACAGAATGCTTGTTAAAATTTTGAAAAGACCGAAAGAGATTTAATGCACAATAATTTTATGAACAAATTGAGTGGAACTGATTTTGATTGGATTTTTCACATTGCCAAGAACTGATAAAGTCGAAGAAAAATTTGAGAAATTTAACTCGATTTTTGTTCTTATTTTTCCTGCCTACTCTATAGGAAAATAAAATAAAGAAAAACTTAATTTTTGACTTGGTCTCTAACATGAAGAATGGGTACAACACTTGCTGTAAATGTTTATGGATGATATTAGTAACTTTAATATTAGTGATATTAGTTGTCCTGTTGGTATACCTACTGAATCCTGTGGGAAATATTTCTAGACATAAATAGTGATGCTGCAATTGGAAGTAACTATACGAATTTAGAACAAAAGATACCAGTACATGAAAAACATTTATTTAGTGGTTTTAGAGATAATATGTATGCAAAAATGATCAGGGAGTATATTGAAATTATGCAGGTTCATGACTATTTTGTCTGTACTTTTCTTCCCAAGTCAGCTGGGGAAGGGGCTGTGTATGACCCACTAGAGCCTTCCTACTCACTCTCCAGTAATGTGTTTGTTGCTATCTTTAATTATGGGGAGTTTCTTTCTCCATACCCGACTGATTTTAATCTGACTCTGGGGAATTTATTCATTATAGAAAATGATAAAATGAAAAATATGGTAAATATTTTAAAGATATTTTACAAATTAGAGATGTAACTAATTTGGATGCTGCTTATTCGTGTTTATTAAGTAAGGAGGAGTGTGATTTTATTATGGATTATAAAGAGAGAGATATAAAAGTGGTATGAACTTAAGAAGAACATAAAACTATTTTGGAGCAGATTAGGGAAGAAGAATTTAGGTTTTCAAGTTTACATCCAAGATTGGAAATTGAGTGAGGGAGAAAAGGTGAAATGTGTATGGTAAGACATAGTCCTATCAAGGGAGGTAAGGAAGAATTTTTGGGTGAAAGCAAATGTAAGAAAACCTTTGATGAAAGTGGAGAGTTTCTAACGGGGAAAGAACTTAGAATGAGAGGAATGTATTATGTTTGTGGGAAAACTGCTTATTTTAATTTGCCAAAGAATTGGGTGGGTTCCCGTTATTCAGTTTTATTTTTTCCTAGAATTTATCACCTTTTTGTGGTGCACGGTCAGTCCCCCTCCTAAAGGTCTCTTTGCCTCTGCACCGGCATTCATAATACGGCGTAGGCGCAAAGGCAAAGTGATTCCCTCAATTGCATTTGGCAATGTCCCCATGCAAATGAGGGAATACCCTTCCAAGATAGCGCTGGTGCAACATGTGCGACAGCTCTATCAGTATTACAGAAATAGCTGCACAAGTATCTGCAGCCCCTTCTGTAATACCATAGTGTCCTGGGGGTCACATGGACGTTGCCCCTCCGGGACACTGTGTGCAAAACGGCTGCATGCATTTAATTTTGTATTCAGGTTAGTGGGATGACAACAAGGTATGGGCGTGCTTGGGAATGAGGAGCACACAGAATACAGGGTAAAGACAAAATTTGCTAATGCACTCTCATAACTCTAGAGCATCTGAGTTTTATTTTAGTTAGTTTCACAAGGCAGCTTCTTATCCCAAGGTTAAGGAGGCTAAGACAAGTTTATGGACCCAGCTATGACCAAACTAAATTACTGTGGCCATTATGTAGTAAGCAGTATGAATGTGCTTGATGAACAAGTTACTTACCTTCGGTAACAATATATCTGTAAAAGACATATATTAGTTATGGATTCCTCACCTTAGAATTACCCCCAGGCGTCAGACTGGATCCGGAGAATTTTTCTTCAGCAGTACCCCTGTGCATCGGTAGGTGGCGTCGGTCGACTCTGCGTTCGTCCTTGGTGTCGTGGTCGCCGGAATGACGTCGCGGTATCTACGTAGACGCCGCCCCTGCGCGCTGACGTCAGTTCTTTATACGACATTCCACGCCAGAAGCGCAGAGCCATGCAAGACACTGGTGCACAAAACTAGGGCCCTGAAAGGGAGTCCCTTACCCTAGAAGTCAGTTCGCAGAACTGGGAGGATGGGTGGGGCGGTGAGGAATCCATAACTAATATGTCTCTTACAGACATATTGTTACCGAAGGTAAGTAACTTGTTCATCTGAAAGAGACTATTAGTTATGGATACCTCACCTTAGAATAGATACCCCAGCAATACCAACTCCCAGAGGTGTGTCTGCGAACTAAGTTCACACCAGAAAGTCCTGGAGAACTGAACGGCCAAAGAAGCCGTCTCTCTGGACTTGGCTGTCCAGGCAGTAGTGTTTAGTAAACGTGTGCAATGAAGCCCATGTAGATGCCTGGCAGATGTCATGAAGAGGGACTCTACGTCTTAAAGCAGTAGTGGCTGCCGTCGCCCTGGTGGAATGGGCACGCAACCCCACTGGAGGTTCCTTTTTCGCTAAGGAATAGCAGATTTTGATGCAAAGGACGACCCATCGAGAGATAGTCCGTTTTTGGACGGCCCGACCTTTCTTGGTACCCACATAGCCAACAAAGAGCTGGTCATCCACCCGAAATTGCTTTGTGCGATCCCGATAGAATGAAACCGCACGTGTTGGATCCAGACGGTGGAGCCTCTCTTCCTCTTTAGAAGGATGCAGAGGCGGAAAGAAGGTGGGCAAAGTGATGGTCTGTCCTATGTGGAAAGAGGTAACTACTTTGGGAACGAAAGAAGGCCTAGTGCGAAGGACAACTTTGTCCGGATGAACAGCCAGGAAAGGAGGTTTGGAAGAAAGAGCCTGAAGCTCACACACCCTGCGAGCAGAGGTGATGGCAACCAAAAAGGCAGTTTTAAGTGTCAGAAGTCTGAGAGGAAAGTTATGTAGCGGCTCAAAAGGAGCGCACATAAGATAGGTCAGAACCAGGTTCAAGTCCCACTGGGGCATTACGAAAGGAATTGGAGGATACAAGTGAGTAATGCCCATAAAGAAGCGATTTACAATAGGGGACTTGAAAAGAGAAGGCTGGTCAGGAAGCTGAAGAAAGGCCGAAATGGCCGAAAGATAGCATTTTAGAGTGCCCAGAGCAGAGCCCTGCTGGTCCAACGAAAGAATGAAGAGGAGAACCTCTGAAAGGGGAGCAGAAAGGGGATCCACAGCCTTTGCTGCGCACCATGCGACAAACTTGTTCCATCTACAGGCGTATACTGTTTTGGTGGAGGGACGCCTGGCTGCCTAGATAACGTTACAGACTTCGGGAGGAAGGTCGAAAGCTGTCATCTGTCGCCGCTCAATCTCCACGCAAGGAGGTGGAGGCTGGACAGGTTCGGGTGGAGGACCGTCCCCTGTTGATGCGACAGAAGATCCTCCCGAAGGGGCAGTCTGATCCGAGGATCGATTGCCATGTGCAAGAGCTCGGGATACCAGACTCTTTGTGCCTAGTCCGGGGCCACAAGAATGACTTGGGCCTGGTTGCGCTTGATCTTCTTCAGCACTCTGGGTAGAAGTGGTATAGGCGGAAAGGCGTATAGAAGACTGCAACTCCACTCACGACGAAAAGCATCGCCTAGCGAATGGCGCCTTCGCAATTCCAACGCGCAGAACTGCTGACATTGCGCGTTCTCTTCGGTGGCGAATAGACCTAACCAACGCTCTCCCCACTGCTGAGAGCGACCTTGCACCACCTCTGAGAGAAGCCGCCATTCGTGATCCACCATGCACCGGCGGCTGAGTTTGTCCGCCCTGGCGTTCAGAGAACCTGCCAGGTGTTGAACCACCAGGGACATGCCCTAATGTTCCAGCCACTTCCAGAGACGAAGTGCCTCCTGACATAGGGTCCAGGACCCCACCCCGCCCTGTTTGTTGCAGTACCACATGGCGGTGGTGTTATCCGTTAACACCTGCACTACTCTCCCTTTGACAAAAGGAAGGAATGCCTTCAGTGCAAGACGGATCGCCCGAAGCTCCAGAAGGTTGATGTGGGGCCCGGACTCCGCCGGAGACCAGAGGCCTCTGATCTCCGCCTCTCTCATGTGGCCGCCCTACCCCTAAAGTGATGCATCTGTCACCACTGTGAACTCTGGCTGGGGAAGGGAGAGGGACAACTGCGGTTGACCCAATCCTGGTTCGTTAGTCACCACTGCAATTGGTGTGCAGTGCCCTCCGAGATCTGGATGCAATCGGAAAGATTCCCCTGATGCTGTGCCCAGTGGAACGTCAGGTCCCACTGCAGAGCCCGCATATGCCACCTGGCATAGTCCACCAGCAGGATGCAGGAGGCCATGAGGCCCAGTAGCCTCAGGGTCAGCCTGACTGAAACCCAGGATAGAGGCTGAAAGATCTGAATCATAGCCCGAATATCCCGGACTCGCTGCTAGGCAGGATAAGCTCGAAACTGCGCTGTGTCCAGAACCGCTCCGATGAAAAGGAGCTTCTGAGAGGGAATCAGGTGTGACTTCGGCATATATGGTGAACCCCAGCGAATGCAGGAGGTCGGCCGTAGTCTGGAGGTGCGAGACGACAGCCTGGGGCGAGCCCGCCTTCAACAGCCAGTCGTCGAGATAGGGGAAGACTGGAACCCCTGATCTGCGCAGATGAGCTGCACCTTCGTGAACACCCGAGGGGCGCTGGTAAGGCCAAAGGGGAGCACGGTAAACTGAAAGTGCTCGTGGCCTACAGTGAACCGTAGGTAACGCTGATGGGTCGGCAGGACGGGGATGTGAAAATAAGCGTCCTGCAAGTCCAACCCTACCATCCAGTCTCCAGGATCGAGGGAAGACAGGACCTGAGCCAGTGACAACATTTTGAACTTCTCCTTCCGGAGGAAGCGGTTGACGTTCCTGAGATCCAAGGTTGGACGCAGGCCCTTTTCCTTCTTGGGCACCAGAAAGTAGTAAGAATAACAACCACGACCTATTTCTGGGGCAGGAACTCGCTCGATGCATCCCTTGGCCAAGAGATCCGTAACTTCCTGTTGAAGAAGGGCCAAGTGATCCTCCGACATGTGATGGAATTGAGGTGGCATGGATGGAGGTGTAGTCTCAAAGGGGAGGGAGTAGCCCCTTCTGACTATCTGCAAAACCCACCTGTCCGACGTGATGATGAGCCACTGGCGAATGGTGGCCCTGAAAGGTCGGACTAGGAGGGCTTGGAGGCTGCTTCAGAGGGGGCGCTGGTGTACTGGCCCGCCCGCTGGCCCCCAGACCCACGACGGTGGGTCCCACGTTCCCGGCCGCGCAGAGGCTGGATGGCTTGCGCAGGCCTGTGGCTCTGGACGGAACGTGGCGGGGCACCCCTTCTGTAGCCACGAAAGGGGCAAAAAGCAGACTGTGCGGGGCGAAAGGTAGAAGCGAGGCCCAAGGACCTGGACGTAGCCCTGGAGTCCTTAAAGCCCTCGAGCGCGTTGTCTGCTCTGTCGCCAAACAAGCGATGGCCATCAAAGGGCATATCCAAATGCGTAGCTTGGACATCACCTGAAAAACCAGTGGACCTCAGCCAGGCGTAGCGTCTCAGGGCTACTGACGTTGAAATCGTCCTGCCCAGCGAGTCGGCGGTGTCCAGCCCACAACGTATGGCGAACTTTGCTGCGTCTATCGCTTCGGCAACTGCACGAAAGAGCACGGCCCGGACCGGCGTCGGGCAATCACCCTATCAACAGGAGCCACTGTGTTGGGCTTGGACCAAGTGCCTAACAGGATGTCCGTGAGGGCCTCATTGAACTGCAGCATTTGCTCCGAAGAGGCCGCTGCCGGTTGAAGCACCTCGGTAAGGAGGTTAGTCCTGACCGCCACATAGTAAGCTCAAGGTTTAAGGCCTCAGCCGCCCTACGCAACACCACTGCGTATGATGCACCCTCCTCCGTAGCCACGTTAGGGGGAGATAGCATGCCAAGGTCTGGGGAGGTGTCCAGACCACTGGCCTCACCCAACTCCTCTCTCCAGTTCGGTTCTTCTAACTGGCCTGCCGGAGGGTCCACAGACCCCTCCCAGTCCTCGTCACCCTCCTCTGGTAGCCACTCAGGGCGATAGGGAACACCAGGGGAGAACAGTGGTACAAAAGTACCGGTCCGCGCCGGTCCCGATGTCGGTCGACGCCGGCCCGGCTCCGTGTCCACATCGAGGGGGAGGATGGGGTCGACGTCGGCTGAGGACACAACCGGTGTCGGAGGTGTCACCACTGGATTCGGCGCCGGACGAGGTGTCACGAAGTCGACCGGCGCCGATCCGGATCCAGGCCTGGATGCCTGGGGTCCCTGGGGCGCCAGAGCCGAAGCCGCCGGCATCGAAGGCCTATAGCCCCCAGCCGAGTCGGCAGGGCCAGAAGGCACGCCCGCGGTGTCGGGCTGCCCAAAGATCGAGTGGAGGGCTTCGTAAAAACTACAAAGTTGGGCAGGGGTCGCCCCAGCTCCCGGAAAGGGAGGGAGGCTCGGGGTTGACCCAACAGGCTCCGCGGGCAGAGCCGGACGACTTCCTTACACAACCTGCGTCGCGTCGGCCAACGGATGGGGAGAACGCGAAGAGCGACGATGCTTCTTCGCCTTCTTTTTGTGCTTTGACTTACCCGAAGACGATGACTTCGAGGATGAGTGGTGGTGATGGCTCCACGACCGGTCCCGCGACCTCCCTCTTGACCGGGACCTCGAGCGGCGCGGAGCGGACTGCCGGGCCTCGAGAAGCTTTCGGGACTGCTCCCGGAAAGACTTCGGGTTCATGGCCCGGCAGTCGGAGCACGACTTTGGGTCGTGGTTGCGCTCCAAACACCAAAGGCACACGAAGTGCGGGTCCGTAACCGACATCAATTTGCGACAGGAGTCGCAAGCCTTGAAGCCGGTTTGAGAACGGGACATCCCTACGTGCTCCAGGAGTTGAACGACTCGAAAAGATGTCGACAAAGAGTCGCAAAAAGAGAGTCAAAATGTGACTCGAGGTACCGATCTCTCCGGATCTGCGCTGGCTGGCACGGAAAAAGAAAGAACTGACGTCAGCGCGCAGGGGCGGCGTCTAAGTAGATACCGTGATGTCATTCCGGCGACCACGCCGCCAACGATGAACGCGGAGTCGACCAACGCCACCTACCGACACGCAGGGGTACTGCTGAAGAAAAATTCTCCGGATCCAGTCCGACGCCTGGGGGTAATTCCAAGGTGAGGAATCCATAACTAATAGTCTCTTTCAGATTTAGCCTGCAGAGCTTGCTTACACCAAACAGCAAAACACAAGCAATTGGTCTCGCATTTGTGAAAGTTAGAGCTATTGGTGGTGTAAATGACAATGTTTTTTCTTTTTCTTTTTTTTGTTTGCAGTGGAGTGATCATATTTGCAAAGCGCTATTGCCATTTGTATGACCTTGTGGCGCTGGAGAACAAGAAAATGGGAAATAGGTTAAGAGGGAGGGTGGGTGGAAAATAAATGACACCAATGGAAAAGGGAATTTAAAAAATAGGAAGGAGTTGCTGTACAGGGTTGGGGATAATGCATGACAGGAGAGTGTGTGATACCGGAGCAGGATATGTGCTTGAGAGACAGAAGGAGCGAAAGACGGTTTAGAGAGAAGGGTACGTGAGTGACAGGGAGAAAGGGATGGTTAGAGAAGAATGGGGTAGGGGAGAATGAATATGAGGGGGAGTGAGTTAGTGAGGGAGAGACTAAAGCAGACTGGACGAAAGAGAGAGCTGGGGGATTTGATTTTGGAGCCTGATTACCCAGCTATGAAGGGTCAATAATGGGAAATGTAGCAGGGTTTAAGCACAGAAATGTAGGGACACCTCCCAACACGGCAACATCTAATAAAACCCTGCTTCAAAAATAGACTCCCATGAGACACACAGTTGAGCGTACACATAATAGGGAAATAAACAGGTCATCCATTGATGTTTATTTTGCGAGCATCCATGGCAACAGTAGAAGTGCATAAAGTAAACTGTGGGAAGTGTGACGCTATGCCACATCCCCTACCCATGCTCTTGGCAGGGTTTTCAAGGTCTGAGGTCATTGATGTTAGCATGTTTCCTAGGAGGTTGCTTAACGTAATAAATGTATAATGTACAATATTATTATGTAGGTCTGGTTCATGTAATACATGGGTGCTTCCAGAGTCCCTTGGGCACAGAGTAAGGCCCGAAATTGGAAACATTTTTTACAACCACAACATGGAGGGGCAGAGTAGACATGGTCCATTCACAAATGATGCCTATTTTTGGTTTACCTAAAAAGCTTGTCTACACACAGGATTGTGGTGCTGCATAAAATAACCTTTTAAAAGCAAATGAAGGCCTGGCTCTATTGCAATTGATGGCAGCCCTTCTATTTGATGCTAATGGAGTAATTACAAGGCTGAAGTCCCTCAACCATATTTAATTCATGTAAAAAATAATTATATAGTTTCTCCTCAAAAGCAGCTCAACAAAAAAATTACCAAAACTAGGCCACAACTAACAGAGTGCGATCTGCCGCTGAAATTTGGTGGATGTTGAATGTCGTTCACTAGTTTACTTTTTCACAACGACGATTCTCTATTGGGGGAGAGGTGGGAATTTAAATGGAAAAGCACACTTTATGTTCCTGCTATTTCCCTCAAAATAATAATGTTGCATAGCGCTTCATGCCACACTGCTAGTGTGGGCAAGACTTTGCAATCTACCAGTTTAATGTCTTCAGAACTACTGAATGCCGGTTCTACCTCACTAGGTTTATGAGCCATGGCCTTTAGATCGCTGCAGATGTCAGCGGCGAGTGACAACTCAGTTACAGTGACTTCAATCGCTCTGCACCGCACTCCTCCCAGTGCAATCTACAGCAAAGCTGTAAAAATAAATGTAGACTGAATACCACGTCTCGAAGACGGCGCATGCGTGCCTAGGCGAGATTTAAAAATCACGTTTTGATGTCAGTGAGGCACTAACTACTGTGGGCCAACGGAATATATTGGGGCTAAATTGAACTCCCTAATTCATAAATGAATAGCAGAAAGTACAATAATATCTTTATTAAGGAGAGTTCTGCCGTTTTCCTTGCAGGATTTCTGCTACTTTGAGAAGCTGAAATATCTGGGGTTTTGTCTTACTGGTCTGCAGTAACTTTGCTGATCTCATAATTTGTAATGTGGCAGATAGAATTACCAACCCCTTAGGGAATTATAGCCACACATACCACTGTCTCGGTTAGATGTTAACCCACCTCGGAATCGCTGATCGCAGTCAAGGTAAAACAAGCTGTATGCGCAGTGACGTGAAGTGATCAGGGAAGGCATAGCCTTTGATAATAGAGGTATGCACAGCGAAATGTGAAGTGAACACAGACAGGCATAGCCTCTAGTAGTGCAGGTATGCTCGGAGAGATGTGAAGTGAAGACAGGGTGAGATAGCCTTCGAAAGGTGAATGCGGAAAGAGATTAAATGAAGACAGAGATCAAGCGTCTGATGCGTGATGTATATGCAGAGAGATGTGAAATTAAGACAAGCAGGCATAGCCTCTGATGCAATATGTATACGCAGAGAGATGTGAAGTGAACAAAGGGAGAAAGAATCTCTGAAAGAAATGTATACACAGAGAGATGTGAAGTGAAGACGGAGATATGACCTGTGAGGATGAGAGATGAATACGCAGCGAGCTGTGACATTAACACAGGGGCACAGCATCTGATGAGAGATGTGTGCACAGAGGGAAGGTCTATGTTCTCGAGACACTTGAGTTCGGTTTCTGGTGGTCTTCCCTCATAGGAGTGTGCACACGGAAGGATGGTCTTGTCTCATTTCATATGAAAAGTGTACGCAGAGCTGGGTGGCTTCTTACTTGGGAAACAATTATGCTCAGAGTTTGAGGAATTACCTCTGACTGTGAGGAAAATGATGCTCCTTCGTTTTGGGGAAAAATGCACTATACAGAGGGTCAGCACCCTCATTAAATAAAATATTAAGCAGATGAAACTGGGGACTCCACAACCAATGAGCACTTCTAAATTTTGTACTGCATGTTAGGATTTGATAAAGTGCCACCAATGGTCCAATTCAATGCCATTTTACACATTTCGACTCCTCTTATAGCTGATCACTTCATAGATATTTGCAGACATGGGATTGGCTTACATATAACCTGGAAGGACTGCAATTACTGATAAATGTAATCTGTTAAAAGATAAATGACGGATAACGCCAACACTGGTCTGATTTTACGGACATTTGGTGTAGCTAGCAAGTAGACTTAAACTTCATAGGCATAGCTGGCATTGTAGGACTCTCTCCTAATGTACGATACTTGTTTTGTTAACTCAAAGCATGATTAGTGAAATTACAACTTTGTCAAATTCGTAGTGTGTTGTCAAGTCCACGAGTTGTGTGACGTTATTGTTGTAGTACCATAAAGAAAAGAAGTTATGCCCTGGTGATCAGCCTGTAAAAAAGGCCTAAATGTTCCCTCTCTTTGACATAACAACATGGATGGTGCCTCACTCGATGCACATGGAAAGGGTGGGGGGGAAATGCTGCATTTGTGCTCAGAGGGTGGGGGGAGGGCTCAACGTGAATCAGGAGGGTGAAAGTAATATTTCATGAGAGCGACCAACTTTGTAGCTCCCAGGTGGCATAATAAAAATAAAAATGAAGCAGCGCGCCCTGAACAAAAGGAAAGGCAGCCATTAGCTGAGCGCGAGCGCTTAGCGAGCATGGATAAGATGCACACAGAAAGGGTGGGGGAGGAGGAAAACGCTGTGTTTGGGCTTGGAGGGTGGGGGGAGGGCTTCTAATGTGAACCAGGAGGGTGAAAGCAATAGAGCATGAAAACGGACGACTTTGAAGCTCGGAGGTGAGCGCACTGAAGAAAGAAAAGGTAGTCAACAGCTGAGCGGGAGCGCTGCTAGAGAACAGCTAAAAAAGTAGTCCTCACAAGTGTAATAAATAACATACCGAGTAACAACACATGTAAGAGGGGCAGTCTCCATGGGAGGTTACAACATGAGAAAAGGAGATGACTTGGAAACTCCAACGCACGGAAGTGCTGACATTGCCCGTTCTTGGCGGTGGTGACTAGATCGAGCTAGGGCTCTCCCCATTCGCAGAAGAGACCTTGAGCCATCTCTGGGTATAACTGCCACTCGTGGTCCGCTAGACACCAATGGCTGAGTTCGTCTGCCCTGGTGTTCAAAGAGATCGCCAGGTGGTTTACCACTTGGAAGATTCCCTGGTGATCCAACCATTTCCAGAGGCGCAAGGCCTCCTGGCACAGGGTCTGTGACCCTATCCCATCCTGTTTGTTGACGTACCACATTGCGGGGTTGTTGTCCATGAGCACCTGTATCACACGCCCCTTGATGGATAGTAGGAAGGTTTTCGGCATCAAGAGGATGGCCCTCAGCTTCAGATGGTTGATATGGAACAGTGACTCCGCTAGAGACCAGAGGCCTTTAATCCCCACTTCTCCCAGGTGGCTGCTTCAGCCGAGAGGTGACACATCTGTCACCACTGTCAACTCTGGGAAGGGAGAGGGGTCTGCTGCTGACCCAAACACAGTCCAGTAGCCACCACTGCAGATTTCTCAGTCTCCTCCAAAATGTGGACGTAGTCAGAGAGGTCCCCTGGATGTTGAGCCCACTGGGACCTCAGATTGCAGGGCAGAACCCCCACATGCCACCTGGCGTGTTCGACCACCAGGATGCAGGAGGCCCTCAGTCACAGCAGCCTCAGAGTCGACATCACTGAAATCCAGGAACGAGGCTGAAAGATTGGGATCATAGCCTAAATGTCCCGGACTCTCTTTCCCAGGGGAAAGGCAAAAAACAGGACTGTATCCAGAATGGCTCAAGGGGAGGGTCTAGGAAGGAGTCAGGTGTGACTTCAGCACATTCAAACTGAACCTCAAAGATAACAGGAAGTTTGCCGTAGTCTGGAGGTGCCAGGGGGCGAGCCTGCCTTCAACAAGTAATTGTCGAGGTAGGGGAAGACTGGTACCCCAGACTTCCGAAGATGTGCTGCCGCGACCGCCATAACTTTCGAGAACACCCGAGGGGTACTGGCAAGACTAAAGGGGGGCACAGTGAACTGAAAATGCTCCTCTCCCACCACAAACCGCTGACAGCGCCGATGGTTCGGCAGAACGGGAATACGAAACGAGGCTTCCTGCAGGTCAAACGCCACCATCCAGTCGCTAGGGTCAAGGGCAGACAAGACCTGGACAAAGGTGAGCATTTTGAGTTGCTCCTTCCGGAGAAAGGAATTGAGAGGGTGCTGGTCTAGAATAGACCAAAGACCCCCATTCCTCTACATAATATAACATGTGTATTTGTAAAGCGCACATTCACCCGTAGGTATCTTGGAGCTGAATAACAGATGTTTATTGTTACTCAACTCAATGGTACTCATTTTATCGACCTTAGATGGATGGAAGGCTGAGTGGACCCGCTGGGATTTGAACCTGTGACGATGAGGTTGAACACAGGCCGCTGCAGTGGACACATTAGTCCACTGAGCCACCAGACCCGGCTCCTCCACCAGACCTCTGATGGCACTCTCCAGTTCAGCGAACTCGGGAGCAACTTTATGCGTCGGGTCTTGGTCCCTGGTGCAGAAAGGTGGTGATCGGCAACAGGCTGAAGACTTTGAGCTACCAACTTGCCCCAGAAGCTTTCTCAGCTGTTGTGTCCCTATGCTGTGAACAGGAGGCCAGATCACTGACCCTTTGAGGCTCTTGGCTTTGGCTGGACTTGACTTCTCCTAGAGCAGGACACAGCAGACACGGTCCCTCTCCTTTGCTAGCCACCAGGTTCAGCAGGTGTAGTCCACGTCGGTGCAGGCTCTCTTTGCCGGTTTCGCAGTACAGCAGGGCAGTGCTCCTTCTTCCAGTCCAGCTGAGATCCGAGTTTGAGGTGCCAGGAGTGCCCTACTGATGCTAAGAAAATGCCCTCAGGGCAGGATGCGGTTGGTAGCCAAACGGACTACCAGGTTTCCTCCTACTTCATTACCGCTTCCTGCGCAGTGTAGCATCTGAGCATCCCAGGATGCACCATTCTGCCCACTTCCAATATGGCAGGACCCCTCCCCCGGCGTATGGCGCTCCCTAGCAGCTACACGCCCTGGAAAACCAGCGTAGCAACTTGTTCCTCCTCTCCTGTCCCAATTGCTAACCTGTCTGGCTAAACAATGGAGCAGCACCTCTCCCAAGTTTTACCCATTTGCCCTTAAAAAGTGGCTTCTCCTTTGAAGCTCACTGTGGTGGATTCCCCCCCATCACGGAGCACCCTGACCACTCCAACATGGCGACCGCTGAGACCCCAATCCGAAGTGCACTATACGTTCCAGCAGGACAAGCCGGAATACCCTTGCCGGAAACTGCGAGCCAAGGAGGTGGGGCCGAGAGACGGGCTTATTTGCCGGGGACACAGAACAAAGGGAGAAAAACGTGAGGAAAGACGGAAAACAACCGGGAGCTGAGGACGAGACCTACATTCAGTTTGGTGGAGCCGGGGAACCGCCGCAGGCCGGAAGCATGCCTCAGCAAGAGGAGGACCGCACCGAGGTTGACCGCTCAAGGAGCAACGCCCACGAGTCCGGTACTCCAGCGAGGGAAGCGGAGGCTGCAACTCCCCTCCCCGCGGCCCAGGAGGGTCGGGTTTCAGGCAGGTGCCTGGGTTCTTTTCATTTAGAGGCTGGTGGGCGGGGATACGGGGCACCTCACCCTGAGTCATCACGACCCCCTTTTCACTTAGGCACATCACGGGAGCAGCACACAGGTGACGGTAGCACTTTCCCTTCCCTTGACTACCGCTAGGACAGCGGTTTGATACAATTTCTTTTCTTTATTCTTTCCGGTTCCCTTCCCAGGAGAAGAACGGAGCCTTCCCCAAGAAGAAGAACCAGACCTGGGGGATCACCAGCAAAGCAGCCTCCTTATAGTGACTGCCTCAACTTACATTGTGTTTTTTTTGTTGTCTTTCATTGTGACCCATATTTGGAACTGTTCCTAGAAAAAGGGACATACTCAAGAAGGACTGGGGGAACCCTAACACGAAAAGAGGAGAATAAAGGAAACCCTTCCTCATACTACCCCACTTGTTTCTTGTGTTACTGCAGTGGGAGGGACGGTGTACACTCGGCTTGGCCTAGCGCCCACACTCACCTTTTGGGCCAACACCTGTGTGGCTTCCTCCCCAGTCAGTCTTGATCGTTCAGTCCACTTAGGGGTTCGTATCAATTGGACAGGGCAAGATTCAGGCCCTGATTCCAAACATAAGCATTATCAGGGGCCTTGGAAACAACATGAAGAATGACCCCCTGGCGAGGCAACCCCAGGATCACAGGTTTATAAAAATATCCCAAAGGCGAACTGTGATACGACTAGTGACTATTGAGCCCACACCTAAATTTGAAAGTATTAACTGCAATGCAGTCGCCTCTAACGGATTTGGGAGCGCTGCCTATCCAGCCTACCCTATGTACAATAATTGTCTCATCAAATAGCATCTGTCTAACTTCAGGAGGGGTCCTCTGAGCAAGCCAGTGAACAGCCTTATTCTTGAGTTGCAGGAAATCCTGTTGGGCAGATTGTGATACAGCCGGAACATTTGCCAAAACTAAAACATAGGGGGTGCAGGAGAGAGGGAGATGCAAAATAGAAGTGGAAGGGGAGGAGACCTGAGGAGCCCCCATCAGAGCTTTCTGAAGGGGTTGGGGAACTCTCTGCTCTGAGTGTGGTGCGCATGAAGCCAACCTAGCCCCAACCCCTCGGACTGCACTATCGACTCTCCCCGAGGTATGTCCATGTGCTGAAGGTTTACGAGTAATGTTTCCAATAGATGTTAAATCACCCCCATTATCTGCATCAGAAACTAGTCCTATTGTAGTAAGGGGATGCTCACTCATACTTGGCACTATCTCATGGGGGAGGCATGTTTACCTGAGTGACATTATTTGTAGTATTCAAGATGTGAGTCATTTTACGCAAGATAGTTTCCATCTGTTCCTTAACGTACCCAACAGAGCTTATCATTTTCTAATGCATCAAATCTATGGGTAAAATTCTCCAGGGCCGATAAAATTCTTGTTTTCAGGATACTTGGGGCATTTTGAATAGCACACTCATCTACAGCAACCAATTGACCCCTTATCGCTTTCTTTAAATTACTTGAGCTGGGTTGAGGGGGAGGCAGGGACACCCCTTTTTTTATTTGTGCCTTTAGATCAAGGACCACTCACTACAGCACTCCCTCCCGGTACCCCATGTGGTGCCAACTGAACTTGTAGGTCTAGAGAGGCAACCAGGACTTCTAAATCTGAGTCAACTTCCTGGCTCCCACTGCCTGAGAGTTCCTGGGTCTCACATAGGGCAAAACAGTTCTAGGAGCTATGGGTGCAGGATCTTCAGCTGTAGCCAACGTGTCTAGGCCCTGTTCGAGTGAGTTATTTGTTCTTCCACAGAAGAGATCTCTTCAGCAAGGGCACCATGGCATTATTTAAAAAAGATAAAATTGTACTGCTCGTTCTGGGGTGTTATTAATTGTGTTTTTAGCTTCCGCTTTCCTTTTCCCCATGGTGCAAGAAGAGATAAGTCTACTAACGAATAGTTTCTTACCTGTCGGTGTAGTTTTGCAGCTTGAAGACTTTCTGGATTCACTATGCTGTGCATTATTCTGCCATCTCGTGGTTGGGTCCGGATTCGTAGTCTTTTCTTTGTTTTTGTGTTTTTTGTTTTTTTTGTTGGCCCAGGTGGGCGGCGACGCCCCACCATTTGGTGTCTTCGGTGACGTCGTCGCGCTTCCGGCGGAAGCTCCCACCTTTGGTAGCCATCTTCGGATTCTTTTTTCTTTTCCTCTTACAGTTTTTTGTTGTCTATGTCTTTAACCTTTAATCCTTCAATTATTCTTTGATCCCTTTAAACCTTGTATGTAGTCTAGTTGTACCCTTAACCTCCTATGTTATCTTCCTGGCGGAGGCGGGTGGGATCGCTAGTGAATCCAGAAAGTCTTCAAGCTGCAAAACTACACCGACAGGTAAGAAACTATTCGTTTTGCAGCGTGAATCTTTCTGGATTCACTATGCTGTGCATAGACTTAGTAGCGGTTTTGTTAATGCGGTGGTTGGGTGGAAGATGAGCATTGGTTGCTGAAAATGTGCTGTAAGACCTTCTGTCCTACTTGTGCCTCTTTGTTCATTTGGATATCAACACAGTAGTGTTTGGTGAACGTGTGCACGGAAGACCATGTTGCCGCTTGGCAAATGTCTTGTATAGGTGTGTTCGCTAGGAACGCAACCGTTGCTCCCTTTTCCTTGTTGAGTGAGCCTGGGCGGCTCCTTGTAATTCCTGTCCTGCCTGCTTGTGGCAGAGTTGTATTGCTTGTGCAATCCACCGTGCAATGGTATTTTTTGTTACTGGTCGTCCCAGGAAACTGCTTGCGAAGGAAACGAAGAGTTGTTTTGTTTTCCTGCATTCCTTCGTCCTTTCTATGTAGTGCATCACTGCCCTTCTGGCGTCCAGCGTGTGTAGCGCCTTTTCTGAGGGTGTTGAAGGTTTCTGGAAGAAACTTGGTATCTGTATTGTTTGATTGATATGGAACCGCGACACCACCTTTGGCAGGAAGTGTGGGTCCGTTCTCATGACAATTCTGTCTTTGTGTATTTGCAAGTAGGGCTCTTGTAGTGTGAGAGCCTGCAGTTCACTGACTCTTCGCAGTGACGTGATAGCCACTAAGAAAGCCGTTTTTAGTTTGAGCATGTGCAGTGTGATCTTGTGTATGGGTTCAAATGGTGATTTCATCAACTGTGTCAATACAGTGTTGAGGTTCCAGCTTGGGGCTGGCATCCTTTTAGGGGGGGCTATTCTTTTAGCCCCTTCCAGGAATCTTTTTACCACTTGGGAGGTGAAGAAGCTTTTCACCGCTTCTCCCCTGGTGTAGGCCACTATGGCTGCTAGGTGAACCCTTAGTGACGAGTAGCTCAGCCCGCTATGTAGTAGGTGTGTTAAGTATCGCAGTACTGTTGATTCTTTTGTGACTTTTCGTTGCAGTCCCTCTGTAATGCACCATTGTGAGAACCTTTTCCACTTTGCAATGTAGCATTTTCTTGTAGTGGGTCTCCTTGCTTCTCTGAGTACTGCCATGGTGCTTGGAGGTAGTTTGAGGTGTGCGAATTCTAGGTCCTCAGGAGCCATGCTGCTAGGCTGAGGCTGTCTGGTTCTGGGTGGAGCACTTTTCCGTCTTGCATTGTGAGGAGGTCTTTCCTTCTGCTGAACCTGTGTGCTGGTTCCTGCGCCATTTCCATTATCTGTGAGAACCATGATTGTCTGGCCCACTGAGGTGCCACCAATATCAGTGTCATGCTGCTGCTCCTGCATTTGCTGAGTACCTTGTGTAACAGTGGTATCGGGGGAAAAGCGTATGCAAATTCGTTCGACCAACTTATCCATAGCGCATTCCCTAGGGACCTTTGGTCCAGTTGTCTGGATGCGTAATGTTGGCATTTTGCATTGTGGAGTGTTGCAAACAGGTCTATCCGTGGTGTTCCCCACTTTTGGAACAGCCGCTGCACCATCCTGCTGGTTGAGTTCCCATTCGTGGGATGCAGACGTCTGCCTGCTGAGTCGGTCTGCTTCCACATTGTCTATTCCTGGAAGGTGTATTGCTAGCAGGTCTATCCTTAGAGGGATGGCCCATCTCCAGATCTCTTGTGCCAGGCTTGATAGCGGTGTTGACTGTGTTCCACCCTGTTTGTTGATGTAGAACATCGTTGTTGTGTTGTCTGTTTGTATCAGCACTCGCTTCCCGTAAAGCTGCTTTTGAAAGGCTTTTAAGGCTAGGAACACTGTTTTTAGTTCTAGGACGTTGATGTGTTTCACTGCATCTTGTTGTGACCACAGTCCCCTGACGCGGAGTCTGTCCATGTGTGCGCCCCAGCCCTGCTGTGAGGCATCCGTTGTGATGGTCACTGTTGGGAGTTGGCTGTGTGAATGGCTTCCCTTGTAATATGTTCTTTTCCTTCCACCACGCTATTTCTTGCTGCACTGCGTGTGTGACAACCACTAGATCTTCCCAACTCCCTGTCGCTTGTGACCACTGCTGCTGTATCCATTCTTGGAACAGTCTCATGTGCAGTCTGATGTGTGGGACAAGGTGAATGCATGATGCCATCATTCCCATTAGTCTGCTCACCGTCCTCACTGTCAGAACTTGCCCCTTGCGGTAATGACGTGTTTCCCTCAGGAGCGCTATAGTTCTCTTGTCGCTGGGGAACACCTTGGACTGTGTGCTGTCTATTAGCGCCCCTAAGAATATTTTGATCTGCTGAGGTTCTGTTGACGATTTCTCCCAGTGTATTGAGAAACCTAGTGTGGACAGTGTTTGTATGACTTGTTCGATGTGGTCTTTGCAGAGTTTGTATGATCCTGCTTTCACAAGCCAGTCGTCGAGGTAGGGGTATACATGTATGCTCTTTCTCCGAAGGTGCGCAGCAGCTGCTGCTAGGCATTTTGTGAACACCCTTGGTGCGGACTTTAGTCCGAAGGCAAGCACTGTGAACTGGTAGTGTTCGTGGCCTATCACGAATCTTAATAGACGTTTGTGTTTGTGGTTGACGGGTATGTGCAGATATGCATCTTTCAGGTCTAAGGTCGCCATGTAATCCCCTTCTTGGATTTGTGGTATTACTTCCTGAAGTGAAGTCATTTTGAATTTTTGAGTTTTTATGAACTTGTTCAGGAATCTGAGGTCCAGTATTGGTCTTAGTGTTTCGTCTACCTTTGGCACAAGGAAGTATGTTGAGTATACTCCCTTGTTTCTTTGGTTTTTTGGGACTAGTTCTATTGCTCTTTTTTGTAGCAGCTCCTCTGCTTCTAGACGGAGGAGGGCGAGTTCCCTTGCGGGTATTGTCCGATGTCTTGGTTTTTTCGCCGGCGGGTGTTTTAGGAGGTCTATGCAGTACCCGTGCTGTATGGTGTTTAGTATCCACTTGTCCGTGGTAATTTTCCTAATCTTCCTCCCACCGGTGTTGTATGCTCGGTGGTTATTTGTTGTATGTGTGTGTTCCTTATTTTGTTCCTTTGTGGACTTCTCCTCTCCCTTGGTGTTAACTGGGGAGGGTGTGGTTTGTGTCTGGAGTCACTTTGAGGTGGGCTGCTGGCCCCCTCTTCGGGCCTGTCCCCGTCCGTACCCGCGCCCTCGAAAGGACCGTCCTCTTGGTTGGTACTGCCAATTTTGTTGCTGTTGTCCCTGCAGGTTTTGGCCCTGGTTGTTCCCCTGATATCCTTGCTGGGGTGATTGGTGTGAAGTGGTGGGTGCATTGCCCCCTCTACCACTGGGTCGCCTTGAGGGGTTTCCTCTTCTCATGCCCCTGAACTGCAGCGCTCCCATGGACCTTGCAGTTTCGTTGTCCGTCTTCAGTTGAGTCAACTTGTTGTCAACTGTTGCCCCAAACAGTTTCTCACCGTCGAAAGGTGTATTGATGATGTTGCTCTGTACTTCTGGCTTGAAGCCGGAGATCCTGAGCCATGCGTGTCTCCTTTCAGTAACTCCTATCATCATTTGCCTGCTGGAGTTCTCTGCTGCGTCCAAAGCTGACTTTAAGCAAGTGTTAGCGATGGCCTTGCCTTCCTCCGCTAGGTAATTTGCCCTTTGTTGGTGTTCTTCTGGCAGGTGTTTAATGAGCTGACTCATTTCTGCCCAATGCTGGTACGCATGCCTGCTGATGAGGGCGTTGGAGTTGGCGATGCGCCAGTGTATGGCTGCGTTCCTCTCCACTTTTCCTCCTGTGAGGTCTATTCGCTTGCTCTCCTTGTCTGGAGGTGGGCCTGTGTTGGTGGGCACACCGGCCCTTTTTCTGGCCGTTGCAGCGATAATGGAGTCCGCTGGTACTGACCCTTGGATGTACGCCGGGTCTTTTGTAGAATGTTTATATTTCTTCTCGCTTCTAGGTGTAACCGCTTTGCAGACTGCTGGTTCCCTGAAGGCCTCCCTTCCCTGGTCGAGGACGCCAGGCAACATGGGTAGGAATTGGCTCCTTGTCTGTTGAGGGAGCAGGGTTTCGAAGAGGAAACCTGCCTTTGTTTTTTCTTCCTGCATTTCGACCCCATATGTCTTTGCAGCTTTCTGGACGACCTCATTGTAGACTCCGATGTCGTCTGGCGGCGAAGGCCTCGAGGGGTAAGAGTCTACCCCTTCTTCTGGTGACTCTGCGTCGAGGTCTTGCCAGTCTATGTCTTGTACCTCCGAGGACGCCGAGTCCCGGTAAGACTGCATCTCTTCTTCGCCTTCGGCTTCGAAGTAGTAGTCTTCTTCGTCCTGGTCTTCGAGTTGTTCAGGTGTTGTCGGTGGCTCGATGTATTCGGCTTCGAACTCCTCGAGCGCCTCGTGGGCTGGCTTCGATGGGATAGCGTATTGCTTCATCTTGTCGTCGAAGTCTTTTTTCCGTTGCAGGATGCTCGCCATCTCTGCCTCGAGCCTCCTTTTCTTTTTCGCCATCTCGTGGGCCTTTTCGGCGTCGAGTGGTGCAGTGCTTCTCTTCGCGGTCGCGGTCGTCGAAACAGACGCCGGGCCTTCCTTCCTCGGTGCCGAGGCTTCCCTTTCGGAGGTGACCTTCGACGCCTTTGTTTTTTCGGAAGCTTTCGCCGATTGTGAGTCCTTGTCAAAGGATCCGCTCGACTGCTTGTCCTTGGACGCTGTTGCTTTCGTCGAGGGTTTCGGCGGCAACGCTCCCTTCGAGGACTTTGCTACACTTCTAGTAGTGTCGCTAGGTGTTCTGGCTTCACTCTTTCGAGCGTCGCTTTGGTGTTTTGGGGTCGACGACTCCCTTACCTCCTTCGACGTTTTCTTAAGGACCTCGACGACAGCGCAGTCCTCTGGTCCCTCAGCGATGTTGTCTTCCTCTCCGCTCGAGAGGCCCAGGTCTCGGAGCGATGGTGCTGGTCCCTGGCCCTGCATGTTGTAGTTCGCCCTTCTCTGTCTGTCTCTCACCCGGAGGGTCTTCGGGTGAACGCCGAGCACGCGTTGCAGTCTTCGCTGATGTGGTCGAGCGGCAAGCAGAGGTTGCAGACTGGGTGCTGGTCTTTTGGGCGTACTTGTGGTGGCAGTTTTTGCAAAACTTGAACAGAGTCTTGTCCATAACCGCGCTCAGGGAGCCCCCTGCGAGCGCATTCTCCGTAGGCGTCGAGATTTCGGTCGTGGACCTTCTACCTCGTCGTCCTTCTTGTTGTCTCCGGTACTTGTGTCGTCGTCCGGTGTCTCAGGAATCCATCCTCTGTGATGATATTTCGACTTTGAGATTCTTCGTCCAAAATTTTCTGGAACTTCTCGGCAACGATCCAGACCCCACGGCGGAAAAAAGAATCTGAAGATGGCTACCAAAGGTGGGAGCTTCCGCCGGAAGCGCGACGAGCGTCACCGAAGACACCAAATGGTGGGCGTCGCCGCCCACCTGGGCCAACAACAAAAAAAACACAAAAAAACACAAAAACAAAGAAAAGACTACGAATCCGGACCCAACCACGAGATGGCGGAATAATGCACAGCATAGTGAATCCAGAAAGATTCACGCTGCAAAACTAGTGTATACATTCGTAAGGGTGGTGTAAACAAAGTTATTCTGGACCGGCAAGAGATAGGCCTAACAAATATCCATATGAGAACTCATACAATTAATGTCACGGTACCTTGGTCAAATAGATGAGGCTTGATGCTAAAGGCCTTCTGTAAAAAGAGCAAGAACCAAGAGCCTCTTCCAGGCTATGATGGGAGCGGATGGGCCTGCCCTTGGCCCGGGCTATGCTCAGGCACGGCCCGCACGCATCTCGAGCTCAATGTCGAGGCCCGCCTCCTTCAGGAGCGTCGAGGCCCGCCTCCTTCAGGAGCCGGGCTTCCCAGTGCAGGGCAAGGTGGGGAATGGAGTCCCCAATGGTATGTGTGGTCGTAGAGGGCCACAAACCCTTCTTCCAGGTCGTCAGGTGTCAAGCTCTCTCTTTCTGCCCCAGCCGTAATAGCATTCATATAAAATTAGGTCTGAGCCGCTGCTATCCTCTCACAGCACTCACCCCTCACCGTGCTGACCTCCAGAGACCTCCCTCTCTGATATAAATCAAGTTAAACAATGGCGCTTGAGTTTATATTTATGTTTTAGTTTTATAAAGTGTGCAGGTAACAAAGTATCCTGACACTAAGCAGAGAAGCAAGAGGGAGAAAGTGGAGATACAAACTAAAGAGATGAATTTTAAGAGCCTTGCGAAAGTGGAGATGGATAGGTTCAGCAGGGAGGTCGGGTGGCGGTTGAACATCAGCTTTTCTTTGTAGAATCCAACTTTGTTAGCACATAGTAGTAATCGTTGATACAGTTCTTGCAACTCAGGATGCAGTCATATACTATGTCAGATTAAATTTGTTGCCATTTTCTACAGCCTAAGTAAGAACATTCCACCAAGAACCCACCTCCAGTGTCATTCTATGGATGTAGCAAATGAATACCACAACTTGTGACAAGATATCTGCATGACCACAATCAAATATATCACATAAAGTGTGTTTTCTTTTTCACAGGCTACCAAGCAAAAACAATGAAAAAAATAAAGCCCCATGTCACTCTCATCGTATTAGGAATACACTGTCGACAGAATGAGAAAGCATGACAGAAGGTTGGATTCCTCTCTAGTGTAGTGTCGGAAGATAACTTGGTCTTGGCGCTACTGCTAACCTTTTTAGGTTTGGTGTAAAGAAACTTTCACCAGTTGTTGCAAAATACTGCCTATATACAGACCTAGAAGCCCACCATACTGCTCCATGTCACAGGACAGAGTGCACTCAATGCAGACGATAGGTGACGAGGCAGAAACGGGCAGTCAGGCTACTGCAGAAAATCATGGCACTATGAAACTATGCATTTAAGTGATCACAATCCTCCCTATATGGACTTATCTCACTAATTTACCAATGGAATGGTAGAGTGGTATAAAGAGGCAAAACGTCATATGTGATTGGCTGATACTTCCAGCATCAAGTGGCTTGAGTGTTGACTGCTTTAAAATGTGACAGATCTTCAACACGCAATGAATGAAGGGCACTGACTCACTGCTTCTTTCTGAGGATATTGACATTAGCTTTGGAAGAAAACCTAGATAGACATCAAAAGGTCCGTTTGAGGGTGAATCTGATCTGTGTTTCATACAGTTGGGTACAGAAAGAGTCTCACACAGGCTTCAAATCTTTTTCAAATTTGTGCTATGCAGAAAGTCCTCTAGTTGCTCCCTGTCAGCATGGATTTTTCATTAGTTTGCAGGAAACGGCCAGAAGTAGTAGTACAAAATACTGGAGTGGTGATGAGACATAATTGCAAAAAGGTGCAATGGTAATGACTTGCATCAGCTGTCATCCTATAGAGATGGATATTACAACTTTTATGAGTAATCTGAGTTTAAGTATTCTTTCTTATTGTGACGGACACAATTAAGAAGTGGCAATCTATTGAAGACAACATAGAATAGAAATGAGATTTACTTTCAAAGAGAAGAGGGAATTTAGCAAGTAGTTCAAGGTGTTGCGATAAATTGTATCAACTCTCTACTGTTATGGTGCAAAAAGAACAAATTCCATGACCTCTACTCTTTGTATACGGTTGCTTTATACTCACTTTGTTTTCCTCACACACCATGAATCTTCTAGAACGTAGAACTGAACTCCCAATTTAATCAGATTTGCCTTCACCTCTTTTGCTGGCTTTCGACTATAGACTGAATACACTATTTTAGTTATGGCCCTTCAAAGAAAAAGGAAAATACTGATATTAGACTGCATTGAAAGTAAAAATAACTACTAGTCTATTTTTTCATTAAAAAAACACATACTGACTCAATAAACCAATACAAAACTCACAACTTCGAACAAATGCAATCCTTCTAATTTAACTGGGTCACAGCTTTCAGAAATATTCATACGATGTGTCGGATTCCCCAAACTAGACTCTCTGAACGGCTCTAACAGAAAAATATGCACCCGAAAACATAATTTTTAGAGCACAAAAATAAAGCCCACTTTCTGGCCTCTGTGCCCCCCAGTTCTCCCTCCCCCCTTGTGCTGCAAGATGTTGTGGATACCAGACATCAGCTGCAGTTATGTTAATAGAGAGAAATTGTTTTGACAACATGCCTTGTCTTTGAGTGTGGCAGAGTAGTTTTTGAGGTGAGAACAGGCGTATTTTTTTTTATAATTCATTAATAACTTACGAATTTTTAATTTTCAACGTATGGATATATTTACATTTTTATAATGTGATATGTATAGGTGTTTACAGTAAGATGGCCTTTTTTATTTTATTCATTTATATGCCTGCAATGTAATGTATATATGTGAATGCAATGTCTAAAGTTAAATTAATATTTTTACATTAATTTATTTTTACATTGGTACGTTTTAATTTATATGGATATATACAATGTCTAAACTTATATGACCAACTTTTTTTTACGTGTAGGTCTTTGTATTGTTTTTATTGGCATTATGAATGAATGAATACACATAACAAACAAGGACCAATAATTCACTTCGATATCACATTAAGCCTGCCTATAACTTTACCCCTTATCACAATATTCATATCTGCACAGGACAGTTATAAAATGTATAATACAATCAAATAGTATCGATGGATATACATGTTTGTAGATATGATGTGAAAGGGTCCCATATATCCTTGGTCTACAAGTTTGTGGCAATTTCTCCACATAACTGGTTAGTTGTTCTTTACAATAAACCATATCTTTTTTCCACAGTTCAAACTTCGGGGGGACGTCTCCCACCCCAGTACATAGACACCAGGCTCTTTGCTAGAAGCAATGCACCTGCCACAAGTCTGGGGTTTGAGGAACGCAGGTCTTTGGGCAGGCCCAGTAGGCATTTCTGTGGAGTACAGGGTATCTGTTCCAGTGTCATTTCAGATAAGGTCTGTGTAACCTACAGCCAGTATTGATGTACAGGCTCGCGTGACTAGGACAGGTGCAGGAAATCAGCATTAGGGTCATGGCATCTAGCACAATTTGTGTTCTCTCGTAACACATACTGCTTTAACCGAGCTGGGGCATAGTACATCTGCTGTAAGTACTTAAAGTGGATCATTCGTAGGTTGACATTTTTGATGCGAGTTTATCAGGTAATGCACAGCAGAATTCCCATTCAGACAAGGTGAGGGGCATCGATAGGACGGCATTCCAACTATTGAATGCAACGTTCGTGGCTTGCAGTGTTTCATGCCGAGAGGTGTTATATATCAGGGTGACAGGTTTCTTGCGCCCAGAATTAGTGAGTAGTGCCTGCAGAGATAACAGCGACCGTGGTTCTTGAGGAAAGGATGGCTATAAGGCTTTCACAGCTGCTCGCAATCGATAATATATAAACTGTGATAATGAAGTGTGTTTCTGATCTCACATAAATGTGTCAGATGTGAAAAAAGTCCCTTCAGGGTACATGTCTCCCATATTCTGCAGCCCCACGGTCCGAAGCAGGGGCAATGCCTTGGGCTCCTGGGTGACTAAGAGATCTGGGAGGTGTAATAAGGGCACTTGTGGTGCATATAAAAGAGTCTTGCCTGCTCCTGCACTGAGAGCTTGCCATGCGCACGCTGTGTGGTATTCATCTCCTTGGTGTTGGGAGCATGGCATGAGTGCGGGAGAATAGCTCGTAATGGAGTAGGGCGGTTATCATCGCTCTCGATTGCTATGTGTGGGGAGTACTTTTGTGAATTATACCAATAAAGCGCAAAGTGGGCGTGTGTGCATAAATAATATAAGTAGAGATCTGGGGCACCAAAGCCAACTTTCGCATATGGTCTAGTAAGTGTGTGCCAGCTCGTTCTAGATTGTCGACCAGCTCATGCAGGCGTTATGGCAGAGGTTAGCTTTTTAAAGAAGGTCTTCGTCAGTTGTATAGATATATTGATAAATAAGTATAAGAACTTAGTGAGTATAACCATTTTCATAAGTGCTAGTCGGTCGGCTAAGGACAGAGGGAGCCATTTCCATCTCAATACTTTTTCCTGCAATTCTGAAATCGCAGTGCCATAATTCTGTCTTATAACTATATCCGGGTTGCGATGTATCCAAATGCCCAGTTATTTAACTGGATCCACACACCATTCTAAAGGAAAATCCAGAGTGAGCGGCTTCGCGTCAGGGGAATATAGTTGATTTAGACCAGTTAATACTTAAGCCTGAGTATCTGTTAAATTTTATATATGCCCGGATAATTGATGATAGATATGGGGCAGGCTCCCTGACATAGATCACTATGTCGTCTGGGTATAGAGATATCCAATCCAATATTTCTTTATTTCGGTTATTCACCATAAAAGAACAGACAGAAATATGTACATACAGTAAAAATGATTAAAAGTAAGTTAAAAGAGATAAAACATTTCATCTAAGATAAATCATTTTTGGTTTAAAAAAGGATAAGAAAGTCAGTCAACTGTCAGTACCTTAGTTTAAATTCTTAAGGAAGTTACTCCTGGCCCACCACATGGAATTCAAAAAACGTGAAACTGCAAAAACTATGTGGGAGTCTGTGTTATATTTTAAAATTCTAAATGCTTCCATGCAACGGGTTGTACCTAGATTTTTACACAACTGGATCAGCCATTTTTGTCTTATTAGATGATATCCCGGGCAAAAGAAGAACACATGTAGTTCAGACTCGACACACGTGCTACAGGCTGGACACCTAGTTGGATTACCACCTGACCATTTACAAGTAAAAACACGCAGGGGGAGACAGCCATGGCGAAACTGCACATATAATTTCCTGCCTGATGCCGGGCGGATTTCTTCAAGACATGCCTCCATCCTGGGGGTGTCTTTAACTTCCAGGAAAAGTGAGGTAAGAGTGCCATGGGCGGATTCTGTATGGAGTTTAGCGGTTAGTCTCCCCCAATAGCTGGAAGTTAAAAGTTTGCGTGATGTTCTCATACAGGCAGTGTCAGGGTTTTCCCATAATTCTTTTAATCCTATTGCTTTTAGGCTCTCTCTGATAAATGAAAGCCATGGCAACTTTCCTGAGCCGGGTAGTCTCAAAATTTCCTGTAGCTCTGATCTATACTCTGACAGTTCCGGTGTTATCCACAGGCGCCGCCAGAAAAGTAGTGGCCTGCACCCAATTTCCTCAGCGATGGATCTCACCCCTAGGTCCATACGCAGTGGGACCAGAAGGGAGCTTTTCGGTAATCCGAATAGTTGTCTAAGGAAGTTGTTCTCGGTAACAACCAGAGACCTATAGTCAGAGTGCCCCCAGAGTTCAACCCCATATAAGGCAGAGCTCCTTGCCTGGCTTTTATAAATCTCCATAGCCGGACTCACTGGTTTGTGGAAGGTCTTTCTGAGAAACTTAGCCAAGCCACCTATGGTTTGTGTCAATTTGAGGTTAGACTTGTTTATCTGGGCCCCCCAGGTCATGTTTTCATTGAGAGTTAGGCCCAAATAATCAAATACAGTGACCTGCTCCAGAGGGATTCCGTTCATGTGCGGGTTAGAGCGTGTGGATTTGCTAGGGTTAAAGATCATAAATTTTGTTTTGTTTATATTGATCTCTAGTCCCCTAGTCCTACAAAACTCACAAAATCCGTCTAAGATTCTTTGTATACCCATTGGCGACTTAGAAAGGAGGAGAGTATCGTCTGCAAACATCATGGCGGGAAAGTGCTTGTGCGCGATTTTGGGACCATCTGTGTCCTTGCAGACTCTCAGTGCATCAATCAGGCCATTGATGTATATGCAGAACAGGGTGGGGGCAAGCACACATCCCTGCCTGACCCCCCCTATTTACAGGAATGGGCTGCGTCAGTTCCCCATTCTTCCCGTATCTAACTTGTGCAAAGTTTCCATTGTGTAGCCTTCTAAGTATATTTAAAAGGTGGGTGGGAAGTCCTAACTCACTTAAAACCCTCCACAAAGCATCTCTGGGTCCCAAGTCAAAAGCACTCTTAAGGTCAACAAAGACCAGATACAGGCTACCCCCTTCTAGCTGGACTGTTTTCCAATAGAGAAGCTGGAGCCTGAAAATCTGGTCTATTGTTGACGTTTTCTCCCTAAAACCAGCCTGCAGGGGAGTCAGGATCTTGAACTCTTCAAGCCAGGATTGAAGCTGTTCTAAGAGTATCCTAGCAAAGATTTTCTGCGAGACATCGATCAGACTGATCGGTCTATAGTTTGCCGGGGACAGGGGAGATCCCTTCTTATACACAGGGCTGATCTCAGCACCTAGCCATGTTGCGGGAATATCCATTCCCTGCAATATGGCATTAAAGATCACCCAAAAGTAGGGGCCCCAGATCTTAGGTTCAGCCCGATAGAGGTCCCCTGGGATCTTGTCCAGGCCGGCAGCCTTGCCAGGTATTATTTTCTTTAGGGCTTTATGGACTTCCAACAGGGTTATCTCGGGAGTGACTGTCTCGGGCCCCAGAGTTGTCAGGATTGTTAGGGTCTGGCTTCTCTCTGCATCATCTTGTGAGGCATAGAGGGCTAAAAAATGTTCTCTCCAACAGTCAGCCGCGATATTTGGCTCAAGAGCCGCTTGGCCTTTGTTACTGCCAGTGGTGACAATGCTCCAGAATAACTTCATATCTTTAGATTCTAGAGCAGATTTCAGGTTGTCCCACTGTTCTGTTTCCCATAAGGATTTAGCAGCTGCAATAGTAGATTTATAATCATATCTGGCTGCTTTTACTGTGGTGTTGCACATTGTTTTAATGGCCTCTATTAGTACCTTTTTAGCCACCCGGCAATCCTCATTATACCAGGATTGCCTTGGCGTCCTCCCACGGCCCCTAGTACACGTTGACCAAAACATCTCCTGCAACTTTATGAATGTTGATTCATTTATAGTTTTGACCTGAGCTAGAGACGCAGCTAGGTCTCCAAATTTGACTAAATCTGATAGGGCCTCGATGTTGGGAATGATGGTAGTTAATAGAAGGGCCATTTTCCTGTCAGATTTTTCCACCCAGGTCCACCTAACTTTTCTCCTATTATTTGAGAGGGTCATACTGTAGTCACCATCAGAATAGTTTGCAGGTTTATTCCCAGTAGATGGCAGGTTAAGAGTAAGTAGTAAGGTGTTGTGGTCGCTATCATGCCGTGAGCAGATAATAAAATCTCTGGCAAGAGGCCATAGCCTAGTTTCTAAAAAAATATAATCTAGAATAGAAGAATAACCCACTCTATTAAAAGTGTGATTCCCAGGGGAGTCTGAGCTAAAGCGACCATTACAGGCTCGCAGAGAATACTTTAGGGTGAGCGCCTTGATTTGGAGTGCCAATGGTGTCCAAGCCCTTATTGGAGGAATATTAGTTTCGGGGATGGTCCACAGCTCGTCCTCCTCTGTGGCAGATGGACCCATTAGATCTTTCAGAGGTTCAAATTGGCAGTTGATATCACCACCCAGCACTACTGAGGCATCATTCGGAAGGCTAGCTAACAGATTGTCTAGATGTTCTAGGGTTGCCGACTCCTGACCGAACTTAACTGGCCTTGAGTATATATTAATTAAGGCGATTGTTAGCTCAGGTTTAAATGTCAGTACAAGGCACATTATATCTGGTGAGGTGGGCGGCACTAGGGTAATCATACATCCTAGATGGCTCCCTACCCACGTGCAAAGCCCTCCCGAAGGTCTTCCTCGTCCCTTGGTTACAGCCGGTGTATGGAATGAAGCAAAACCCTTGCGGTTCGAATTCACCACAGACCAGGTTTCCTGGAAGAGGCAGATGTCACACTTATCTACAAACGCCCCCCAATCAGGGCAGTCCAGCTTTTTTTTTATACCAGCCACATTCCAGGACATAATCTTAAGTTTGTTCGCTGCACTCCCACCGGCTGTAGGATCCCCCTGCGCTAGAGTATTTGAGTAAACTGCAGTAACTGGCGTTAATGCAGTACCTGGAGTTGTTGCTAGAAACTTACTCGGGGAATCAATTATTGGTGTAATATCTACCCCATCGTCTATGTAGCCATTTTTTTCCCTGTTTCCACGTAAGTGGGTCAGGGATAGTGAGTGTGTGATGGTAACGAATTGTGTGACCTTAGTGGTGGTGGAGAGTGTAAGGCTGGGAGATCTTGGTGGAATTTTGGGAAGTTCACGGAGGGCTATTTCCCCTGTGTCAGCTATTTCAGTAATCACAATAGGGGCAGTTTCTGGGGGGCTAGGTAGCTTCTTCTTAAGATCCATAACCATTTCCACTAAATGTTCCCTCGCGTGGTATGGCCTAGATGACCCCTTGTCCAAGAGTCAATCAACCTCTTCTAAGGCCCCAAATCTATTCGCCAGAGGCAGATTAAAAACAGGGTTGAATTTGAGGGGGACCCTGGCCTGTCGTTATCCGAGTTTGGCGGCATAAGTTGTGGCTGGCTCTGGGATCAACCCTTACATCGTGGGGAGAGACTGGGGCATAAGGGGGACCCTGTCCTGTCATTTTCCGAGATTGTTGCCATGTGTGGTGCAACGGTCTGAGATCATGCCTGTCCTCGTGGAAAGCTGTTGGAACATAAAAGTGGGTGAGTGGGGTCAGTCTAATAGCAGAACCCAGGAGTGGAAGGCGATTACTTAAATGCAATAAATTTTTCACGATAATGGGGTTTCTAAAGTTGACTATAATACAGTCCCCTCTATCATCTTTGGGTCTGTTACCCACCCAACCCACTCTACGTGTCAATAGTATTTCGTCAGCTTTGACTATTTCTCGCAAAAAAATGTAAACATTTATTTTTCAGCTCAAAATGGGTTTCCCTCTGTCCTTCTTTGAGTGATGGAGCACCAGTGAGAACGATGACATATGGGTTTGAGGCTGGTGGAAGGTTTATAGTTGGCAGATCCATCCCTTCCCTGCCTCTCAGTCTAGTCAACCCCCCATTATCAGAAGGTAATCCAGAAGTACCCTCGTTTTCAGGAGCACCCCCCTTGGTTTATAGCCCTTCTCACACCGGTTACTTTGGCCCTCCTGTGTGGCGTTTAAGTCCCGGCTGGCAGTAATGGACTTCTCTCTGATCTCAGTTATTCCGGATTCGGCTGGGTCAATGTTCGCTTTTCCAGTCTTTCGTGCCGATGTGAGGGGCTTAGATACAGACCCAGCAGTACAGATGCATGTGGTGGAAAGTACATCCAAGCGGGCAGATAACTGGGCAAGTTCCTCTCTCAAAATCTCACGAATTTGGCCTCGTAATGTATCCAGCATGGGAGCTACCCATGCTGGTGGTGTCAAATCTGTGGGCTGAGATTCCCCCTCTGGCACAGTTGGGTCTGGCGAACCGTCGTTGGTCTTCTTTCGCTTGACCCCGGCCCTAGTGTTCTTAGTAGGCTGCCTTGGGCAGGTAGGTTTTGCTGGACCCTTAGTGGCTCCCTTCCTTCTAGTAACCACTTTGGGGTTCGAGCTGGTGTCTAACCCTGGGGTAAGGGACAGTTTAGCTGTTTCAAAGGGTTGATCAGAACCATATTGTGTATCAGGTAAGTCAGTGATAATGCTACTCTGTGGGAAGTCCGGGGTTAATGAAAGTCTGCGTTCAGTGAGTTCGATCTCATTTGCCACAACACCTATTGCCCTTTGGAGCATTCTGTCGATGGATGTCTGCGGTAAGGGGGGGGTGGGGTACAAGCCGCGGTGGTGCATGACATAGAGCAATTGTTGTCTGTTTCCGCATGTCGACAGGATGGGCGAGTACAATAAGGGAAACACTTGAGTGTACCTAGTATTGGACTGCTGAATGCCCCACCACGCTAGAGTGAGAAGTTAGAGAGAGGGGAGAGACCGTCAATCAATTTTGGGCAAGTGCGACTGCAAAAAGAAACAGTAGACTGGGGTCACTTACAGTTTGGTCTCAGGGTTACCCTTCGCTTGGCCCGTAGGAATCCCAGCCTCAGTGTGCCTTGGCTCTGGTTTGTTGCGGCCACGACGGAGCAGGCTATCCAAAAAGCTTGAGGATGAAGGGGAAATAGGCAGATCCAAGGGAGAGGGCCCAGCCCGGGCACGCCCGGGCGCGTCCCGCGCCGCGGGAGCCCCTGGAAGTTTAAATAGGCGCCTCCTGGCGCAAGTCAAACATTGGCGGCTGCGCTGGACGCCGCAAGGGATGTTGGGGAGTGTAGTCCTGCACTCCCCCAGCACCCGGTCCCGCACTCCGGCCCCCCCTTGTGGCTCCTCTTTTGCTCTTAGCCCCTCGTATGGCAAACAGAACAGCAGCTAGGCTTCCAGTGATGCTCAGCGTACCTTTGTGCCCCTACGCGGCATCAGTCCAATTCCAGTCTTTTCGTGGCCACTATGACTCCGGACAGGCCGGCAGTAGACCAACAGTAATGCTCCGCAGCTGGGTCTCACCCCCAGCGTGGAGCTTGCCCCAGTGAACTCAGAGCAACCTCCCAAACCGCCCAAACCTCCCAAACCGCCGGCCGGATGCTCCCGCTATTACCGCGACTCCTCTTCTCCAGCCTACACGCCGGGTATGCGGTAATTCAGTATTTTATCAGTCCAGGTTACAGTAGCTAAACCGGACTTCAAATGCCACTGAGTAACGCTATCACAAATCCTTCAAGTGCTTCTTGTAAATAGCCCCCGGGTGTTTATTTTAGAGGCACACAGCGTTTTGGCCAAACCCTCAGCTCCTTTCGGATCTCTACGTCTTTTCAGGAAGCGTGACAATATAAATAAAGTAAAATGCCTCCAGCGCTTTCTCGCACTACAAACGATGAATCACCGCCGTATCCAGGCAGTCTGTGGCCAAAGAACAAAAAATCTATAGAGATATAGACAATGGACATTGGCAGATTCGCAATCCTGCTGCGGCATGATATTGTCTAATTATGCAGGTGAGAGGTTCAAGCGCCAGAGCAAATAGGATCGGCGACAGAGGACAACCCTGCCTTGTTCCTCTGTATATATGCAGTATTTCTGAAGGAACATCATTAACTCGAATACGGGCAATAGAGTACATATATAGTAAGCGAATCCATCGCACAAAGGCCTGCGGCATACCCATGCAAGTTAATACAGTAAACATGTAAGGCCATTGTATTGAATCAAATGCTTTGGCAGCATCAAGTAATGCTGCCGCTGCCTGTAGGGATGGATCAAGTTGGTGAAGCACAGTAAACATTGTACGTAAGTTATGTGTGGTGGATCTCGTGGGGGCAAAGCCAGACTGTTCCGGTAACACCAAAGATGGTAATAAGGGCTGTAGGCATGTTGCTACTATCTTTGCTAATATTTTTGCATCTGTATTGATAAGTAATAGTCGGCGGTACAAATCACACCTTTCGGGCGGTTTGTCTGGTTTTAATAGGGTCACTTTCTCTATGATACCAAATGCAGTAAGCTTCTAGGCCCTGTTAAGTTGACGTGAAAATCACTGCACAAAATGCTTGTACCTTTCCTTGGCTTCCGAGAAACGGCTTTAGTAACGTAAGGCTTGCCCAAGACAGATACGTGACAAAGGAAGATGCTCGCTTAGGCACAAACATTTCAGCATATCTCATTTCGTAATATTTCTGGTCATTGCTATTATGTTGCAATTATTAACTGGAAAAGTACCATTACTGATATCTTGCATTACAGTGGAAAGTCCCAGAAGCTGCCTACTTGGGGCACATGGTCAGCAACAGTATATTTCGAACCTTAAATGGTATAGCACAAGCTAGGCCCTTGCTAATTGGTCAAATTAACTACGCTTAATTTGAGCTACGTATGTTATGATGCTGCATCCTTTGTGGTTTGGGTCTATAAAAGCTGTCAAAAACGTCACATCTTCGGACACTCAGTATCTATGCTGTTTGTCTCCGTGCCGCACGTACTTGCATTGTTTGTTGGTCTCCAATAAATTCTGCTATCTTCTGTGCTGACAGAGAACTGTATCTGTGGTATTATTTCTTCTTATTATTATTTCAGATCCAACATTTGGTGTGAGAATGCGGCTCCTGGATCACTGACGACTTTACCGGTTGGCTGCTGGACTCCAGCTTCCATCGGGGTTCGGAGACCTGAGGTTCGATAACTTTTGCATTTGTCTTTTCTCTCCTCCGCTCCCTTGGATGCTGGGGGACTGTCTGCCGTAAGTTGACTACGTCACATCTCTGTCTCCTGCTTCTTCTCTCTCTCAGCACATTTGTATGGTCTTCATTTAACGGCTCTTCGTTGCTCTTCTCTCTCCCTCTCCATCTGCACTTTTCTCATGCCCGGGACGGTTTGCCTGTGTCCTGCGACGTGTACATCTTATGTTTCCAAAGTCTCTGGGAAATTCCAATGGCTGTCATTGCAGCTGTCCTTATCACTTTCCTCTGTGCCCTTTTCGTGGCTCTGATCATTTACTTTTCGGTCTGTCATCATTCTGCTGCAGACTGTACCTCCGTTTAACGTCAGCACTTGCTACATGGTGCCGACAGACTTTCTCCTCTTGCTCCGTGCGTGGCTCTTGACCTCTGACATTGCTGCCGATCTTTGCCAAAATTGCCCACATATGCATTTTTTGCTCTACGTTTTAGTTTCTGGTCCGGATACCCTCCCCACCTGGCCGGAGACGGCATCCTTCTGCAAGTTCCCTGTACGCAGTGACTCCCTGATGCTAGCCAGCACCTAGCTGATGGTGTACCAAGGAGGGCGACCTACTGCACCCCTCTATCTTGCCAGCAGAAAGTCCCCGGCCGATGGGGGTTGAGGACGTTCACAGCTGTTTCCCTTTGACTGGAGCTGAGGTCGGTTCGCTTTGCCAGACTCAACATACACCGGTGAGTCTTGATTGAGGATTTTCAATCCTCCAGGTTGGGTTGTAGCAGGTAGCCCCTCATTTTAGAGCTGTGGCAGTTTTGCTCCCCAGGTACAGGTGGTGACGGTAAAGCACCCCTGTGGTTGCACATAGTGTCTGTGCAACGACGATATCGTGGGGGTAGTGGCCAGGTGGGCTGCTACTCTTTTGGTTGCAACAGGTTCTCAGGGCGCTAAGATTATCAGATTCCATGAACTCAGGTTTGAGTGCAGCTAACTCTCCTCAGCGCCACTGGTCCCGGGTACCCAGTGGTCCGCTGCCTCCTGTCGGAAGCCACAGGCGGTCTCCAGCTGTGCCTAGGGATCTACCTAGGCACAAAGAGGAGGGAGTATCAGTTGTTCTATTGTCCATAATTGTTGGTTTCATTGCATTTTTCTATTGTGTTATTGTCATGTGCCTCTCATACATTGTGGTCAAATACAGTTAGGATTGAAGGGTGTTGTGAGCACTTGTCAGGTTATCATTTCCTTTTGGGTATTGCGACGCTACATGACTGACATTTGACGATGCTACTCCCCAGACAATGTACTTAGCACCCCTCAAATACTACTTATTACCACATCCGCTGTCCCTTACTGTTGCCCCCTCCTAAAATGAACTGGCTGACTGACTTATTAATATTTGTCCTATACTGTACAATACCTCCTATTTGCGTTTTGTTCCTTATGTCCTTTGACATACCAATAATATTGTTCCAATTTCCCCTGTTACTCTTCTGGGATTAGTGTAATCACACTGCACATAATCACAACACACAGACTCTCAGACAGCGCTGCCGCGCAGGGTCACCAGTGTTCGCTTTTATGTTTCATGTGTTTGCCTGAACTGCACGAAGAGTTCACCATTCTGCACTGTCTATTTGAATGACTGGACCACCTGGCACAGTCTAGGGGGGGCTTCAATTACGCCTAGCCGCCCCTCCTGCCTACTTCCGGGATAACGGGAGATTGCAAGGAGACGGAACCACTAATCTTTCCTCTAAATACTTTCCTGTCATCTTTTGTTCTGTCCATGGAGCGCCAGTAAAACGCTAAAAAGCACCCAGGACATTCTCTCTTTCCTACTTGTGAATGCTTTGGTGAACTTGTATCAATTGAACTGTCTGTTTGCCTGATGAATGGCTTCCTCTGCTATCGCGACAGCTGGAGCATGGCTGAAAAGCACATGATAACGTTCACCCACTGTGTTGTCTGTTCATAGTATAGCGCGAAACCCCACCCATCTGTATTGGTGTATCTGAACAATCGTTGAACAGCAAGGAAGGTTAGCGCTTGCACTTCGCACACTTCCACACTCTCATCTCTCACAATGGAAAACCCTCTAAGTAAAAATAATTTAGACAGCAGTCAGCCAGCTCCGCCAAAAGACTCCCCAGCTTACTATGTGGCCTTACGCCAAGGAGTGAGTTCCATATTATTTATACATAAATGGCATGACCTGATAGCTAGGAGACCGGACTTACAATTTCCGTGTCAGGCGGACGTACGACATAAATAAGTTGTCATATTTGAGGCAAATGTTGAAAATTAAAAGGCAAGAAGATAAGGCCGGCCGAGTGGGAATCGTTTTTTCAGTGGGATCTGGCCTTGCGCGACATGCGTGCAACTAATGACGTGAAGTCGAAAGTTCACAATGAGTTGTTAGAGGTTAAGAATAAGATGTTACACGAAATAGGCAAGCAGAAAATAAATGAGAATTGGAGGAAAGTGCAAATGGATGTGGTGGGGGTATACCCATGCATCCCTGTTGCGAAAGAAAAGCAAGGAGGTAATGAAGACAGGGGAGAAGAGGACTCCGTGCTAGAGGACCTTCTGATGGGGCGACAAAGAGGCACAACAGTCTCACCCTCCGCTCCCGCGGAGAAACCCCCGGAGCTAACTCAGCAACAACAGACAGACGCTGTAGCTTTAACACACAGGCTTCTCAGCGAAGAGGCTACCAAGATAAACTTGGACGCTGTCCAAGACATTGCCGTTCTGTAACTAATGAGGACAGAAGCTGTCCACGCTGCCAGCAAATATTCTGATAACAAAAAAGAGCTGCTGGCTCAATGCGCACAAAGAGACATAACGCCACCAAAACTAATAGACCGCGCATGGCTACAACAATTTAACGACACGTCAGCAGACGACCGTATGTCATTAAGCCAGTGGCAGTGCCTGGTATGGGATGCTTGTACATACACACTGCAGACGGCCCATTACATTGCAATGCTAGAACAGGCTCTAGAAGGGGCTAAACAGCCTCCACCACAGGCTAGGCGTGACAGTATCAGTAAAACAAATAGTACTACTTCCTCCCCACATGGCTCGCCTATAGTACACAAGAGACTACTGAAATCAGACACAATTAAATGCCAGAATTTACTACAACAGATGGTGGAAGGAACACTTGCAGTAGACACCTTCACACAACACCAGAGCAGACCATACTTAGAACATACTACTATCACTGGCACGAGCACAGTTAATGGAAAAGGATCCCGAGCACACAATGCCTATATCCAGCGAGCAAAGAACCAATGCCCAGATACTACAGGTGTAGCCCCACCACTACCTGCACAGTATGACTGGGACATAGCAAGGTTCAGCTTCACAGACTCGGACCTGCAAACATACAAAGAGGACAATATGAAAGACACACTACAATATGCAGTAGAAAAACTGCAACAGTGGAAGCAGCTGGTGCAAACATTTGCAGTGTTGGAAGTAGTCCAGACCCTCACCCCTTACACGGGGACACCAGCACCCTCAACAGCAGCAGCACTGGCGGTAGAACAGTCTGAAAATATAGTGCTGGCACACGCCATGGTTTTGCATGTTCCCCATGCAGTGGACACACTGCTCACGTCCACCAAGACTCAGCACCTAACAAATGCACGCCTTACTAGGTATGAGCTGATACTATTAGCACCACACATTGTCATCAAGAGATGCACCACTTTGAACCCAGCATGCCTTTTGCCAACAAAACACGATCTGGATAATCTAGAGTCAGATGATGCCTTTCACGATTGTGCGTTAGCTATTGACACACAAAGGTGCGCCCAGACTTAAAAGTCACCCCACTACCAGATGCCCAAGGGGACTTGTTTGTAGATGGGTCATGTCTTAGGGATGACTAAGAGAAACTGCAGGCCTCCTATGCAGTGGGCACCGCTAATAAACTACTGGAAGGGGGAAGGTTGGCAGCTGCCAAAAGCGCACAGGCGGCCGAACTCGTGGCACTAACGAGGGCATGCACATTGGCTAAAGGGAAAAGAGCGAACATATACACAGACAGCCAGTATGCCTTCGGAGTGGTCCATGACTTTGGCCAGCTGTGGTCAATGAGAGGATTACTCATGTCAGCCGGCCAACAAATACAACATGCACAATTGATCAGTGACCTTCTCCAAGCATTGTTACTGCCATCAAAAGTGGCTATCATCAAATGTGCAGCACATACTTCATCAAAAGACTATGTGTCAAAAGTCAACGCATTCATTGATGGAGAAGCCAAGAGAATAGCGCTAACAGGCTGCCAGCTAGCAATGGTTCAAATAATAAATAACAGCGAGGACACTACTGCTTGCAGTGACTCACTACGTTTCGACCCTATACAGATTCAGGGAAAAGTGGAGGAAGATGAAAAACAGGAATGGGTAAAAGGAGGGTGTGTGCAAACAAAGGAGGGGTTATGGACAGGGCCCAATGGAAAAATATGCCTGCTTTCATCAATGCTTACCTCCATGGCACGCCTCTTCCATGGTCCTTCACATGTGGGCCGAGATGGCATGATCAGGTTATTCTCCCAATGTTGGTACAGCTGCAAGTTTCGTCAAATAGCAGAAAGACTTTGTAGGCAATGCACCGTTTGCGCACAGTATAATACTGGGAAGGGTACACCAACTGCACCTGGCCACTTCCCGCCGCCCCACGGACCCTTCGAAAGTCTCCAATTGGACTTTATTGACATGCCCCCCACCCAGAAATACAAACATGTGTTGGTAATTGTGTGCATGTTCAGCAAGTGGACCGAGGCCTATCCAACAAAGAACTGTGATGCACATACTGTTGCTAAATGCCTTCTGAAAGAATTTATCCCTCGTTTTGGAATTCCCGCCCTTCTGAGCTCCGACAACGGACCTGCGTTCATTTCCCATGTCATAGGGGGAATATGTAAGGGGCTTGGGGTCACACAAAAACTACACTGTGCCTATCACCCACCCGCAGCGGGTGCTGTGGAGAGGAAGAATGGGGGTTGAAAAATAAGATTGGAAAAATGTGTGCATCAACTGAACTTTCATGGGTGGATGCACTACCACTAGCCCTGCTGGCAATGAGAAGCACACCAGATAGGGTAACAAAGCTCAGCCCCCACAAAATAGTCTTTGGCCGTCCCAGGAACATTGCAGGCCACATGTCCACAGCTCCACTATCAATAACAGACGATTTGCTTTTGTGTTACTGTAAGAAATTAACAGAGACCTTACGTTATCTTCATCGCCAGGTTCTGCAGGCTCTTCCAGAAGCAGCAACTCCACCGCCACATGACCTGCAGCCTGGTGATTGGATTTGGGTAAAAGCCCACACCCGATGACACTGCCTCCAGCCAAGGCGGAAGGGACCCCACCAGGTCCTCCTAACGACAGCAACAGCCGTCAAGTGCGAAAGGCTGACATCCTGGATTCCCAACTCCCACACCAAGAAAGCACCAGGGCCGGGAAACGGAGAGCAAGCTCCACCAGCACCACCAGTGACATCTGAGGCACCTCGCAGGTACAACCTTCGTTCCACCAAGCAAGAAAAGGCTGACAAGAGATAAGAGGCAGTTACCTGCTCGCTGCAGGCCATGCCTCTAACAGAAGACACAACATACCAGAGGCAGTACCTTGCTGCGCACAGCAGCCCAGGCCTCCGGGTATCATCCTTCCGAAGACACCTGCACCTGTTTTCTACAAAGAAAGTGCCAACTGTCATGTGCTAGTAACCTCTGACAATACACCATCAAGGCACCAACGTTTCCCTTTTAAAATTGTTGCTGGGGTCTGCATCAATAGACCCCTAGGGGGTGCAGAGCCCGCTAGTTAGCGTTGCTGGAAATGCACCAATTAGACACATAGCGGTGCATGACCCGCTAGTTAGATATCAAGGACAAGGTTTTGGAACATTGAACTTCAAATGAACATTTGGATAAAGGTATGCAAACACATAAATAGACTCCCCTGATGACAAATGTCAGTAACAAGATCTGGAAGGCTTAGATCTATACAAATAAGAGTGGAAGAGTCACAACTAATAATACATATAAGATTATTGTGTCCTGGAATAGACTTAAACGGAGTGCTGCAACTAACTGTGCCAAACTCCCCGCTACTGAGTGGGCTAAGGGACCTGATTTTGCAAGACATTTCATTCCCCACTTTCAGATATCAGGCAGCAGCTCAAGACATCGCAGATACACGCCTTGACATTTTGGATTGCATAATTTATGCAATAGAGGACATTGGATCTGGTCTTATCTGAGACGTTAACTGAACAGTGAACTATAAAAGGATAGAAAGATAGAACAATGCCACGAACAAAAAGAGCAGAAAGTAAATGGCCAGCAGTGCTACTGGCAATACTATCAGCAGTCCCAGGGATAATAGTAACAGCACTGCTAATAACATATGCAAAGGACCTTGAAATACCGTTCCTCAATGGCCGGGTGGGGGATGGGAGTGATACAAATGTAACATATGATGAGAGAAAAATGAACTTGCCAGGACAGGATACGCTAGGGGAGGCTGGCATTAAAGAAGGAGGGGAAAGGGAATTATGGGACGAATATAATGGAAATAGGTATGTTGAAATGCTAAAAATGTATGTACGCATTATGAACATATCTGGATGTTATGTTTACACACATCTGCCAACTACAACGGAAAACAGCATGAGCTACAATGTCATACCTGTCTCTCAATATGTGGGATGTGTCCTAATGCGCGATATGCTCTCCACACGGCATAACACGTCCATAGCTATTGCATTTTCTGTAACGGGGATAGCAGTAGGACTGGACACTGCATTTTCTGTTGAGGGGAAAGCAGTGGCACTGGCCACTGCAAGGCCTAAAATACAGAGAGTGCCATGCGTGAACATGCAACCAACAAAAAGAGACCAGGCAATGCTCAATACATTTAATAAGACTTCTAGGAATGAGGAATGGAAAGACAGGGATGCCTGGGATAAAGGGGCTGAGGTAAAAATACCAAGGTTTAGGGTAACACAACAGCTCATCGCACCATCATGCATTCGGAATGATAACAGGATGGCCACCGAGGTGCGACCTCCCAAACAGCCATGTACAATAGTGCAACTAGTGATGGGAAAGGAAGAATGGAAGAAATGCAGCCTCGGATGTAGCATTGCAGAATTAGCGAAGGGTGAGCAAGGATTAAAGGAATGTGAGGAAAGGACTGGTAAAGGCACAGGAAGTTCAGGTGGAGAATTTTCAGTAACACCATCGATTTTCGTTGGTGAGAGTAACTGCACACACACAACAAGGCTATCGCGGATTAGAAGAAATGATCAGCGGTCCTCACCTGGACTAGTGGGGTACAAGGGACTGTTCTTTGTCTGCGGCCAGTGGGCATACTTCTACCTGCCCCCAGGATGGTATGGTAGCTGTTACCTTCCCTCCATTTTACCACGAATGACCCATTTTTCTGACCTGGTACAGGCCACGCACCAAGGCAATAAGCCAGGGAGGGTTAGAAGAACGCCGGAATGGGCAGATCATTTCATGACAGGGATTGGGGTAATGGTCCCTAGTGTAGGAGTGGTATACACCACACAGAGGATACACCAGATAGCAAGAATGATTGAGGACCTGGCTGACTCAACAGCAGCCGGGATGGGGAATATCACAGAGGAGCCAACAGCCATGAGGGCCGTAGTAATGCAGAACAAAGATGCGTTACACATCATCCTGGCCAAAGAGGGTGGAGTCTGCCACGTCATTAAGCAGGTGTGCTGTTCATATATACCTGACAACAGCCACAATATAGACAATGCAATACACAAGGTCAAAGACGTTAGGGATGAGGCACATTTACATACACGAAGTATGTGGGAAAATTTAATACAATGGCAAGCAGGCTAGGGGTCATGGATATTGGAGGCGATTATTGTAATAATAACAGTATTAATAACTGTCTGCATAATGATCCAAGTTTGCCCAGCATGTTGCACTGCCTTTGTATCCTGCTGTGCACACTGTATGCCCCACAACAAATGGCACGGACCTCACGAACATCACACCAATACTGATGAAGGAGAGGAGATGGTGGTCAGATATTAGGAATTAGTGATTTGGTATCAGATGGGGCAATGTAAAAGCCATCTTTCTTTATGATACCAAATGCAGTAAGCTTCTAGGCCCTGTTAAGTTGACGTGAAAAATCACTGCACAAAATGCTTGTACCTTTCCTTGGCTTCCGGGAAACGGCTTTAGTAATGCAAGGCTTGCCCAAGACAGATACGTGACAAAGGAAGATGCTCGCTTAGGCACAAACATTTCAGCATATCTCATTTCGTAATATTTCTGGTCATTGCTATTATGTTGCAATTATTAACTGGAAAAGTACCACTTACTGATACCTTGCATTACAGTGGAAAGTCCCAGAAGCTGCCTACTAGGGACACGTGGTCAGCAACAGTATATTTCGAACCTTAAATGGTATAGCACAAGCTAGGCCCTTGCTAATTGGTCAAATGAACTATGCTTAATTTGTGCTACGTATGTTATGATGCTGCATCCTTTGTGGTTTGGGTCTATAAAAGCTGTCAAAAAAGTCACATCTTCGGACACTCAGTATCTATGCTGCTTGTCTCCGTGCCGCACGTACTTGCATTGTTTGTTGGTCTCCAATAAATTCTGCTATCTTCTGTGCTGACAGAGAACTGTATCTGTGGTATTATTTCTTATTATTATTATTTCAGATCCAACAGTCAGTCAGTGCCTCTCGCAATGTTGGCGGTAGGGACTTATATGCTACCTGATATAACTCCCTAAGACGGGGAACAAGTAAGTCTGCATACACTTTGTAAAATTTGCTAGGTACTCAGTCACTCCCAGATGCTTTCCCATTCTGAAGTGTTAGAATGTCATCCCTAATTTCATCTTCACTGATGGGCTGGACTAAAAACTCCCTCTGTCCTGAAGACAGCCAAGCGAGGGCTATATCATCTAGGTATAAGGCAATCTCCTGTTCCGTGGCCAATTCCTGAGCACCGTATAGGCCAGCATAAAATGCCACAAAGCTAGCTACAATAGAGGGAGTGTCATTATGTGTGATGCCATCTTGAGATAGTATGCTCAGCAAATACGCATTAGTTTGGGGCATACGTATTTTGGCAGCTAGGCTACATCCTGGTCTACCACCCTCCCCATAAGCCCGGGCTACCCAGCGTCTAGACATGCGTCGAATTTCTTCATCAGCTAAATCATGATATTCAGTTATGCGCTCTCTACTCTGCACTAGTATCGAGGGGTCTGCTTGTGCCTCAGTCTCTCGCTAGCCCGGTTAATTCAGTTTCCAGTGTCTTAAGACGTGATCTAATAGATCTTAGCACTCCCGCTTGAAGCCCAATACAGACCACCCATATCGTCAGTTTGAATGCCTCCCACAGTTCACCCACTTTAGCCATGGAACCCTAATTTTCACTGAAATATTGTGTAATTGCTGCGTACCGATACCGTCCCTAAACACTATGTCTAATAGGGAGGAGGCTTGGAGTCTCCATTGGAATTGTCTGGGTGTATGTGTGAGGAAAGTCAGCGATAGTTCGGGGAGTGGTCTGATAATGTTCTTGATAAGTCGCTTATATCAGTAGTCCAGGCGAACAAGTTACTTACCTTCGGTAACGATATATCTGTAAGAAACATAGGTTAGTTATAGATTCCTTACCTTAGAATTACCCCCAGGCGTCAGACTGGATACGGAAAGTTTTTTCGTCAGCAGTACCCCTGCGCGTCGGAAGGTGGCGTCGGTCGACTCCGCGTTCCTCTTCGGCGTCATGGTCGCCAGGGTGACCTCGAGGTAGCTACTTAGACGCCGCCCTCGTGCGCTGACGTCAGTTCTGTACACGACTTTCCACGCCAGAAGCGCAGAGCCATGCAAGACACTGACCACTGGTGCACAAAACTAGGCCCTGAAAGGAAGTCCTTAACCCAAGAAGTCAGTTCGCAGAACGGGGAGGATGGGTGAGGCGGTAAGGAATCTATAACTAACCTATGTTTCTTACAGATCGATTGTTACCGAAGGTAAGTAACTTGTTCATCTGAAAGAAACAGTTAGTTATAGATTCCTTACCTTAGAATAGATACCCCAGCAATACCAACCCCGGAGGTGGGTCTGCGAACCAAGTTCACACTAGAAAGTCCTGGAAAACAGAACGGCCAAAGAAGCCTTTCTTAGTGCCCATGTAACCAACAAAGAGCTGGTTGTCCACCCGGAATTGTTTGGTGCGATCCAAGTAGGAGAGCGCACGTTTTGGATCCAGACGGTGGAGCCTCTCTTCCTCTTTCGAAGGATGCGGAAAGAAGGTGGGCAAAGTGATGGTTTGGCCAATGTGGAAAGAAGTAACCACCTTGGGAAGAAAGGAAGGTCTAGTTCTAAGGACGACCTTGACCGGATGGACAGCCAGAAAGGGAGGCTTGGAAGAAAGAGCTTGTAGCTCACTCACCCTGCGTGCAGAGCTGCTGGCCACCAGAAAGACAGTTTTCAAAGTGAGAAGTCTGAGAGGACAGTTATGTAGCGGCTCAAAGGGAGCGCACATAAGATATGTAAGGACCAAGTTCAAGTCCCACTGGGGCATTACAAAGGGAACAGGAGGAATAAGATGAGTAATGCCCTTAAGGAAACTATTTACAACAGGGGACTTGAAAAGAGAAGGCTGATCAGGAAGCATAAGGAAGGCTGAAATGGCCGAGATGTAGCCCTTTACAGTGCCCAGAGCAGAGCCCTGCCGGGCCAAAGAAAGGAGGAACAAGAGAACCTCAGAAAGAGGGGTGGAAAGGGGATCCACAGCCTTTGCTGTGCACCATGCCACAAATTTGTTCCATCTACAGGCGTATACCGTCTTAGTGGAGGGACGCCTGGCTGCCAAGATAACATCACAGACCTCGGGAGGCAGGTCAAACGACGTCAACTGCAGCCGCTCAATCTCTACGCAAGGAGGTGGAGGCTGGACAGGTTCGGGTGGAGGACCGTCCCCTGCTGATGCGACAGAAGATCCTCCCGAAGAGGCAGTAGGATCGGAGGATCGATGGCCATGTTGAGCAGCTCGGGATACCAGACTCTTCGTGCCCAATCCAGAGCCACAAGAATGACTTGGGCCTGGTCGCGCTTGATCTTCTTCAGCACACTGGGCAGAAGTGGTATAGGCGGAAAGGCGTATAGAAGACCGCAAACCCACTCACGACGAAAAGCGTCGCCTAGCGAGTGCCGCCTTGGAAACTCCAACACGCAGAACTTCTGAAATTGTGCATTTTCTTCAGTGGTGAATAGATCTAACCAAGGCTCTTTCCACTGCTGAAAGAGACCTTGCACCACCTCTGAGAGAAGCCGCCATTCGTGATCCATCATGCACATGCGGCTGAGTTCGTCCGCCCTGGCGTTCAGTGAACCTGCCAGGTGTTGAACCACCAGGGATATGCCCTGATGTTCCAGCCATGTCCAGAGGCGGAGGGCCTCTTGACATAGGGTCCACGACCCCACCCTGCCCTGTTTGTTGCAGTACCACATGGCAGTGGTGTTGACCGTGAACACCTGCACTACTCTTCCCCGGACAGAGGGAAGGAATGCTTTGAGTGAAAGATGAATCGCCTGAAGCTCCAGAAGGTCGATATGGAGCCCGGGCTCCGCCGGAGACCAGAGGCCTCTGATCTCCGCCTCCCCCATGTGGCCGCCCCATCCCAGAAGTGATGCATCGGTCACCACTGTGAACTCTGGTTGGGGATGGGAGAGGGATCAGCCGTTGACCCAATCCTGGTTCGTTAGCCACCACTGCAACTGGAGTGCAGTGCCCTCCGAGATCTGGACGCAATCGGACAGGTTCCCCTGATGTTGGGCCCACTGGAACTTCAGGTCCCACTGCAGAGCCCGCATATACCATCTGGCATGGTTCAGCAGCAGGATGCAGGAGGCCATCAGAGCCAGTAGTCTGAGGGTCACCCTGACCGAAACCCGGGATAGAGGCCGAAAGATCGGAATCATAGCCCGAATATCCCGGACTCGCTGTTCGGGAGGATAGACCTGAAACTGTGTTGTGTCCCGAACCGCACCGATGAAGAGGATCTTCTGAGAGGGAATCAGGTGTGACTTCGGCACGTTGATGGAAAACCCCAGCAAATGCAGGAGGTCGGCCGTACTCTGGAGGTGGGAGACGACAGCCTGGGGCGAGCCCGCCTTCAACAGCCAGTCGTCGATATAGGGGGAAGACTGGAACCCCTGATCTGCACAGATGAGCTGCGGCCACCGCCATCACTTTCGTGAACACCCGAGGGGCGCTGGTAAGGCCAAAGGGCAGCACAGTAAACTGAAAATGCTCGTGGCCTACCGTGAACCGGAGGCAGCGCCGGTGGGCCGGCAGGACGGGGATGTGAAAGTAAGCGTCCTGCAAGTCCAACGCTACCATCCAGTCTCCAGGGTCGAGGGCAGACAGGAGCTGAGCGAGCGTCAACATTTTGAACTTATCCTTCTGGAGGAAGCGGTTGACGTTCCTGAGATCCAAGATAGGACGCAGGCCTTTGTCCTTCTTGGGCACCAGAAAGTAGTGGGAATAGCAACCACGACCAACTTCTGGGACAGGAACGTGCTTGATGGCTCCCTTGGCCAAGAGTGCCGAAACGTCCTTTTGGAGAAGGGCCAGATGATCCTCCAACATGCGATGGTACTGAGGTGGCATGGATGGAGGGGCAGTCTCGAAGGTGAGGGAGTAGCCCCTTCGGACTATTTGCAAAATTCACCTGTCCGATGTGATGGTGCGCCAGTGGGGGAGATGATGGCGAATCCTGCTGCCCACTGGCGTTTGGTGGCCCTGAAAGGTCAGACTAGGAGGGTTTGGAGGCTGCTGCAGAGGGGGCTGTGGTGGACTGGCCCGCCCACTGGCCCCCAGAACCACGGCGCTGGTTCCCACATCCCCGGCCGCGCAGAGGCTGAACAGTTTGCGCCGGCCATTGGCCCTGGGCGGGACATGGCGGAGCACCCCTTCCGTAGCCAAGAAAGGGGCGAAAGGCAGACTGCGCAGGGCGGGTGGTGGAGAGGCCCAAGGACCTGGCCGTAGCTCAAGAGTCCTTAAAGCGCTCTAGCGCGCTGTCTGCCTTGTCGCCGAAAAGGCGACGGCCATCAAAGGGCATGTCCATAAGGGTGGATTGGACATCCCCCGAAAAACCAGTCGACCTCAACCAGGCGTAGCGTCGAAGGGCTACCTACGTGGAAATCGTCCTGCCTAGTGAGTAGGCGGTATCCAGCACACAGCGGATGGTAAACTTCGCTGCGTCTCTCCCCTCGGCAACTGCACGGGAGAGCACGGTCCGGGCCTCCTCCGGGCACTGGGGCAGCACCTGTGCTACCGTATCCCACACAGAGTGGATGTAACGGCCCAACAGACATGCAGTGTTTACCGACCGCAGTCCCAAGCTGGAGGAAGAAAACATTTTCTTCCCAAGATGGTCCAGCTTTTTGGATTATATCACACACAAAGAGAGGGGGGGGCCTAGAGGAGGTTTAAGGACCAGCGTGGGTACACTCCCCACTTGCAATCATGAATACACAAAGAACCCACGGGTCCGAAATCTCAGTCAAGTAAGGATGTGGACAGTGAGAGCCATACAATTTAAAGAGATACGGGGAATATCCCTTTTAAAGGACGACTCCCCTCACACACCAAAGGTGTCATGCTTCATCATAGGGGTGCCTCCTCGCGTCAAAACCTAGTCTTGGCGCGGGCTACGACCCCCTCTCTACGAGGGGGGAGCTCAGGGATGTTTTCAATGTTAGCACATGGGTTATCCTAAAAACCCTATGTGAGCGCGGCGTGTGAAAAGATAAAGTGCAGTGCTGAGTGTGTGAGTGAGTTAAACCTGCCTACAGAGTTAGCAACAGACTTTATTAAGCTCCCCTGTGGCAGGATTAAAAACAATATGCTGTATAATGAGCCTGTCAAAATTAGAGACGGCTACATTAATGGGATCGACATGTTTCAGCCTTTGTGACCTATAAAAGTGTCACAGCTTTCATCAGGATCTTATGAGACAGCTACTGCTAAAGTGACTGAGTGCAAAATTGTCAAACAAAATTGAAAGCAACAACGGTGTGTTTATACTGAACCAGATACTTTCATGTTCAGTCAAGTCCACCGATTGAGCCTGTAGTGGAAACAAACAAAGACAATGCATATGTATAACTGAGACACATCAATACTGACATTCAAATGCCAAAACAATATTGGGCATGGCTAAATCAATACCATTCTACCCTGAGTGACCAAATACGTGGCACTTACCTATTTAGGTTGGGAAAGTTACCACTTCTGTCCGGTACTAATTAGTAATGGGTACAGACGCCAACCTGAGAAAAAGAGAGAGGCGGTGACGTGAGATCGAGAGTAAAGACAGAGAGAGAAAGAGAAAAGCAGAAGAAGCTGGACAGCTGCTAGTTCTTCGGAATGAAGGTTGTATAAATGGAGACCAGAGTAGTTGTAAATACTAGTGCTCATGAGAGGCCGTACGTTTGACCTTTGTGACCAAGCATTAGGTTTATGTTAACGTTAATAATCACTGAAGGATAAGAAACAGTATCTCCAGCATAACCCCAACTACTATGGGCAAAGACCAGGGTGAGACCAAGGAGTACCCTTGTGGCTGAACTAAGTAAAGCCAGACCTGTCGAGGTCGGGCAGGCAGGAGTAGAGGCAGATAAGAATGTCATCTAACGATGACCAAGCCCTGAAGGCAGTAAATATGAGCCGAACGAAGAAACAGTGCTCCGGCCCTCAAGCCGGTGAGCCGCTCAGCCCTGGGTGGCTTTGCGGAAGTGCTCGGCAAAAGAAAAAAGGAGGGAGGGGCACTATATGAGCGGTGATGATATGACAAACGCCGTCAGGGCAAGCAGGTGCGTGCAGGGGTACTCTGCAAGGAGACAGAGTGAAGAGCGCTAGATGTGGCGCACCGCATGTGGAATGACGCTTGCCAGCAGTTATGGGAATGCGAGCGCGTACAGCGGTGCCACGCAGGTAGGTAGCAGAGTGGGGGGGGGCGCTGTATGTGGCGCAATGGCAACCAAAGTGGCTAGAGGCTTACCGCTCGGATGGAGCGTAGAGTCCCGTGGCAGTCTGTCCTGCCGGCAAAGTGAAGACCGCGGCCAAGGCGGCTGGTGGGTCTTCTATAGTCACTTCCGTGTGCAAAGGATCACGAGAGTGGTAGTCCGGGAGCTGCAGTACAAGGGAATTGCAGTTCGTAACTGTGCAGGGGACGTGCCCGTGTGTGGGGCATCACGGGAATTGTAGTCAGTGTGAGGACACATGACATGGGAAAGAGCCGCCAGATTGGCTGCAGGTTGAGATTGGAGTACAAGCAACATTGCCTGAGGTAGGAACAAACTATAGACTGCGTTGGTGTTGCAGTCAAGGGTGATAACAAGTTACTGGCGCGCATCACACGAAATAGCGCGCTGAACAAAGCGTAAAACAAAGGAAAGTGAAACAAACTGGGTAATCCGCATGGAGGTTACACAGTCTGGCCAATCTGTTCATGCATGTTTTTGAGCAAGATACAGTACTCTCTTCCAACAACCCCTTTCTGGCTCACATCCATGTGTGGAAGAGGTACATCGATGATATTCTTGTGGTCTGGAGAGGTGACGAAATAACCATCAACACCTTTCACAATTGGCTCAACACACACAGCGAATATCTCAAGTTCACATGTGAATATAGCAAAAACAAACTTGCTTTCCTGGATCTCTCAATCTATCCATCAAGAGGCCATCTGGAGACTGAGCTCTACACAAAACCTATGGCCCGTAATGCACTGCTTCACTATGAGAGCTATCACCCAAAATCACTCCGGGATAACCTCCCGTTTGGTCAATTCTTGAGGCTGCGACGCAACTGTTCCAACATTGACAAATAAAAAAGAACACGCTCAGATACTCAGAAATAACCTTCTGGATCGACAATATCCCACAGCCCTGGATAAAAAATCTGCAAAACGCGCACTCAACAATCACAGAGACGCTCTACTAGACAACCTGTCCAGTAAACCATCACAAACCAGACTGGTCTGTGTGAACACTTTCAGCACCCTCTCCAAAGCGGTCAAGAAGTCGATCTTGTGCAACTGGAAGATCCTCAATAAAGGCCAGCTCACATTACAAAAACCGTTGTTTGCTTTTAAGCGAAGCACAAACTTAAGGGACACCTTAGTGCACACTAGACCCTTACCTAAAACCAGACAACAACCCAATACGTTGTGGAAATTACCACCCATTTAGGGCCATTTCCCCTGCGGTTCCTGTTCGGTGTGTGCTCAAATGCGCCCCACTAAACACACAGACATCGGGACTAACAGACCTTGGGAGCTAACACACCACACCAATTGTAACAGCGAACGGGTCATCTACCTCATCACCTGCCCCTGTGGCCTCAGGTATGTGGGGATGACCACACGTAAAATACGTATACGTATACAAGAACACCATTAGATGTGCTAAGCAGAACACACGACTGACTAAACACTTTTTAGATCTACAGCACCAGGCAGATTCCCTGATCTGGACGGTACTTGACAAGCCTAATGTCACCGCCACAACACCTGATCTCACACTTAAACTTCTGCGTATTGAGCAACGTTGGGTGTTTAGACTGGGCACTTCCAGAGTGGGACTCAACAATGATATCCCTTGGCTTGCATTAACATGAACACCTACCAGGTGTTTTGTCATGTTCCCTAGTTGTGACTCTCCACTGTATTTCCTCCCCATGACATGTCCATGAGGGATGATCACTTACTGAAATTCCATTATTGCTAGCTGGCACCCTCCACCTATGCAAGCTTCCCATTGCCAGCTGCTATACTTTGGCCTTGACTGTGTAACCTCCATGCGGATTACCCAGTTTGTTTCACTTTTCTTTGTTTTACGCTTTGTTCAGCACGCTATTTCGTGTGATGCGCGCCAGTAACTTATCACCCTTGACTACAACACCAACGCAGTCTATAGTTTGTTCCTACCTTAGGCAATTTTGCCTGTACTCCAATCCCAACCTGCAGCCAATCTGGCGTCTCTTTCCCATGTCATGTGTCCTCACACTGACTACAATTCCCGTGATGCCCCACACACGGGCACGTCTCCTGCACAATTACGAACTGCAATTCCCTTGTACTGCAGCTCCCGGACTACCACTCCCGTGATCCTTTGCACTCGGAAGTGACTATAGAAGACCCACCAGCCGCCTTGGCCGCGGTCTTCACCCTGCCGGCAGGACAGACTGCCACGGGACTCTACGCTCCATCCAAGCGGTAAGCCTCTAGCCACTTTGGTTGCCATTGCGCCACATACAGCGCCCCCCACTCTGCTACCTACCTGCGTGGCACCGCTGTACGCGCTCGCATTCCCATAACTGCTGGCAAGCGTTATTCCAAATGCGGTGTGCCACATCTAGCGCCCTTCACTCTGCCTCCTTGCAGAGTACCCCTGCACTCACCTGCTTGCCCTGACGGCGTTTGTCATATCATCACCACTCATATAGCGCCCCTCCCTCCTTTTTTCTTTTGCCGAGCACTTCCGCAAAGCCACCCAGGGCTGAGCGGCTCACCGGCTTGAGTGCCGGAGCACCGTTCCTTCGTTCGGCTCATATTTACTGCCTTCAGGGCTTGGTCATCGTTAGATGACATTCTTATCTGCCTCTACTCCTGCCTGCCCGACCTCGACAGGTCTGGCTTTACTTAGTTCAGCCACAAGGGTACTCCTTGGTCTCACCCTGGCCTTTGCCCATACTAGTTGGGGTTATGCTGGAGATACTGTTTCTTATCCTTCAGTGATTATTAACCTTAACATAAACCTAATGCTTGGTCACAAAGGTCAAATGTACAGCCTCTCATGAGCACCAGTATTTACAACTACTCTGGTCTCCATTTATACAACCTTCATTCCGAAGAACTGGCAGCTGTCCAGCTTCTTCTGCTTTTCTCTTTCTCTCTCTGCCTTTACTCTCAATCTCACGCCACCGCCTCTCTCTTTTTCTCAGGTTGGCGTCTGTACCCATTACTAATTAGTACCGGACAGAAGTGGTAACTTTCCCAACCTAAACAGGTAAGTGCCACGTATTTGGTCACTCAGAGTAGAATGGTAGTGATTTAGCCATGCCCAATATGGTTTTGGCATTTGAAAGTCAGTATTGATGTGTCTCAGTTATACATATGCATTGTCTTTGTTTGTTTCCACTACAGGCTCAATCGGTGGACTTGACTGAACATGAAAGTATCTGGTTCAGTATAAACACACCGTTGTTGCTTTCAATTTTGTTTGACAATTTTGCACTCAATCACTTTAGCAGTAGCTGTCTCATAAGATCCTGATGAAAGCCATGACACTTTTATAGGTCACAAAGGCTGAACCATGTCGATCCCATTAATGTAGCCGTCTCTAATTTTGACAGGCTCATTATACAGCATATTGTTTTTAATCCTGCCACAGGGGAGCTTAATAAAGTCTGTTGCTAACTCTGTAGGCAGGTTTAACTCACTCACACACTCAGCACTGCACTTTATCTTTTCACACGCCGCGCTCACCTAGGGTTTTTAGGATAACCCATGTGCTAACATTCAAAACATCCCTGAGCTCCCCCCTCGTAGAGAGGGGGTCGTAGCCCGCGCCAAGACTAGGTTTTGACGCGAGGAGGCACACCTATGATGAAGCATGACACCTTTGGTGTGTGAGGGGAGTCGTCCTTTAAAAGGGATATTCCCCGTATCTCTTTAAATTGTATGGCTCTCTTTGTCCACATCCTTACTTGACTGAGATTTCAGCTTTTTGGATTCCCAATCGGGTGGTGCGTTAGGGAATGCACCTTTGGAGGTGGAGGCTTGGACCACCAAGCTCTCAGGGGTGGGGTGTTGGGAGAGGAAAGTGGGGTCGCCCTGGCCCGGGCGGTGGCGTCGGGCAATCATCCTGTCCACAGGAGCCCCTGTGTTGGGCCTGGACCAAGTGCCCAAAAGGATGTCCGTGAGGGCTTCAGTAAACGGCAGCAAGGGCTCCGAAGAGCTCGCTGCCAGTTGAAGCACCTCTGTCAGGAGGTTAGCCCTGACTGCCACCGTAGGTAGCTCGAGGTGGAGAGCCTCGGCCGCCCTATGCAACACCACTGCGTATGACGCTCCCTCCTCCGTAGCCACGGTAGGAGGAGACAACATGCCAAGGTCTTGGGAGGTATCTAAACCACTGGCTTCCCCCAGTTCCTCTCTCCAGTCCGGTTCATAACCTAACTGGTCGGTTAAAGGGTCCCCAGACCCCTCCCAGTCCTCCTCACCCTCTTCTGGCTGCCAATCTGGTCTCAAAGAGCCAGGGTAGAACAGGGGCACAAAAGTACCCATCGGCGCCGGCTCCGGTCAACGCCGGTCCGGCTCCGTGTCTACCTCGAGGTGGAGGCCGGGGTCGACATCGGCTGGGGACACAGCCGATGCCGGCTGCGGACATGGTGGCGGTGGAATCGGCGCCGGGCGAGGCGTAACAAGGTCGACCGGTGCCAATGCGGATCCAGGCCTGGATCCAAGGGGACCCTGCGGCACCGAAGCCGCCCGCGTCGAAAGCCCATGTCACCCAGCCGAGTCCGCAGGCCCGAAGGCGTTCCAGCGGAGTCAGGCTGCCCAAAGATGGCTGCATCGCTTCGTAAAACTGATGAAGCTGGGCAGGGGTTGCTCCCGATCCCGGGAAGGGGGGGAAACCCGGAGCCGACCCTACGGGCTCCACACGCAGAGCTGCGGGAGGGGCACCACCCGCATCCCTCGTCGCGTCGGCCAGTGGAAGGGGAGAAGTCGAAGAGCGACGATGCTTCTTCGACTTCTTCTTGTGCTTCGACTTACCTGACCAAGACTTGGATGAAGAATGGTGTTGGCTCCGCAACCGGTCCCTCGACCTCCTATGCAACCGGGACCTCGAACGGCGCGGAGCCGACTGCCGGGCCTCGAGTAGCTTTCGGGACCACTGCCGCAAAGACTTTGGGGCCATGGTCCGGCAGTCGGAGCACGACTTGGGGTCGTGGTCGCGCTCCAGGCAGTAGAGGCACACGCGGTGCGGATCTGTCACCGACATCAGTCAGTTACAGGAACCGCAAGCCTTGAAGCCGGGCATCCCTCGTGCACCAGAAGTCGATGGACTCAAAAAACGAAGTCGACGAAAGTCGAGAAAAAGTCAGTCAAAAAGTGACTGGAAGTACCGCTCTTCCTGGATCTGCACTTGCTGGCGCGGGAAAAAAAAGAACTGACGTCAGCACGCGAGGGCGGCATCTAAGTAGCTACCGCGACGTCATCCCGGCGACCACGACGCCGACAACGAAAGCGGAGTCGATCGACGCCACCTTCCGACGCGCAGGGGTACTGCTGACGAAAAAACTTTCCGGATCCAGTCTGACGCCTGGGGGTAATTCTAAGGTAAGGAATCAATAACTAACGGTTTCTTTCAGATGCTAAGTTCTGGCGATACTAGCCAATAACCTATACGTGACCACATATTGTGCACTTTGGAAATTAAGGTGCCCTCTTTCCACCGAGGGTGTTGCGTCCTCCAAACATCCACCAATCTGCACTCCTCCAGACCGCTCCGAAGCGACTGTACGGAGCGTTTAAAATGCCAGTCTGCTGCGGGAGATATATCTAGAACTGGATTCAGTGATGCATTAAAATCCCCTCCCTACAAGATCGTAGAGGGATGCAGGGTGTGTAATCGGCTCCATATTCTGTCAAAACAGCCTGGGTCGTCAATATTGGGCCCATAGGAATTGACAATTGTAATCATCTGGTTGCTCAGCCGACCCGTAATATGGCAAGCCGCGTCAGCGGCGAGGCAAAAGAAACAAGGTACAGCTGTGCGCGTCAGCGCCGAAGATCGGAGATTGAGCTTATTCTGACAGGCCCCCAGGCAGGGCCAAGCATAAAATTAAGATGGCCGCCACGTTGCGTGATGTTAACACATCTAAGATGGCCCCTGCACGTTGCGCGTGAGGACGAAGACGTCAGGCAAAGCAGGCGATGCTTGTGATGGAGAGCCCAGGCAGCGTCAGGTAACGTAGAAGAATGGACGCAAGCATCAAGCGTAGCGAGGCAACAGACATGCAGGACCAGCCAGCGTCAGGCAAACGGCAAGCCCCAGATGACATCAACATGCGTGCAGGATCAGGCAGCGTCAGGCAAATGGGATTTCAAAGACGAAGGCCCAAGATGATGCAAGACAGCGCGTCACTGTCCAAATGTCAAAAAGGACAATACAAGAGTCATAAACGGAGGGAACATAACCCTAACATGAAGTTTGTAGATACAGCACACCGAAGCAGTCCACAGTAGAGCGAGGGTAGAATGGTTGAAGTGGCGGCCGGGGAGACTCCTCTTGTCGGGTGGTCAGGAACGAAGACAGCACACCGGAGGGGCCCCACAGAGAAGCAAAGATCAAGGAAAAGTTGTCCTTTAAATTTCACGCAGAGGAAACGCTTTTCATGTGCAGGGAAATTGGAGGCAGACAGTTGAGTCCAACAGGAAAGCAGCATCAGTTGTGTTGAGGTCCCTTTTGGCAAAGTAGTAGGTTCACTCGTCGCCAAAAAGAGGTGCTCTCCAATGGACAAGCAGCAGGCAGGCGACGAAGCACAGGTAGAAAATTAGAAGTTTATTGTACATCTACATCAAAGAGACCTCAGCCACAAACAGCCTAGCCCACTGTCAAAACCTTAAAGAACAACATTCTCTCACTAGGGAGAAGATTCCAAATTACATCACAGCCTAGCAACCCTAACAAAGGCAGGTTGCATAATACATGGCACAGAAGACAGGTTGAATAATACATGTTGCAGAATACCACAGCTGCCTCGGTCATCTGTCTCCGTGTGTATATTCTGGAACGGCCTGCCCTTCTTAACCAGAATCATCACACCCCTATAACAAGCGGAATATGAGGAAGCAAATTTAACCTGAGCCCACCTGTTTCCAAACTTGTGCGCAGTCTGTGGTGTAAGGTGCATTTCTTGAAGTAATGCCACTTGGATATTGTGACGGTCTAAATAGGAGAATATTTGTCTAGTTTTTTGGGGTTATTTAGACCACGTACATTCCAGGTAAAAAATGTTATAAGGGCAGCCATGTGGGCCAATTTTGTGTATGTCATCAAAGGAGTGTGGGGGATGCGCGTCGAGAGTAACATGACATTGTGAAGTGAAAAAGGTCCAAACATTAAACAAAAGAACCCACCCCCCACCCACTTCAGCAGTAGAGGATGCCAAAGCCATCCCTATAGAATGAACACAAACCCACTGAACAAATAGATCAACCAAGCGAAATCAAAGAGAAATATAATTACGTCCGAATATTTAAAAGCATGTGGGTCACACCCTCGCGGGATGGCTAGAGGCCGGATATCCTCTGGATGGACAGAGGTGGACGGAACTCAATTAAATTCAACCAAATATATCAGAACACATCCAAGGGCTAATGCCCAATAACAGTATATCTGCATACGCAGGGAATAGGAGGGCTAGCTCTGCATGCCAACACTATGAAGGAGTAATCTTGCACTATCATTGTATACTATGCACAGCACATTACAAGTACGAAGTCAACCATTACATAATGATAAAACATTTGATCAGTATTAAGTAAAACAGCCAGTCCTCCTGCCACACCCCCAGGAGAAACCCCCGTTCAGCCAACCTTGCCCTGCCACCATCCCACGCTTCTACAGGAACAGGGCGGGTGAAAGGTCCTTCTCCTACCTCGCAGCCAAGACATGGAACGACCTCAACCTCCACCTCCGGCAAAGCCCCACTCTGCTCCAGTTCAGGAAAGACCTAGAGACCTGGCTCTTCAGATGACCACAACGAACTGCGCAACACAGCACCCCCCACCCCCCAACGCCTTGAGACCCTGACGGGTGAGTAGTAAGCTTTACAAACCCCTGATTGACTGATTGATTGGTTGGTACAGGGTTTCGTGCCCTCGACATTTTCAACCATCGTCTACATCCTGGTTTAATTTTGGTGATAAGTGTTTTGAACTGGGGAGAGTTTTTGTGAAATCAATAGCTGACTTTGGTGTAGTGAAAATGTTTTGTTTCCCGTCGAAATCCACACGTAGTCTAGCAGGGTACAACATCGCATATGTGACCCCTGCTGCCTGCAGTCTCTTCTTAACCTGAGCGAATTATCGTCTAGTGCCCTGCACAGCAATAGTAAAGTCAGGGTAGAAGAACACTTAGTTTCCCTGAAATTGATCCATACCTTTAGTTCTAGAGAGTCTCAGCACTGTATCGCGGTTGCGATAAATCAACATTTTAGTGATAATAGGTCTCGTGTGCAGCCCATTGGAGGCCTTGCCTGCAGTGATCGGTGGGCTCTGTCGACCACCAGCACAGAGGTTAGGTGTTCAGGTTCAAATATTTAGTGCTGCATGTTTTCTATGTAGTCTTCAAGCCTTCCCGTGTTGGTTGATTCTGGAATTACCATAAAACGAAGATTGCTGCGTCTCGATCTAGCCTTGAGGTTCTCGTTCTTTGCCTGTATTACTGCTAGTACCTTGTTGATGTTCAATTGTTTAGCGGTTAAAGTCTGAACATCATCTTCAGCAATAGAGACACGCTCTTCTGCTGCTGCCAGCATTGTTGCATGTTTGTCCAGTTTTGCTGCCATATTATCAATCCTGATGTTCAACGCATCAATTTTCCCATCAATCGATTGCAGACTTTGCTGTATGGCGAGCAGTGTGGCTTCCAAAGAGGGGGGATTCGGGGTTGGAGGTCCTGTTCAGAGTCAGAGTGTGCATACTGATACGTCCTAGAAGATTTTCGTACCTCGAATTTTAGGCGGGCCTGCTGTTTGTCTGTCTTCCCCATGCTGAGGCCACACGGGGAGTCTGCAAGCGCAGTAGTGCAGTTATCAAAAGCGCTATACTTGGAACTTCGCCACAGCCATGATAGATATAGAGCAAACTAGGTACACCGTGTGCCAGTCGCAGCGGCCTCAGAATTGAACAACGAATACCATATCCCTTTGGCAACCAGATGATTAGGAGCCTCTGGCAAGAGCAGTCTCGGTGTAACTAAATGTCGCAGGATGGGTATGCCTTTCCCACCACCACCACAGGTGCACCTCAGAGCAGATACAGTAAGTCAGGGCACCAAAAGGCCGGGTGCGGGGCGCTATTTGCTGTCACTGTCCCCTCCAAGTTTCAGGCACCAGAACTCACAGCGCCGCAACTGGCAGTAACACCAATCTGGTATGAGAGGGGATTTTATATCCGGTGTTCATGGTAGTTCATCTCCCCTCCCTCTAGTGACAGGCCAGTCCTCCTTCACAAGGCCATTGTCCTAGGCCGCAGCCTCCTCATCAAGCTTGGCATTCGCCTCCCGCCGGCCTCCCCAGCGCGGTCCTACCTCACTTTGTCAGGGAGCTGCGCGAGTCAAACGACTAGAGCAATTCAGGGCCTCAGCGCGTCCCTGCCACCGCAGAGACGTCAGCCGGCAGGGTCGCAGCCACCAGGGTAGGCAGTCTGCTGCAGCGATTCCATCCAGCCACTGACGATCTCCAGCGTGGCCCAGCGCCAACCCTCAGGTGCACTCACGCCAGTCAGACGGTGGCTCCTCGCATCCCCAGCAAGAGGTCCAGAGCACCGCGCCAGGCGCTCATGGTCACTGAACCAGGACAGCTACCAGTCGGGGCACCAACAGCCAATATGCCTTCAAGTCGGGGCCTCACCTCAGCAGCGCTTTGAGGTGAGGCTCACGGGAAGGGTCGGTCACCAGAGCATTCCATCATGAACGCAGGTGCCGCCGCTATTTTCTTCCTCAGATTCTCCAGTGCGTTAATGGCTACTAGCTAGTTCACCACACCTGCACGGATTCCATCGGCACCCAGTCACTGCCCCCAGAGTTATAGTTCTTTATTCCTGAGTGTGGAGGATGGATGTTGTTATTTTTGGCAGGATAAATGCTGAATTGTCAGTCCCAGCCAGCAGAGCCGCATTAACATGCAGCCATCTTGCTGCGGTCTCTCTAGCGCCCCCCACTTGTAGGTCTTTGTGCTGATAATGCTTCTAGTGATTTATTTGTGATTCCCTTGCAGTACTTTTGATTTGCTGATTGTGCTCATATGACTTACCCCAAAACTTAGCTGGAATATATTTGAGCCTGTTTGGGCTGCAGTACAAATTAAAACTGGACTAGAAGTGGGTGTAACACAAGTGAATTGCAACTGAAATACCCATTTGTAGTTGTGGTTTAGAGATTGCTAATCATTCTTTGTACCCTTCCTAATTTTCCCTTTGCTTCTCCAATTTGTTTTAAAATAAATATTGCCCCTTTTCTAGTCACTCATGTTTGCCACTCTCACATTAGCACCTAGAATGGAGGAATACATGTGAAGAGTTCTAAGCACTCTTTATAGATAACTCTGCACATAGGAAATGAGACCACCATAGGCATAGATATTCAAGCCTATCTATGTGAACTCAATTTATGAATAAATGAAGTAGCACTACTCATACACACTCGTAAGTTATATTGGGAATAGGGTCCATAAATTTGCTGATCACATTGCAGGATAGGATGTGGCATAAGCCTGAGCTGCCAACTTGGGAGCCAGTGGGAACCAGGTTTGAGTCTTGGTGTCAACATCCTGTGATTCTGGGCAAATCACTTATTCTCTCAGTGCCTCCAAATTCAGTGCCTTGATACCCTCACAGGTGATTTGACGCGACTTACAAATCTTGGATTTATTGCCAGCATTTTCTTACTTTGTATCTCTAACTCAGAGTTCCTTCTAGCTGTGAGTTGTGTCTGTGGTAGCCAACTGATTATCCATGGAAGGAAATTAAAGTTCATTTAATTTTGCATGCTTTTGCTTCGGTCAGTGTCCTCTACAGTACATTTTTGTAAACCTAAAATGTTACATTCAAAGGAATATCGCCTTCGCATTTACTTTTATTTAGCTCTGGCAGCCATTTAAAGTCAATCCTGCTGAAGAAACATTCCCTCCATGCTCCTAAAGTTTGCCTATTACTGTGTATAACCTTATTTACAACTACAGAAAAAACAGGTTAGACTACCTTTCTGAAGTATATGATAAATGAAAAGTCTTTCTTTTTCAGGTGTTGCCCCACGTTAGCCACATGATATACTGTTCTCCTTTTGAGGTCTTCTGTTATTGTGATCTGCCTTTTTAATACATTTGTACACTTTCATTTCTTTTTTGTTTGACTCTTAAATTGGCTCTAATCTACATTATTGCAGATATGTGCTGTCCACATAAAATAACTAATAAAGGGTAACACTTTCACTGGCAAGTGGTAGTAATATATCACCGTGCGATACAGTCCCAGTGCCTTAGTTCTTAAGCCTCTATGAGTAAGTAACAGCCACTGTGGAAATAATTGCTATCAGTGGCTAGGGCTTTCTTCAGAATTTTTGTAAATACTAACCCTTTTGCGTTTTCTACATCTTTATTTTGACCATTAATGAGGATTGTAGCCTTTACACTTGCCTCAGTCCTCATGTATTCTATTAATGGAAAGGGTTTCACCAATGTGCAAGCCACTTAAAAGATCGAGTTACTTACCTTTAGTAACTCTCTTTCTGGTGGATAATCTATCTTACTGCAGATTCCTCAACTTTAGAATATCCCCAGGCACCAGACTGAAATTTGAAGATTTTTCAGCATAACCCTTGCGGGTCTGTAGGTCGTGTTGTGTGGATCCACAATGACCCTGATCTGCCCCAGAAGTGAAGACTAAGCCTGTATATTAGCACCACCCAAGCACTCCGACATTAGTTTCTTTCTTGACACTGCCGCATCCTCAGACACAGAGCTCAAAAAACAATTATTTGTGCCACTGTGAAGATCTCTAATTTGGGACCCTTTTGGATGGAAGCGAGTCCATTCCACAGAATGGGAAGGCGAGAGGGTGGTTCTGTGGTTAGATGGAGTATCCACCAGAAAGTGTTTTACCGAATGTAAGTAGCTTGTTCTTCTGATGGATACTTCTAACTGCAGATTCCTCACCTTTAGAATAGATACCAAAGCAGGACCGACTCTGGTGGTGGGTCTGTAGAATGACTGACCAAAACGTTCAGGAGGATTGAACGGCCAAAATGCCCTTCCGATCATACCTGGCTGTCAAGGCAATAATGCTTTATGAGTGTGTTCATTGATGTCCACGCTGCAGCCTGACAAATATCCAGGACCGGTACTCTGTGTGCAAATGAAGTGGTAGCACCCTTACACTGGTGGAGAGGGCCCCCAATCCTTCTTGAGGCTGCTTCTTGTTCAATACCCTGCATATCTTAATTCAGAGGAGTATCAAACTGGATAAAGTTCTGTTTTGGAGCTCTGGAGCAAATTAATGGAAAAAGTTCCCAAACTTCTTTTGATGCCCAAACAACTACAGATCAACACTTCCAAGATACCCAGGACCTCAGGGGGAGCACTTGGAGATGTGCAGGTTTTCAAGCAAAGGGCAGCCGCAAAGTCCATCCCAGGTCCAGCTTGTAGGAAAATACTCCATTTGGCATGGTTACACTCCAATTTGTGCTTGACTGAGTGTTCACTGTCATCTTACTAACCAGGGTTCCCAAAACTGTACCTTTATTTCCACAATTTTCACACCTCTGGCACACATGTAAGTTCCTTGTAAAAGGTACCAGTGGTACCAAGGGCCTTGTGACTCTAAGGGCTTCAGCATGTATTGTGCCACCCTAGAAGACCCCTCACCAAATGCATGCACACTGCCAACTGCAGTCTGCGTGTTTTGGTGCACATAGAAGTGTAGAGTCGACCTGGCACACATCCCTGAGTGCCAGGCCTACCAACACTGCAAGAGGCATAGGTAAGACACTCCTACAGCAAGCCTTACAGCCCTAAGGCAGGGTGCACTATACCTCTTGTGGGGGAATAACTGCAGGAGCAGACATGCCCCTATAGTGTCTACGTCCATTCTATAGTGTCGAAGTCCATTCTTAGACATTTTAAGTGCACAGTGAACCCATGCTGAGTACATGGGATGGGAGCTTGTCAATACATGTTCCACAACTCCATGATGGCTAATTCCCAGAAGTTTGGTACCAAACATCTCAGATTAATGAATGCACACTGATGCCAGTGCTCTATTTATTAATAAATGCACTCAGAGGGCACCTTAGAGGTGCACCCTGAAAACCTACCGACCTACTAGTGTGTGCCTGACTGGTCTGCACCAGCCTGCCACTTCTAGACATGTTTCTGACTCCCTGAGGTGGGAGCTATTTGCTCTTGTGGGTCAGAAACAAAGCCTGCTCTGGGTGAAGGTGCTTCACAGCTACTTCCAAGCAGGAACAGCATTGAAGGGTGGTGAGCCTCAAAGGCTTCCCATCCTTTGTTATGTGACCAGGGCTTCTCCAGCTAGTGGAGATGCTCGCCCCCCCTGAACACACCCCACTTTTGGTGGCAAGGTTGGCAGAAAAATTAGTAAGCAGGAGTGGTGTGTCCCCTCTCAGCCAGGACCACCCATAAGGTGTCCTGAGCTGAAGTGACCACCTCCTTTGAAAATCCACCATATTGGGTTGGAGGATTTCATCCAATAGGGTTAGGGGTATGCCCCATCCCCATAGGGAGTGCACATACAAAGGGTGTCATCCCCCTAAAGGTAAGTAGCCCATTGGCTACTACCTTCTGACCCCTGTAACACCCCTAAAATTTCAGGAAACTCCTGAACCTTAATCCTCAGTTCCTGACAACCTACGAAGAAAGCGGACATTCCTGAGCCGTCCAGCAGATGAAGACTGAAGGTGCCCACAGACTTGGTCACAGTCCTAGCAGCCTGTCTGCAGCCCTCGAAGAACCTGCGAAAAACGACGCCTCGACCTGCAACCCAGCAACCTCCAAAAGTCTCCAGAAGGACTACTGCCTTCAACAAACACCAGAACTCTCAAAAACAGCAGCCCTGTTCAACAAGAAACTCCAAGAAAGGCTCTCTGACCTGTGGAAACTCGAAACCCCGCTTCCGGATCCACCACTGCACCCGACGCCTATGGCCTGAGTCCAAGTGGCCCACCAGTCCCAGCGAGGTTCCTCAGTGATCCAGAGTCCGGGTCCATCATTGGCTGTCCCCTCCTGGACTCCACGACAAAGCCTGCAGTCTCAACACGAAAGTCCCCCTAACCGCGACCAGCTCCGGTAAGGCTTTCCGGACGTCAAAGGACACCCCAGCACCCGCAGCCACCAGGCCTTGGGGAGCCCAACCGACGGTGTCCTGGTTTCCTTCAACGTTCAAACTTACCTCCACAGCCACTGGTTTCCTTCAGCTTCCTGTTCCGAGCGTTCAGGCTGTGTTTGAAACCCTTGTCCCCCAATGATTTGTATTGAACACCCGATGCTGTGTTAGCGCTCTGCACCCGGCCGCCCCTGTGCCGCTGAGGGTGTATGTTTGGTGCTACCTCGGGCCCCCCAACCACTACTTGTCTCAACACCTGGAGGTTGATCTCCAACTTTGCTTTACTTACCTGTTAATTGCACGACTTCGAGTGCCCCCAGGCTCCAATTGTTAACATTGGGCACCCGACTCCGAATTTGACCTCTGCACCCGGCCGCCCCAGTGCCGCTGGTGGTGCAGACTTGGTGCTCACATGAACCTTTACCTGTGCTGACCTAAAAACCCAAAGACTGGGTTTGTAAGTAAAGTACTTACCTGTGAAATTGCCTTCTTGTTTTACTCCCGTCGGATTACACTGCTCAATTGAAATATTGCAATAAGTGTACATTTTTCATGCCTTGCAAAGTATTGCTATTTCTAAAAACTGTATCTACCTTGCTGAACTAAAGTCTTGCATTAAGTATTCATTTTCTGCATTGAAAAGTATTGCCAATTTGAAAACTGTATTTACCTGCAACTAAGTTCTGTGGTTCTAGTAATAAAGTAGCAAAGTAACATTTTTACAAACCATTGGTCTCGGATTCAGTCATTGAGTGCATGTAATCATTGCTTGCCTGAGTGTGTACACCAAATGCTTAACACAGCCCTCTGATAAGCCTAGCTGCTTGCCTACACTACCACAAAAGAGAGCATTAGTATTATATACTTTAGCCTCTCTAAAGCCTCTGGGGATCTATTGGACTCTGTGCACACTGTCTTACTTTGGTATAGTATATACAGAGCCAGCTTCCTACACAGTTGCTACTGGTCAGCTTTGATTCTTCACAAGAATGCCTTCTTCAGCATTTTTATGTTCCTAGAAACACACAGGGGATCAGCCTTATGATCCCTGGAGATCTTTCTGCCCTTGGATTTCAAGTGGAAGGAGACCAACCTCCACATGTCCTTCATACGGTCAAAGATATCAAGAGCACTGGCATTGTGGAAGCCTGTGTTTTGTTAACAAGGTGTCAGGCATTGACGGAAATGCATGATCGAATAACCTGCCACCCCATGGAGATAATACACATACCATGTTGTATCAAGGGTGCAAAGTTCACAGCATTTGATACCCTACTATCACTAATTTCGATGTACTTGAACAACTGTATGTATTGCATTTCAATACAATTTATACATAAAAGCTAATAAAGAACAATTTGAGAAAGATGCCAAGAGCAATAGGTTTAGTCCGCCTGGTCTCCTTTTACAAATCCAACAGTGTTCTGAAGAAGTGGGTACAGCTTTTTACGGTTCTGCAGCCCGTGGGTGGTTGACTCCTTAAGACATGCCTAGGTCTTCTCTGATGAACGGAGTAAAGGTTGCTGGGCTTTGACTTTCCAACTTTCGCAGTAGTTCCTGTCTGCTTTCCTGCAAACGCGCCCAAAATAAAATCTATCAGGGCAAACCATTGATGGGGGAAGGTCTTCGGCCACACTAAATTTAGGCTTTGACGCTCGCGGCAGGGGGCAGTGTTGAATGGGGAGTGCACTATGTCAATTCTAGTGTCCACCCACATCTAACGCATCAAATCGAGTTTGAAGCAAGCCCTGTATCCACAACAAACCGAAAGACAGAGGTCTGGAGGGACAAAAGCAGGGTCCTTCAGCAACCAGAGAGGATATTTTATCCCTCTGAAGGGCGCACAACTTACACATGTGTTTCAAACAGAGCAATCAAGCAAGATTTGACACTGTGGTGTCAACAAGAGGTTCAAGGCCCCCACACCCTGCATATTCTATTGTACTCAGAGGAGTCATCGTTGCCCATTCAGATACGCCTACTGTGTGCTCCTGTGAGGAAATTCATAACTCTTCCCGGGCTGACACAAGATGAGAGATGGCAGAGGATGATGCAAATTAACCTTCTGACAGTTTAGGGAGGTACAGGGTAACTTTCTATTAGTAAGTCTGCCTTAATATTTTTTTGACTTCACCATTGAATTGAATTTCTAATAACTATTAAAACTAGTAGTTTAATTATTCTTCTAGCTGGCTTATTCTCGAGATACAATATTAGTATTTTAGTCTGTAGTTTTCTACATAGGACCGCTAGGCCTGCCACAGTGAAAATAGCTTTTAGGGTCTTGTACTTGTATGGACATAGTAACATTAATTTTAAACACCACACACCCTACCTTGTGGGCTATAAGGTTTACGTAGGGGTGACTTACAAATATTTAAATGGGAGGTTTTTACATGTTGAAAAGGATTATTTTAACAGGTTGAACTACAGGTTTTCCAGTGCAGTAGTCAGGCTACAATGGTAGCCCTGAAGCCATGTTTTCCTTTATCACACTACTGGATGGCACTATAAGAGCTGGAGTCCAAAAGTGACATTTTAACTTTATAAGCCATAGGTGTATTTTTTTCACTATGGCCGTATAAGAAGGATAAATAAGCCAATCAGGGATTAGCCAATTTCTAAAGGTTTTAGGGATCAAAGTGCATACACTGGGCATGGGACAGCAGTGTTCCAGTGTGCACAGTCTAAAACCAACCAAACAATTCAGCAAAAACCGGGGACGACTATACAAAAGGGGCTTTTTTCCACAGTAGCCATCAGAAAAAATTAGCATTATGTCGCTAGCCCAGCCTAGTGGAACGTGACCATATAACCTTTATTAAAGTTGCAGATTTTAACTTTTTCCTAATTTGTGGACTCACAACCTCTGCCAGTCTTGTACTACTTTTAAAAGCACTTGGAGAGAAAGTGTGAATTTTCTCTCTTGTGAATTATCAGCCTTTGTGCTGGGCCCTGCCACAGCTTGTAAATGGAGGGCCTGATTCTGAAGGCTTTCTGAACTGCTAGGTTTAATGTTGGTGCCCAAACAAACTAAACATTATTGACGTTAAGTTTCCAATAATGTTATACAAATAGTTAGAGACTGCAATATTAAAACACAGTTGCCTTATATAGTATCTTATTATGACCCAATTTATTTGCACCAGTCCTGCAGCTTTATGATTTTTATGATCACTGAGGCAAGAAATGAACACTTGCTCTCCCTTGTGCCAGTATCCATGTAAGACAAAGCAATACTGGTTTGGTTTTAACATTAAGAAGGACTTCTAGACAATCAGCTCTGACTTTGAGATTAAAAAGGAGGGTAACAAATCACCATGGCAACTGTACTGTAATGTTTGTACTGGCATTGAATGTTGCAGTTATTTTTTAGGGTTCTAAAGAGGCTCTGATGCTGATTGTTTCTTGGTTTTCCTCTTTTTTTCAGAGTGGTGGGTATAGCGTAAAATATGATCAAAGCAAGTCTCTTTTCAGAAAAACTTAGTGTTGTGGTGGTGCCCAAATCCAACCACAATATGTTTGTGTCAATGTCTACCACTTTGGTTACCTTCTTCCTGTAAGTCGTTATTTTAAATGTCAGTTTAGGCCAATAGGGAATCCATGAAGGGAGAGTTTGATAAGCATTTGTATTTTATCATAGCTGAACCATTTTGCAAACCTGATACCAGAGACCTTGTAAAAAATAACTCATGTAAAACAGTAAGAAGTGTTAATGGATTCGTTGATGGATAACACTATTCTAAAAGATTGACTGAACTATCTGAGGAGCAGGCATAATTCTATGTAAAAGAAAATTATGCCAACCTTGGTGTCAGGTCTCTAATACCTCTTTGGAAATTAAGCAAATCTCAATGACATTTGATTATGTGTTTTATAAACAGTTTTCTAATACAGAAGGCATAATTTGTAATGTTGTGAAAATAAAAAAAACTAAGTGTGAACTTGATGTAGGCAAAACAGACAGGTGTGAGCAAATAACATGATCCATTGGCAGGACCTAGGCTGTTAACGTCTTGTCTATGATGCATGAAAACGAGGCAAGATAATTGAGAAGTGCACATTAGATCAAAACCAATTAGCTTGCAAATATGAAACTAGGTAAAGCAAATGTCAAATATGTAACCAGCAATGTGAAACTAGAACCCATTTCCAGTGCGTATGAGTTAGTAAAAAAACGGACTTTCAGGCACACAAGTGATGCACATGAGAGGCAGTGCTTACAAGTGATATGTGCTTACCATCCTTAACACCGTATCCTGCTGCAGGTCCACTGCGGCCAAATAGCGAGGTGAACATAATCAATACAGTTCTTCATGCAAAGACAATACATTAGCTACCAAGTGTAATTTCAAAAATGTACCTTAGGTTAGCATCTTCATAATGAGGGTGATTTACAATCGGTCTACCGGTAGATAACTTTACACTTGCCATTGTAGGCATGGCGCCAGCAAACACGGCATCTAGAACAAAATGTAACAGAAAACGCATTGGACTTTTAATGGCCAATAAATAAATGATATGAATAATTTAACACAGAAAGACACCTCAATCAAAAACAGAAAATGAAAATACACGAGGCTTGCTGAAAATTCCAGAACTTCAAAGAACCATAAAACCGTTAGCCACCAAGATCTTAAATCTTTAAGAGGCATCAGTAAGAAACCAGACTTCAAACGCCACCCAACTACGTCATCAAAGGCAATGCGACCAAATAGCACCTCCCAAAATCCCAAACGCAACTGATTCACAATCGTTGTTCTTGTTCTGTTCCAATTACAGTTCTACTCCACACAATTTGGTTAGAAACGTCTGTAACAAGCATTTGCAATGCAATCGGTCTCGCCTTTGGGACCTTATATGTATTTAGCTACGCAGCACATTAGCCTGGGTGCTGAAACATCTACTGTTCTTTAACATGGAGGGAAAGTAAGCACCAAGCTGCGTGACACGCCAGGTATGGGAACACATGGAGAGAAATATTGCCTGTTATTAATATAAAATCAGGGCCTTCGGTGGTCATATCACTGAAAATACAAGATTTGAAAAAAATATTGTCTATGGGTGCTCGTGGAAGACAATTTCTATGGACTGGAATCTAGAGAATGTTAAAGTGATTCTGGTATTTTACTGACCTCTGCTGGTTGTTTTCTACCAAGAAAGTTAAATAGAGGCAGTTGCCAGAAAAAACGAAAAAGAAAGTCCCTCATCAGAAAGCAATTCTGGTATTTTACTGACTCCTACTGGTCCTTTTCCATTAAGACAGTTAAATAGAGGCAGTTGAACAGAAAAAAAAGCCCCTAAGCGGAAGCAGACAAGTCCTAGGGTGATCTCCAGAGCCCACATAGTACACACACGTATAAGTATATACTAATATATAAGTATATACTGAAGTATCTACAAGAGGTCTTGAATGCTTGTTGCTTATTTATCTTATGCAACTTAGAACTTTTGACAAAGCCAATAGTCCTGGCTTGTTGCAGGTGTAATGTTACTTGTGTTGTATATCTGGATGAATGGACAGAAGCAGCAAACGCAGCACACTGTGCTAAGCACAGATTTTTAGCTTAAGCCTTTTAAGCCACACCCTTAATTACAGTGGCCACGCCCATAGGAGAGAACCCACAGTTTTTTCATCCCAATGAAAATAACATAGTGACCCTTTCTGTGTGTAATACTTTGAATGTTCAAAGGCTCTCAGCCTGATGCGTTAAATGATGAAGGTTCTGGGTTGGCAGTAGTGATTTTGGATGACTTGCTTTGGATTACCTTGGAGAAGTTGTAGTTCAGAATCAAAGTTGCACACTTTCCGTAATCAGGAGACCTACCTGCAATCCCAGAGTCCCCACTGTATCAAACCATGCAATCCTGGGTCAAATAGCAGATGTTGTCTTTTTGGCTCAGTGCCCTTGTCAACAAAAGTGTTGAAGCGATTAAATGTGTGGTGTGCACTATTCAGCAAACAATTTCCACCACAAAATTGCACTAGTAAATACCACTGACTTTAATACATTTGGTACATTGAAAGGGAGACCCCTTCCAACCTCTACGAATCATTACTGTCATAAAAGGATACTGTGTACAGAAAATAGATTTTGTGCAGTACATTCAGTACATTTGAGATTGAGCCGACGCTACACCCTCGATTTCCTTATGCCGCCCCAACCTCTCAACACTGTTTGCTTCTTCTAAAACAAAAAAGCTAACACTTGTAATCGTGTTGCAGCGCCCAGAGATGATTTTAGCGCAACTACATGGAGGTGCTCTAAAAACCACCAAAGAAACAAAAAGAGCAATGCCTGCAAGAGGGAAGAGAAGTGAGTACTCGAGGGCCCGTGGAATGGGAGCCTGGGCATCAAGAGTGTCTCACTGGGACAGGGCGGCGATGCACGGGCCCTCCTCCCGCTCCAGGCCCCTTTCTCCTCCTGGGACAATCAGTGACCTAATAACGCTGCTCTTTCTTCATTGTGAACACCTCCTCCGTGGAAAGGGCATCTTCTTCCTTTTGTGTTCCGACGTAAGGTGTAGGCATGGGTGGAGTCAACCAAAGAAACTGAAGATCGACATGGGCAGTGGACCGGTCCCCCGGGGAACCGCCATGACAGGAGGTCTGTCTGCCTGCCCGGGGGCTTAATCCGGTGTAATGACATTTCAGCACGCGCCTGCTTTGAAAGCAGACCTCTTCCTCTTGCTATGCACCTGTTATTCAGTGATAAATACGCAACACTCAGAATGCAAATTATCATCATATAACTTGCCCCACGTGAAACCATGAATGAGGTTACCATAAGCTCAAGGTAAAGACTCCTCACTTGAACTCTGGGTATTTTTGACACCAACATTTGTCAAACAGCAAATTATAAACGGCGAATTATAAACCTGCAATCAACATATGGCGTCACGGATTCTCTGGCGATACAACAGCGCCCCAACAAGCATTTGCAATGCAATAGGACTCGCATTTACGCGAGACCTATTGCATTGCAAACGGGAGTGCAGGCGGGGTGAAGGGGGGCAAGAAGGCACAGACAGCACTGGGTGCGAGAAGGCACGGACAACGGGAGTGCGGGGGAGGGGGAAGAAGGCACGGGCAAGGGGAGTGTGGGCGGGGGAGGAGCTGAGAAGGCATGGGGAAAAATAGTGCTCTAAATAACACATACCGTACAGTGTAACACTCGAAGTAAAGTGGCCAATAGCCATAGGAGGGTACAAATGACAACATGGCCATAATAGGCGGGACAAAAAGCCTCATAATCAATCAGAAGACAGAATTTACGAAGAACAAAGTCAGAAGCCAATGAAAAATATGGGCGGAGAGTGAGAGCAGCTTGTCTCCCATACTCTACTATTGCATGCCTCGCAGAGTGAGCAACGCATGCGCGCTGCCGCTAAAGATCGACGTAAAAACGGGGAATTTAGTTTCTCCACTTACATGCATAGAGGCGGAGGAAGCTGTAAGCGAGAGGAAGGCACTCTAATGTGCAGTACATTGTGGAAAAAATAGGCATTCTTCTGCCTAGGTCAGGAGTGTTTGCATGTGTGGCAGTGAAGGCGTGTGTGTATAGAAGCATGCCCTGTCCTCTAACCCGAAATGAGCTATGCCATGTCATGTGTGTCTACAGCGTCTCCCTTAAACAGGCAGGGCTTGTATGTAAATACGGTAGCCCTCGCGTAAAGTATGAAAGAATCGAGCACTTGTTAGCCCATGCACTTTTAGCAAACTGCATGTTCCGATTGCTTAGCCACCGACAACCCCACAGAGGACAATCTTTTGTTTACCTTTTTTCCTTGCCTTGGCTGGCATTCTTCCCAGAACTTCCATGGAGCTTCCAAAATCAGCCCTTTTATGGTGCACCCTTGAGCTGAAGGAATTTATTTGAGTATGTTTTCTTATGTTTATCTCAAGCTGTAGTATATACAAATGTAATTGCCCTAAGAGCGTCTTTTGGTGGAACCTGAAGGAGAAAGGTATAAATGTGTGCTGGACTGTCTGTGACCTCCGAGAGCTGTTGAAGCTGGTGTGCAGGGCCCCCGGACTGTGCTCTGCGGAGCAGAAGTGCTGAAACCATGCTTAGAATGGGCACTAAAGTCAACTCATAACAGGCATGGGGGATGTGTGACAGGCTGTCTTTGAAAACACAGCTGCTGCCAAAAGAAAATCCTTGCCAAATGTCACTCAGTGTAAAATCCCTTCTGTTCTCTTGTCCCTTACACCTATGTCTCCCTTTCCCACCATAATCATCTTTGAGGTTCCCTTTATCCAGACCTCCCTACTACATGACTCCCTGGCCCTGGAGATTCCTTGTCCTTGAGGCTGTACGCCCATGGAGTTCCCGGGATAGATCAATGGATTTAGTCAGAATGGGCAGGTAGACAGTTAGTCAGACTGACAAGTACTCATAAGTTCAAGGATTGATCAGTGCTGTATGCACTGAGTGAGTGATCATGGAGCTGAGCAACAAATTGCCCTGCCAAACATGGGAGCTAATTCTGCAGTCTTTGGCAAATGAGTGGTGGTTCTGCAGCATGCTGCAAGAGAGGGGCAGTTTTGCAGTCCAAGTCAGGTGAGACCTAGCTCTCCTGTCTGCACTGAGAGAAAATGAAGTCGGCTGGACAAGTAAACATTTTGCCATCAGTGCTAAGTGAATATCTGACATAAAGCTGGTGTTTAATTTTTAGTAAAGGCAGTGTCTGGGCCAAAGATATTTCTCACGAAGTCACCGTGATTGGCATTACCCGCTGTCCCTGCCAACACTGCTAAATACTAACCATCACACAATGGAAATGTGACATTTTGACCATTTCACGTCAACCTAACATTGTAAATATGACTCGGACCCGCTGCTGTTAATAATTTTTTTAAAGTATATTGAACACGTTGATGTGCTCTGCTGTGTCTAAAACAGGCAGACGTAAATAAGCACCAGCAAACGCCAGCACGAATTATGCACTGCATATAGCTCCTTTGCTTGGAACAGTGACAGTATATTCTCAGCCTAGTCTAGGAGCTCTGCCTCGAAGGACAGCAGGGGGAAGCCACACTTGTTACTCTTTTTCATCAATAGCTACATTGGCCTGCAGGCACAAGCAGGCCTTTCTGAACCCTCACACTAATCTATATATCTATAATTAGAGCCCAGACAGTATAGAAAGATGAAACGAGAGAGAGCTAGGAAAGTGCTAGTCAGTCACTCATTTCCTTAAAGAATTTGGGCTTCTGGCAGGACAGGAGCACCAGGGTTATAGGCCACTGTCCTATTGGTAAGGGATGAAATTGTTCCATGAAAGGGCAGTAGTGCCTAGGCTTTCTCCTTGACCACATTATGCTGCTCCTCAAGTGAGTCAGCACCTGTCTAGGCCAAGCAAGGACTGTGCACGTGCTGCAACATGTTAGGAAGTCCATACACGGAGCAGAGACCTGCCCGTTTCACTTCAGGAATTCCCGAGAACAAAACGCTGCCAGCAGCAGCAAGCTGACAATCTCAAGTGCTGGGTTCACACACAACTGTAAGCACGGGAAGGCATACATGCATGCGTGTATAACTTTCCTCATGTTCAGTCCTCTCCATGCACTGATATCATATAAAGCATGTGAACGCATAATGGTGTGCGCCGTTGAGAGAGACAATGGTTCTGGGTCCCCGCCCCATGGCACTTTGGAATTGTGCTTTCAAACACCACTAACAACTTTTCAGATTTCTTATCAATGCTTTATTTGTGCTAGGCTTGCCTACATTCCTTTAAAACAAGTAGACATGAAAGCACTGTTGTAGAGGAGATGGCACTTTGGCTAATTAGAGCGCTCCACTGGCTTTTGGCTAGGATCACAAAACGCAAGTATCACATACATCATACATGCATACAATTAGAGTCACCATCTATACGCGATCTTTCCTGGTTGCGGGATATGTTCTCCCTCTGTGAAGACTTAACTGTTGCAGGGTGCCTGGGAAGGCTTCGGATCGGCAAGAGATGCCCTGAGAAGTTATTTTGACTCAGCATATGCATCAGCTGCATACACGGATCCCGGTGAAACAGTAAGCTGCTACTCTTGCTATGAAAAAGGATCGTGCCTGCCAGAAAACGCTCAAAGTGTCGGGATCTCCTGGCACTGTTCATTTAGAAAATTATTTTTGCAAAAATAAAATGATATCATGCTCTGTGGCAAAAAGGGGAGAGTCATAGAAAAATGAACCAGCTGGAAGAAAGTTGCGAAACAATATAATTACTATAGGAAATCTTCTTAAGAGCGTTCTTACTGTTGGTCAAGTCCAGAGCTTAGAGCATCAGGCCAGGAGCTCACGCCCAGCTCTGCGTCGCTCACTGTCTTTTACAGGCCCTCTGCCATGCGAGCCATCAAACAGAAAGGGCCAGTGTTTACTTTGAAAGAAAGATGAGGGAGACCGAAGCTCTACTCAAAAGCCGGCGGCCGGTGCGATTAAACGTCGGCGCGCGAATAACAAGACCGGTAGTCTGCGAGACACCGGCCACTTTTTTTCTCTCACTTGCAGGTTCCTACTTTTAGTTTGTGACGGTTTTGCCGTCTTTTCCGGCTTCCATCTTTCCAATCTGTGCGTTTTTCCCTCTCTTGCACAGGGTAAATATGTGATACGGGAAAAATGATGGCCAGTGCACCCCACCGGTTCAAATTAAGCAATGGGTAGGGCATGAAACCATTCCAGGGCGCGGGGAGCAATTGTAGAATGGACAGGGTCTGGGTACAGGAACGAAAAGTAAAGCAGTGAATCATGAAATCCCTTGATCTCTCTCACCTCGTTTCACAGGGAACTAAATATGTACAAACACCTCAGGCAAAACAAGCATTTGCAATGCAATAGGACTCGCATTTACGCGAGACCTATTGCATTGGAAACGGGAGTGCGGGCGGGAAGGCACGAACGGGAGTAGGGGGAAGGCGAGGGGGGGCCAAGAAGTCACGGACTGCGGGAGGGGGCCGGGGGAGACAGGGAAGTAAATAGTGTTCAGAGTAAAGGGGCCAGTAGCCATGGAAGGATACAAATGACGACATGGCCGTCAGGAGGCGGGACTAACAAGGCTAAAACCAATCGGAAGGCAGCATTTAGGACCTAAGCCAATGAAGAAGATGGGCGGAGAGTGGGCGGAGCTTCCACAAAGCTTCCACACTATACTGAATACTGCATGCCTCACAAAGCGAGCAGCGCATGCGCTGCAACGCTAGGCTCAACCTAAAAAGGAGCAAAGCAGGATGACCAGGTCTAAGTGGAAGTTAGTGTAAGATACGCTGACAGAAAACACGCTGATTTCACTCTCTTTTCTCATACATTTTTCAACACTTAAAGCAAGGTTTAAACAATGAAACCAATCATCAATATTCTCTTGACAGAAGCAAAAGCTTCACTTAGACCCTCTCATAAAGCACAAACTTCATGTAGGAGTTGGCCCAGCTGCAGAAGGTAAATGACAGTGGAGGCCTCTAAAATTACAGCTCTGAAGAATAAAACGAACATCTATCTAATTTGGGAGTTTGTTGAGAAATCACACATAAGTGACCAAGAACAGTATTGAACGAGAGGATCAACAGGACCAGGTGGACAAGTTACTTACCTTCAGTAACGCCTTATCTGGTAGAGACATGATCTAGCCGCAGATTCCTTACCTTTGAACTTCCAGGTGTCAGGCTGGATCCAGAAGATTTTTGATAGGAGTACCTCTGTGTAGGTGGCATTGGTCGACTAAATGTGATGTAGTAGGCGTCGTGTTCATCGCCGTCGTGACGTCTGCATCGACAATATAACTACCACTCCAGCGCGCTGTCAGTACTTTTCACGACATTCCACGCCAGAAGCATGGAGCCCTGAAGTGATTGACCATGGTGTGTTAAAAAAGATAACTAGGGTCCTGAAGGGTAACAGCCCTGACGACGTCATGCAGAGTTGACCGGTGCGCAGGGGTACTGCTCTCCAAAATCTTCCAGATCCAGCCTGATGCCTGGAATTTCAAAGGTAAGTAATCTGCTGCTAGATGTCTCTATCAGATGCAAACAATCTCCTAAAAATATATCAAGGAGGGCAGGAAAGGGGATTCAAAAGATAGGCTGGACAGTTTTCCTCTAATATCAGAAAGTCTTAATAGATAGATTTATTCATTAATTAAGCTACTGTTTAGAGAGTTTCCTAAACCTTTGACGTTTCTTCAGATAGAAACAAATATTTGGAGATGCTGATTAGGAATGAGAGATCCTTCCCCACAGTGCTCACATAACATCCAGAGTCACTGAAGCCTTAACTGTAGGAGCCAAAGACATAAGTGTAGAAAAGTGCCCCTTTTTGCATGGTTACCCCCCACTTTTTGGCTGACATCTGATGCAACCTGACTTGATGTGCCCTGGGTCGCTGCCAACCAGGTTCCCAGGGCCTGTGTTCTTTCCCACAACTGTACTTTTGTATCCACAATTGGCACATCCCTGGCCACAGGTAAGCCCCGTGGTAAAAGGTACCAAGGGTACTGTGACCAGATAAGACTTCTAAGGGCTGCAGCACCTATTGTGCCACCCTTAGAGGCCCAGTACCCCAACACCCACACACTACCATTGCAGCAGGCGTGTTGTGGTACAGAGAAAAGTGAAGAGTCGACATGGCACACATCCCTGTGTGCCATGCCTGCAACTCACTGCCTGAGGCCTACGTAAGTCACCACTCTAGCAGGGTGCAATAGCCGTCATGGTGAGGGTACAGTGGCATGAGCCCTGTACCCCTACAGTGTCTAAGTTCATTCTTAGACATTGTAAGTGTAGTAAAGCCATAAAGAGTATATGGTCTAGGAGTTGGTCATTACAAACTCCACAGCTCCATAATGGCTTTACTAAAAACTGGGAAGTTTGGTAGCAAACTTCTCAGCACATTAAACCCACACTGATGCCAGTGTGGGGTTTAATGTAAAAAGCACTCAGAGGGCATCTTAGAGATGCGCCCTGAAAATCAACCAGCCCTGGTGTGATTCCTGAATGGCTGCCCGCCATTTGCCACCATTAGACAGGTTTCTGGACCCCTGGGTAGAGAGCCTCCGCTCGCTGGGTCGAGAAACAAAGCCCATCCTGGGCAGAGGTGTGATGCCTTCTCCCCCAGGATAGGCTGGGTCCACGAAGGGGGAAGCTTCAAAGGCATGCCGCCTTTGGGAGCTGTCCCTGCCTTTTGCTGCCCCCAGCAACTGGCTCCCACTGGTGCAGCCCCCCACTTTGGGTGTGGAATCGGCTGGAAAACCATGCTAGGCAGAGAGGTGTGCCCAACTTTGCCAACCCTGCCCCTCAGGTGTGGGAGGAGAGGTGAAGAACACATCTCAGTCCCCTCCATCTTGGAGATGAGGGGACTCAGCCAATTAGGGAGTGGCTCATGTCCCCTCCCACTGGAGGGTGGCATAATAGGGGGTGTACCCAACCCCAGGGAAGTGACCCTTTGGTCCCGACCTGCACACACATATAAACAGCCATAAATCTAGTATTTAAGGGTAACCCTGGTCCTTGCCTCCTCAGATTCGAGGAAAAAAGAAGAAGGACCGAAGAGCCGTGCTGACCCAGGAAGAAGAGAACAGCTGCTGCTTTGGCCCCAGCCCTATCGGCCTGCCCCGACCTGCCTACAGAGATGAAACCAGCTTGCCCAGCAGCCCCCCAGAGCACGGAGGACCTGCCATGCACTCACCTTACAGACTGTCTCTCATGAGCACCGGATTTGCTCAACCAAGACCAGAATCCGGATTCAGGCAACTCAGCGATTCTGCACCAGTCTGCATTCGACACCCTCCGCCCGAGTTCGAGTGCCCCAACACCCCGAGGAGGTCTCCCCAGCGATCCTGACCTGGGATCTGGTGATCCCCAACCTCCTTCAAACTTAAAGATGACATCTACAATCTCAACCTGAAGGGTCCCCCGACCGCAACCTGAGTTGGTAAGAAAACCCGATGCCAGAAGACACCCTTGCACCCGATGCCCCACTGCCTTAGGTGGTCCAACCGACTGTGTCCAAGCATCCCCCAAGATCCCAACTAACCTCTCCAGCCGGTGGTCACCTTCAGGAAGTTTCCCTGCCCAAGCCTGCAGCAACTTTGCCAAACTGAAGGTCTCCATTGAAAAGCACAGGATCTCGAAGTCTTCTTGGCACATTGGTGGTGGTGCAGCTCCAGTGCTGGTCGTTGGCCCCTGCAGTGCTGACCTTAACCCCAGGAGTTTTGCTCCCACACCCGAGTGGCCTGCTCGTCAGCAATCCCTAACCAAAGGCCCCCTTAGCCCCATTGGCTAACATTGGGCCCCTGCACTCTGCAGCCCCAGTGCCGCTGGTGGTGCAACTCGAGTGCCTGTCTAGACCTTGGGGAAACTTGGTGCTAACACGCACAACTCCCCATTGCATGACGTTTACTTACCTGCAAATCCGATAACCATTTTTTCCAATAGGAACCCATTTTATGAGATTTTGGGCCTAAAATGTTCTAAGTGTTGAACTGTTCTTTTGATGGGAAAACAGTAACTATGATTCAAGCCAAGAAAAGTCTTACTTACCTTCTACTGTGAGATCCTTAGGTGTTGTATCTAGGCATAACACCCCAATATTCAAAGTAATCCAAAAGTAATAGAAAAATATTCTAAAAGTAATTACTGTGTAATTCAAACTGCTTTTTAAAGTGATATCAACCTGTAACAGTTGCAAATCCATCCTCAATTGCATTTCTGTGTAAAGGTTTACAATTGAAAGTATATTTTACCTACTTGTACCAAGTCTTGCTTGGTTCTAAAAATAAAATATAAGTATACCTTTTTTTATACTTACCCAATTGGTCTGGATTCAGTATCTGAGTGTGTGCATCAGTCTTGATTGAGTGAATACAATAAATGCTTAACACACCCTCTGGATAAGCCTAACTGCTCGCCCACACTACCACAAAGAGAGCTGTTAGTACTTACCTAATTTAGCCTCTGCTATACCTCTAGAGACTCCCTGGACTCTGTGCGCACTATACCTTACTTTGGTAAAGTATATACAGAGGCAGCTTCCTACAATAAGTTGATGTTTTCAGAAGCACACACATGATGAGTAAAGCGAGGGACTAGCTAAAGGAGGGAATTAGGCTGTCTTTAATCACTCCTCCAGAGAAAAAAGACACGGATGAGAGAGACAGAAGCTAATCCATTTATCTTAGTTGAAGGAGAAGTCCCCCTATTCAGATATACTCTCTTTCCATATTTTGACTGTTATGCATTTGGGATAAGAGGAGCCAATACATTTAGCACCATTTCTGATCCATAACACGTCTATAACAAGCCATATTGTGTAGCTCTCTTTTGCAAAGAAAATAAAAATTACACCAGTTTCTTAATTTTCTTGGATTGCATTTTAGGATTTGGGATTGCCTATGCTTATAAAGACGTCTGCCTTTGGCCAAGTTTCTGGTCCAAACTGGGGTGGTGTGGTGAGCAAAAGAATGATGGATTAAACCCAGATCCTTGTGACTGGAGGGTGAATGTTTGCATTGTCCAGCATTCCGTCCATCAATTGTTTCTTTTGCATTTGGCCAGGTTTATGTCATACAAATGCCACAAACATACCTAATCACAAGCAGATATGCACGTCTTCCTTTAAAACCTCTTCTTTAGACGTGTGTCTTCTTGAAACACGTCTATAGTTACTTTATTCTCTATTAGTTGTGAACTGTAATGTTTTTGGTACCAACTTTTTAAACATGGTGTGCGAATCTAACACCAACACATACGCAGTGGGGATAATCCTACACTGGGGATCTTTCTATATGTTTTTGCAGGTTATGCATGCCTGTATGGAAGTAGTGCTGCTATTGTGTGCATAGTCATAGCAGCCAATTGGCTACAGGTCACGTGAGACACCTTCAGCCAATCTTTACCTTTCAACCAAAGCACCAATTTACATTATGTGAGCTGTAATTTAGCTGTTAAGATATGGGCTTAAACCCAAAAATGAGTTAGCTAAAAAACATGACTGGCAACAGTTGTCATGCATGAGAATGGGGCACTTAGCATCAAAATATATAGTTGTGCTGTTTTAGTTTGTGAAACGTCTGTCATGCTTTCACCATTCAGGCATGCACACAATTCCAACACACTTGTGCAACTCCATCCTGCATTGAAATATTACAAGCGGTGGTGTTTGGAATGCATCGTACAATGGATAATGACTTGTAAGCAAGGCATAATCTAGCCATTCAGACAGAATAAAATATTGCCAAAAGATCAAATATGATTATAATTTATCGGATTCTCTACAGAAAGAAACAATAACTAGATCAAATCTGAAAATATGTCTGTGAACCTTGCATCTCATCAGCAAGCACGCTAAGTGCACAAAACAATAAGGAAAAAAGACATCTCTGAAAATCAAAATGTAAACAGATTTAATATGAGACTAGTCTTCCATGCTGCTGCTTTCCAAAACAAGGCCACACTTGGTCAGTCCCTCCGGAAGAAACTATAAAAAGCTGGGAGGTAAGTGCCCTTTTTTGCATGGTTACTCCCCACTTTTTGCCTGACACCTGATGGAACCGGACTTGATGTGTCCTGGGTCCCTGCCAATCAGGTTCCCCGGGCCTGTGTTCATTCCCAAAATGGTACATTTGTACCCACAATTGGTCCATCTCTGGCCACAAGTAGCAGCCTTGTAAAAGGTACTATGGGTACCAAGGGCGCTGTGACCAGGGAAGGCCTCTAAGGGGTGCAGCACCTTAGGCCCACTATTTTGGGTAGATCGCGCTTAGGAGATCATAACTTTGTCCACATAAGGAATCCACGCCAAATGTGTGTCTTTTTTTTCCAACATCTTGGGGATTCTAAAGGTACCCAGGGTTTGTGGATTCCCCTAGAGGGGACCAAGAAATTAGCCAAAATACAGCTAAATTTGTTTTTGGGGGGGGGAAACAAGTGCTGCAGAAGAAAGAGTCTGTTTTTTTCCCAGCAAATGGCATCAGCAATGGGTTTGGGGTGCTAAAATCACCATCTTCCCAGCCTTCAGGAACAGGCAGGCTTGAATAAGAAAAGCACATTTTTCAACCCAGTTTTGGCATTTTACTGGGACACAGCCCATTTTTCCACATTTCTATGTCTTCAAGCTCCTTCCAGTTGTGGTAGAACTGGGTGTGAAACCTATGGCGGTCACCGGAAAGCTATACATTTCTGAAAAGTAGACAACATTCTGAATTCAGCAAGGGGTCATAAGTGTAGATCCTTCAAGGTTTGCCCTTAAAAAGTAACAGTTGAAATAAAAAAAAGGGGAAGGCAGGTTCAGGGGAAATGCCAATCAGGCAGGGGTGGAACCGGGCCCCTGGGATACCCAGGCCCTGGCGCCACCCGACTGAGAACCAATGGACCGCAAGGGGATCCAGAGTACTCTGACACTAGTAATCCGGAGGAAGGCTACCACCATTTCTTGTAATCCGTATGCACTGCGTGACAGGGGGGACCACTGGCGAGAACGTACCCAACCTCCTGGAGCCCTGCCTGGGCTTGAGGAAGCAAATGAGCCCTCTTCGGGAACTTCCAAAGCAGCAGAGATGTTGGCTTCATGTCCCTTGAGACAACAGCCGAGGCTGGCCAAGCAGTCCATCCCTCAACGGAGCAAGCGTGCACAACCGATCGGAATATACAGCGCTGGCCGGACCCTCCCCGGGCAGGCCGCCCTACGCTGTGATGTCAGCTCCGTCTCCCTGCCTGCTCTTGGGGAAGGCAGGCTCGGAGGAAAGGCCCATTGGGCAGGGCCGGGAGGCAGGAGCAGACCCTGGTCCCTGGCAGCACCCGACTGAGAACCGCTGGACCACAAGGGGGTCCGTAGTACCCTGTTCCTAGTAATCTGGAGGAAGAATACCCTCCTTTCCTGTGATCCGTGCGCATCGAGTGACATGGGGGCACCAAAGGCGCAAACGCAGCGACCTCCTGGAGCCCTGTCTGGGCTAGAGGAAGCAAATGAGCCCTCATCGGGACTTCCAGGGCAGCCTGGCCATCTGGTCGCTCCATTGTAATGTATTGCACCAGACGGCTGAGGGGCTCAATGGACGGACATCTGATCGCACTGTGCCTTAACAAAAGGGTTCACACTTCTCCGTGGAGGGGTTGGGGACTATGCGGCCCGGGTGCTCGGAGCCCCAGCTGGGCCTCTGGAACAGGGGTTACGAGGGGAGCCTGGACGGAGGCCCGCTGGCATCTTAACATTCCGGCGAAGCAGGGGAGGCATCCCTGGGCCTGATGGACCCCCGTCCCAGGCCATTAGAGGTGTGGCAGGCCGGAGGACGGAGTCCAACCCACCCCGGGGCCCGGTGGTGCCCCGGGGCCTGTTTGGAGCTCCTGGACCAGAGCGCGCTGGAGAGGCCTTTCCGGGCCCCCATCACAGGTGCTTGGACACACGGCGGGAGCAGGACAGGGCCCAAGACACCCAGGACCCAGGCCCCGGGACCGAGGAGCCATGACCCAGGCCACCGGACTAAGGACCCAGGACCCCCGTCCCAGGCCCTTAGCAGTGCAGCTGGCTGGAGGATGGAGCCGGGAAAGGGAGCGCCCAACGCGGGGCCTGGTGGAGCCCAGTCAGAGCTCCTGGCTTCAGCCACGCAGGTGAAGCCACTCCCTGTGCCCGGAAAATTGGTAGTAGCACTTGTTTTACCATTTTTGTTCCCCTAAATTTTGGACCCTAGCTCAGCCAGCACCTAGGGAAACGTAGCCAACCTAGGGCAATCAGGGTGGGCTGACTTGACTGGCTCTCACCACGTTGTATTACCCAGAATCCCTTGCAAACCTCAAACTTTGTCTATAAAAACACATTTTCCTCACACTTGTTTCCCGATACAAATGGTACCTCATTTGTGTGGGTAGATATAGTGCCCGTAACAGGAAAGGGTCCAAAATGCAACATGGATGCAGCACATTTTTCCACTGAGAACAGACCTTTTTATTCCCAATGAGCCATTCGGCTCATTTCACTTTCAATGTAATAATGTCAGTGCACCATGGGCACCGATCGTCATTACACTCCAAAAAAAACCAAGCATTTGCAATGCAATAGGTCTCACATTTGCAAGAGTTTGAGCTACTGCCATTGTAAATGACAATGTCTTTTACCCATGTGTTTTTTTTCCTGACTGGAGTGGATGCATGTGGTGTGGCGTAGACTTATGTGGGTTGAATTGGAATTGTTAGTTGTGGAATTGTGTGTAGTGTATGTGTGTAGTGTATATGTGTAGTGGAATTATGTGGCATAGTGAAAAGACAGGGGTGAGAGCTGTGCACAGAATAGGTAGAAAGGAAGATAGTTTGTGCATGAAGTGGTGAATGAACTCCAGACAGAGGAGCAAGAAGAGTATGTGAGAAAGAGGAAAGAAGGGGAGTGCAGGCCATAGAAGCATAAAGAGGGAGCTTCTATGTACGCAGAAGACACCCTAGGAAGAGGAGGATAGCATGGGTTTGAGAGATGGAAATGTTGAAAAGCCATGGGAAAGAAAGTGTGCTGTGGAATTATGTGGGTAGCAATTAAATGGTATCAACTATAATGGAATATTTATTGAGATTGTGTGTGATGGACTTAATTATATGGAATGGTATTCTGCATTGTGGAGTGGTGCAGGATAGAGAGGAGAGGTGCAGGGTAGAGAGGAGTGGTTCAGGGTAGAGTGAAGAGGTATAGAGTTGTGTAGAGTGTAGGGGTGGTGTGCAGTGAATCAGAATAGATTCGAGTGGCGTAGAGGGAAGTGATGCAGAGTAGAGAGGCGTATCGTGCAGTAAAGTGGTGTAGAGTTGAGTGCAGTGGCAACAGTGCAGTGGCGCAGAAGCGTGGACTGCGCTGAGGCAGGAAACAAAAGAATAAAAAAGTAGTCCCCAAAGGAGCACATAAACACCTAAAGCGTAAGGATACAGTACTTGGCCAGTGCTCCGTATGAGGAAAAGAAAAACAAGGACTAAGTGAACGAGGCCTTTGGATGAGTGATATCAAAAATGCAATGCCTTGTCTTGTTAATACGTATCTTTAAATGTCTGCATCTATTGCCTAGTAAATCACAGTTCGAAAAGTCTAATAAATCACTTGTCAGCCTCTCAACACAAAGAATGGGCATGTTACCCTCCACTTGATTCACCTCTTCCAACTCTATCAAGCCGCGCAACAAAAAAAATCACAGCGTTTATTTGGCAAAGCATCCATTCTAACTTATATGTTGCCTTTTATTAACACAGTGACTTAACAGCTGAACTTACATCGCAAATCATACAGCAGTTAGTAAAGTCACGCTGGCTATATAGTGAAATCGTTCAGAAACATTGCTTTTTAAAGAAGGTGGGGTGTTAAAGCAAAGTGTGTTGTTCCTAACAGATGTGTTGTGTTTTTAGGGTGGAGAAGGTACGCTATAGGCTGACAAGAGAAAAGACACATTCCAATGGACAGGGGCATGCCATCCGTGTGCCAAGTTGTTTGCAGATGACAAAGGTTTACACAAGTAACTATGGTCAAAATAGATCTTAATATTTAAACATTTCCAGGTGTTAATGGGGAAATCACAAACACCATAGATAATGCTCTGACACTTATAACCCTCCAGTCAGGATATTGTGAAACAAAGTAATGAAACCTGAAAAACACCCCTCTGTGTGTGGCTTTCTGGTGTGTTTCACATACGAGACAGGGAGCTCGCGTTTTTAGTGAATTGATGTCATGTTTTCGCACAAATCCGTTTGACCTACTCACTTACCACTGCACTATTTTTATGACAGCAGTTTCCAAAAGGTCAAAGTTATAAACTTTTTTTTGCATCCACCACAAGTCTATTACATTTCACATAACTGAACCATGGCGGCATATCACCATACGATAGACCACGGTATAAATGTTTTAAAAACATGCCCCAAACATACTATAGCTACGCTGACCTTCGAAACACAAGGTTTGGGTTTCTAAAGTCGCTCAGCACTTTACAGTTGTTAATAGACACAAACCATTAAAAAATTATTGATCCGATAATATAACGGCAGTACACAAAAGCAGCAGCTTGCAAAACTGTAGTAACTACAACCTGGGCAGGCCACAGACTAAAATGTGCCCAAAAGCCAGCCAATACTTGCTAGTTGTTGGCTAATGCTGCAGTGGCGGCCAGCATGGATCGGGGGTGGAGAGGCGAGGAGGTATAATTATAAAAAAAGAAAAATTCACTTACCTCCAAGCCACTCTGTCCCATTAGCACTTCAGAAATGTTGCAGCTATTTTGAGACCTATTTTTAAGACTAGAAGATGCATTCAAGCGAGCACAACATCTTGTTTCCTGACTTTGGCTCCCTATTATTTTTTTGTTAATTGTGGGTCAGTTCAATTCAACTACTTGAACATGCCATTTGAAAACAAAGATTTGTAAAAGCTACGTCTAGAACTATAAATGTTTCTCCGAGGGACATGGGGTCATTTGATAAACTTACCATTCCTAGCCCTTTTACTTTGTACAACAAAAACATCATTTCGAAATTAATCTGATTACATGGGCAGTGGCATAAAGGGACTTGAATAGCTGCTCAACACTACCAGCTACCTGAAAACCATAAACTAAGCATCTCTCACACACTTTTTCATTCATCACACTGGTAAGCGATGCATACCGTAACACGATAGCCACATATCGATGGTTATCGTGCATGACAAGGGAAAATAAAACATCCCACACAGGGTAAAAAAAAAAAAAAAAATCACTTCCAGACACATGGTGTGCTACCCTAGACAGGCCAGCGCTTCAGCTTCCCATATAGAGGTAGTAAGCGCCATATGAACAATACAATACCTTTGTACAGCATAATGGTGCTTTGTAAAAAAAATAAACTTGCACCTATAAGTCTGCATACATGCATAGATTATTTATGCTGATTTGGTAGCTTATAACTAAACGTGAAGCAGCATACATACAGCACTGAAATTTCCCTTAAATACCATAAAATGCTCAATTTGAAATGTGAAGCATATGTTAAGTTTTTAATACGAAAACTTCCCTAACTGTTGTGAACTTCTCCCTAACTTTCCCTTGTCATTTTCTACTCTTTTGTGCAAACACAAATTAATTCCTCCCATTGATGTGACAGGTGAACAGCACATTTGAACATGTAATTCCACTGACCAGTTGAATTGGTTATCAGTCTTTGACAAGAGTCCCTTACACATCCTGCCCTCCATTTTATCATGTTAACTCAAAACAAAACGTCTCTTCACCCTCAAATCTGTTTGTTTCTAAAGAATCGTTTTCATAATTTATTTAGATCATTAATTCACATGTATTCTGAGGCTCGAGTGCATGGAAGTGTGTCACAGGGCTTTCAGGGCAAGGGACCAGACAACGTGGCCACCGCTGACATCCTCTGTTGCCATCGGGCTGTGAATCGAACACCCGCCAACATACACAACACATGCTGTTCCTCCCTGGAGTCACTCCCTAACAGAAAATACGAACAAGGAATGAGCTTCTCAAAAGCATGGAACGTTCTGCTGCATAGACAAGTTTATACTTTTGCAGGTATTCAAACTATCATAACTGCAACCGTCTGAAGTTATTACCGAAAAATTACGAGTGAGTTAGAGGCATCGTACATCTGAAACCAGAGACGCCATGCCAAGTTATGGAACGATTTTGGTGATGCTCACTGACTGAAAACATGGCCTATGCGCGAAGTGGTAAAACATATAATTTAATTTTTACCACAACAAGTTTGTTTTCGATGCAGGGCTCTAACGCCCCCCCCCCCATTGCTGGCCGCTAATAAAAGCAGAAATAAGGCTTGCCACTGGTGCTCAGAAAGAATGGGGGTCCTGTTCTTCAGTGCGCTTGCAGGGAAGAAAGAAGAGCTCCGAGCCTGCTCCTCTTCCCTTGGCTCCAAACCCAAGCCTATCACGCGACCATGTTTGCTGCAGGCAGCCTGAAGGGCATTCTTTTTTAAAATCTTTTTACCACCCACATAAAATCCTCTGTTAATATAAAGGGAAGTTGAATGAGCCACAGGCGCCATTGTTAAATGTGTATGCCCGTGTTGTAAAAGTAAAAGCGGGTGCGGTGCTACAACATTAAGCGTGGCGTCCGGGGGCGGGACGGCGGCATGGGGAGCTTTTACAAAGAAAACCATTTGTTTCTCTAGTTGACAAACAAATGTTTTTTTTTTGTAAACATGCCCCATTCCACGCTTTCACTTTAATAGCGGCCGCGCCCCTTTTTTTAGACGCGGCTCGTATAAAGAAAGTGCCTCGGCCGCCATTAAACGTAAAGAGCGGAATGGGGCGCTTGTAAAAATTAAAATAAATAGTCCCTAAACAAAAAGAAACAAACCTACAGTGTACGGAAACTGTAGTTGGCTGATGCTCCTTGCTTATAAACGGAAGTGATGTATGGGGAGCACCAGCCAATAAGGAGCCAGGAAACAAGAGCAAGAGTTTTTAACCAATGGCAAGCAGCAGCTGTAATTACGCTCCGTAGAGTGATTGCAGCAGGTCTTGTAGACAGTGCATGCGTGCTGATGCTCGACCTATAAATGCCTCGGGTGACAGGGGAAGCTTATCCCCTGTTCCTGAGGCTGAAAAATAAAAAATGAAATCCCTCTGGTGTAAACAGCGGAGACATTTCCTGAAAGTGTGCAGAGGAAGGAACAGTTACATCCTCCGCACATGGTCACCGTGGTGGAGGACGTAACCACTAAGTCCTTGGCACAGAAAGGGTTAAGAATGCAGAATTGAATCTAAATCTATTTTAAATGTAATAAAAAGGGCTATTGCCTTGGTAGTGAGGTTTTACTAGTGTTTATATGTTAAATCTAAAACAGAAAAGTATAAGCACACCATCTACCTTTGGCAGTTAGATCATTTGTAATATATTATCAATCTTTACTGTGCTTTCTTTCCTCTAACAACCACTGTTTTCCCAAAGCACAGGGATTTTTTTCAGGCTGGGTAGAAAAGCACATTCTAGCAATTTGACTGGGAAAAACAAAGTAAAAATATGTTTTAGCAAGAGTTTTTGAGTTTTTATTTTCATAAGAGGATAGAGTAAATTGCATGAAATAAAAGGTGTGTGCTTTGTAAGTGGCATTAAGAAGGAGTTGTAGTATTTGAGAACTTTGGGTATACTGGAATCCAAATCTAGTGACTAAAGAGCAAAACATTTTTACAGGGATGACATCAGATTTATTTCCTACACAAACAAGTACACCAAGCCAGCCAAATGTAAGAAACATCAGTTCATCAAAGTCACACTTCAAAGAACATGAAGGGACCGATACACAAACCTATTTTTAAGAGCTAACATTTATGTATATGATGTACATACCACTAACCTGAAAGAATGGAGCACTGTACAAAGAAGAAAGGGGTTAAAAGAGAAACCCGGGGCACAGTGGGGATTGGGATACAAAAGAGTTGAGGCACTGGGGGTGCATGGCAGTAGTGTGGGATCAATGTTTACAGTAATGAATTGGGCAGCATATGGAAAAGGGAAATGGAGGGCTACGAAAATTGAGAGGAAGTAGGAGAGTAAGAAGAGCGGGGATTCTTTTGCAGAGAGTGAAAAAAAACTCCAGATGGTCACAATGCAAAACGGTGATCTTCTGTTTTCTCCTTTAATCTGTGTAGATTTTCATCAGAATGCTAATGCTACTCCAAACTTCGTCCTGAAGATTATCCACAGGACAGACAAAGCACAGTAGTTGTACTTGTTGGGGAAATGTCCATCTGCACAACAAACATTTTAATTATTCCTCGCCAGGAAAGGAAAATCTTGCTGACCTATAACAATCACTTCGCAGCCTGCACAGTTTTAGATTCACATACTGTGTACACTCCTGCTATCTAGTGTTTCGGCACAGATATTTCAATTTGTTTTTCCACCGAGAAGAGTTTTTGGTTACAGTGTGACTCATGATACCTCCCCTGAAACCCACAATACACACGGACACAGATTCCACCTTCCTATGTCCCCAAGAAATATGGGGATGTACATATTATACAATTATACAGGACCCAGAGTTCATTTCATGTATCCTAAAACTATGAAGACATCTGTGGAGGCTTCTGGGTCGGCAATGTATTGTAGAAAGTCATTTGCATAAAGGAGTATCTTGTTATCCCATCTCAAGTCCCATTTCAATCCTTTTACACTGGGGTCACTAACCTGCTTGCTATGAGGATAGCCTCTTTATACAAAATGATTCCCCTCCCAAAGAATTTGCATATTCTGTACAGCACAACATTCATGGTAACAGAGTGAAGTATTGTGAAGCTCAATTTTGTTCTACGTGCTCTGTATGGCACAGACGCACTGGCCAATTTCGATTGCCCTTAAAACACGGCCATCCTTCCCACGGGTGCTGCGCCAGGATTCGTGCCCGCAAACTAGTTGCTGTTTCCCCCTCTATCAGTAAGCCATTCACTGGCACGCTCGTCAGGCCCTGGTCGGGAGCCACACACCGGCACAGGTGAGTGCCTTCCTCCACTGGACACATACTTTGGTTGGGGCCCCGGGGTCTTTCATTGATTAAGGATCCGTTTCTCTTCTTTTCTGCCTACCTGAGCGCTAATTTCTGCGGGTTTGACCCTCTCCACAGCGCTACGATTCTCTGGATTTCCTGCCCACACGACCCTCTATTGTTTCAGGCTCCCTCCCTCAGCCCAGGGGTTCCCAGGATTAACCACAGCATACTACTATGCAATATGTGAGCTCTAATCCTCCTTGGAGATATGCTCCTTCTGCGCCCTAAGTACATATCCCTTGGGAGTTTCTCCGTTTAATTAGGGACACTCTGGATGCCCTAGAATACATTCTCCTACCCTATGGAAGGGTCCACTGAAGCAAGAATTGACTCCTGCAACTCTGTTGACCCAGGCAGGTCTCCCTTCCATATAACTTGATATTAACCTTAGACAGGCCCATTTGTGCTCTTCCCTGATTACTAATTGTAAACTTCTAATTCCGGATATCAGGGGGGGGGGGGGTTGGGGGAGTGCAGGGGGGGGAGGGAGTGCGGGGGGGGGGGTAACGCCCCGTCCTGATGATGACCTCACATTGCCAGAGGTCGAAACGCCATCGACAACAGACCTATATAGTCTCTGTTCCCTATATTGCAACAATAATTTAAGGGAGTCATATGTCTTTTATGTATAATGCACATGTTTTCGCCGTTTTATCACCTGTCCCTGCACTTCTCTTTACCTATGTGTGAGCACTGGATCTTTTTACGTAAAACACAATTGCGTAATAATGAAAAAGTATGCAATGATTGAATACATTGCTATACAGTCTTGATTGCCTGCCTTCTTCTTCCTTGCCTTAGGCAATTGATGATGTATCTCTAATGATTAGAGACATAATGTTCTTTTATTGTGATTCATGTCCCAGCAAAACACTGTTTTTCTATATATAGCATTACCCCAGGTTCGCTAAGGTTTTGGAGTTTACCCTTTTTCATAACACTGACCACATTTAGAAAGTTGGAATTTTCTTACTTTAGCCATTTGGTGCCAACTGTCGGTCTCTCATCAATCTGGGGTGGGTGACAGTTGGGCTTTGTGTATTCCCCCTAGACAGCCACGCACAATGGGAGATTAGGTGTGACTTGATGGGCCATCCTGGGAAGATAGGAGGGATGACCTGGACCAAACCTCACTTACACCTGAATAGGCTGTGTCCTGTCCCCATGCAAATGGCTGCATACCCCTCTGTAGTTAGTCTGGAACCAGGGCAGGAAGGGAGGACCTCTGTGCACTTCAAAGATGTGTCTTTGAAGCCCCCCCCCCCACTTCAAAGGCCCAGCTAGGTAAAAGTACTGAACCTCTAACACCATGACTTCAGTACACTTCTGGACCTGTGAAGACTTTGCCAGGATGAAGGACTGATGTGCTGCTGAAGGACTGTCACTCTGCTGGACTGCTGCGTTCCTGGACTCTTGCCCTGCTGGGCTGCCGTGCTGCCTGCTTTTTCCTTCCTGGGTGAGAAGGACAGGACCTGCATCACTTGAACCCAGAGTGACTCCAGGGGCTAACTGGCTGGCCTCCTGATCTGAAGTCTAAGGTACATAAAATATTTCCAACTTACCTGCTTCTGCACCTGGGCTCTGCCATCTGTGAGTCTGCCCCATCAAGTGATGCCTAAACAAATGCACATTATCCCACATGACCTGTATTTCTTCAATGGCATCTTAAAGTGCTCTGTGGCCTGACCGTAGAAAATTTAAGACCATATATGCATGTTACCTTAGCATACTGTTTTATTGTTTTGTTATTTTTAACCATTATTAACACAAGCAAAAACATACTGCCATACATTGTCATTTGCATATCCACAATATTATTTTTTGATTATTTATGTCCAAGTGGTGCCACCCCAGTCCTGGACCCTTGCAAGTGAGGCCTAAGGTGCTTGCTACAGCATAACCCATGCACCCTCTGTTGGCCCAGTGCATTGGCGCGGTTGCATGGATTGGAACCAACGCATCAATCCTGTTGCGTGGATCAGAACCAGCGCAGTGCTCCAATTGTGTAACCAGAACTGGCATATCACCGCTACTGCGGGGATCAGCCCAATGCATCGCTTTCAGAACCACCACTGCACAACATCTCCGCATCTCCATCGATAGCATCTTCGCGGCCGTCGGATCTCCGCATCACAGCTCTGCACTCATCGGAGCCGGCGCATTGTCGCTGCTGCACGGATCAGGAACGGCGCATTGCCAACACTGCGTGGATCGACATCAACGCATTGCTTCAGTTGTGGCTTTCATCTTCAATGCAGACAGGAACAAGGTACTTTTTATTCCGCTGGCCTCACTGGGTCCCTGTATCCAGCCGACACTCCATTGAGTCGGCCTGAACCTTTGACACTGTCCTGGTCCAGCACAACTAAATATCACAAGCAAGAGCTTATTGCTTATAAGCGCTATTTTATAGTTTATTCTTTAAAAATTCATACCTTAAGTTCTACTTTTTGGCTATTTGTTGTTTTGGTCTTGTTTTATTTATTAAATTAAGTTCTAGTTTCTTAAACTGGTGTGGAATATTTTTGTGTGGTGGTTTTGATGTTTGAAGTGTTGCACAAATACTTTACACGTTAATCCTGACTGGTCTGTGCCAAGCGATCAGAGGGTGAGCACAGTTAAATTTAGGGTTTGCCTGCCTCTCACCCTGACTCGAAGCATCTAGCACAGAAACCTGCTTCACACAGTGCCCCTGCCAAAACTCCACCAGCTCAATATGCCAGGCCACATTCCAGCAAAGGTAGCAAATCCACATAAGCAAGATCTCCACCTTCAGAACTACCGTGACCCGACTTGTGCTCCTGACCCAACACAACCACATGTTTTCCACTGACTTACTAAATCCATTGCAACTATAACCACACCCTCCATGATGAGAGACCAGTTTCCAGTACTCAAAACACGTTCCATCTGTTGAATTTTTCAAAGAAGTGAATCCGATTGTACCATCAAAATTGTCAAACACCCACCTGATTGTGTATTTAATAGATCTAACTATCCCAGAACCACAAGCTGACCTAATCATGCTGAGAAGTAGCTGCAAGGTAATATGTTTGCACAGAATAAAATATTTAAATGATGCCTCTGTTTGCTATGTAGAGTGTCTCCAAAGAAAAGCATTGGATAATAGGGAGCCACTGAAGAGCTTGAAGCACTGGTGTAATACAATCCTATTGGAGAAACTGTAGGAACGATTTTGCTGCCTTGTTTAGGATCATTTGGAGTCTTTGGAATAGGAAGAGCAGAGCCTTGGGTAGTGACATTTTGTAAAGTATAGAGGAAACATGAGAAGGACGATGGTTCACCGTAGCTTTTGTTGGAAACCTACCAGGGGAGCAGCAGCAAAGACTTTGCATTGGATCTGTGTTAGCTGGTGGGGATCCTAGGGGGCGCAAGCACAAAAGTTCTTGCCTTTCTTGGTAGTGCCCTATTCTTGAAGAGACTGAGTGGTGAAGATGGTAATGGGAATCCCCATACACTTTTGAGAGAAGGACTGAAAAGAGGGTCATGTAGATGATGACGACGACAACCAATGAAAGGTACACAAACTCAAACCCTAGTGACTTGGGAGAAGGAAATGAGCAATGCACTAATTAGAATTAAAAAATTGGGCTCCTGAAACAGCCATAGGGAGCAAGAGTGAAGGCTTCAAACGTGACTCCTGCCCCAGGAAGGAAAGTAAAGAAGGTGGGAAGAACATTAATACTCCAACACATTACATTCTAGAAAAAATGTTAAAATGAACACCCTTGGAGCAGACATTACATGACTACACCCCCATCAGTTATGAGAATGACAAACAATGACACTAAAGTTTACCAAAAAACATAAAATAACAATTTCAAATAAATGGATGGTATCCTACATCCTCACGTTTTATATTATAAAAAGTGAAATCATAGGCCTTTTTAACTCCTCTGCTCCCTTAATCCTGGCCTCCCTCATTGATTGTACTCCTTGTACTGACACCCTCTTATTCACCTAGGCCTTAGGGATGCATTTTAACCAGAACACGCGGTTAGAGTGATTTATCATTTCTAATGCAGCAACTATATTACAAACTGTGCGACTGTGAAAATCTGTATGCACATTCACCTACAATTGTCAAGTTACAGATTGACATCCTGATAATCAGAAAACAGCACTAATACACCCCTTAATGGCTAAACTCCTGCATTCATGCTTCTTTTCCCTCAACAAGACCATCAATTTTGCCTCACAACAGTATAAAAACTATTTTTATACTCTGCACCATTGCTCTAAAAGCACTAGGTTTCAATAAGTATTGATACATGTGTGCAAAGCAATACACTGTATATAATCTTCCAAACACCTCATCTGCTCTCGTAATCGAATCAAAATATATATTTTCCTAGTAATTATGTAAATTTGTTACAAAATGTAATAGTCAGTGACAAACAGATTTTAAGATGAAGGGGGGGGGTGATATTACTAACCAAAGAAAAGGCTGAATAAACATGCTCAAAATTGAAGTCCTAAAAATGAGTAAGGAAAATATTTGGAAAATAGAAAAAAGGCTCACAGGACTTTGAGTCAAAAGCACCAGTTTCTTCTGGTACAGGCCACTCTCATGACTTCAGTTTCCTCTAGTCGGAATGTGGTACGAAATGTACCCTCACATACATATGTTTAGTGTTCAATAATTTTTATTGGCATTTAAATAACCAAAGTACAGTACAAAGATGCATAGGCCTTGCGTCAAACAAGATGTAATCATAGTACAAAATAATGCATTGCAGTACAATAAAATCTGTGCAATAGTACATCATCTTACCAAAGGACAACATAATGAGGAAAACATGTAAGACAGACATAAGTGGCACAGAAAAATAAATAAATCCTGTAAAGCAATAAGGTATAGGGTTGTGGGCCTTTAATAATTCCTTATAATAGAGGTAATTGAAGTAAGACAAGAGAGAATCTGAGAGCAAGTCTAAAGATGGCAATGAATGTAGCAAGCTGTAGCACCAGACCTGGTCACGCAAACAATGAATGTATAGGAGGATACACCACCTAGAACGCTCGCTTTCAGCGTTAAGAAGAGATCTCACTGATCAAGAGGATCGCATCAGACACAGCAATCTGTGCATTTTTGGTCTGCCTGAGGACACTGAAAAGTCTGGTAGTTCGGTTATTGACTTTCTAATATCCTATGTTTTATGTTGCTTATGTCCAAGTCTCAAAAGCTGTTAGTTCTTACATCAAGAAGCAAATATGCAAATCCCTTGGCAAAATCATCTAGACTGATGATATAACAGAGTGAACCCAATGAGTAGACGAAGCTAGAAGGTAACTAACAGTACACGTAATACTATGGCCTAAGGCATACACAAAGAGAAAATCAAAAGCAGACACTTACAGTAAGTATATGACACATTTTTCTATGAACTGTATTGTGCTAAAGCAATGCCTAATTAAAGAAAATGTTGTCATGAAAGGAAAGAAACACTGCACTCATGGACAAAAAGGGACATGTAAGAAATTAATAAAGACTGAAAAACAAAAATTATTCATTGAACCAGGTGAAAAATGTCTCAGTGCGCTCTAGTGGAGGGTTAACATTAGGCCTGGGCAGAGGTCGCGGAGTTCAGTAACATAAAAACTCAGCGGAGTGCCGTTCGCTCTGATCTTCCTGCCTCTCGGGTACAAATTCTCACAGTTGGCCAGCGCGACTGGGGAGTGGAGTTTTCTGCACTTCGCGAGCTCCATGGAGTGGAGAAACTCCGTGAACGGAGCGGAGTTCACCGCTCCGGCCTAGTTGACATCAGTTGTGCAAAACCTGAATCCCCTCTATTATGTCATGTGGCACAAAAAGTGCCCTACAGTATATGTTTGATATATGTTGATGATGTTACAAATCACATGAGGATACATTACTGAATGGGCTTATTGTGATTTAGGGTTTAGAATCAGTCTTACTGGGTATGTTAATATGTGAATGAGGATATACAAGGACGTAGCATACCACACTCAAGAAAAAGATTAGCCTTTGAATGTGCAGAGTATAAAGTGTCTTATATCTTTCCATGTTTAGTTGGGTCAGGAAGTCTCCGGCAGATCGTAATAAACAGTGAGAGTAAGTGCCACTTTTTGTGTGGTTGCCCACATTTTTGGGGACTGATGCTACTGGGTTTTGAACTCCGCGTATTAGGGTACTTCTGCCAAGTCCCCAGTGTATGTGCTCTGACCCCTAAAACATGGTACAACCTGTCAATCCCTAATTGGCATATTTTACTTTCCAGTAAGGTCTTTGTGTATTGTGCAGGAAAATTCATCGTATGTCATAGAATGTTAAATGTCACCTGTGGACTGCAGTACCCATTGTGCTGGTGTCTAGGCTGGTAAGCAACCCCAAAAAGAAAATTGCACTGGACAGGCTGTAGCTGATTCTATTAAAAAAAGAAAAAACTAAAGTGCAGTTAATGTGCTATTTCTGCATCCTTGGGTTGGAATAAGCTACAGAGATGGTTCTACTACTGTTTTTTATATTTATGAAAACCTAATTTAATGGTGAAGTTGGATTTTTTATAAATTGGCAGAATAAGTAACTTTTAAAAAGTTATACGATCCCTGCCCAAAGACCCTGCAAGCTAATGAGCATTAGCCTGCCTGCAGCTGTCCTGTCAGTACTTCTTTGATGAGGTGTGAAATACTCTCAGAGCACAAACAATGGCTTGGGCCTGGCAGAATGGTTCGGAGGAAGATGTGACATAGCTTAACCCAAGAAGGGCTGTTAAGGAGGGACCAGGAACTTCACTAACTTGAAAACTATAGTTTAGTGATGAAGGAAGCCAGGAGAAGAGGGGTCTTTTCATCCCACAATACTCCATAGCATCCTTGCTTTAGTTTCAGTGGAGCAAGGAGCTGGCCTTAGAACCAGTTTGTAGTGGTTGAGTGAGAGGGTATTGCTACTTTAGACAGACTCCTAGGTGTGCCACAAGCTCCCTTCAGTGGAAGTAAGCGTATGCCATGATGGATTTTACTGAGAATGATGCAACGTGGGGTAGATTGCAGCGAGGAAAAGAGGAGGTGTTGCACAAGAGGAAAGGTTTACTCTTGGGAGCTTTTTGACCATTTGCCAGTGTATATCCCGGATGTATCCCATACACTGGCTTAAAAATTGTACAAAAGTAGCACCTCACCCCAACACCTCAGAACAGTTTCTGAACCTGTTGCAGAATAAAATAAGGTTGTGTGTAGACCTGAAGGGCTGGACCTACTCCCACTTATACCCAAGACAAAAACATGGACTCTAACGATCAGTTGGGTAACTCCCTGTGTGGCTACAGGGACACCAAATGTTGCAAGAGGCCTTTTACCTGGAGTGACCAGTTAGACATGGACCTGGACTGAATCTTGCTGGTGGCCTCTGGTGTAGTGCGTCCTGCCCTCTATGTGTCGTCTTGAGGTACCGAGAGTCTTAGAAGTGATTAAGAGGAATTGCTACAGAAAGCCTGAAAAGTCGAGACTTGAAACGTTTTTGGAATTCCAAGATCTGTTGAGCTTCAGTGAAGACTAGCGGTAAAGGTGTTCGATTTCGTTGGATACAGCTTTAGGCTTTCCCCTCTGGAATATTTTCAGTTTCAAAAAAGAGATTAATTCCGATGGTAGAAATCTTTACCGGGCGAAGGAGCAAAAATCTGCACGCTGAAAGGACTTCAGTGGCCGCAAAATTTGAAATTTCCCACTCTGAGCTTTTCCTGCCAAATCCAACATATTGGGTAGGATCTTATCCACCAGCAATCTGCCTTCAGGAAGACTTCATGGATACAGCCTTTAACCCGGCCCAACTGGATGATTTTGACTTCCATAAAAATGACTAAGTCTGAAGGTAAAAACTTTAAACGGGTCGACTTGATTGGTGTATTCGACCTCTGCTCCATAATTGCACCTGCATCACGTTCAGCCACGAACATTGAATTTTGATTGGTGCATTATATTTGGTTGGCATGTTGCATTAAAATTTTTAAAAATGTATTTCTTCTGTCCCTCTCCTTGCATTTAGTTGTTCTGGTTTATTTTTCGCAAAACATATTTCTTAATTTTTAGAAATTGTGCCATAGCTACTAGAGGTTGAGCCCAGGTTTAAATTATTTAAACTGTGTGTTTTGCCTGATGGGATTTTGGAATTTAGTACATGGGTAGGACTCATATCCTTCCCAATTAATAATCAATTTTCTTACAAATGAATTCTCAGCCAAAGTTGATTTTGACATCAGAAATAACAAATAATTTTATGTTTGTATGTAAACTAAACAATTCTCCTGCTGTGGTTACCATGTTGCCAATGACGTCAGTCCTCTACTTAGGCATTAGTAAGGGACCCACAAATTTGTATGGTTTAATGTTCTTACCCAGGTCCCTTTCGACAGTTGGTAAGCATTCAAATTGTATGTCCTTTTGAGAAGAGAATCATTCAATGATATACAAGATTCACAAAGGATTCATTAAGGATCAGTGCAGCTGCTAACCTCTTGATATGCAGGCAAAAAGAAGAAACAGATTTATGATTAAATCAGCAGTCACATATTATGTTTATGAGTGGTTCTATCAGTGCTTTTTGTATGCTGCTTCTTCTTGACATGACTATGAGATAAGAAGGAGGTGGGCTCAAATGTGAGTTACTGTGGAGTGTAGGCCATGAGAGAAAACAATATTTACTGGAATCTTCACCTAGAGACAAGCAAAATGTAGAGTGTGAGAAGATATTCTGAGACAATACTGAAAAGGCCTCTGAGTAGAATGAAAAATACAAGGCATAAACAATTAAGAAGGCCAGATTAACTTACTTGGTTTGGTATTAAATGTTATCCATTCTAATAATTCTTCCTGAGGCACATTGCTAAATTCTCCCATGATGCTCCACTGGCTACGGAGATTTGCTACTCCTTGTATGGACATTGACACCAATATAAGAAAGACAAAAAACTGGTGTCTAATTTTGCTGGGGAACCATCTAAACATCTGAAAAAGACAATGTCCACAACTTAATTTGACAGAATATTAAATATTAAAATGCAAGTCAAGAAAATTTAAACCAGACAATGAGTCTACATTAGTTACACATGATTTCTTTTGTGTTAACTAGGCCCTTCATAATTATTACCAACAGTATATTAATATTGGGGACAATTATAGGTACACCGGATCGAATCACTCCCACATTAACGAATTTGGGAGTGCTTGATAGTCCCGAATTGAATGATGGGGGGAGGGGGGAGGGGTGGGAGGCATGTTTTTTATTTTTGGCCATGGCAATAGCTCGCCTCTGCATCACTTCGCAATGGTTGCATTCTGATCCACCAACATTTACAACTTGGAGGGCAAGGCTGTTAGTAATTTTTAATATGGAAACTTCTTTGTATAACTTGGAAGGTCGAAAGAAAACGAGCATGGGACTCAAGATCTGGACCCCCCATTACCACCTGGCTGAAGAATCAGTAGGAGAATGGAGAGTAGCCTTTCAGCCGAGGCCTTCTCAGGGCCAGGCCGGGTTCGCCTTTAGGGAATTGTATCTCACACTTGTACTTTATGTGGTTGGATCTATTGCGCACTTTAGAAATATTAGTAAACTTGCTGCTGGGTATCTATGTTTATTTTAAGGCTTCATGATGAATTTTTGCTCAGATCTTGTTAACATATCTGTAGGAAGGTAGAATCTGACTATATGGTTGCCCCCACTTTTTTTATGGTGTTTTGCTGGTTTATGACTTAGTTGGACTGGGATCCTGCTATTCAGGGCTCCAGTCTATCTGCTTTCTCTGTAAAATGGTTTCCATGTGCCTTAGGCACATCTCTGATTGGAATCTGGAGTGCCCTTATAAGTCCCTAGTATATGGTATACTATGTACCAAGGGCATAGGTACCTCAGAGGCCTGCCAGGGGCTGCAGCATGTATTATGCCACCCCTGGAAGGCCATCCAAACTGACACCACAGGTCTGCTACTGCAGCCTGGGTAAGGTGGTGCATGCACCCCTTACTGTGATATAGGTTACCTATATCACGAAATACATACACACATATAAACCTATAAGTCACTCCTAAGGCAGGCCTTATCAATCCTAAAGGCAGAGTGCGTGGTTCCTATGTGAGAGGGTGCCCCTGCATGAGCAGGGCCCCTCTGCAGCGTTCGGAGACCATCTCTGATGCTGTTTGTAGTGCAGCCTGACCATATACTCTTAAGCGCATTATATCCTCGCGGTAAAATGCTAACTTTGGAATGGCTGCACCTAAACATGTCGTGTTTGGTGTCAAACATCTTGGAATACTACCCCCCGCCAATCCTGGCGGCGGGGGTAGCATTCCACCCTTCTAGAGGGAAAGACATGTTAACTCTGGCTTACCCGGTAACTTCTTTCTGAAGCCCTGGCATCACAAAATGGATGCTGCTGCCACAGACACAAGTCTGGCCTCCTGCTGCTGGACGAAACTCCGGCAGGGGAGGCCTGGACAATAGGTTTCCTGTTGCAGGGAGGTGTGACCACCTCCCCAGACAGGATAATGTGTATTGGGGCTGGGTGGGTGCACTCTTAGAGTGCTTTGAAGTCCTGCACTGGGGAGCAAAAGGCTCCTCTGTGCATATGCCAGTTCAAACCAGCTCAGGGGCTACCTGCCCCTGCTCTGGCGCGAAACTGGACAAAGGGAAGTGGGTGTAGCCACCCCTCCCTTGACCCTCCCATAGGTGGGGTCATAGAGTTAGTCCCTCCCTGTTTTACTGGATAAAATGGGGAACCCTTGCCACAGCAAGGTTAGATATCCCTGGACTAAACTTTGAAACTGAATCCTGGACCTTCGACGCTCTACATCACGATTAGAGGACTGAAGAATCTCCCTTGGGGTCAAGGAGTGACTCCCCTGCTTGGCAGGCACCAAAAACGATAACGACGGTCGCAAACTACGCCGCTCCCGCCGGAGTCCGAAGTCCCTGCAGCCCAAGAAGTGGATTTCCTGACTTCTCCAAGGCCATCGTGAGTCCCCAGCGAAGCTGAGGCAAGTGGACCCCACGAGTGACGAGGAACCGCGACCCCTGGGTACCGTGCACTATTGTCGAGTGCAACCCCTTCACAACGTTCTACGAACCTGTGCTTTGGACCACGTGTGGTCCCAACCTCCAGCAGGAATCCCTCCGAAGATCAGAGGCCTACACCGTCCCGAGTGACCGTGGGCCCCTGTTGAGTGATTCCGCCCGAGGTGTCTTCGCGATCCCTTGCCAGCCGGCTCGTGGGTCCCCAGAAGACTTTCTAAAGAAACCAAAGGGCTCCCTGGTTGCTCCAGGCCTGCCCTGACTTACCCTCGCTGGGTGAGTTCCCCAGACCTTGCTGGTCTGCACCATTGACGATCTTCAGCTACATCGAGACTTGCCGTTGCCAAGGCTTGTTGGGTCCAATCCGGTCGCCGACACCGCAGCACTCGACAGACATCGTGTACCAGCCCGAATCCTGCTCCTGGTCGCCGACAACGCCTCCTGGACCTCGTGGCTGCAGAAACGAGACGACCGTCAACGCACCTGAAGCACTCGACATCGGTGGGCATCTGTCCATCGCCTTCCTGGTCACTGGCTAGTGACCCAGACTCTGTCCCCTCTGCTTTCAGGTTCACCAGAACTCCGATCCACTCTTGGATCCACCCGGACACTTTTCTCTTGGCCGCCAGCAGCACTTTGCAGCAGATCGCCATTCGAAACGACGACGAAACCCGACCCCGAAAGGCACCTATGCACCCGGCTTCCCTGGGTGAGGTAACACGAGTACTCCGGTGCTCCCGTGGGTAGAGACTCTTCAAAGTCCTAGATCTCAAAGGGTTTTGTCCTAGTCCTCTTTAAAGTGTCCCTTTCCTCTATTTTCCCGATCCCGACTTTCTCCATAGAAGTTAACGGCGTATCGCGGTTGTGTATTTACACTGCACGCGTCTCCCGTGGGTCCCCTGTGTCACTACCTTGGGTGGTTCCTTGTGGTCCAAGCACTTCTAGAGGCTCTAGGCCTAGTGTCTAGTTCAGTCGTGGTTCGCATACCACTTTATTGGTATATGGTTTGGTACGCCCCTAGGGCCCAAACGTGTATTTGTGCTATTACTGTGATTTAAGATCTTATAACCTATGTATTTCGAACTCTAGCCTCATAAAGAGACTAGAGGGGTGTGTTTAGTAATAAATACATATATTTTGAATATATACCTGGTGTGGTGCTCTTTCATTTGGTCACTCAAGAGATTATAGACTGGTAAAACAAGCTGCTTTACATTCCTTCAAGACTTAGCCTGAAGGCTGCTCTCCATAGCTACCACTAGGATAGCTTTCAATAAGGTTGTCTTTAACCTACCTACCATAAGAGTCGATTTGGACTGGTGCACGGTGCCCACTATAATTAGTGGACAGCATATGCCAGGCCAACTTCTCACATTGGTGTGCAGCGTGTGGGATTCCAGCTTGCTATTGTTTTACCAGATAATCTCAATTGAATTGATCAACTGAAAACCACTAAAGGTACCTAAGGTACATATAATTTAAGCTTAGAATATCAGTAAGTTCTACTGAACTTAGAGTTGTGTGTTAAGGGATAGCACAACCCTTTCTACAACTCAAGAGAGTTTAGTAGGCCACACTAGAGTAGGTAGTGCATACACCACACCACACTAGTAATGTCTTTAAAAGCAGGATCCAAAGATGCCCTGCAGGAAGCCATTGAGCTTCCCCCTCCAAGTATGACACACTCCCATTCTTGGAACTGAGAGCTTTGTGTAACGTGAGGAAATTAAGGACAGGCCAAAGTCCCACCACCCAACACCTCCAGGAGTTGTTGGTGGCTTATGATCTTAGTAAGTCCTCAGAGACTGAAGGGGTAGGAGCAGAGGGTGGGCCAGCAGATGAGGAAGGGGCCAGGGGTACTACTACCCCCAGCCCCCCTCTGAAACTGACCAGGAGGGTGACAATGACCCTGACCTGGAAAACCCAATCCCTTCTGGGGAAGATGAAGATGAGGATCTAGAGAACCACACCTTTGTCCCCCCAGGAAGGATTATGAGTGTGCACAGAAAGTCTAGGTCTCCTTCTCAGGAGTCTAACCACTCTGGCACCTCAATAGGGAGCTCTGTTTCTTCTCACAGGAGGGAATCCTCTCATGAGAGAAGAAAGAGACTGGTCCAGTATGAGGAAACTCAACTAGAGATCAGGAAGAAGCAATTGGCTTTAGATAGAGAATCCCTAGATCTCCTTAGAGAGAGAAGAAAGTTGGGACTAGAGTCCCATGGTGGCAGCAATATCCCTAGAGATAGGGACAGGTCTTATGACCATAGAAACCTAAACAAGATTGTCCCTCCCTACCAGAGTGGGGATGACATCCACAAATGGATAACTGCACTGGAGAGGGCCTGTAAAGTTCAGAAGGTCCCCCAGAGGCAGTGGGCAGCAATCTTGTGGCTCTCCTTTGCAGACAAAGGTAGAGACAAGCTCCTCACTGTAAGAGAAGAGGATGCTGACAATTACACAGTCTTGAAGAGTGCTCTGATAGATGGGTTTGGCCTAACCACTGAACAGTATAGGTTGAAGTTCAGAGACACCCAAAAAGCTCAGACTCAAGACTGGGTTGATTTTGTAGATTGTGCTACAAAGGCTCTGGAAGGTTGGATACATGGCAACAAAGTGCATGACTTTTTAGGATTGTACAATTTGATTATGAGGGAGCAGATCCTTAATAATTGTCAAAACCAGCTTTTGCACCAGTATCTGGTGGACTCTGATCTGACCTCTCCCCAAGAATTGGGAAAGAAGGCAGACAAATGGGTCAGAACCAGAGTAAAAACTAGAAATCAGGGTGGTGACCAGAAGAAAGATTCTACTAAGTCCCAAGAGAAAGGTGGGGATAAATCTAAGGATAAGTCCCCTACAGGGCCCCAAAATTCCTCTTCTGGGGTGGGTCCCAAACTCCTTCCTCTCCTGAAAAGAAACCATATTGCCATGTCTGTAAAAAGCCTGGGCACTGGAAAACTGATCCCAGTTGCCCCAGGATTGGCAATAAAGAAAATGTTCCTCCCACAACTACTACCACCCCTCCTGGTACTACCAGTAGTAATCCTCCAGTTGGGAGTAGTGCACCCAAAAAGTTGGGTGCTTTTGCAAGAGGAACAGAGGTGGGCCCTAGTTTAGACAGGGACCCCTCAACAGACTCCTCTGACTCTGATGGTGGTATAGGATTTGCCACCTTTACCATGGGTCCCATAGCATTGGGCAGGTACAGATTGGAGCCAATAATTAATGGTCAGAAAGCTGTGGCATTTAGGGACACAGGGGCTAGTGTCACCATGGTGGCAGGGAAACTAGTCCCCCTCACCAGCTTTTACCTGAGTTTAAATACCAGGTGACCAACATTGATGGTGTCAGAACAGATCACCCCATGGCCATAGTCAATCTCAGCTGGGAGGGGGTCACAGGCCCAAAGAGAGTGGCAGTGTCCCCCACCTTACCTGTAGATTGCCTGATGGGCAATGATTTGGAAATTTCAGCCTGGGCTGAAGTTGAACACCAAACCCATCTTAGGATGTTGGGCGTCCCTGTAAAGGTTAGTGGGGCTGTGATGGCCACAGCCCCAGCCCAAGAATTTGGAGAGATGGAGCCTGAAAGAATGGCCCACTCTCCCCCAAAAGAGAGCACAAGGGTTGAAGAAAAGTCTTCTTCCCCCAGACAGTAGGTAAGGGTCAGCCTCCTCAGGGAACTGACCCTACCCCTAGTGAAGGAACTGCCACAGAGGTAGTCAGGCCTGGCCTGGCCACACCCCTGATGGCAGAGGACCCTTCCAAGGTGGTACCCAGTCTGGAGCAGGTAACCTGCCCCTCTCTACCCTGCCTCAGTCAGCCCAGGGCTGCAGAGGTCAGGGAGGTCAGTGGACCCCCAGGGCCCCCTGTCCAGAGGAAGCCCCCATCAGCAGATTAGGGGCACCCAGGCTAGTAGCCCTAGCCAGGTGAAAATTCCTCTACACACTGAGGGATCCCCCATACCTTTATGTAGGGACCTCCCCCAGAAGGACTCTGGTAGGCAAGGGCAAACCTGGGACCAGAAGGTTCCAAACCTGCCATGTCCCTCCAGTAGTCCATCCAAAGGGACCCAACCCCCAGCTGTAGGCAGCCAAAGGTTGACCCTTAGAGCAAAGTGCAACTCAGTCATGGAAAGACAGGCATACATGGTGACCAGTGATCTGAGGAAGCTGAGGCCAACATTCCTAGGGCCTCACTTCTCTACTCAGACACCTCACCAGCCTTGTACTTTACCTAAGCACACCACAGGTAGTGATTCCCCATGGTGGAGACCCTCTCATACCCTTAGGGTGAGGGATTGCTTAGTGGACCATAAGACAGGGGGCAACCATGCTAGTGCAGGTGCTTCCTTATATGACCACTTAGTCAATGAAGGCTCAACTGGCCAAGGTTAGCCTTATCTCCTTTCGTTTGGGGGGGTTATGTAGGAAGGTGGAATCTGACTATATGGTTGCCCCCACTTTTTTTATGGTGTTTTGCTGGTTTATGACTTAGTTGGACTGGGATCCTGCTATTCAGGGCCCCAGTCTATCTGCTTTCTCTGTAAAATGGTTTCCATGTGCCTTAGGCACATCTCTGATTGGAATCTGGAGTGCCCTTATAAGTCCCTAGTATATGGTATACTATGTACCAAGGGCATAGGTACCTCAGAGGCCTGCCAGGGGCTGCAGCATGTATTATGCCACCCCTGGAAGGCCATCCAAACTGACACCACAGGTCTGCTACTGCAGCCTGGGTAAGGTGGTGCATGCACCTCTTACTGTGATATAGGTTACCTATATCACGAAATACATACACACATATAAACCTATAAGTCACTCCTAAGGCAGGCCTTATCAATCCTAAAGGCAGAGTGCGTGGTTCCTATGTGAGAGGGTGCCCCTGCATGAGCAGGGCCCCTCTGCAGCGTTCGGAGACCATCTCTGATGCTGTTTGTAGTGCAGCCTGACCATATACTCTTAAGCGCATTATATCCTCGCGGTAAAATGCTAACTTTGGAATGGCTGCACCTAAACATGTCGTGTTTGGTGTCAAACATCTTGGAATACTACCCCCCGCCAATCCTGGCGGCGGGGGTAGCATTCCACCCTTCTAGAGGGAAAGACATGTTAACTCTGGCTTACCCGGTAACTTCTTTCTGAAGCCCTGGCATCACAAAATGGATGCTGCTGCCACAGACACAAGTCTGGCCTCCTGCTGCTGGACGAAACTCCGGCAGGGGAGGCCTGGACAATAGGTTTCCTGTTGCAGGGAGGTGTGACCACCTCCCCAGACAGGATAATGTGTATTGGGGCTGGGTGGGTGCACTCTTAGAGTGCTTTGAAGTCCTGCACTGGGGGAGCAAAAGGCTCCTCTGTGCATATGCCAGTTCAAACCAGCTCAGGGGCTACCTGCCCCTGCTCTGGCGCGAAACTGGACAAAGGGAAGTGGGTGTAGCCACCCCCTCCCTTGACCCTCCCATAGGTGGGGTCATAGAGTTAGTCCCTCCCTGTTTTACTGGATAAAATGGGGAACCCTTGCCACAGCAAGGTTAGATATCCCTGGACTAAACTTTGAAACTGAATCCTGGACCTTCGACGCTCTACATCACGATTAGAGGACTGAAGAATCTCCCTTGGGGTCAAGGAGTGACTCCCCTGCTTGGCAGGCACCAAAAACGATAACGACGGTCGCAAACTACGCCGCTCCCGCCGGAGTCCGAAGTCCCTGCAGCCCAAGAAGTGGATTTCCTGACTTCTCCAAGGCCATCGTGAGTCCCCAGCGAAGCTGAGGCAAGTGGACCCCACGAGTGACGAGGAACCGCGACCCCTGGGTACCGTGCACTATTGTCGAGTGCAACCCCTTCACAACGTTCTACGAACCTGTGCTTTGGACCACGTGTGGTCCCAACCTCCAGCAGGAATCCCTCCGAAGATCAGAGGCCTACACCGTCCCGAGTGACCGTGGGCCCCTGCTGAGTGATTCCGCCCGAGGTGTCTTCGCGATCCCTTGCCAGCCGGCTCGTGGGTCCCCAGAAGACTTTCTAAAGAAACCAAAGGGCTCCCTGGTTGCTCCAGGCCTGCCCTGACTTACCCTCGCTGGGTGAGTTCCCCAGACCTTGCTGGTCTGCACCATTGACGATCTTCAGCTACATCGAGACTTGCCGTTGCCAAGGCTTGTTGGGTCCAATCCGGTCGCCGACACCGCAGCACTCGACAGACATCGTGTACCAGCCCGAATCCTGCTCCTGGTCGCCGACAACGCCTCCTGGACCTCGTGGCTGCAGAAACGAGATGACCGTCAACGCACCTGAAGCACTCGACATCGGTGGGCATCTGTCCATCGCCTTCCTGGTCACTGGCTAGTGACCCAGACTCTGTCCCCTCTGCTTTCAGGTTCTCCAGAACTCCGATCCACTCTTGGATCCACCCGGACACTTTTCTCCTGGCCGCCAGCAGCACTTTGCAGCAGATCGCCATTAGAACCGACGACGAAACCCGACCCCGAAAGGCACCTATGCACCCGGCTTCCCTGGGTGAGGTAACACGAGTACTCCGGTGCTCCCGTGGGTAGAGACTCTTCAAAGTCCTAGATCTCAAAGGGTTTTGTCCTAGTCCTCTTTAAAGTGTCCCTTTCCTCTATTTTCCCGATCCCGACTTTCTCCATAGAAGTTAACGGCGTATCGCGGTTGTGTATTTACACTGCACGCGTCTCCCGTGGGTCCCCTGTGTCACTACCTTGGGTGGTTCCTTGTGGTCCAAGCACTTCTAGAGGCTCTAGGCCTAGTGTCTAGTTCAGTCGTGGTTCGCATACCACTTTATTGGTATATGGTTTGGTACGCCCCTAGGGCCCAAACGTGTATTTGTGCTATTACTGTGATTTAAGATCTTATAACCTATGTATTTCGAACTCTAGCCTCATAAAGAGACTAGAGGGGTGTGTTTAGTAATAAATACATATATTTTGAATATATACCTGGTGTGGTGCTCTTTCATTTGGTCACTCAAGAGATTATAGACTGGTAAAACAAGCTGCTTTACATTCCTTCAAGACTTAGCCTGAAGGCTGCTCTCCATAGCTACCACTAGGATAGCTTTCAATAAGGTTGTCTTTAACCTACCTACCATAAGAGTCGATTTGGACTGGTGCACGGTGCCCACTATAATTAGTGGACAGCATATGCCAGGCCAACTTCTCACAATATCAAAATATATTAGAATACAACTATCATTAATTCCAAATATATCAATAAATATATTTTTATTTTTTATTATTCTTTTTACCATGATATTACATAATAAATGTACACAGCAGTCAATGCAATAAATCATACAAACTTCATAAGTTAACAAGGTTTATTTATGTGCCAATTACTAGGCCCACTAGTGAGGAGGAGAAAACACGTCCAGCCACCAACAGATCCAACCTCTTCAACCCCTGCATTCTACATGACATCGCAAATGACATAGCCATAATTCCATTACAATTCCATTTCAATAATGACATGCCAAATACCTACCCTTAACAGCATAAAGTAACAAGTACCCATACCACACAGAAATATTTAGATTAATACAAAATATAGACCTTATTTTTAAATGAACTTACTTGAATACATTACAACAAGATTTTCGATGGGTGCACCAAAGTGCTGAGATCTGTCCCTCCATAAAGCTTGGGGACAGTGTAGAACGGTAGAAAGAATTACAGTGAAGGATGTGGGGACCTACTCTTCTTTGGTTGCTGCCCTGATTTCTGTTAGTTTTGTGGCAGCAAGTCCACCAGTCACAGGCTAAGAATGTCCTCCGACTAGCACCAGATACAAATCCACCATCCCTTGAATTCAAGGCAGGTGTGACCCACTGCTGGGATGCACCTTTTTTGCAGGTACACCAGCAGTTTCTTTCGGTTGAGCACTGTGCTCCATTTGCATTATGAGAGCAGGAAACCAGAGGCCAATTTTGAAGTGGAAGAATGAAAGTTCCAGGGACAGCAGATTGCAGCTGATAAAATAAGCAACACAATATAAATTACCTGTAAATATCCAAGGAGTAAAAGTTCTTTGGAAATAGCGAGGTTGCAATAGTTTTAAAAAAATGCAATTTTTTTTAGGGTCTGTCTAAAATGTTAGGGCATTATTACAGGGTACTGTGTCATTATAAATTTGATGTGCGAGTCTCTGCCCTCCCCCTCTTGTGTATTAAGATATGCATAAATGCTGGAAGACCGTGGCAAAGAGTGTCATATAGACTGATACTGGGATTTTGTGAGCAGGACTGTATTTTCACTCTGTGCAGGGAATATGGATGACATTGGCCTAAAGCCCTCACATATCCACGAAGGGCCATGTGTAGAGGGTTGACTAAAGAGTATTGAGGCTGGACATGTGTGTTACAATATGTCTTCTGTGCTGGCGGGCAGGTATTTTGAAATAACATTTGAAATAGACTGGTTCATGGTTCTTGGATCTCTAAATCTTGGCTCTTGTAGAGTAGGAAGTCCATCTCCGTGAATGTACTAATGACATTTGATAAGGCACGAGCAGAATTAAGATAGCCCCACCCTTTTTAATATGTATGTTGCTCCCCTGGTGAAACTGATAAAGTTCCTGGGGTTCTAAGTAGTATCTTACGCCGATGACACACAAATTGTGGTGTCTATACCTAAAGACTCTACAGAGGCGGGCCTCAGGTTCAGCTCATGTATGACGCAGGTGGATCATTGGATGAAAACTAATTGCCTAAAGCTAAATTCGGGCAAAATCGAGGTGTTAGTTTTCGGTAACAATAGATCTGTCTGGTCTCCTAGCTGGTGGCCCCAGAATATGGGACCCTTACTTATTCCAGCTCAAAAGGAAGAAATTTGGGAGTCATCTTCGATGATAAGCTCCTTTTCGATCACCAAGTAAAAGCCTTAACTTCCTCAGTATTCTACACGCTAAAGCTGATAAGGAAAATCAAACCGTTCATCCCAAATGAACTTCAAAGACAGGTCGTCACCGCTCTTGTCGTAACCAAGCTGGATTATGGTAATTCACTATTTATTGGTATCCGCAAGAAGTCTCTACAGAAACTACAAATACTACAAAACGCGGCAGCGAGACTTATCGCTGAAATTCCTAAACATAAGTCAGCGGCTCAAACCTTGAGCAGCTTACACTGGCTACCTATAGCAAAACGCCTAGAGTTTAAAACACTATGCATAACCTTCAAGGCACTGCACAACTGTGGACCTAGCTATTTCCGTAGCAAATTAGCTTGGTACTCGCCGAGCAGAAAGCTCAGATCCTCGGAAGCAAGGCTACTATCTAACCCTAGATCAAAACTCATGGTCTGGGGGGGCAGCAGTTTCCTTCTGAAGGCAACCACTCTTTGGAACACTCTACCTTTAGCCATCAATCGCTGTTCTGATCTCCTGACTTTTCGGAAGCAAGTCAAAACCTGGCTGTTCTCTCACTGATAACTAAGAATCACTCCGTCCAGGCCTCACACCCCCCTGTCTGCTTCAGCGCCAAGACGCCCCTGGGCATTCGAGCGCTATATAAAACCTAAAATCAAAATCAAATCAAATTACAATGAGCTCCCAGCAGCAACGTAACTGCCAGCCTTCAGTTAAGCGTGCACTCTTTGAAAAAGCAAATTAAGTTTTAAAGCCACTCGACTGTTGGCTACGGGTTCACACTCAGTGAGACCAGAGAAATAATGGTCAACATTGATGAAACTATATTAATCTATAATAATTAAATTAAGATTTTTCTGGTGAGAATGAACAATTACATAATTCGTTTTTGTCAGTCTAACAAAAAGAATGAGACTTATGGTGTTCTCAGCTGATTTGACTCCTGAAGTTCTTGCTGCCGAAATAAGATCACAGGATGCAGTAAAATCAGCAGGAACTAATTGAAGATTGTCTGAAAGATTTAGATTTTGGACTTAATGACATATTTTGTGATGCCCCAGAGCTCTGCAAACCATGGGAGTCAACAAGAATGCCTGATGTTGTCCGTCCATCATCTCCTTGTGTTTGCTTTGATTGCCCTAAGTTGGCAGGGTATGCCCAGACGTGGGTCCCTTTCTCACTTTGCCACTGGATTGAAGCTAGCCTGGCTGATGAGGGGTGTTACCCCAAAACCGGTCCCAGGATGCTTGTTTCTGGTCCAGGGAAGACATGGCTTGGCATTTCGGTCTGGACTGTTCCCATGAGGCACAGGGTCAAGACTGATTTGCATATAGCTGTGTCTGAACTGGGGTGGCGTAAGTGAGCTAAAGGATGATGATGGATTCAATCCAGATCTGTGACTAGGGGTGAGTGTCTGAAATGTTTCAGCGCTCCGTCCATCATCTCCTTGTGTTTGCAACATTTTTTACATCATTGTTTAATATCAGCAAAGCAAAACTGTTACAAACTAAAGTTCTTGAGTTCGGAACAGAAGCCAACTACATCAATGATGGCTTTGAAGATATAAGTGAAGAAGTGGAAGACAATCCCATGAACCGACAGGCTTATGCTGTGCAAATGTACTGTCTTTTCCAAATCATGTTTCATTAATTATATCACGGCAAAAAGAACACTCTTCTACATATGATGAGTACCCATGCAATCTATGACAAGTGCAAAAGCAGAGAGCTAATCACTTCAATAAATAGGATTGGTGTATCAACAAGTTATAATGACATAGTATGGAGCAGGAACTTGTTAGCAGCTCATGCTGTAAAATCTTGTGAATCCAATAGCACACCACTTCCAAAGTTACTTTACCAGGAAAGGATTTACATTTGCTGCTTTTGATAATTTTGATTTTGAAGACAGCTCTTCTTTGTCTGGAACATCCAGCACACATGATACTGCCATGGTGCTTTTTCAAGACTGTACCAATGAAGTAGCTGCTGGAAAACAAGCTGTGTCAGCTGGAGGCATAAACAAACAAAGCTGTAAACTTATAACCCAACTGCCTTGCCAATGTGTGCAAAATCACTACAAGCCATCAACACGTCCCAGTCTACAAGAAAGTTTCAAAGTGGCTGAGGACATGGATCTTCTTATACCTGATGCTGCAGTCCGTGCAGCTGATTTAACTGAATTTATCATATCGCTTATTCAGTGCGGACTGAAGGATGAAGAAAAGCCAGTTCCTCCGTGGGCTGGAATTCATTCTCTGATATCCCAGAATACCGTCCCACTGAAGAAGGATGGGTTTTTACCAGTAATACCATCTCCAGTCACAAACTATGCAACAGTATACACAGCTCAAAACAATTTGCAATATGTGCGTACTCAGCTTGAAGACCAGCCTATCCTGCTAATTTTCTTTGATGACGGTATTTTGCGTATTGTAGCTGACATTATTATGAGCAATCCCGTAGAATGTTATGCTCTTTATCCAATGATGGGCATTTTTCATATGACACAAGTTGAGTTGCGATGTTCAGGAAGTTATCTCAGTGGATGGTATAGACACACTTATTGAGGCTGAAATCTTTGGAATTAAAACTGTCCAGTAAGTATTGAGCGGATCTCATTATGTTAGTTTGTTACAAGGTATGTTCATCATATCTGAGGCTATAGAAACATTGCATTGATTTCTGGAACAAGAATGACAAATTAGGTTTTGCATATCTTATCCCAGAAGTGAACAAGGCACAGGGTGCATTTCATTCAAAAGACATAATGCAAAGCCAGGCAATGTTTAATACACTCAGTTCAAAATCAGAAAACCTGAAAAACAAGTTCATAGAGTTGGCCAAAGAATGTGAAGAAAAATCAAAACTTTGCAAATACTGGGGAAATGTTTTACACATGATGGCTCTAGTGAAAGACTTGGTACATGCTTTCGGGAATGTGATTGGGAGCTGCACGTGAAGTCTGTGGAGTCACTGATTACTGTGTGTTAGAAATGGGATCTCTGGTTGGCTAAGGCTTGCGCCAAAGCCAGGCAGAGACCACCACTCTAGTCAGGGCGAGGGAGTTACACGCCAAAGATAACCCCTGCTCACCCCCTTGGTAGCTTGGCACGAGCAGTCAGGCTTATCCCGGAGGCAATGTGTAAAGCGTTTGCGCAACACACCCACAGCAACAACATACCAGGCACACCACAAAAAGGAACTCCACACAAGGTTATATATAAAAATAGCCTTTGTATTATCATAAAACACAGAATAGTACTCACATAATATACATCGTGCCACCTGGCACGGGGTCATATTTACAAGGGATTATTTACACCTGACAGGGCCAACTGGACCACTGTCAGAACTAGCACAAAGCGAACGTAGTACATGTAGAACTTATAATAAATGTAGAACACATCATAAACGTACAACCAGTAATCACTGGTAATCACTGTACTTAGCATCAGCCTGTAACATAAACCACATTATGCACAGCATCACATTAGGCGCGAATTACATTCTGCGCCAACCTCACCAGCATAAATACATTATGCAATCCTCATAATCATGACAGTACATTAGAGGCATAAAACAGGGTGCGTAAATCATAATACATGAATCACATTTCCTAGCACCACCATATCACGTTAGCACATACCTCACAGTAGAAACCTTAGCAGAGGCATAAATCACATTAGGGCCTGGCGCCCTACAATCCCAACAGTCCCCCTGGCCAACCGGCCATCTCAAAAAGGGCCCAAATGCCCTATGTCCCAAGAGTCAGGGCGCTGCCTAGGCAGCAGGAGTCAAGGGTGCGCAATTGCACAAGCCTAAACGTGGCAGCTGCCCACTACTTGCTGGGCAACTGTGAAACTGAGCACGGGCACCAGCGTGCCCCCTGAGCCCCTCTCTGGGACTCGCAATTTAAAATGAACCTGTCCCCCAAGGTTGCAGCTGCCTGCGCTCTCGCAGGGCAGCTGGCAAAATGTGCAAATAAAAGTCTGGCACTCCTCGTGCCTCTTGGGCCCCCACTGGGGCTTCTTAACAAAACCTGCCCCCACGTTGCAGCTGCCTGCGCTCTCCCAGGGCAGCTGGAAATGGCACGGGCACCACTGTGCCTTGTGAGCCCCACTGGGACTCCACCACAACGAATATGCCCACGTTGCAGCTGCCCACTGTCAGGCGGGGCAGCTGTGGCAAGGAAACCGGCACTGGCACTAACGTGCTGCTGGGGAGCTCCCCTCTGGGACTCCTCCTGGTGCACTCGATCGGCACCTAACCGTGCTCAAGAGACTTCAGCCCCACTCACCGGGGCTTTGTGCAGACTCCTCCGGTCTTCTTTCCGGCGGGGCATGCACCGACAACGTGCCTCGTCTCTCTCCCGCCCCCGGGCCCCTCCTCACCTGGTCGGGCGGTCTCTCTCTCTCCCTTGGCACCGGAGCGCGGGGTAGGCTCCCGTCGGCTTCCGGCTGCTTCCTGGGGTTCCCCGCGGCCGCAGGCAGAGTTCCTTCCCCCTTCCGGCCGGCAACGAGGTCCCGCCCACAAACAGGCGGCTTGCCTGGCTTCTGGGTCGCGTTGGCAGCGGCCCGGCAACGTTCCCGCAACTCCTGGGCTGCGGCGGTGAATTCCTTTTCGATCTCGGCAATGCGGGGTGGGCACCCGCTTTTAACTGAAGACACTTGCGGGGTGGGCACCCGCTAAGTGTATTTAAAATAAACGGCAAAAGGTGCGGGGTGGGCACCCGCACGGCGCCACAATACGGGGGAATACCTACGCTGGGGATTCCCTTAAAAGTGATGTGCAGCTCGGCGCTGCGGAGCTCCAGCGCTCCTCTGCTCCCATAAGTCAGAATATAGCGCTCACGAGGCGCTAGGAGCTGCACCAGTCCTAAAAGATAAAAAAAATGAAGCAAAAGGTCCCAGGGGCATAGCTGGGCCCAGGGAGGCAGCCCTCCTGGCAGGTCCTCCTGGGCCCCAGCAGCAGCACGCCCCGCAGGTTTAGGACCAGGTTCAGAACAGTTTTCTGGGGTCACAGCCCCTATTTTTATACCCTAAATCCCTTTGTGTCACAGCACAGGGCTTGGGGATAAACCAGACGCAACTGGTTTGGGGGAGCTTTGGAGCACTTTGTTGTGCTCAGCTCCTCTCTCCATTGTCAGGTGGTGGCTAGGTGCTCAGACGCACCACAGGGGGCGGAGCCAGCATTGTGGAGGGAAGGCACAGTCCTATTCAGGTCCCAGGTGCAACTCCTCCCTCCCATCTAGATTCAGATCTGCCTATTCAGCCCTGCGCTGACTCACCCTGCCCCTCCTGGAGCCACACACACCTCCCAGCCCCTGTCACTCACAAGCCAGAAATGCAATTCACATCAGGCAGGCAGACACAGAGCACACATAAATGCCAACTTCCAAAAGTGGCATTTGTACACCAGTCACAATAAATCTGCGCACACCATTGCGCAGCATTTATTCTCACAAATTCATACATACCAGACTTGACCACACTGCTCCTCTCATACCAGGAATTACCATGGACACACTCATCCCCCATGCATTCCTATGGGAGGGCAGGCCAATCTCACCACATGTGCACAGAGCGCGCACGCACTTTCCACTGGACCACAGTGCGAAAGTGCCCAGAGGCCTAAAAACCACCAACACTAGGTTACAGACCAGGCAAAAAGTTTAGGGGTGAACCTGCCAAAAAGGGCCAAGTCCAACACTGTGTTTCGCAAATTCGATTGCATAAACTACCTGAGACATGGGTCCTGGTATTTGGAAAAAGTGAAGAAGTTAGACGTTGAAAAACCATACTACTACAGAAAATTAATCCAAAGACATTTTGTGGTAAAAGCCAGAGAGGGAAGGTTCAATGCTGTGGTTCCAGATAGGAAATTGGAACAGACGATCCAGAGAACACAGAAAAGCTCCAAGGGAGACAGACATACACGTACAAGTGAATATGATGCTCAATGCAGCTAGTTTACCATGAAGTCTTTTCTATTTGCAGTGTTTTCAGAGTGATGACAAATTCAAAATAAATGGACCATTGTGAAACTGTTTCTCGCCATGAACTTGTGGGAAAGAGAGGGGAACTTTTTGATAAACATGTTGACAGCATTCCTTATTTCATGAAGCTTTGAAATGACTGAGCCTGTGCGACTACACAACTTCATGACCAAACATTTGTGGATAACAATATAAAGACACGTTTACTAGATGTCCTGGTACGTGGATAGAAACTATCACAGAACTGAAGCAGGAGAGATTTGTATTGAAAGAGAGAAAGCTGTTTGGCATAATCACTAAAGCTAAACTTACCAGCTTTAATTGCCATAGTGAGATTCATCCAACCATCCACTAAAAACAGGTCACAAAAAAACAACTTTCGCGAGCACATAGAGAGATGGATGTAGCAAAAGAAAGGGGTGAATTTATCAAGGACATTCTGTCGCATGATCTTCTTCCAACACATGCATTATTTGATGGGGATGCTGCAACCAAACAAGTGAAGCAGAAACTGGTACAAGAGCTAAAAAAAAAACGATGACCTGAAGAATTTCTATTCGAAAAGGAGTCCTCATTGAAAACATCTGGAGAGATCGTTCATACTATTCTACAGATATCAAAGTCAGTGTGCACCTAGCAAGAACTGCACACTGTCTTTGACAGTTATCCTGAACTAACTGTCAAAGAATGTGAGAAAATCAAACAAATGTCTACAAGTGGAACAACTGACCTTGCCTGATCAAAAATTCGACACCTATCCCTGTGCAACTTGATAAATTCTGGTCATCAACATCGAACAAGATGAACTTGGAGATGTTAACTCGCCAACACATTGCTGATGCTTCTGTGAACACTGAATTTCCAATTATTGCAAGTGAAATGATCGTCAATGAGGAGTTGGTGCCTACAGAGATATATTCAAAAGGTATGGGCCTTATTGTTTAAGAACTTAACAGCAAATTGGAGGAAGCTGACCTTCATGTTGCGCCACATGTTTAGTGGGCTCTTCAAAATTGTTCCAATCAAGTAATTGTACTGTCAAATGACACAGATGTATTGTGCTACTTAGATTTGTTGCAATGTTCATAAGTCAAGGATTGTCAGACTTAAGGATTTGTTACGGAACAGACGAGAAAAGCCACTTAACTCCGCTTCATATTCTGTACAAGAAACTTGACCCAGAGATGCCCAGTGTTCTTATCAAGGCACTTATTCTTACGGGTGAGGACACTATGAGCAAAATTGGAACAAAGCTTGGAGCTTTAACTGCTGAACACGTGAAGTTTCTAAAAGGATTTGCTGAGACAGAAGAAGAATTTGACTTTAAAGACATAGAAAAATACCTTCTGCATTTGTGGAAAATGAGTTCTGACTGTCACACATTTGATGATCTTTGGTAGAGTGAGCTCAAGAGATCAATCTCTCTAAGTGACCTTCCACCGATGCCATATTCTGTGCTGTGTGAATTTGGTTGGGAAGATACTGATGGGGTGCTAAAACCTACAACATTTCTCAAGGCTCTACCCACAGAACTTACACGTACATATACTTGCAAAACCTGTGCAACAAAAAGATGTCCCTGTCGATATGCTCTTCTCAAACATTCTGCAAATGTACCACAAGCGATTGCCTGAACAAATAAATAATGTGAACTATGAAAATGTGTCTAAAACAGGCGTGATAAACATTGTTTTCTTTTCATATTCAGATCATAAACATAGTTGGGTGTTTACAAAGAAGGATTAAAAAACATTATTTGTTTAATTTCTATATACGTCTCCTCTTCCTTTATTATAGCCACCATTTTGGAACCTTTGGAGTTATTTTCTGTCTCTATAATACTACTTGGATCCCAAAACCTATGTTTTAACACCAATATGAAGTCTATAGGTCTCATGGTTCTTGAAATATTACATCATCACTGCAACACATTCGTCATTTTTAAAAATGTCGTCCAGAAAAATTTGGCGGGAATCAGCAATGTCAACCCAAGCTAAATTACTTCTCTAATGATCCAAAAACACAAATCAAAAATGAAAATCTCTGGATAACAATTTTATTACGGAGGTATATCGGGGGCCGGGATTACTTTCAGTATAGCCAAGTTTCCGTAGCATTTCATCAAAAGGCAGACTGCATCACATCGCAAGGCAAACAAAAAGTCAGACTGAGGCAACGATATAGATCTACATTTTCACGGGGTTCAAGATGCTCACCAAAGCCTCAATGCCTGATTCCAGCATGCCTAAGAGGACGCACATTGTACTGGAATCCTATGATAAGCTAAGTGATATGCATTATTGGACAAACACAAAACCAAAGTCCTCCTATTTTTGGACCAGAAATTCTGTTACCGGAAATTCTAAATCAACTGCCAAGCCTGCATGATTGTGATTATAAGCGAAGGATAAGGGAGAAGCTATAACATGCTAACATGGATGCTGCCCCTTCCACTGTCTTAAAATAAATAGTAGCCTTAAAAACAAGATAAACCTATGTTCTCTTGCCCATAACTGTTGCAGCACTCACCTCTCCATGCAGCAGCAACTCTGGACCCATTTATTGGTTTATCATAAAATGGAGAACAGCAAGGATAAGAACAAGTATAGGAAGCTCTCAGGAATGCAGACACTAGCTCATGCCATGATATAAATAGAATTGTTTTAAGGATTCTCCAATGTGAAAGAATGTCTCTTGTGGGAAGAAAAACCTTAAATAGTTGGTAACAGTAGGGGAAGGAACAACAACACAGGATAAATGATTTTGTTTCAGAGAGGGTCTCAAGTCAGTTCACAGATAAATGAAACAAGTAGCTGTCAAGGCTGCTGACCTCATTCTAATCAGCAGTGCAAAGGCGAGTTTGCATCAATCAATCAATCAATCAAGGGTTTGTTAAGCGCAGCTACTCACCCGGAAGGGTCTCAAGGCACTGGGGGAGCGAAGCGCGGGGCGCGCATGGCTCGTAAGCCCACGCAGAGAATCATCAGATCTACCATGGCCCATCAGGATGCGTGTAGGTGCCGGACGCTCATGGTGATTCGTCGAAGAGCCAGGTCTTGAGGTCCTTCAGGAACTTGGAGAGAGTTGGTGTCTGGCGGAGGTGGGGTGGGAGGGTGTTCCATGATTTGGCCACGAGGAAGGAGAAGGAACGACCTCCTGTTCTGGTTTTTTTGATGCGTGGTACCGTGGCGAGGGAGAGCTGGGCTGAGCGGAGGGATCTTTGGAGTGCGTGGAACGAGAGGCGGTGGTTCATGTAGGCGGGCCGGTGTTGTGGAGGGCTTTGTGGGCATGGGTGAGAAGCCTGAAGATGATTCTCTTCTCAACGGGGAGCCAGTGTAGTGCCTACAGGCGTTGGGTGATGTAGCAATGGAGCGGTGGGTTGAGGACTAGTCTGGCGGCGGCGTTTTGGATGTTCTGAAGTTTGCTGGTGAGGTTCTTGTTGATCCCGGCGTAGAGTGCATTGCCGTAGTCCAGTCTGCTGCTGATGAGGGTGCGGGTGACGGTTTTCCTGTGTACGAGGGGGATCCAGTTGAGAGTTTTACGTAGGAGACGGATGGTATGAAAACAGGAAGAGGTGACGGCGTTGTTCTGGCGGTCCATTTTGAGTTCGGAGTGTCGTCTGCGTACCATACGATGTTGAGTCTGTGTGCTCTGACGATGGAAGCGAGGGGGGCCATGTAGACGTTGAACAGGGTGGGGCTGATGGACAATCCTTGGGGACTCCGCAGGTTGTTGGCGTGGGCTCCGAGATGAAGGGAGGTAGTCTGACCCGCTGCATTCTGCCAGAGAGGAATGAGCGGATCCAGTCGAGGGCTTTGTTCCGTATTCCTGAATTGTGGAGTCTGCTGGCTAGGGTGGGGTGTGAGACTGTGTAGAAGGCTGCGGAGAGGTCTAGGAGGATGAGGGCCACAGTCTCTCCTCTGTCGAGGAGGGAGCGGATGTCGTCGGTCGCGGTGATGAGGGCGGTCTCTGTGCTGTGGTTCTTCCTGAAGCCTGATTGGGAGGAGTCGAGGATGTTGTTCTCGTAGATGAAGGAGGCGAGTTGGCTGTAGACAGCTTTTTCAATGACTTTCGTCAGGTAGGGAAGTAGGGAGATCGGTCTGAAGTTCTTGAGGTCAGTGGGGTCCGCCGAGGGTTTCTTTAGGAGAGGTTTGATCTCCGCGTGTTTCCAGTCATCGGGAAGGAGGCGGTCTCGAAGGATCGGTTGATGATTCTTTGTAGTTCGGGGGCGATGATGTCTGCGGCTCTGTGATAAATGTGTTGGGGGCAGGGGTCCGTGGGGGCCCCGGAGTGGGTGGTCATCATGGTCTTTAGGGTGTCTGCGATGCTGAGGGCGGTCCAGCTGTCCAGTGTCGGCTGTGTGGTGCAGGAGGTGGAGGGTGATGGTGCCGTGTGGTGGATGTGGTTGTCGAAGTTGTCATAGATGGTCTTGATTTTGTGATGGAAGAAGGCGCTGAGTTTGTCGCAGAGGTCCTGGGAGGGTGGGATGTCGGTGGACTCACTGTTGGGTTGGGCGAACTCTTTGATGATCACAAAGAGTTCCTTGCTGTCGTGTGCGTGGGTGGAGATTCTGTCCTGGAGTGCTTTCTTCCTTGAGTGTCTGATGAGTTTGTGGTGGGCAGTGGTGGCTGTTTTGTAGTTGTCGAGGTTCGCTGGGGTTTTGGAGTTCCTCCATAGTTTCTTGAGACGTCTGCAGGTTCGTCTGGATTCCCGGAGCTCGGCGGAGACCCAGCTGGCCTTCTTGGCGCGAGGCTTGGAAGATTTCTTGATGGGGGAGACGGTGTTTGCGCAGTAGGTGATCCATTTGTGTAGGGTGCGGGCGGCGGTGATGGGGTCGTTGTCTGAGGCGGTGGGAGCGGAGCCACTGAGGGTGGCGATGAGTTGCTCGTCAGAGATCTTGTTCCAGTTCCTGCGTTGGAGCTGTGGTGGGCGTCTGCGGGGGGGGTATTCACTCTGTAGGTGAAGTGGACGCAGCGGTGGTCCGTCCATGGGCGTTCCTAGGTGTGGCTTAAGGAGATGAAGTTTCCTGCTGTGAAGTTAGGGTCGAGGGTGTGTCCTGCTGAGTGCGTAGGTCCTGGTACGACCTGAGTGAGTCCGATGACGTGGAGGTTTTCCAGGAGGGAGATGTAGTTGGGGTCTTGGCGGCTGTCGAGGTCACCCAGCAAAATGTACTCCGTGGAGGTGATGGCATGCGGGGTGATTATGTTGGAGATGGAGTCGGAGAAAGGTGCACAGGGTCCGGGAGGTTGGTAGATCAGGGTGCCTCGTAGGGTGGTGGTCGGGTTGACATGTAACTTGAAGTGGAGGTGTTCCATGAGGTCCGTAGGCCCGTCGGTGTAGGTGCTCAGGCGGAGGTTGGCCTTGTGGGCGATGGCGATGCCCCCTCCAGGGCGGTTTGGGCGGGCCTTCCGGGTGATGTTGTATCCTTCGGGGATGGCGATCGCAATGTCAGGTCCCGAGGTGGCGTTTGTCCAGGTTTCGGTGAGAAAAGCAATGTCGGGAGAGGTGCTGTAGAGGAGCTCCCAGATTTCCGTGGTGTATTTGTGGAGGGAGCGGACATTGAGGAGGATGCATTGCAGGGTTTGGGCTGCGGCGGGGATGTTGGTGGGCGGTGGAGGTGGGTCCTGGGTTTTGGCGATGCTGAAGGAGTGGCGCCAGGTACGGCAGGTGAAAGGACCATGGGTGTCGAGAGGTGAGGAGAGCTTGCAGTTGTTTTTCTTGCCGTTGTTGAGTGCGTGGAGAGTCGCTGAACTGTAGCGTTGGTAGGTCGGAGGGCCAGAGTTCCTGGTGCTGGTCGCGGGCGGGTCGCGGACGGGCTCAGACGGGCTTGCCTTTGGCACGCCTTTGGTGCGCCAGTGGCCTCCATTAAGTAGAGGTCGAGGGAGGGCGGGACAGCTGGGAGGCGGGAACAGGGAGGAAAAAACCACAGGAGCGGTAGGGGCAGCGGGGGCAGTAGCGGCGGGAACCGGCAGAAGGGCAGGATGCGGAGGGGGGAGAGAAGAAAGGGAATCAGGAGTATACAGAGAAGTAAGGGGAGAAAGAAACAAAATAGAAATACAATGCAAGCATAAGCCACCAGAGAAAAAAGAAATTGGAAACAGAAAAAAAAAAAAAAAAATCAAGAGCAGTCCAGGGCGAGGCACGGGGCCTCGAACCGTGGTCTGAGCAGGTCAGAGGCAGAGCACTGCCTGGATGAGCTGCGGAGCTGTGCGCTGGGAAGAGCAGGAACCCAAGGGGTTCATCAGAATCTCAAATTGCATATTTGCTGTCTGTACCACAAACCTGAAATTTTCCCCTTCACAATTCGCCAGGAAAAAAAGAGTGAAATATGATTAAATGTGCTTTGAAACTCAGACAAAGTTTAAGCACTCATTCTGAGCTGAAAAACTCAGAATCGGAAGCCAGTCCAAGCAGTGTCATTACTTCTTAGGTGCACTATTACTGCACCAAAATTCAGGGGACTCTTAATGCGGCTACACTGCGGTTCATTATATTCTTACTCAATACCAGCAGTCAGGCTGACATTAAAATAAATAAATAAAATTACAAGTCCACAAACACATTTGGAACATGAGGGGAATTAAGGCAGTCAGAATCTTCTAAATATTAGGCTTAAAAAAGATTTATCCTAGAAATTAATAGAAATTAAATAAAATAAGTGAGGCACATGAAGATGAACAAATAGTTTCTTACCTGTAGGTGTATTTTTGCAGTTTAAAGAATTTTCTGGATTCACATGCTGTGCATTATTCCGAAATCTATTGCATGTGTCGGGAATTCTCCACTTTTTTGTAGTCTTTCTTCTACTTTTGTTTTTTGCTGCTGTCAGAACACGTCCCTTCTGCTAAAGGTGAATTTCCCAGCAATAGTGACTGTATTCTCTTCTCACTGGGATATACATTCCCTAGCATTGAGTTGATTTTTGCCCCTAGAAACAATTTTTCTTGTTCTGGTGTTGGCAATGACTTCTCTATGTTTAAAGAGAAACCCAGTGTGAATAGTGCCTTTATTGTGTGGTATGTCCTGGTAGCGACAAACACCCTATTTTGTCTCTCACTACTGTGAGGCCTACTCCTCTCATAGGTTAGCAGTGGGAATTCCCTTATATATGATTAAGTTGTAAATCCTGATCTGAAAGGAGTGTTGTCATGTTTGGTATGTTTAGAATGGTAGTGAAAAATCATGCTTACTGGTGTAGGTGGATTTTTTTATTACTATTTTGGAAATGCTACATTTAGAAAGTGGGCATTTTTCTGTGATTATAACTGTGCGCTTTGCAGTCTGACTCCAAACCACGTCTGGGCTTGGTTGACAGTTACACTTAGTGGCAAGAGAGGCATCTGCATACTGATAATCTTCCTGGGCTTGGGGAGAGGGAAGCGGGTGCCCCTTACATTTGTATAGGCTGTGTCCTGCCCTCACACAAAGGGTTTGTTTACCCCCTACTGTGCGTCCGCAGCCAGGGCTGGGATTGAAAGGGAGTGTTGTGCACTTGAAAGGATTCTCTTGAAGTGGCCCCTAGATCAAAGATATTTTGAGTATAAGTATAGGGGCTCAGACCACATGTGTTTAGAGCACTTTTGGAACTGGGACTCTACCTCTGTCAGGACTACTGCACGGCACAAATTAATCATCTGGACTGCTCTTCTGTTGTTGCCCTGCTGCCTGTGTAGTGTAATACCTGTCATCATTTGCCGGCTTGCTGTGTCCGCTGCATCGAATGCCGATTTCAGGCACGCATTTGCCATATTCTTGCCCTCTTCAGCAAGGTTTGCAGCTCTCTTCTTGTATTGCTCAGGCAGGTGCTTCATTAGCTCCGCCATCTCCACCCAGTGCTGGTAAGCATGGCTGTTTAGGAGGATGTTTGAATTTGCAATACGCCATTGACTACCTGCGCTTCTTTCAAATTTTCTGCACGAGGTCCATCTTTTACTCTCCTTGTCAGGAGGTGGCCCTGATGTAGAGGGGATATCGGGCCTCTTCCTTGCGGTAGAGGTGTTGATAGATTGATGTAGGCCAGGTCTTCTGCAGAGTATTTGTATATTTTCTCCGCTCTCGGAGTCACTGTTCTACATGTGTTGGGCTCCTTACATGCCTCCAGTCCTTGGTCCAGGACACTAGACAACATTGGTAGGAACCGATTCCTTGCCTGGGATGGTATCAGAGTTATCAGCAGGAAACATGACTGCGGCCTTTTTATGGCATGATTGTACATTCCAGTGTCATCCGAGGCAAAGACCTCAAAGAGTAACAGTCCGCTCCTTCCTCAGGGAAGTCCGTCTCAACCTCATGCCACTGAGTTTCTGCGTACTCAAAGTCTTTTGACCCCTGAAACATACCCAGTCTTTCCTGTTCTTCTTCCTCCTCATTGAAGGTTTGTTCTTACTATTCCCAAGGTTCATATGTAACAGGAGATTCTATTTCTTTAACGTCCTTCTCGCCCTGGTCTTTCGGCATCAAAGTGTTTTGAGGGATTCTAAATTCCTTTTAGGATGTTTCAAAATCTTTTTTCTCCAGCAACAAGGAACAAGGAAGCCATTTCGGCCTAGAAGTGCCGCTTTTTCCTCTCAACCTTCACCGAGCGTTCTTCCAGGTCAAGGGTCAATGTTACTTTTCGTCGATGATGTATCGATCGTCAAGCTTCTTGTCTGATCCCGAGATTTTTCTTGCTTTGACGTCGAAGAGTCTTGACCTCCTCCGTCTTTCGACAAGTGCATCTTTTTGGGAAACTTTACTCCTGCAATTTCCCTTTCGAGGGATCTGAGGGGTTCCTTGTATCTGGGCCTGCCTTCAGTTAGCAATTTGTTCAACGACAAGGCTCCCTTCGATGCCTTTCTGTCTGATTTTCGAGACTCAGGCAAGGCCTGTTTTTTGGGTGTTACCTGCGGCCTCTTGTCTTTCTTGGTTGCCTCTCCCTCGAGTTCGATTATTCTCGGGTCGGATGTTTCCTTTTCTGTGCCTTCGACGACGTTTTCCTCCTCGCCGCTCGACTGCCTCAGGTCTCTCAGGGATGGTGTTGGTTTCAGCCATAAATGGCGTAGTGTGCCTGCTTCTCCTTAACCCTCCGCATTTTCAACTTGAACTTGGCACAGCCGTTGCAGTCGTCGCTTCAATGATCGATCGGCAGGCAGAGGTTACAGACCTGGTGTTGGTCCTTCTGCGCAAACTTGTGGTGGCAATTCAGGCAGAACTGGAACAGAGTCTTCTCCTTCATGCCGATCAGGGAGCCCCCTGGCCTGGCATTCTCAGAACCATCCAGGAAAACGTCCCCTTCACTCCAAGGATCTCCTCCGGTACCTCATCTTCTCCAAATTTCGTCAACTTCTTCTGCAACCTTCTTCCGAACTTTCTTTGCCCTCATGTTGGAGAGCCTTTAGCCAAGCATCCAGACCCAATGGTACAAAAAAAAGAATCTGAAGATGGCGACCAAGAGTTGGAGCTTCTAAGGAAATGCGTACGACGTCACAGGAAGCAACAAATGGAGGATCCGTCAACGCCCAACAACAAAAAACAAAAATAGAAGGACTACAAAAAAGTGGAGAACTCCAGACAAAACCACTAGATGGCGGTATAACGCACAGCATGTGAATCCAGAAAAGATTCATGCTGCAAAACTGACAAATTCTTCTTTTGGTTTCATCACCACACATTAAAGGAGGAAAGTTGTGTGAAACAATCAAATGTAATGCCTCAGATTCCCTGCACACTCTGTTATTAATTACATACAATGCATGTGATGACAGTGTATAGTATACTTTACATTTAATCTGTCATATTGTATTTGCAGCATTTATTTGAATTGTAATGAACCGATAGATAAAAAGACAATTTGTTTTCAGTCTGCCATTATAGACTGTATGTATATATTTTACAAATGCTAAGTTTAAAACAAAAGCATGCCGCATTTGCCAACTTCAAAAACAATATCTTACCTGTCTGGAGCATATCAAAGAAGACATAAGGCACATGTGAGGTGTTAAAAACAGCTTCAATCGCATGATAAAAATAGCAAGCATAGCATATGCTATCAGTTGCAATGCGTGAAACACCAGCTGCAGAAGATACAAAAAAAAAAAAGACCATCAATGCCATCAACAAACATTTGTCATAATTTATCTAGAGAGAGCAAATGGGAACAAACACTTAAGAAATATAAAATCTGTGTGTCAGCAGTGTGATATATTTGCTTGAATTTCCAAAATGTAATTAGAATACCTGAATGCTATTGCCTCCAAGTAACTTTTTTTGGGAATGTTTTAACAACTTTCATGAGGTCTCGCTTGCAGAAAGCTTTAGTTGTCTTCTGTCAAAACACCTCTTGTGTATAATACCAATATTTATAGTGGACTTTGGATCAGTCAATTGCTTATCATTAGTTTGCTTTCTAGTTAATCTCATTTGCTTGCTTTCTATTCAATGGCTTGCCTTACTTTTCTTGTGTTAATTTCACCACTTGGGCAAAGGTCCTTTACCGTACTTTAGACTGGAAGACTTGTATCCTTTCACTGTTTACGTTCAGTGAACAACTTTTTTAATGTTTCAGCACTCCACCAGACTCATGTGTGGTGCTTCAGACTTCACATTTCTGCCCCCTCCACAATATCAATGTTGTTCATACACCCTGCTTGGTTTTTTTTATAACCACCCGCCCAAACTCCCTCTGTTGCTCCCCTCTGCTGATCTCCTTTACTGATCTTTGCTCACCGAAGCTAGGCAGTGGTATTTACTTGTTCTGCCCACCTGCCCCCACTCCTCAGTTTCTCCCAAGATGCACACGATTCTGTTTTTTTAAAAAAATCTATTTTTTTTTTAACATTGTGAGGACATAAACCTGTATTCCTATTGCTTTAAGGTCACAGTCATTTTCTTTGCCTCTTTATGTCACAACGTGCACTGATATATTTTTATAATTAAATATGAATATCATTTTCTTATTAATCTAGAGTGCCCCTTAGTCCCTACATCTTGCACATTTCCTGCATCTTGCAGCAAAGCGCAGCCTAGCTTTCGAAGTTGGCAATCAGAAGCAGGATTTTTATAAATTAAAGTCAGCAGTGTGCTTAAGTATCTCTTGCTTCAAGGACATCTCACATTTTGTCCATGACATGATCTTGCCACCTATTCATTAGATAAGTTTTACTGAAAGTAATACGTTTCTGTCACATGTATACGCCCCGTGGGTTTCTATAAAGAGGTAAATGTATATAAACTATTCAAATTTCCATGCCTTTTAATAGTCCATGCTCCAACTGGTAATTTTTGGGCAAGAACTCTGGTCAGTGGAAATTACTATTGTCTCTTGATTATCTGCTGTGCTACTCACTATGTTTGCATTGAACGCACATTCGACTTTTTGACTTCCAAACATGTTGTGCTTTCTATTACACTGATGGTGCACTGGCCACCAAATCCACTTTGCAAGCAGTAGACAGAAGAGAGCTGTTTTGGACTCCAGGTGATATCCCGCAGGAGGTAAGGGAGATATTTCTCCTAGGGAGCTGTGGTACAGCACGCCTCATAACTGGACCTGTGGAATTGGCTAGATGCGTGAGCACAATTAAGCTAAAAGTTTAGGTAAAGACTAACTGCGATTAGCGGACATTTGTTTGCTTGCTTGCTTTGCATGGCCTGTATTGTTTTATACTTCTAAATATGCTGTTTAAAAAAGGCAGGAGTGCCACGTCCTGAAACACAAACCCTAGAATGATGAATGTGTGTGAGAAAGAGGCCCTCTTATCTAGGCAACCAACCCCTTCACAAGCCTCTCTGGGTGTGGACTGATGGTTCATAGAATGCAAGGGGATTTTTAGTTGTGAATGTGCAAAACCTTCCTTTCCCCCACCACGAAATTAGTTAGAAGAACTATAAATGAGGGAGCCCTATCCCATTATTTTTGGTCTCTTTTCCTACCCGCCCTTCATGGGATGAGCTGTGGGCACAAGGCAGCCAGACCCTTTTCTTGTTACCTTGGTGCAAGTGAGCAATAAGGCACAGATATGAAGGGGCCCAAAAAACTAAAAACTAGCTTTAGTGCTCTGTGTTCCTTACCCCTGCTAACCAGTAGCAACGTGCCTGGGCTCCCTCTTTTTAAATGTTGGAATTGGCAATAACCCTAATTGGCATATTTAACTTACTTACAAGTGTCTAGTATATAGGGCAAAGTATTCCCATGGTCTGTAAATTAAATGCCACTAGTGGACTGCATCACCTATTGTGTCATCTTCTACTGCGGCAGTGCAAAGATGGCTTCAGACCTACCAGTGTAGCCTGACTGAAGCAGCTTTTGAACTGTAATTCGATCTGCCAAAATAAACCCTTTTGACAGGTCTAAACTTCCCTTTTCAAATATTAATAAGTCACCTTGAAGTAGGCCTTATAACCCATAAAGGCAGGGTGTAGTTTATTTAAAAGTAGAATATGCAGAAAGTTAATGTTAAACATGCTGTTACAGTGACTAACATCTAAAAGCTATTTTCACTGTACCAAAGCTGGCTGTTCCATAGGGAAACATTGGGATAAATATAATACTACTATCTTCAGCTAGGAAACACCTAGAAATATCATTCTTGAACACTTTGTAATGTTTATTAAAAGCCCGATTTACTGGCAAAGTCTGATTTTTAATAAATAGTGAGGAAAAGGTACTTTTAGAACGTTAACTTTGCTCCTGCCTAAAGCCTCAGGAGGCTAATTAGCATTAATCTTCAGCTGCAGACCTCTGAGTGCTCAAGCCCTCAATGAGGTGTGAAAATGCTCCCAGAGCAGAGATAAAGGCCTTGGTGTGGGCATATGTTTCTGTTCCTCTGGCAGGATGACCATTTGGGCTGTGGCCAGGAACCTAATTCACTTCAAAGGTGCTTCCCCTTTCACAGGCAGATGTCAGAAGCTACTTGGACAGGCTTTTCCTTTGCTTTGCCAGCAGGGAGGGAACTGCCCCCAGAAACTAATTTGAAGTGATCACAGAGTAGGGGTTGCTCATTTCCCTGGCCACACCCCAGGAGTGGGCACACCGGCTCAGCACTACGGGAGAAGGGTTTCATCCTCTTGGATTTAGGCACAGGGTTCATTGTGAGATTGTTTGGAGTAGGGTACACAGGAAATGTTGCAAAAGTGGGTAAAGTAACCCCTGGGATCTTTTACCAAACTGGTTGGAGAAGGGCAAGGAGTCTCCAAAACCAATAACCTGGAGGCAGGCATAAATATGTCATCTCCAATACACTCCAAAGAACACGACTGGACCTGAGGAAGATCAGAAGGCAACTGGACCTAATGTCTGAGATCTGAAGAGAGCCCTGAAGGACCGAACCTGCTCACTCCTGTACCCAGGACACAAATGTGATCTCCAAGGGTTATAAGACTGGCCTCCAGTTGAAGTTACAGGGACACAACAAGCTACAAGAGGCATTTTTTGGAAGAATCCAAGCTGACCAGTTTCAACTGGACCTGCCCTGGACTCTGCTGTTGGCCTCTCCTGAAGTGAACCTGACCCTGAAGTGTTGATCTTGAGGACCTGGAACCCTAGGCTCTGTCTGGCTGGACTTCTCTTACCACCCCTGAATACCTGGGACGTAGAAACCTGGACTTAGAAACTGTTCTCTATCATCCAAAAGAACCATAGTAAGTTCCGAGAGGAATTGCAGAGTGTGTTTGAACTTTACAGGCCTAACTGGGAGGATGCAAATAGGTTATTGCGATTGGTGGTAAACAGTGAAGTGAGAGAAAGATTGTTGGAGGGGATGTCGGCATTGCCAAGGGGTGCCCCTGGTAGTGAAGTCGAGTTGAGTGCACCAGCTGATTACTTAGACATATGGGATATTTAAGAGATATTTGGGTATAGCCCGTCCTACCAGAAATGACTCAGGAAGTTATAGGTGCTGCCTTTATGCAGGGATTGTCACTGAATGTTAGCAGTCAGCTGATGACCATCTGCAACTATGGTACACTAAGAAGTTGCTGCCAGTTGCTAACTATTAAATAGCAGCACAAGCGAGAAAGGGTGTTAAATTAAAATTGATGTCACTGAAGTTGCAGAACATGCAGAGAACCGTTAAGGGTATGGGGTGGTGAGCCCCCAAAAGGAAGAACACACAAGGGAGGGAAAATAAAGAGGGAGAGCTAGGAGAAACAATGGAAGCGGCCAGGGAGATGCCCCGGGAGTAGGAGGGTCATGCTTTGCCTGCAGACAGCTAGGGCACTGGAAAAAGAACTGTCCCATAATTGTATCAAATGCACCTGCCCTCCCCGGTCAGACTTGGTTTGATCAGATTACTCTAAATCTTTTCCTGAATTTCAGAACAACCCAAAAGGTTTTGACTATGCAATGAATAACTTTATCCAGGTAGATCTAGATCTGAAGGGCCCTTTTGTACATTGTGTTGTGAATGGTAAGAGTACTACATGCCAGGCCTTTAGTCTCCCAGCTCTAAAAACCTCTGACTTCCTCAACTTACCTCTCACAGGCACGTCTATAGATGCAGTCTGCATTTCTAATCAATGGGTTCCTCACTATATTTCTAACCGAGTCATCATTTCCCTATATTTCTGACCGAGTCTTCATTTCCCTATATTTCTGACCCAGTCTTCATTTCCCTATACCCATTATTGATAAACATTCCTTTTTGCTCAGCCAAATTTCCCCAATAAATCTGTTAGGCAGAGACATTCTCAGCAAGCTAAGCTGCACTGTTTTTTGCACTCCGGGAGTGTGTTCTTAAACTTACTCAGTCAATAAGAAAACCACATACTCACAATTCTATGTGAGAGCATACATCATCCAAATAATGCAAATGAAATGGCCAAGTCTCCTGATTTAACTGAGTTACTTTCACAGCTACCATCCACATTGTGGTCCATAAGGTCCAACAATGTGGCGTTCATATTATCAATGGTAGTAGTAAAGGTGAAAGGTCGACCGTAAGAAGAAACAACCCAGAATATCTTGGTACCTGTTAAAACCTGAGGTGGATGAAGAGATCCACCATGTAATAGTAAATTTGATTAAGCAAGGAGTTTTAGTACCTAATGTTTGTATATGTAATACCCCGAATCTCCTGATAATCAAGGTAGGAAAATGCAAAGTGAACAGGTTCATACAGAAGATTAGGGCACAAGAAATGGGGATCAAAGCATCGACACCCGCACTAGTCCTAACGTCCCTGATGGTTATCACAAATAACAGGAGGTGCAGCGGGCTTGGGACACAATCCCCTAGGTCCCAAAAGTAGAGAGACAAGAAAAATATTCTGGTCACTCTAATATACTAAGAACAAAAATGCCCCGCACACTACTAGATGTTAAATACATATATATGTCATTATTAGACCATGTTCATAACAAAATCAATTTGCATTCAATAGTTGTTTTCCCAAGAGAAAAAATCAGAAAAGTTCTTCAGTTGTTAAATTCATTCTTTATTCTTTTTCTTAAAATTTCGAAACCGCCAACGCGTTTCGTCCTCACTCGGACTTCTTCAGGGCTTAAAATGTAAAAAGATATTTATTCAATATAGCTGGCTTTCACCCAAAAGATTGTCAACTCACTGATGTCCCATATCATATCTGTATATTTAGCAAGTGTAGCTCTAGTCTCCATGCGGTCATCTGGTCCGAAAAGGATCTCAAAAACTTTTCTGATTTTTTCTCTTGGGAAAACAACTATTGAATGCAAATTGATTTTGTTATGAACATGGTCTAATAATGACATATATATGTATTTAACATCTAGTAGTGTGCGGGGCATTTTTGTTCTTCATACAGAAGATTAGGGCCACTAATAATTAGGTCATCTCAAGTTTCGCTGAGGTCCCCAACCCTACCACCATCCTTTCTTGCATCACCGCTAATGCTCACTGGTTAACTGAAGTTAACCTTTGTTCCACTTTCCCAATACGTGATAAGAGTCAGTATCTCTTCTTGCTCACATTCCCGGGGTCTCAACTTTTGTGGACCCGACTTCCTCAAGGATTTCAGAGCCCCATTCAAACTTTTCCAAGCCCTGAAAAAGGATCTATGCACATTGGCTCCATCCGGGGTTCTACTTTAATCTAATATGTTGACAATTTGCTTTTGGCATCTTTTATTCTAGAGCACTGCAAGGAGGATTACATCTATCCCCTCAATAATTGGCTAATAAAGGGAATAAAGCTTCAAAGGAGAAATTACAGTTCTGACTTTCCTGAGTGCAATACCTTGGTCAGGAAATCTCTGCTGTCAAACAGCACCTGCAAAAACAACAATTGATGGACAGAATGCAGAACAATGTCATACATTCCCCCCAGTACAGAGATCTGGGCCTAAATCCATCGTATTTTTGCTCACCATGCCATTTCAATTTGAACCCAGCCATATACAAATCAGTCTTGACCCTGTGCCCAATGGGAACAGTCCAGCCCGAACTGCCAGGCCAGGTCCTCTCTGGACTGGAAGCAAGCATCCTAGGACCGGTTTCGGGATTTCACCCTTCATCAGGCAGGCTAGTTTGAGTCCAGTGGCATGGAGAGCAGGGGACCCACGTCTGGGCATACCCGTCCCACTCGGGGTGACAAATGCAAAAACAACAATTGATGGACAGAATGCAGAAAAATGTCATACATTCACCCCAGTACAAAGATCTGGGCCTAAATCCATCCTTTTTTGCTCACCATGCCATTCCAATTTGACCCCAGCCATATGCAAATCAGTCTTGACCCTGTGCCCAATGGGAACAGTCCAGCCCGAACTGCCAGGCCAGGTCCTCCCTGGACTGGAAACAAGCATCCTAGGACCGGTTTCGGGGTTTCACCCCTCATCAGCCAGGATAGCTTGAGTCCAGTGGCATGGAGAGCACGGCACTGTCCCATTCTGGGTTAAACAGCACCTCTCATCTGAACGAGGTGAAGTCTTCATAAGTTGTCCTGCCCTGTAACTGTCTCCCACGTAAGTACCTTTTTGAACATTACTGGGTATTGCAGGCCATGGATCCTGATCAGCGCCAAAATAGTGAAGCCTTTGCAGGATTAGGTCAGAAAATGAGACCCTGAATCCCTGCAGCGTTCTACTGAAGCTGAAATTAAACGGTCACTAGCTTCTGAACTTGCCTTAAGATTATCTCTGATTATGCCAAATCTTTTACTTTGTAGTGTCATGAACATAATGGATTTACACTTAGAGTGTTGGTAGAGAGCCATGGGGATCAGAAGAAACCAATAGCTTACTCTTTATATCTGGACCCGTTCGTGGCCGGGCTCCTGCCATATTTAAGGACTGTAGTGACTACCGCTAATCCTGATGAAGCATCTTAAAATACTGTGCTGAGTTCTCCTTTAACTGTTGCTGTGCCTCACTGTGTGGTTCCATTCCTCCTCACAACAAAAACACAGCATCTTTTTACAGCCCCATTGTTTTAGAATTAAATATTTTTTTCTGCTTCTCACATTACCCTGAGCTGGTGTCCAGCCCTGAACCCTGCCTCTTTAATGCTTACCAGTGAGCTAGGGATCATGTCTCAGACCCAATGATGGTGTTGTGGTTGCTGGTTATGATGTACAGACCATGCATTACATTGCGAAAAGTTGTCACTTGCCAAATGTGAAAACTGCTCAGGTTGCAGAGCTTACATCTCTCACCAGAGCCTGCATTTTAGCGGAAGAAAAGATTGCACCTGCATACAGAGTTTCAAAGTATACATTTGGAGTAATGCACAATGTTGGATTTTTATGGAAACAAAGGGGTTTCTTAACATCAACCAGAAACCCGATTAAAAATGGACAGTACATTCAAAATCCTTTGACTGCCTTACAGTGGCCATAGAAGGTGGCAGTGGAAAAGTATGCTGTACCCAACATCATCATCATGATGTTTCATGGGGGTAACAACGTTGTTGATTAAGCTGCAAAAAATGCTGTGTTGCCTAAAGCTGCTGATGTTGCTATGTATGTTATGAAAACAGACTTATTTCCTGTACCAGCGCTAAATATTTGTCTCAGTTGCAGGAGTAAGTGTCTGAAAGTGAAAATCAGTCCTGGATTAAATAGAAATGCAAAAGAGACCGGGAGGTGGTGTGGAGAGAGGCAGCATTGAATATGTGGTCACATGCAAATTTTCACTCTCCAATCTTGCCAGGTTGTATCATAGAGCAGCCCATGTCAGTAGGGACTGTATGATATGTGCTGCAGCAACCTATTTATATGTGTCCTTCCTTTCTTCTACAGCCCAAAATTATTGCCAGTCCTATACCATTTGCTTGTCGCAAAATGTCTGAAAGAGTAACAAGACCATTCCCCATTCCCCCTGCTCACCTTACCCCTGGTGCCCCCTTTGAGTACTTTCAGATGAGGGGTTTATCATGATGCTGAAGTGTGCTAACTACTGATCTGTTTTAGTTACTATACGCATGTTTTGAGGATGGGTGGAAACGTACACTGTGCCTGCTCAGATGCTATTAGAGTACCTAAGCAGTTACTCAAAGATTTTATCCCTCGGTTCCGAGTACCGTACTGGATCACAACTGACCTCTGGACACATATTGTGTCAGCAGTCGTACAGGAAGTTTGCAAAGCTGTAGGAATAGACCAGCATTTCCACTGTGCATATTAGCAAGAGTTAGCTGGCAAGGTAGAGTGAAGCAATGATAGCCCTAAGAACAAGATAGCTAAAATATGCTCAGAGATTAAACTAAAATTGGCTGATGCCCTGCTGCTAGCATTATGATCCTTCAGAGCAATACCCTTCCAGAAGACCAAATTCAGCCTACATGAACTAGTAATTGGCTGACCCATGATGCTGCCCTCAAATCCCCTAGTCTCAGCTGCTAAATTGGATTAACAATTTAATGATGATGCAGTTTCACTGTATTGCAGATAGCTTATACAATATCTCTACAGATTATGTTCTCAGGTTCAAGCAAACTTACCCTTGTGTCCAACCTAAACCTGCCACTCTCTCCTGTCCACTGACTGGGTGTGCATAAGCCTACACCAGAGGAAGACTGCACTGCAGCCTCTCTGCATAGACCCAATCATGGTCGTGCTCATCACATTGACATGCCTGCCTTCTCTGACTGCTCCACCACAAGCATGTGATGCTGGCCCTGCAGCCTCTCATTGTTCTGGTAGAGGGTGAGCATCCAGGGCAATACACAGGACCAGAAGCAAAAGCAGAAAAACTATTGTCTCTCATTGTTACCACCTCTGTTCGAGGTAAGTGGTCACTTACTGGATACTGGATCCCTTTGTGTGTCTGGCCTCCTATCTTTGCCTCTGCCTTGACTATCTAGTTGGTGGTGGGGTACATCCTTGTTGCAGAGTGGGAATCACTTCAAGGCCTAACTGTACTGAGACTCTTCTCGCACTAAGCTGCTATGCATCCTATAGGAACATCTCCTTCATGCGGTTGCTGGATAAGTACATACAAACAATCTATATTCTTGCTGCATTTGTACGCAATTGCCAGTGGATTTAGTGGGTAGCATTCCTTTGATCGGTCCATCAGACACAATGACACATGCTTTAATCTCTCCTACCATGGGCATTAACTGCCAGAACGTGGCAGCACATCCCCTCTTCATATCAGGGCTTTGAAAAGTTTAATAATCCTTTCAACCACAACATTCCAGAAGTTACTCACCTTGCACTGACTGAGCCATGATTTATCTGTAAGCATTATAAAGCAAATGTCTCCTGGTGTTTTTGCTGGAAACATTAAATGTGACCTTGTTATGGAAAACATTCCTTTTGTACAGCCCTCTTGTATCGTTTGTCTCATGGACTGTTATTGCACAAGCGCCATGAGCTAGGGGGCCAGGCATACTTTATTTCTAGATCCCGAGCCTATTCATCACTGCCGTTATATTGGATTTTGGTGATCACCCTTTGTAGCGAAGGAGTGGATGGTGGGCTGCTTCTAGTACTTCTAGATTATTTTCTGCTTCAATTCCAATGAATGATATAACAGTTGCTCATGGAAGAGAATGCTAACTTAAGTTCACTAGCAATACTATTAATGGCAGATCATTTAGATGATGCTTGTTTAGAATAGGATTGCTAAAATTCACTGCCGCTCTTGGGCTAACAAGATAAGCCAAAAACTGGTTGAGCGCAGGAAAAATTACTATCAAATTACACCAAACAATATGAATTTGTTGGCTCAATCAATTATGGCATAAATAATTAAAAACCAACTGACAAAACCATATATTTTCATTGGACCAATTGCAGGTGCAGTTTATTTCATTTTATGTTTTTTAATAACAGTTCTATTTTAGAATCTGTATTTAGTGCATTCAAAAATACCCAAAACTTACATACAAAGACCATTTGTAGACATCACAAATATATACACACAATCAGTTTTGACATAAAACAACGATAAGGACAATAATTTGCCTCTCCTGACCACATCTTTCATAAAGACTAATTGTGTGAGGTTCCATTAAACTTTCATAGAGATCTATAATCCACAAGAAGGGAAGTCACAAAGGACAACGTTTATCTGATAGGTTTCCCTAAAGCAACAATTAATTTGTAATACTCATCTTGGAATTTGCTTCTCCAAAAGAGAAATGGTTGAAGCGTTTCGGTCTTAGATGTATTCAAGAGCTCATAAGGGCCGGTGGGACCAGCTGGCCAATGAATTGTGCAAGGTGGTGAATTTGATGCTTCCTGGTAGCTTAAGTTAGGTAGCTGAGAAGAAAGGTAAAGTGGGGAAACCCTCACTTTCTTCTGGAGCTTGTAGTCCGACTAAATTGAATGTGCAGCTCTAGGGTCTTGCACAATCTCCCTGCCCCTGTACACAAGCCTCACCCCTGTGCCAGTGTATTCCATGAGAGGGAATCTCCCTGCCCTGGCGCACGAGATCTCCTGAGACAGTGTACTCCCTGTGGAGGAATCTCCCTGCTCCCTTGTTCTTCTGAGCCAGTGTACCCCTAGCACCGGTGCTGGTATGAGCCTGCTGTCCTCTTCCAGTGAGGGGATCTCAAGCACATGGTTTGTTATGGGGCAGAACTGCAAGTTAAAAGAAAATGACCAGTAAAAGGTTGATACAAAATAAAATAAACAAAGGAATTCTCAACAGAAGGCACCCTGCCTTTGAGATGTAGCTTTGGTAAATGTTGATGACAGCACCCAAGTAAATTCACATTACTCAGATTTTTAGACTGCAACCTACCAGGGGCACCAAAGAGGCACTTTGCACGTGCATGGTCTTAAAGCCCCCCCACGCGAACCATAATAACAGTGGGAAAAAAATGCAATCAAATTACATAACACTTTAAGGCTGACATAGCTAAGTACTGCAAGAATTTGTTACTGTTACACAAATTAACAGGAATCATTTTATCAACCTCTGAATGTCCAAAGGCGAGTTAGCTCTTCCAGGATCCGGCCACATGACCCAGTGATAATAGTACAGTGGCCTAATGAGCTGGCTTACCACTTTCTTGTATTCTTTATCCTGGTGATGTTCCTCATCAGAAACCAGCTTTGCCAAAGCCAAGAGGTCAGCTAACACCTTTGAAAGGTGAGATCCATTCACTTTCCCAATGGTTCTTTCACTCAGCGACCACAGAAAGTAACCAGCAATATGCATTTGAGCTAAAACAGACTTCTTTTAAATGAAAAATGGTATACATCCTGTCACTATCCATTTAAAACAACACTACAACCTTTTAGGAAAGCTAGTGCAGCCATTACAAATTTTCAAGTCGCTGCTATAGTTCTCATAGTGAGAGAGATTGATTGAGAAAGACTGAAGAAAGACTGTCTATCCTTTCCAAGAATAACAAATCCTTTAGACCTTTATTTAAATCTGGACAGTTACCACCTGCCATTTTTCCACCACATGCACCTTAATTATGAAGACTTTCAGTTGGCTGAATGACAGGCATCAACAAGGTGGTGAATCCCACAACCTGTCCATGTCATCCTTCCACCAAGAAGCCCTGTGAAATGGCCTGGTGAAGATGGGGATGACACCTACCATGAAGGCTGCCATGTGAGAATTCACAGGGTTCCACCATGCAAGTAGTTGCCAGGGTTTAAATTAAACACCATAATATCTCAGTACATCTTCAGCAATAGACTTATCAGCAAAGAAACGTTTCCCTTAATGCGACACCACCAGCCCCGAGGTTAGTTTACTGGAGTGTAGCCACACCATGGCCTCAATTATGAGTGCCCCGGATTGAGGTGTGCTACCTTTCGTATTGTTGCCGATGGTAACAATGTTTATCCGCGCATTTGCAAGCAACATATATTTTGGGTTCCTATAAATACTGAGTCTAGTCTAATGCGCAGTGGTGTGAATTTTGATGTCATTTATTGTTGGTTTTAATAAGTTTTTAACAATTGTCATTTTAAATTGAAACAGTTTTAATTACTCAAGTAATACTTTCATATATTCTTTCATTCATCACGCCCTTTAAAATCGGACACCCAAAAGATGCAACAAACAAGATCAGCCTCCAAAAATAGAGCACACATGCAGATCCTGGTGATTTCCACACCAAAATCAGAAAGTCTCGATATTTGCAGGGTATTTTCTACTATTAAATTTCAGCAGGTTTGTGCTACTGAATTTATTGTGGGAAAAAATCCTATGGTCTTTTCACATCACATAATAATAGGGGGCAACAAACATCACACAACTTATTACTGTAACCCCTGTGCAAGAAGGTGTTGTGCATGCCGTTAATTAACAAGGCACTCGTAATCGAGCCCTTTGTGTTTCTGGAGTAAAGAATAAGTTGCTTTCGGCAGCGCTTTATCTGGTAGAAACTAGATCTAGCTGCAGATTCCTTACCTTTGAATTATCCCCAGGTGCAAGACTAGATCTGGAAATTTTTCTACAGCAGTACCTCTGCACATCGGTAGAGGGCGTCAAGCAACTCCATAACTACGTCATCCACCGGATGTGACATTGTCCATATAACCCCTCCCCTGACGCGCTGGCGTCAGTTTCTTTCACAAATACTTTCCGCACTAAAAAGCGGAGCCACATATAGAAACTGCAATGGAAACAGTGTGCCCAAAAAGAATACTCTTTTTATAAGATGTTTATATTAATTATTATTGGTTGTTTGGCTGGTCTTCTCTTTTTAACTATGTTTTTTTTACAATTGAAAGGCGCAAGTGTGAATAGATGAGAGCTGCAAGAAAAAGAGAATCAGTTTGAAGAGCGGCGAGGATACGTGGATTGTTAAGGAATCTTCAGCTAGATCAAGTCTACCAGATAAGGCGTTACCGAAAGTAAGTAACTTATTCATCTGATAGAGACGTCTAGCCGCAGTTTTCTTACCTTTGAATGAAATACCCAAGCAATACCATCGCGAATGAAGGTCTGCAAACCGATTCCAAGAAAGCTCCCATGCTAGGCTATCCGGTCTGCATACGAAAGGTGGAGAGAAAGACCGCTCACCAGGAAGGGAGGGTGAGGAATGAAACATCCCCTCGGAAAACGCGGGGAGAGTCCCGTACGGAACCGAATCCGCAGCTGTGCAAAAACATGGGAAAAACACCATGGCATAAGAATAAAAGGAGTGGGCAGAACACTCCATATAAACATAGCATTACAACGCCTCAACTGGCCCAACAGACCAAGGCTGAAGGCTAAAGACAATAGCTAAAACTACTAGGCCAAAGCTCCTAGCCATATAAGTAGGCAATGCAGTAAGCACCAACACATAGCTTAGAAAAGCATTGCAAGCAATAACAGCAATCATGGCCATAGACCACTTGAGGTAGAGGAAACACTTTGAGAGAGAAGGAAGCCCTCTGGGACTATGCAGCGCAGAATCCTATGAAAAGAAGGCATGAAACGTATATAGATAGGTATGAATCTATGTATAGATATATATAAAAATAAACATATACAGAAATTACACTGTACAATAAATTGTGCCCAAGAAGGGTACATACAACCAACCACAACATCGGCCATGGGCCGAAGGTGAGACAACGCGAGCTGGAAACCAGACGCATGGCCTCGTTTAAAGGGAGATGATGGAGTAGAATTCACACACCCCAGAAAACCAAGTGAGCAGACAAAAACAGCATGACTGACGGAACGGGTATGATTAGGCAGTCGAGAGACAATTGAAAGGAAAACCGCAGGGGAGAAACAACCCCACTAGAATAGAGAAATAAAGACCATAAAGGAGGACTGGAAAAAAGGGTCGGGTTTAACAGGGCCAACACAGGGGAGGCCTATTTAGATAACTAGTCCTCAACGCAAAAGAAAATAGTATGTGAAGACCAACACCAGAAATGAGGTCCAACCAAAGGGCCAGTGTAAAGAACTGAAGGAGCAGATGGAGAGGCAGTGCTCACACCCTAACAGGCATGAAGGCCAGAAGCAAAAGAAAATCCACGTGCACTGAGCAACCTGTGCCAGGCTAACAAGCCAGGAAACAATATGAGGGATGATACCGACGTCACCCAAGATCATACTTGGTATGCTTATTAGTACAAGGGAAACTAACCCCCAAAGGGGTTAGAACTGCAACCGCGTTTGCAAGAAGTGGAGGAACCTCCCCGGAAAACAATCCCAAGGGATCACAAACCACCGTATGAGCCAACCCAGAGTGGACGCGTAAGGAACCCATGTCCAAGAAGAGCGGAAGATGATAGCCATAAACCCGCAAAAAGTGTAGAAGGCACATCTGAAGAACAGCTAGGCCAGTAACTAAACATTGGGGATGGCATCAGAGGTGTCATGGAAATGTCTCCAATCAAAAGCGAACGCAACAGCAGCTTCACGCAAGGCAGAAGCAGAGGGAAAAACAGGCCATGCAGAGGCATAGAAGAGGTAGGGTGGCCAAGCAGGCCACCCATGCCAAGATACACCCAAGGCATAGCCGCAAGGAACCTAAGAGAAAAAAGAAAGCAGGCAGGAGCCCTTCCTGCTCGTGTATAGCGAGAACTAGTACAGGAAGTGCTAACGCCTGAAGAGAGAAAGAAGAAACACCATGTATGGCAGGATCAGAAAATGTACCTTAGGCAAAGAAACAAGCCCCTTCCCTTGCGTCTGCCAGGAAAGAAGGGTGCCAGAAAGAAACACCTGGCCAGTGTGGAAAAAAATGCTCAACAGCGGGGTGGGGGGAGGAGCAGGGCAAGAAGAACCCCCGTGCACCATCTTCTGACTGCACCAAAGCACGGTATGTGGAGTCCCCTATAAGGGGTACTATGGTTTCAGAAACATATGGAGAAATACCTGAAAGCCATAGAGACAAAGAACCCTGTCAGACAGGGAACAAGGCAACAGTGCATCTGCACAATACCATGAAAACACCCCAATCTGAACTTGGGTAGAAAACAATGAACACCATGCAGGAACCAACCAGGGTCAGATATCAAGACGCATCCCAAAAAACAACCAGACAGCACTACCTGTCATTGACCAAGTAAGAATGCAGGAAAAGAAAATACCTGCCGGGGCAGTGGCACCACACCGGATGGCACACGGAGGTGGAGAGTGAAAAGAAGAAGCCAACTGGCACAGTACAATAACAGCCCACACAGAAGGGAATGTAGAAGAACATTCCCAGCCCGACCGAGTACGAGGCGAAGAAGACAGTATGGCAGTCAGGTATTAAGATTTTGTTCCACTCCGTCTATCCCAAAAATGGCAGAATCAACCTGAGAGCCAAACAGATATTGACCATCGAAAGGCTTGTTCATCAAGGTGGACTGATCAGCGTCAGCAAAGCTGGAGATACGTAGCCAGTCATGCTGGCGAAGAGCTACCGAAGGTGCCATGGCCCGTTCCACAGAATCTGTGGTATCCATGCCACAACAAATCAGTGATGTAGCCACCTGACGGCCATCCTGAATCAGCTGAGTAAGAGCAGCCTGAACCACAAAGTTGTGCAGAGTAGGCTGACGAGAAAGGCAGAGTGGATCTCCAGGGGCAGGATGGTGCCTATGTGCTATAGACCGGTCCACGGAGGCCCTTGAAAATGGGTTTAGACCATGCGCTCAATTTTGGTATTTGGTATTTGTTAAGCGCATATATCACCCTTAGGTCTCATAGCGCTAGCTTGTATTCAGGAACCGGGGGAACAAAGAGAGGAAGAACTGCCAGGGGGGGGAAGGGACTCAGAATAGCAAAGTTTTGAGGGATCTGCGGAATTTCTTATGGTCAATTTCCATACGGAGGTGTATGGGCAACGTGTTCCATATCGTAGGGGCGATTTTAGAGAATGATCTGCCGCCATTCTTGACGGTGCAGATTTTTGGTGTGGTTAGAAGTTGTTTGCTAGCAGATCGAAGGGTTCTTATTGGTTGATATTTTATTAGTTTCTGTGCTAGATATTGAGGTCCCTTTCTGCAAAACCTGGAGCTTTGTTAAGTGTGCTTCATTTATGGATGCTAGCAGGGCATTGCCATAGTCCAGGCGGCTTATGATTAATCCCTGCACTAAAGGCATGCGTGAGGTCAATGGTGTAGGAGAGTAGGATCTGCTTCACATGGGTACCCCCACTTTTTGCTGATGCTTCACTGTTTTTCGACATTAGTCTGGCTGGGGCCCTGCTAATCAGAACCCCAGCCTAGCTGCTTCCTCTCTAAAATGGTTTCCATGTGCCTTAGGCACATCACTGATTGGGATCTGGAGTGCCCTTATAAGTCCCTAGTATATGGTATACTATGTACCAAGGGCATAGGTACCTCAGAGGCCTGCCAGGGGCTGCAGCGTGTATTATGCCACCCCTGGAAGGCCATCCAAACTGACACCACAGGTCTGCTACTGCAGCCTGGGTAAGGTGGTGCATGCACCCCTTACTGTGATATAGGTTACCTATATCACTAAATGCATACACACATATAAACCTATAAGTAACTCCTAAGGCAGGCCTTATCAATCCTAAAGGCAGAGTGCATGGTTCCTATGTGAGAGGGTGCCCCTGCATGAGCAGGGCCCCTCTGCAGCGTTCGGAGACCCTCTCTGATGCTGTTTGTAGTGCAGCCTGACCATATACTCTTAAGCGCATTATATCCTCGCGGTAAAATGCTAACTTTGGAATGGCTGCACCTAAACATGTCGTGTTTGGTGTCAAACATCTTGGAATACTACCCCCCGCCAATCCTGGCGGCGGGGGTAGCATTCCACCCTTCTAGAGGGAAAGACATGTTAACTCTGACTAGTCCGGTAACTTCTTTCCAGAGCCCTGGCATCACAAAATGGATGCTGCTGCCACAGACACGAGTCTGGCCTCCTGCTGCTGGACGAAACTCCGGCAGGGGAGGCCTGGACAATAGGTTTCCTGTCCCAGGGAGGTGTGACCACCTCCCCAGACAGGATAATGTGTATTGGGGCTGGGCGGGAGCACTTTCGGGTGCTTTGAAGTCCTGCACTGGGGGCACATTTGGTGTCCCTGTGCATACCCCAGTTCAAACCGGAACAGGGGCTTGCAGCCCCTGCTTTGGCGCGAACTGGACAAAGGGAAAGGGTGTAGCCACCCCTCTGCCCTGACCCACCCATAGGTGGGGCCACAGAGTAGTCCAACCCCTATCTTTAGTATAAAGATAGGAACCCAGTCCTTAGGACTTTAGATTATCCCTGGACGAAACTCTGAAACTGAATCCTGGACCTTCGACGATCTACTCACGATTAGAGGACAGAAGAATCTCCCTTGGGGTCAAGGAGTGACTCCCCTGCTTGGCAGGCACCAAAGAAGCATCTGTCCGGTTCGCATTTCTGAAGCTCCCGTCGGACGCCGAAGTCATCGCATCACCAGAGGTGGATTCTCAGACTTCCCCGAGGCTACCCTGAGTCCCCAGCAAAGCTGAGGCCCGTGGCTATCGTGGGTGACTTGAGACCGTGACCCCTGGACACCGAGCACATTTGCAAGTGCATCCTCTTCTGGGTCTCCCAAGAAGTCGTGCTTTGGGCTCCGAGTAGCCCTAGCCTCCAGCACCACCTGCACCGAAGATCACTGGCCCCCACTCCACGAGTGTCCTGTAAGCCAGATCCACGTGCGGCGTCACGAGGCTCCTTCGCGGTCGCTAGCCCGTTGGCTAGTAGCCCTTAACGAAGGCCAATCCTTTTCTAACTTGGCATCCTGGTTGCTCCAGGCCTGCCCTCACTTACCCTCGCTGGGTGAGTTCCACAGACCTTGCTGGTCTGCACCATCGACGATCTACATCTTCACCGAGACTTGCCGTTGCCAAGGCTTGTTGGGTCCAATCCGGTCGCCGACACCTCAGCACTCGACAGACATCGTGTACCAGCCCGAATCCTGCTCCTGGTCGCCGACAACGCCTCCTGGACCTCGTGGCTGAAGAGTCAAGACGACCGTCAACGCACCTGAAGCACTCGACATCGGTGGGCATCTGTCCATCGCCTTCCTGGTCACTGGCTAGTGACCCAGACTCTGTCCCCTCTGCTTTCAGGTTCTTCAGAACTCCGATCCACTCTTGGATCCACCCGGACACTTTTCTCTTGGTCGCCAGCAGCACTTTGCAGCAGATCGCCATTCGAATCGACGACGAAACCCGACCCCGAAAGGCACCTATGCACCCGGCTTCCCTGGGTGAGGTAACACGAGTACTCCGGTGCTCCCGTGGGTAGAGACTCTTCAAAGTCCTAGATCTCAAAGGGTTTTGTCCAAGTCCTCTTTTAAGTGTCCCTTTTCTCTAATTTCCCGATCCCGACTTTCTCCATAGAAGTCAACGGCGTATCGCGGTTGTGTATTTACACTGCACGCGTCTCCCGTAGGTCCCCTGTGTCACTACCTTGGGTGGTTCCTTGTGGTCCAAGCACTTGTAGAGGCTCTAGGCCTAGTATCTAGTTCAGTCGTGGTTCGCATACCACTTTATTGGTATATGGTTTGGTACGCCCCTAGGGCCCAAACGTGTATTTGTGCTATTACTGTGTTTAAATAACTTCTAACTTATGTACTTCGAACTCTAGCCTCATAAAGAGACTAGAGGGGTGTGTTTAGCAATAAATACATATATTTTGAATATATACCTGGTGTGGTGCTCTTTCATTTGATCACTCAAGAGATTATAGACTGGTAAAACAAGCTGCTTTACATTCCTTCAAGACTTAGCCTGAAGGCTGCTCTCCATAGCTACCACTAGGATAGCTTTCAATAAGGTTGTCTTTAACCTATCTCCAATAAGGGGTTGTTTGGACTGGTGCAAGGTGCCCACTATAATTAGTGGACAGCATATACCAGGCCAACTTCTCACAAATGGGATCCATTTAAAGATTTTTCTAAGGCTACGCATTAGCCCATAGCATGTGCGAACCACATGGTTGATGTGATCAGACATAGAGAGTTTATTGTCTATTATCACTCCAAGATTGCGGGCTGCCGTCTTAGGTGAAGGGCAGGGGCCTTAGGGTAGACAGCCACCAGTCATCGGTCTACAACTTTTGTGCATTTCCGAAGAGTATAATCTCTGTTTTACCAGCGTTAAGTTGGAGATGATTATTTGTCATCCAGTCATTGATGTCTGCCATACATTGCTTAAATCTTAGTTTCGTGTTGTTAGGATCTGGTCCAAGAGTAATTAGCAGTTGGGTGTCGTCCGCGTATGACACTGTATCAAAGCCATGGGCTTTAATTATCTTGGCTAAAGGAGATAGATACAAATTAAAAAGTGTGGGGCTTAGAATGGATCCCTGGGGAACACCCTTGTCAATGGGCTGGCTACTGGAGGTGAAGGCTCCTATTTGGACTTTAGATGTGCGGTCTGTCAGGTAGCTCTTGAGCCAGCTCAGCGCGGGGCCCTCGACACCAAGCTCCCACAGGCGGTCCAAGAGGATGCTATGGGAGATGGTCTCGAAAGCCGCCGACAGGTCGAGTAGGACCAAGATGGCAATTGTCTGGCGTCAAGGGAGAGCCTGATGTTATCGACTATCTCCAGTAGTGCCATTTCGGTGCTGTGGAAGGCCCGGAACCCAGATTGAGAGGAGTCCAGCAGGTTGTTGCTCTCTAGGTGTTTGGATAGTTGATTGTTTACCAGTGATTCCAGAAGTTTTCCAAAGAGAGGCAGGAGGGAAATTGATGTGCTGTTTTGGGTCAGCATTAGGCTTTTTTAAGATGGGTCCAACTATGGCCTCTTTCCAAATTGATGGCACGGTGGACAGAGATAGTGAATTATTAAATAGTTTGGTCAGTCTGGGCAAAAGGGCTGGTCCGATTTTGGATATAATCTGGGCGGAGGCTGGATCTGTGGGGGAGCCGGATTTAATCCTTGTGAGGGTTGTTAAAACTTCTTCCTCAGTGACTAAGCGGAATTCTCTAAGAAGGTTGGAGTGTGGGGGGGGGTTGTCATGGTTTCTCTCTGAAGGTGGTGTTCCAGTTGGCTGGGGAAAGAGTCTATGGATGACATTAATTTTGTTCACAAAGAAGACTGAAAGGGAGTCAACCCACTCCTGTGAGGTGGTCTGCGTTGGTTGGCAAGAGGGGGATTGGTAAATTCTTTCAAGATCCTATACAGTTCTTTGTGTGAGTTGGAAGCGTGGTTGATTCTATCACCTAGGTAGGTTTTTTTGGCTGCAGCTATGTGGTCCATATAGCGCCGGTGTATTGTTTTATAGTCCTGTTTGTCTGCGGCATTTTTTGTGTGTCTCCATTTACGTTCTGCCTTTCCGGCAGCTAATTTGTCGATTTTCAGGTCTAGTGTAAACCAGGGGGGAGAGTTTATGAGGGCATTTGACTTGTTTTACCGGGGCGATTTTGTCAAGGGTCGAGGTGATAGCTTGCTCGAGGGATTTGGCTGCCTCATTGGGGAGATCTGACTCTAATGGTGGAAGGAGGGCAAAATGAGCAGAAAAGGAGTCTAAGTTTATTTTATTCCAGGACCTGCTTAGCCTGGATTCGTTCAAGGGGTCTTGTCGGGTTGGTATCTCAACAGAATATCAAAGAGGGTTTCACTGAAGGGAAGTGCAGGCTCAGTTCTCAGCTGGCCCTACTGAAGCACCCCAAGAAGGGGATCAATGGCCACTTCCACAGAAGTAAGTAGAAGCCCCCGAACTAAATCAACTCTGCAAAATCTGAGCAAAAGCCGAACTAGCCTTTGAGGCGAGAAGGAGAAAACAGGCCCAAGGATGGGGACAAATCAAGGCCACTAGCATCACCAAGGACAGAAACCTAATGAAACTCCGGAGGAGACTCAGTTATGTGACCACCCACATCACCAAAATACCTGTGTGCCAAGGAGAATATAGCAGGGGGCTCCTCCATGAAGGCGGAGGAAGGTAGCCCGAAGAGGACTGTTCCACTGACATCGATCCCGACTGGCATCGAAAGGGCGACACCTCGGTGTCGGGGAGGAGAGACACAGGGGCGATCGGTGCCGTCGTCACTGATGTCGGCGCCGGTGCAAACAATACAGGCGTCACAGGTGGGAACCCCGACGGGCTGCGCACCGCAGCTGAGACAGAGTCGATCACGGATTCGGAGCGCATTGCTGACAACGAGGGAGGTCCCACCAGTTTGGGGTCGATCAAGGCCTCACTGACCTCCTTGGGGCCGAAAAGTGCACCATAGGGAGGCTGAGAACCAAAATTGGTATGAAGGGAGAGATAGTATTCTCTCATCTGAGCCATAGATGCCTGGGCACTGGGAAAACCCAGAAGGCGTAGGACACACACACACTCCGACTCCGAAATCGGAGGAATAGGAGGCGAGTCAGGGACACAACGCATATGTAGTAAAGTTGGGGAAGGTCGCGGCGCTGACCGCCTACAGCATAACTTACCAGGCGACAGAGCGGGTGAAGGATTTCGGGAGCTGGCCCTCGAGTCTGTCCTCGGAGGAAGAAGAGGGCCATGACCGACGAGGGGACATAGACCACCATGCCGCTGAGGTGCTCCTGCAATGCCAAAGCCGAAGACACAAGCTGCACCGTTCGGAGTCAGGGTGCGTTCCTAGACACCTCATACAAATAGGATGAGGGGTCGACATCATAGTCCACACGACCTTGAAGATAACCAGAAAAAAACACTTTCGTCATGGGAGGCCAAATAAGGCCAGAGGTACCGCTCTCTGGATCCGCGTCGAAGCACGGAAAAGAAGAAACTGAAATCAGTGCATCAGACAAGGGCTTATATGGACTCTGATGACATCACATCCTGTGGATGACATCGTTACGGAGTGGTTCGACGCCCTCTACCGACACACAGTGGTACTGCTGTAGAAAAATTTCCAGATCTAGTCTGGCGCATGGGGATAATTCAAAGGTAAGGAATCTGTGGTTATATGTCTCTATCATATCTGGTGGTTCCCAGGGGCTGAAAATGTTACATGAAGGCGAAAGTTAGCTGTATAAAACCTGTAAATAAAAATGTTCTGAGGCATTATTGTTGGAAGGTGGTTTATTATTAGGTGTAGATAGGTACCGACCACTAGCAATAAGGCCACAATCGCAATAGAAGGTCCAGTCAAGGTCTCAACAAACTATTCCCTTCTTCAACTCTTGGTAGCTGGTTGCGAGCAGGCAGGTTTAACTTAGGAGACAGGTGTGTAAAGCCTTTATAACACAAATACATTAAATAAGTAAGAGGCAACACAAAAAAAAAATCCAACAATTTAAAAAAAATAGGAACTATTTTTATGGTTAAAATGGCACCAAAATTAAAAAAATCTAATGTAGGGAACACGGAGATATGAATTTTTAAAGAATAAACATTTTCTAGTGCTTAAAAGCCAAATGCACCAACTTGGGACATCTGGTCACGCTAGACCAGGACAAAGTCAAAGCTTCAGGCTGACCATGATGGAGTACGGGTCGGATACAATGAGCGGTCAAGCTTTTACATTCTAACTCAGTCACTTTTTTGAAGCTTTTTCTCTGGACGTCCAGCAGGTTTCCTCAGCAGACCGAGTTTGGGTTCGACGGCGTAAGCTTGGTCCAGCGGTAGGCTTCACTGAACTCCTGGACGTCTCATCGATGGCAAAAAGCTCTGGAGCGTCAGCAGAATGAACCTGTATTTCAGGCCAGATCGCGGTTCAACATCGTGGGCTCAATTCTCGACGACGGGTCGGTCAACGTGTGGAGCTTCTTGGATGAAATGCTCCAACTTATCTCAAACATCTGGAGATGCCTCCAGAAAGTCCTTTTGGGTTATTGATGGGTCCAAAACACCAGCCAAGATTCAAGAAGCTCTGAGTTGCTCCTTGGAGAGTTGGGACTACAGTTCCCACAATGCACCTGACCAAATCCTTTAAAGCCCAGCTGAAAGTGGCCAGCTGGTTCCTTCTTGGTGGAAATGATGCAGGTGGAGCTCTTTTAACCTTCTGCTTTCAGGGACTCCACTCCTTAAACTTTAAGTGCCAGGCAAAGTCCTTCTTTTGCTGTAGTTCCAAAGTAAGCAGAAGCTGCAGTCATTCAGAGTGCAGTCCTGTTGGTGCAGGCCAGGAATTCTAGCATGTTGGAAAGTGGGTTATTAGTAATGGTAAATATGAATCTACCCCTGGCAGTAAGGCCACTAGAGCAGTCTAGGTCTCAGTACAGGTCTCAATAAGTTACCTTTATTCTCAACCCTTGGTAGCTTGGCTGCTTTAACTTAACAGGTTTAACAGGTTTAACTTAGGAAACACCAATTTCAGTAAATAATTAAGAGACCACACACAATAAAAATTCAACACCAATTTATAAAAATAGGATGCTTGTTTCCAGTCCAGGGAGGCCCTGTATCGGCAGTACGGGCTGGACTGTTCCCATGGGGAACAGGGTCAAGGAGGATTTGCATATGGCCGGGTCCAAACTGGAATAGCGTGGCAATCAAAATAACGATGGATTAAACCCAGATCTGTGACTGAAGGTGAATGTCTGACAATGTTCAACATTCCGTCCATCATCTTTTGGTGTTGCATTTTCACCCTAAGAGGGAAGGGTATGCCCAGACGTGGGTCCAGTGCTTGCTACGCCACTGGATTCAAGCTAGCCTGGCTGATGAGGTGTGATGCCCTGAAACCAGTCCCAGGATGCCTTTTTTCCGGTCCAGAGAGGACCTGGCCTGGCAGTTCGGGCTGGACTGTGGGTCAAGGCTGATTTGCATATGGTTGGGTCCAAACTGGAATGGCATGGCGAGCAAAATAACAATGGATTTAACCCAGATCTGTGACGGAGGGTGAATGTTTGACAATGATCAACATTCCTTCAATCATCTTTTTGTGTTGCACTACCATATACTAGGGGCTTACAGATAGGTTGAATGAATGAAGTAACTAGTTAAGCGCAATGTATATACAGGGTTATCTTGACGCTAAAGTGAACGAGATCAGAGGAGCACAGAAAATATCTATTGTTTAAATAGCCAGATTTCCTAAAACCTAAGGAAGAGGTGGCAGTTTTAAAGTCCTGGGGCAATTAATTCCAATTCATGGCAGTGCAAGAGACCAAGCTCCTAGCTTCCCAAGAAGAGCCTTTGAAGTCAGGACGACCAAATTGCTGAAAAAGCTGGAACAAAGAGTCCTCCCTGGCGTGTACCATGTCACAATCTTCTTCAAGAAGACAGGGCCGTGTCCATACACAGAGTTTTAAAAACTATACGTTTATTTACAGGCAACCAATGGAGCCTGCTGATCGCTCTGGATGCAGACTGAGATCTGGGGACATTCAAAAGCATGCAGGCTGCCGCATTTTGTAAGATTTGCAATCTATTTAAGGAACCTGTTGGTAGGTTTTGATGTAAGCCATTGCAATAATTTAGTCCAGATAAAACCAGAGCAATAGGTTGCCATACCAACTGGAATTACACCTAATTACCATATACCTTTTAAACAGAGTACAGGCCCTAGGTCTGGTTAGCAGAGCCCAGGGCACAATCAGAACCAGTAACCACCAGTATCAGTCAAAAAATGCGAATGATCAGAGCAATAAGGATGACTTTCCCAGGTCTTTGTTCCACTGTAAGGTCCATCCCCTGTAGGGAAATTGACAGCCTCAACAGCTTAGGATTCTCCCCCCTTATCTGCATGAGCCATCTGAGAGGTCTGTGGTAAGTCTGAACATGGAAGGGAATACCAAAAAAATATGGTTTCAGCTTCTTCAGGGGCCAAACCACAGCAAAAGCTTCCTTCTCAATGGCACTCCATCTTTGTTCACCTGCTAATGAAGGCAACTGGCTGACCTAGACCACCCTCATTTACTTGTGACAATACTGCCCCAATCCCTTGCTCTGGAGCATTTGTTTGAACCACAAATTCCTTTGTGTAGTCAGTGGCCAGTAACATTAGCGCTGAACATATATCCTCTTTCAGATACTCTGGAGTACAAATGACTTTCTTGGACTGCTTTTTAGAGGTGAGTTCGGCCAGGGAAGTCTCAATGGCTCCATAGTTTTGAACAAACCATCTATAATACCCAGTCAGACCAAAGAATGCCCTTACCTGTAGCTGGGTTGTAGGAGCTGCCCAATCTAAGATGGTTTGTATTTTGGGTTGGAGAGGTTGTACGTGGCCTAGAAGGTGGCCCAGGTACACCACTGAACTCTGCTCTATCTGGCACTTACTGGCCTTGATAGTCAGGCTTGCTGTTCAGGGTCTGAAGCACTCCTTTCAGGTTGTCCAGGTGACCCTCCCAGGCGGAACTGTACCCAGCTATATCATCCAGATAAGCTGTACTGTTCCAGCACAGACAGGACCTTGCTCATCAACCTTTGGAAGGTGGCAGGGGCATTCTTTTAACCAAAGAGCATTACTTTGAACTGGTAATATCCTTCTGGGGTGGAGAATGCTGACGTCTCCTTTTCTCCTTGCCTGAGGGCAATCTGGCAGTAGCCGAGGTCAAATCAAATGTACTCAGTGAGCTTGTCAGCTCTAGGTATAGGGTGAGCATCAATCTTAGTGACTGCATACAAACCTCTATAGTCCACACAGAATCTTAACTCCTTCTTTCCCCTTGGGTTTGTGTACCAGCACCACTGGGCTGGACTATCAGAAGGCTCAATTACTCCCAACTCCAGCATCTTAGCTACTTCAGCCTTGGTGCTGGCTCTGTCAATGTCAGACAACCTGTGCAACTTATTTTTGACAGCTAAACTGTCGCCAGGGTCAACGTTACGTATACACCAGTTGGTGATAACTGGGATTAAAGAGAACAGACCAGCAAACTGTTCCAGCACCTGCTTGCACTCTCTGTGCTGCTGGTCTGTCAATTTGGGAGAGAGTACAATTCCCTCCACTGACCCATCTTGCACATTGTGTGAGAGAAGGTCTGTCAGTGGCTCAGTCTCCTCCTCTTCTCCTTCATCAGTGACCATCAGCATGGTCACGTCTGCCCTGTCTTGGTAGAGCTTCAACCTATTGACGTACGGGACCTTGTGGGGATTCCTGGGGGTGTTAAGGTTTACCAGGTAGGTAACCTTGCCCTTCTTATCCAAGATTGGATAGGGCCCAGTCCACTTGGCCTGGAGGGCCCTGGGTGCTACAGGCTCCAACACCCACACCAAGTGTCCTGGAGAGTACTCAGGCATAGTAGCCTTTTGGTCATACCAGAGCTTGATCAGCTCTTGGCTGGCCTCCAGTTTCCTGCTTGCTTTGTACATGTAGTCTGCCATGTGAGATCTCAGGCCTAGTACATAGTCCAGCACATTATCCTTGGCTTCCTTGAGGGGCTTTTCCCAGGACTCTCTCACCAAACCTCTGACCTCGTGGCCAGAGTCCCGCTTAACGCCCCAGCAGCTCCGCTGTTGCTTCGCCTGCTGTGGACACCTCCTCGCGGTAGGTGTTCAAGGCCCGCCTGTTGCCTGCCTGCGTGTTGTTCCCTGGTTTTTCTGTCTGTCTACAGCCTTATTGTGCCTGTTATTGTGGTATTTTCCATATTGCAAAATCACTCTTGACCCCCCCCAGCCTCCCCACAGACTGCAGATAATCCTCAACTCCGATGTAACCAGATAGCAGAATTTTTTTCTCATAAATACAAACCTTCTATACGTCCTTCCCCTTGGAAAGAGACCAACAGACGGTACCCTCAATCGACTCATTAAAGGAAACAGAACCTGCTGGAGGAATTCCCCCCATTGGACCGAACCTCTTTAAAAAAGATCTTGAATCATCTTAAATCTGGCTCACCAATAGACCCAGCTCCTCCTACCATTTTAAATAAGATTAGTAAGACTGTTTCTCCAATTATATTAGACCTGATCGATGCCTCCCTTCTCACTGGAATTGTGCCTCCGCTGTGGAAACAGGCGATGGTCAAGGCTCTGTTAAAAAAACCTAATCTGGACCCGTAAGAATGGACAAATTACCGACCCATATCTTTGTTGCCAGGTATAAGTAAAATTGCTGAGAAGCATGTGAACTCATCCCTCTCTGCATTCCTGGAAAAAAACAACCAGTTTCACCGCTCACAGACAGGTTTCAGATCACAGCAGGGTACAGAGACCGCACTCCTGTCGATAGTGGAGGAAACCAGAAAAATCCTTGACGGCGGAGGCTGCACAGTAATCATTTTATTAGACTTGAGCGCAGCCTTCGACACGGTTAATCACCCGTTGTTGATTAGTAGACTCAAAGATGTAGGAGTGACAGGAATGGCACTTCAGTGGTTAGAGTCTTTTTTAGAAAATAGAGTCTTTTTAGTCTTTGAGGATGAAATCTCGTCTAAACAAGTGCCCCTTACATGTGGAGTTCCCCAGGGTTCAGCACTGAGTCCCCCCTTATTTAATATCTACATGAGCTCCCTGGCACAAATAGTCATTCCGTTTGGGGTGCAGATTGTCACTTATGCGGACGACACTTAGTTGGTCGTTTCCCTGAATAAAAATGACAATTCTGGACCGGGCATAACCTCTTGTTTAGAAAAAGTTGCCAGATGGATGGACACCTCATATCTGAAGCTCAATGGGGCAAAAACTGAGATTATGCTCCTTGGCAACTCTGCCCCCCCTCAATATAGACTCCTTTTGGCCTAACTGTCTGGGCCCTCCCCCTGCTCCAAAAAAGCACATAAAAAGCTTGGGGGTCTTGCTTGACTCTAACTTGGATTTCAAGGAACAAGCTCGGAAAGTAGCAGCCACCTGCTATGGCCTTCTGAGGATGATCAGGAAAATTCTTCCCTTATTACCTTTCATGGCTAGAAGGCTGCTAGTTCAAGCTCTGATTTTGTCACGGCTTGACTATGCTAAAGCTTTATAATTAGGAGCCCCACTTTCTACAACCAAAATATTACAGACTGTTCAAAACTGTGCAGCCCGGTTGCTCCTAAATATTCCGAAACGTCTCTCAGCCAAACCTGCTCTTGCCTCTCTGCATTGGCTCCCAATTCAGGAGAGGATTCAGTTTAAGGCTATGTGCATTGCACATAAAGCACTTTCCGGAAAAGGATCCCCGATGATTCGTGCGATGATCCATCTTTACCAGCCCAAAAGAGCTTTAAGATCAGAAAATAAACATCTGATTACAGTTCCAAAAATAAAACGGATGAGAAGTGGAGGTCGTCTCTTTTCATACAATGTTGCAAAGACCTGGAACCACCTCCCCCTCCACACTCGTTCACAATTAAACTACATGAACTTTCGTAAGCAGCTAAAAACTCTCCTTTTCCACTGATATGTCTTGAATCGGATATTTGCGTAACTATCAGCGCTGGGATGCCTTCGAGTAACCAGGCGCTCTACAAGTGCTACCTCATTCATTCATTGTGTTGACCCCTTATTTTTGCCCTTTTCTCATTTTGGGTGCCAGTTGCCTTTGTTCTTGTTCCTAGTGTCCGTTCTCGCCGCCCTTTTCCCACCGCTGACCCTCCACGGCCCCTGACGATTCCCGCTCCGCCTCCCAGCTGCACCTTGTGAGAAGTTGGCCTGGTATATGCTGTCCACTAATTATAGTGGGCACCTTGCACCAGTCCAAACAACCCCTTATTGGAGATAGGTTAAAGACAACCTTTATTGAAAGCTATCCTAGTGGTAGCTATGGAGAGCAGCCTTCAGGCTAAGTCTTGAAGGAATGTAAAGCAGCTTGTTTTACCAGTCTATAATCTCTTGAGTGACCAAATGAAAGAGGACCACACCAGGTATATATTCAAAATATATGTATTTATTGCTAAACACGCCCCTCTAGTCTCTTTATGAGGCTAGAGTTCGAAGTACATAAGTTATAAGTTAGTTATCAACAGTAATAGCACAAATACACGTTTGAGCCCTAGGGGCGTACCAAACCATATACCAATAAAGTGGTATAAGAACCACGACTGAGCTAGACACAAGGCCTAGAACCTGTAGAAGTGCTTGGACAACAAGGAACCACCCAAGGTAGTGACACAGGGGACCCACGGGGGACGCGTGCAGTGTGATAACACAGCCGCGAATCGCCGTTGACTTCTATGGGGAAAGTCGCGGTTGGAATTTTAAAGAAAAGGGACACTTAGAGGAGGACTTGGAGCAAACCCTTTTAGAACTGGGTCGTTCTAGAGTCTATACCCACGGGAGCACCGGAGTACTCGAGTTACCTCACCCAGGGAAGCCGGGTGCATAGGTGTCTTTCGGGGTCGGGTTTCGTCGTCGTTTTCAATGGCGATCTGCTGCAAAGTGCTGCTGCCGACCAAGTCGAAAGTGTTCGGGTGGATCCAAAGGTGGATCGAAGATCTGAAGAACCTGAAAGCAGAGGGGACAGAGTCTGGGTCACTAGCCAGTGACCAGGAAGGCGATGAGCGAATGCCCACTGATGTCGGGTGCTTCAGGTAGGTTGACGGTCGTCTTGACTCTTCAGCCACGAGGTCCAGGAGGCGTCGACGACGACCAGGAGCTGGAATCGAGCTGTCCCACGACGTCTGTCGATTGCTGAGGTGTCGGCGACCGGATTGGACCCAACAAGCCTTGGCAACGGCAAGTCTCGTGGAAATAGAAGAAGGACAGTGGTGCAGACCAGCAAGGTCTGAGGGGCTCACCCAGCGAGGGTAAGTCAGGGCACGCCTGGAGCAACCAGGGAAGCCCAAGCAGGATAAGATTGGCCTTCGGGAGGGCCTACTAGCCAACGGACTAGCGACCACGAAGGAGCCTCGAGTGGACGCACTTGGAGCTGGCTCACGGGACACTCGTGGAGTGGAGGCCAGTGATCTTCGGTGCAGTCGGTGCTGGAGGCGGGGGCTACTCGGAGCCCAAAGCACAACTTTGTGGGAGCCCAGGAAGAGGATGCACTTGCAAATGTGCTCGGTGTCCAGGGGTCACGGTTCCACGTTACCCACGACAGCTACGGGCCTCAGCTTTGCTGGGGACTCAGGGCAGCCTCGGGGAAGTCTGGAAATCCACCTCTGGTGATGCAAAGGCTTCGGCGTCCGGCGGGATGCTTCTTTGGTGCCTGCCAAGCAGGGGAGTCACTCCTTGACCCCAAGGGAGATTCTTCAGTCCTCTAATCTTAAAGTAGAGCGTCGAAGGTCCAGGATTCTGTGTCAGAGTTTCGTCCAGGTAAATCTAAAGTCCTAAGGACTGGGGTCCCATACTTATACTAAGGTAGGGGGTTGGACATACTCTGGGGACCCACCTATGGGAGGGTCAGGGCAGAGGGGTGGTTACACCCCTTTCCCTTTGTCCAGTTTCGCGCCAGAGCAGGGGCTGGTAGCCCCTGAGCCGGTTTGAACTGGGGTATGCACAGGGACACCAAATGTGCCCCCACTGCAGGACTTCAAAGCACCAGAGAGTGCTCCCGCCCAGCCCCAATACACACTATCCTGTCTGGGGAGGTGGTTACACCTCCCTGGGACAGGAAACCTATTGTCCAGGCCTCCCCTGCCGGAGTTTCGGTCAGCAGCAGGAGGCCAGACTCGTGTCTGTGGCAGCGGCATCCATTTTGTGATGCCAGGGCTTGGAAAGAAGTTACCGGGCAGGCCGGTGTGTACATGTCTCTCCCTCTAGAAGGGTGGAATGCTACCCCCGCCGCCAGAACTGGCGGGGGGTAGTATTCCAAGATGTTTGACACCAAACACGACATGTTTCCGTGCAGCCATCCCAAAGTTAGCATTTTAACGCGAGGTTATAATGCGCTTAAGAGTATATGGTCAGGCTGCACTACAAACAGCATCAGAGAAGGGTCTCCGAATGCTGCAGAGGGGCCCTGCTCATGCAGGGGCACCCTCTCACATAGGAACCACGCACTCTGCCTTCAGGATTGATAAGACCTGCCATAGGAGTGACTTATAGGTTTATATGTGTGTATGTATGTAGTGATATAGGTAACCTATATCACAGTAAGGGGTGCATGCACCACCTTACCCAGGCTGCAGTAGCAGACCTGTGGTGTCCTTTTGGCTGGCCTTCCAGGGGTGGCACAATACATGCTGCAGCCCCTGGTAGGCCTCTGAGGTACCTATGCCCTGGGTACATAGTATACCATATACTAGGGACTTACAAGGGCACTCCAGATTCCAATCAGAGATGTGCCTAAGGCACATGGAAACCATTTTAGAGAGGAAGCAGCTAGGCTGGGGTTCTGATTAGCAGGGCCCCAGCCAGACTAAAGTCGAAAAACAGTGAAGCATCAGCAAAAAGTGGGGGTACCCATGTGAAGCAGATCCTACTCTCCTACACAACCCCCCCCAAACGTAGGGACATTAAACTAACCTTGCCCAGTTAAGTCTTCATGTTCTAAGTGGAAGTACCTAGAGAGTCCATCTGCATTGGCATGGTTACTCCCAGGTCTATGTTCCACTGTGAAGTCCATCCCCTGTAGGGAAATGGACCACCTAAGCAGTTTGGGGTTTTCACCCTTCATTTGTTTTAGCCATAAGAGGGGCTTATGGTCTGTTTGAACAAGGAAGTGAGTACCAAACAAGTATGGCCTCAACTTCTTCAGAGCCCAGACCACAGCAAAGGCCTCCCTCTCAATGGCTGACCAACGTTTCTCTCTAGGGGTCAGCCTTCTGCTAATAAAAGCTACTGGCTGATCCTGACCTTCATCATTCAATTGTGACAGTACAGCCCCTACCCCCAATTCAGATGCATCTGTTTGGACAATGAACTTCTTGGAGTAATCAGGACTCTGTAGAATGGGAGCAGTGCACATGGCCTGCTTTAGGTCATCAAATGCCTTTTGACAGCTAACTGTCCACTGAACCTTTTTGGGCATTTTCTTGGAAGTTAAGTCATTCAGGGGTGTCACTATTGATCCATACCCCTTGACAAATCTCCTATAGTACCCAGTCAGGCCTAAGAAGGCTCTCACCTGAGTCTGGGTAGTTGGAGCAGTCCAGTCCATGATGGTCTGGATCTTGCTCTGCAAGGGTTGAACCTGGCCTCCACCCACAAGGTGGCCCAGGTACACAACCTGACTCTGCCCTATCTGGCACTTGGTGGCCTTGATAGTCAGGCCTGCTTTCTGCAGGGCCTGTAAAACATTTCTGAGGTGGACCAGGTGATCCTCCCAGGTGGAGCTAAAGACAGCAATATCATCTAGATATGCTGCACTATAGGCTTCCAGACCTGTAAGGACTGTATTCACCAACCTCTGAAAAGTGGCAGGTGCATTCTTCAGACCAAAGGGCATCACCACAAATTGATAATGCCCACTAGGGGTTGAGAATGCTGTTTTTGGCTTTGCATCATCAGCTAGTCTGATCTGCCAGTAGCCAGCTGTCAGGTCAAATGTGCTTAGATACTTGGCTGATGCCAAAGTGTCTATTAGCTCATCTGCCCTAGGTATTGGATGGGCATCAGTCCTAGTGACTGCATTGAGACCCCTGTAGTCCACACAAAACCTCATCTCTCTTTTCCCACCATTGGTGTGAGGTTTTGGCACAAGGACCACTGGACTAGCCCAAGGGCTATCTGAGGGTTCAATAACTCCCAAATCCAACATTTTCTGGACTTCTGTCCTGATACAGTCCCTGACATGGTCAGGTTGCCTATAAATCTTATTTTTAATAGGCAGACTGTCCCCAGTGTCCACTTCATGAGTGCACCAGGTGGTCTGACTGGGTGTCAGTGAGAACATGTGTCTGAACTGATTGAGCACCTGTCTGCAATCAGTCTGCTGCTGGGTAGTGAGGCTGCCTGCCAAGGCTACACCATCAACTGACCCATCATCAGGGTTCTGTGAGAGCAGGTCAGGGAGTGGGTCACTCTCTTCCTCCTGTCCCTCATCAGTAGCCATGAGCAAGCCCATGTCTGCCCTGTTCCACATATGGTTTTAACCTGTTGACATGGAGAACCCTGTGGGGACTCCTGGGTGTTCCTAGGTCTACTAAGTAGGTAACCTCACCCTTCTGTTCAACAATGGTATGGGGTCCACTCCATTTGTCTTGGAGAGCTGCTGGGGCCACTGGCTCCAACACCCACACCTTCTGTCCTGGCTGGTAAACAGTCAGTACAGCCTTTTGGTCATGCCAGGCTTTTTGAAGTTCCTGGCTAGCCTCAAGGTTTTTAGTTGCCTTTTTCATGTACTCAGCCATCCTGGAGCGGAGACCAAGTACATAGTCCACTATGTCTTGCTTTGGGGGCTTGAGAGGTAACTCCCATCCTTCCTTCACCAAGCACAATGGACCCCTGACAGGGTGACCAAACAAAAGTTCAAAAGGGCTGTAGCCAACCCCCTTTTGAGGCACCTCCCTGTATGCAAATAAAAGGCAGGGCAAGAGTATGTCCCATCTTCGCCTAAGCTTTTCTGGGAGCCCTTTAATCATGCCCTTCAAGGTTTTGTTGAATCTCTCAACTAAACCATTGCATTGTGGGTGATAGGGTGTGGTGAACTTGTAAGTCACTCCACACTCCTTCCACATTGCTTTCAAGTATCCAGACATAAAGTTAGCACCCCTGTCTGATACAACCTCCTTAGGGAAGCCCACTCTTGAGAAAATTCCCAGGAGGGCCCTTGCCACCACAGGTGCTGTAGTGGTCCTAAGGGGAATAGCCTCTGGGTACCTGGTGGCATGATCCACTACCACCAGGATAAACCTGTGCCCAGATGCTGTTTGGGGATCCATGGGACCAACAATGTCAATCCCCACCCTTTCAAAGGGAACCCCCACCACAGGTAGTGGTATCAGGGGGCCTTTGTAGTGCCACCTGCCTTGCCACTGGCCTGGCAGGTTACACAGGAGCGACAAAACTCCTTGGTGTCTTCAGACATATGGGGCCAGTGAAAGTGAGGGACAAGTCTGTCCCAAGTCTTGTTCTGGCCCAGGTGACCTGCTAAGGGAATGTCATGGGCTAGGGTCAATAGGAAGCCCCTGAACTTCAGAGGTATAACCAACCTCCTGGTGGCACCAGGCTTGGGGTCTCTACACTCTGAGTACAAGAGTCCATCATCCCAATACACTGTATGGGGACCACTAGCTTTCCCAGCAGCCTCAGCAGCAGCTTGCTGTCTGAGGGGTTCAAGAGAGGGGCAGCTCTGCTGCTCCTGGCTCAGATCTGCCCTGGAAGGGCCCCCTGTCCCCAAGAACTCAACCTGGTCAGGTTCAAGCTCCTCTGGGACAGTTCCTTCCTCAGGACTGAGATCATCCCCCTCAAGAGACTGATCTTCCTTCTGAGCCAAGGGGAAGGCACTGCCTTTACCCTACTACTCCTCTTCTTGGAGGGCACTTGGTCCATTATTCCAGAATCCAAGGCCTGTTCAGTGTTAGACATTTTGCTCTGTGACCTGGTCACAGCAAACACATCTGCAGGGATCCCCAGCATTTCTGCATGGGTCCTGAGCTCCACTTCTGCCCAAGCTGAAGTTTCAAGATCATTGCCAAGCAAGCATTCCACTGGTAGGTTTGCACTCACCACAACCTTCTTAAGGCCAGTTACCCCTCCCCAGGAGAAGTTAACAACTGCCAGAGTATGGTCTGTTCTGACATTGCTAGCATTGGTCACTTGGTACATTTCACCAAGTATAATCTGCCCAGGATCCACAAGGTCTTGTGTCACCATGGTGACACTTGCCCCTGTGTCCCTAAATGCCAAAGCCTCTTTTCCATTGATTAAGGGCTGTTGTCTGTACTTGCCCAGATTACTGGGACTCACAGAGGAGGTCACATCCATGCCTCCATCACAGACTAGGACAGCCTGAGTGAGTTCTCTGACTAGGTCAGAGCTCATCTCCTTACCCAGGGTCAACCCTACTAAACCCTTGGCTTGTGTACTCCCACCACCAACTGTAACTGTACTAGGGGGAACAGGTGCCTTAGGGGCGTTGGTGGGGGCTGGAGTAGAGTCTTTGGACTTGGTGCAATCACTGGTCCAGTGGGTCTTTTGCTTACAGACCTTGCACCATGGTTTCTTTTGGCCTTTCCCTTTGTTAGACTGTGAATCCCCACCTGAAGAAGATTTTTGGGGGCCTTGTGAAGACTTCTTGTCTTTACCCTTCTCCCCACCCTTATCAGAGTTCTTAGAATCTTGCTTCTTTGGGTCACCACCTTGGTTCTGTACCTTCTGCCTCACCCTGGTTCTGACCCATTTGTCTGCCTTCTTTCCCAATTCTTGGGGAGAGGTCAGATCAGAGTCCACCAGGTACTGATGCAACAGCTGATTTTGACAGTTATTAAGAATCTGCTCCCTCATGATAAGATTGTACAATCCTGTGAAGTCACACACCTTACTGCCCATCAACCAACCTTCCAGAGCCTTAGCAGAACAATCCACATAGTCTACCCAGTCTTGAGTCTGTGCTTTTTGGGTGTCTCTGAACTTTAACCTGTATTGTTCAGTTGTTAGGCCAAACCCATCAATCAGAGCACTCTTCAAGACTTTGTAATTGTCAGCATCCTCTTCTCTTACAGTGAGGAGCTTGTCTCTACCTTTGTCTGCAAAGGAGAGCCACAAGATTGCTGCCCACTGCTCCTGAGGGACCCTCTGTACTTTACAGGCCCTCTCCAGTGCAGTTATCCATTTGTGGATGTCATCCCCACTCTGGTAGGGAGGGACAATCTTGCTCAGGTTTCTATGGTCATAAGACCTTTCCCTATCTCTGGGGAAATTGCTGCCACCATGGGACTCTAGTCCCAACTTTTTTCTCTCTCTATAGAGATCTAGGGACTCCCTGTCTATAGCCAACTGCTGTTTTCTGAGTTCAAGCTGGGCTTGCTCATACTGAATCAGTCTCTTCCTCCTGTCATGAGAGGATTCTCTCCTATGAGAAGAGACAGAGGACCCTATTGAGGTGTCAGAGTGGTTAGACTCCTGAGAAGGAGATCTAGACCTTCTGGGCACACTCACAATTCTTCCTGGGGGGGCAAAGGGGAGGTCAATCTGATCCTCCTCCTCCTCCACAGGGGGAATTGGGTTTTCCAGGTCAAGGTCATTTTCACCTTCCTGGCCAGTTTCAGAGGGGGGGGGGCTGGGTTTCTTCACCCTTGCCCCCTTCCTCATTTTCTGCCCCACCCTCTCTGCCTACCCCTTCAGACCCTAGGGGCCTGCTGAGATCATCAGCCAGTAACACCTCCTTCAGGTGCTGGGTGCTGGCACTTTTGCCTGCCTTCAACTTCCTAGTATTGCATAATGCTCTCAATTCCAAGAATGGGAGTTTATCATACTTGGAGGGAAGAAGCCCACTGGCTTCTGGCAAGGACTCACTGGGTCCTGGCTTTGAAGACATTACTAGTGAGGTGTGGTGTATGCACTACCTACTCTAGTGTGGCCTACTAAACTCTCTTGAGTTGTAGAAAGGGTGTGCTATCCCTTAACACACAACTCTAAGTTCAGTAGAACTTACTGTATACTAAGCTTGATTTATATGTACCTTAGGTACCCTTAGTGGTTTTCAGTTGATCAATTCAATTGAGATTATCTGGTAAAACAATAGCAAGCTGGAATCCCACACGCTGCACACCAATGTGAGAAGTTGGCCTGGTATATGCTGTCCACTAATTATAGTGGGCACCTTGCACCAGTCCAAACAACCCCTTATTGGAGATAGGTTAAAGACAACCTTTATTGAAAGCTATCCTAGTGGTAGCTATGGAGAGCAGCCTTCAGGCTAAGTCTTGAAGGAATGTAAAGCAGCTTGTTTTACCAGTCTATAATCTCTTGAGTGACCAAATGAAAGAGGACCACACCAGGTATATATTCAAAATATATGTATTTATTGCTAAACACACCCCTCTAGTCTCTTTATGAGGCTAGAGTTCGAAGTACATAAGTTATAAGTTAGTTATCAACAGTAATAGCACAAATACACGTTTGAGCCCTAGGGGCGTACCAAACCATATACCAATAAAGTGGTATAAGAACCACGACTGAGCTAGACACAAGGCCTAGAGCCTGTAGAAGTGCTTGGACCACAAGGAACCACCCAAGGTAGTGACACAGGGGACCCACGGGGGACGCGTGCAGTGTGATAACACAGCCGCGAATCGCCGTTGACTTCTATGGGGAAAGTCGCGGTTGGAATTTTAAAGAAAAGGGACACTTAGAGGAGGACTTGGAGCAAACCCTTTTAGAACTGGGTCGTTCTAGAGTCTATACCCACGGGAGCACCGGAGTACTCGAGTTACCTCACCCAGGGAAGCCGGGTGCATAGGTGTCTTTCGGGGTCGGGTTTCGTCGTCGTTTTCAATGGCGATCTGCTGCAAAGTGCTGCTGGCGACCAAGTCGAAAGTGTTCGGGTGGATCCAAAGGTGGATCGAAGATCTGAAGAACCTGAAAGCAGAGGGGACAGAGTCTGGGTCACTAGCCAGTGACCAGGAAGGCGATGAGCGAATGCCCACTGATGTCGGGTGCTTCAGGTAGGTTGACGGTCGTCTTGACTCTTCAGCCACGAGGTCCAGGAGGCGTCGACGACAACCAGGAGCTGGAATCGAGCTGTCCCACGACGTCTGTCGATTGGTGAGGTGTCGGCGACCGGATTGGACCCAACAAGCCTTGGCAACGGCAAGTCTCGTGGAAATAGAAGAAGGACGGTGGTGCAGACCAGCAAGGTCTGAGGGGCTCACCCAGCGAGGGTAAGTCAGGGCACGCCTGGAGCAACCAGGGAAGCCCAAGCAGGATAAGATTGGCCTTCGGAAGGGCCTACTAGCCAACGGACTAGCGACCGCGAAGGAGCCTCGAGTGGACGCACTTGGAGCTGGCTCACGGGACACTCGTGGAGTGGAGGCCAGTGATCTTCGGTGCAGTCGGTGCTGGAGGCGGAGGCTACTCGGAGCCCAAAGCACAACTTCGTGGGAGCCCAGGAAGAGGATGCACTTGCAAATGTGCTCGGTGTCCAGGGGTCACGGTTCCACGTTACCCACGACAGCTACGGGCCTCAGCTTTGCTGGGGACTCAGGGCAGCCTCGGGGAAGTCTGGAAATCCACCTCTGGATGCAAAGGCTTCGGCGTCCGGCGGGAGCTTCGGCGATGCAGACCGGACAATTGCTTCTTTGGTGCCTGCCAAGCAAGGGAGTCACTCCTTGACCCCAAGGGAGATTCTTCAGTCCTCTAATCTTAAAGTAGAGCGTCGAAGGTCCAGGATTCTGTGTCAGAGTTTCGTCCAGGTAAATCTAAAGTCCTAAGGACTGGGGTCCCATACTTATACTAAGGTAGGGGGTTGGACATACTCTGGGGACCCACCTATGGGAGGGTCAGGGCAGAGGGGTGGTTACACCCCTTTCCCTTTGTCCAGTTTCGCGCCAGAGCAGGGGCTGGAAGCCCCTGAGCCGGTTTGAACTGGGGTATGCACAGGGACACCAAATGTGCCCCCAGTGCAGGACTTCAAAGCACCAGAGAGTGCTCCCGCCCAGCCCCAATACACACTATCCTGTCTGGGGAGGTGGTTACACCTCCCTGGGACAGGAAACCTATTGTCCAGGCCTCCCCTGCCGGAGTTTCGGTCAGCAGCAGGAGGCCAGACTCGTGTCTGTGGCAGCGGCATCCATTTTGTGATGCCAGGGCTTGGAAAGAAGTTACCGGGCAGGCCGGTGTGTACATGTCTCTCCCTCTAGAAGGGTGGAATGCTACCCCCGCCGCCAGAACTGGCGGGGGGTAGTGATTCCAAGATGTTTGACACCAAACACGACATGTTTCCGTGCAGCCATCCCAAAGTTAGCATTTTAACGCGAGGTTATAATGCGCTTAAGAGTATATGGTCAGGCTGCACTACAAACAGCATCAGAGAAGGGTCTCCGAACGCTGCAGAGGGGCCCTGCTCATGCAGGGGCACCCTCTCACATAGGAACCACGCACTCTGCCTTCAGGATTGATAAGGCCTGCCATAGGAGTGACTTATAGGTTTATATGTGTGTATGTATGTAGTGATATAGGTAACCTATATCACAGTAAGGAGTGCATGCACCACCTTACCCAGGCTGCAGTAGCAGACCTGTGGTGTCCTTTTGGCTGGCCTTCCAGGGGTGGCACAATACATGCTGCAGCCCCTGGTAGGCCTCTGAGGTACCTATGCCCTGGGTACATAGTATACCATATACTAGGGACTTACAAGGGCACTCCAGATTCCAATCAGAGATGTGCCTAAGGCACATGGAAACCATTTTAGAGAGGAAGCAGCTAGGCTGGGGTTCTGATTAGCAGGGCCCCAGCCAGACTAAAGTCGAAAAACAGTGAAGCATCAGCAAAAAGTGGGGGTACCCATGTGAAGCAGATCCTACTCTCCTACACACCTCCCTCCCCCCCTTCCCTATTTATTGGCGGCCGCTGCGGAGACAACTGAGCAGGACCTTTGGCCTCGTGGCCAGAGTCCAGCTCTCCACCCCAGCATCTCCACTGTTGCTTCGCCTGCCGCTGACACCTCCTCCCGGTAGGTGTTCGAGGCCCACCTGTTGCCTGCCTGCGTGTTGTTCCCTGTTTATTCTGTCTGTCTCCAAACTTATTGTGCCTGTTATTGTGGCATTGTGTTGACCCCTTATTTTTGCCCTTTTCTCGTTTTGGGTGCCTGTTGCCTTTGTTTTTGTTCTTGGTGTCCGTTCTCGCTGCCCTTTTCCTGCCGCTGACCCCGCGGCCCTTCCCCCCTGCTGATTCCCGCTCTACCTCCCAGCTGCACCTCCCTCCCCCTTCCCTATTTAATGCAGCCGCACCGCTGGCGCACCGAAGGCATGGCGAAGGCAAGCCCGTCTGCAACCTGACTGCGACCAGTGCCAGGGACCCAGGATCTCCGACCACCCACCGATACGACTCAGCTGCCCTCCTCGCACTCAACCCTGGAAGGAACAGCTACTGCCAGCTGTCCACGCCGAACACCACCCATGGCCAGTTCTCCTGCTGTCACTGCCGCCAGACCTTCACCATCCTCCGCACCCCCACGGCCACCGCCCCCAAGACAGACGCCAACACCACCGAAGCCCTGAGGTGCATTCACCTCAACGTGCACTCCATGCACAGACACGCCATAGAGATCTGGGACCTCCTCAACACCCACTCACCAGATGTCACCTTCTTCACAAAAACCTGGACCAACTCCACCTCCGCCAGCGCTATCCCCGACGGATACAAGATCCAGAGGAAGGACCGCCCCAACCGCCCAGGAGAAGGACTTGACATTGCACACAAGAGCTCCCTCCGACTCACGACCTCCAGCTCAAGCGACAGCCCGCCCACCACCGAACACCTCCACTTCCAGATCCAGACCAGCCCCAGAACGACCCTAAGAGGCACCCTCGCCTACAGACCTCCCGGACCTCAAACCGCGTTCGCCGACCTCATCGCCGACCTCATCGCGCCCCACGCCATCGCCTCCATGGACTACATACTCATCAGAGACCTCAACTTCCACCTCGACAACCTCAGCGACCCAAACTCCGCCACCCTCCTGGACAACCTCGGACTGAACCAACTCGTCACCACACCCACCCACAAGGCAGGACACACCCTCGACCCCATCTTCGCAGGAAGTAACAACATCCACTTCAGCCACACCATGCAACCCCCATGGACTGACCACCACTGCGTACACTTCCACGTCAACAAACCCACGGCCCAAACCTGCACCTCACCCTCCACAAAGAAACTGGAGCAAGATCACCGAGGAGCAGCTCAACTCCACCCTCAACCGCCCCGGCCACCTCGACCGACGCCAACCTCGCAGCCAAAGGACTCCACAGATGGATCTCCAACTGCGCAAACGAGCTTGCACCCCTACGTAACCACGACAGACAGCGCCCCAGGAAGGCCCCCTAGTTCACCACCGACCTCCAAGAATCCAGACGCACCTGCAGACGTCTCGTGAAGAACTGGAAAAACAGCAAATCCTTGGAATACCGCACCGCCTACAAGAACGCCATGACAGAATACCACCAACGCAGCAGAACCACCAAGAGGACCTTCATCCAGAACAAGATCCTTGCCAAATTCAGCAACTCCAAGGAACTCTTCAGCATCATCCAGGAATTCACCAAACCCCCCAGCGAAACCACGGACATCACCCCCTCCCAGGATCTCTGCAACAAGCTCGGCTCCTACTTCCATCTGAAAATCAAAGGCCTCTACGACAACTTCAACGACCAGACACATGACTCCGAAACCACTCCCTTCTCCAGCAACGCCAGCCAGCCCACCATCACCGCCTGGACCCCAGTCACCACCGAAGACACCGCATCGACCATGAAAGGTGTCCACTCAGGAGCCCTCACGGACCCCTGCCCCCCACACATCTTCCACAGAGCCGCCGCTGCCATCGCCTCGGACCTACGATGCACAATCAACGCCACCTTCGAAACTGGCATCTTTTCCGACGACTGGAAAGGCGCAGAAGTCAGACCCCTACTTAAGAAGCCTTCAACAGATCCCACGGACCTCAAGAATTACCGACCTATCTCCCTCCTCCCCTTCGCAGCAAAAGACACAGAGAAGACCGTCAACATCCAACTCACGAAATTCATCGAAGAAAACTCCATCATCGACCCCTCCCAATCAGGATTCCACAGCAACCACAGCACTGAGACCGCTCTACTCGCCGCCACAGACGACATCCGAACCCTCCTCGACCAAGGAGACACAGCAGCCCTGATCCTACTCGACCTCTCTGCAGCCTTCATCACCATCTCCCACCGCACACTCACCGACAGACTCCGCGAACACGGCATACAGGGAACCGCCCTTGACTGGCTCCGCTCCTTCCTCACTGGCAGAACCCAAAGAATCAGACTTCCTCCCTTCCTCTCTGAACCCACGGGGATCAACTGCGGAGTACCCAAAGGATCAGCCCCATGCTCTTCAACATCTACATGGCCCCCTTCGCCGCTATCGTCGGACAGCACGGCCTCAGCATAGTATCCTACGCTGACGACACCCAGCTCGTCCTCTCCCTCACCAAGGACCCAATCACCACCAGACTCAACTTCCAGGAAGGAATGAAGGATATAGCATACTGGATGAGCAGCAGCTGCCTGAAGCTCAACTCTGAGAAGACAGAGGTCCTCATCCTCGGACCCTCTCCCTCGGCATGGGACAACACCTGGAGGCCCGCCGCCCTCGGCAGCCCTACCACCCCCATGGATCACGCCCAAAACCTCGGCATCGTACTCGACTCCTCCCTCTCCATGACCCGACAGGTCAATACCGTTGCCTCCACCTGCTTCAACACCCTCCGCATCCTCCGAAAGACCTTCAAATGGATCCCACCCAAATCAAGAAGACCATCACCCACGCACTCATAACCAGCAGACTGGACTACGGAAACGCCCTCTACGCTGGGTTCAACAAGTCTCTGCTCCACAAACTCCAGAACACTGCAGCCAAACTCGTCCTCGGCATCCCTCGACAGGAACACATCACCCAGCACCTGCGTAACCTCCACTGGCTCCCCGTCAAGAAAAGAGTGACTTTTAAGATACTCACCCACGCCTACAAATGCCTCCACAACACTGGACCCCAATATCCCAACGACAGAATCTCCTTCCACGTACCCAAGAGAACCTCCGGTCCACCGACCTCACCCTCGCCGAACCCCCGCGCATCCGCAGAGCAAGAACAGGGGGAAGAACCTTCTCCTACATCGCGGCCAAGACCTGGAACGAGCTACCGATCAACATCAGACGCGCCCCCACCCTGCACATGTTCAGGATGACCCTCAAGCACTGGCTTTTCAACTGACCGGAGCTCCTCTGCCCGCCCCCCAAGCATCTTGAGACCCTCACGGGTGAGTAGCGCGCTTAACTTCCCTGATTGATTGACCAGACACAATGACCCTCTTAAAGGGTGCCCAAAAAACAAGTCAAAGGGGCTGAAGCAAACTCCTTTTTGTGGCACCTCCCTGTATGCAAACAGTAGGCATGGGAGAATGTCCCATCTCCTCCCGAGTTTGTCAGACAAACCAATGATCATGCCCTTCAGGGTCTTATTGAACCTTTCCACCAGACCATTAGTCTGGGGATGATATGGGCTGATGACGGCTGTAAGCCAGAAACCGGTCACAGGATGCTTGTTTCCGGTCCAGGGAAGACATGGCTTGGCAGTTCGGGCTGGACTGTTCCCATGAGGCACAGGGTCAGACTGATTTGCATATGGCCATGTCTGAACTGGGGTGGCGGAGTGAGCTAAAGAATGATGATGGATTAAACCCAGATCAGTTGACTGGGGGTGAGTGCTTGCAATGTTCAACACTCCGTCCATCATCCCCTTTGGTTTTGCTATGTTCGCCCTAAGTTGGCAGGGTATGCCCAGACGTGGGTCCCTTGCTCACTTTGCCACTGGATTCAAGATAGCCTGGCTGATGACGGCTGTAAGCCAGAAACCGGTCCCAGGTTGCTTGTTTCCGGTCCAGGGAAGACATGGCTTGGCAGTTCGGGCTGGACTGTTCCCATGAGGCAGAGGGTCAGACTGATTTGCATATGGCCATGTCTGAACTGGGGTGGCGGAGTGAGCTAAAGAATGATGATGGATTAAACCCAGATCAGTTGACTGGGGGTGAGTGCTTGCAATGTTCAACACTCCGTCCATCATCCCCTTTGGTTTTGCTATGTTCGCCCTAAGTTGGCAGGGTATGCCCAGACGTGGGTCCCTTGCTCACTTTGCCACTGGATTCAAGATAGCCTGGCTGATGACGGCTGTAAGCCAGAAACCGGTCCCAGGATGCTTGTTTCCAGTCCAGGGAAGACATGGCTTGGCAGTTTGGGCTGGACTGTTCCCATGAGGCACAGGGTCAGACTGATTTGCATATGGCCATGTCTGAACTGGGGTGGTGGAGTGAGCTAAAGAATGATGATGGATTAAACCCAGATCAGTTGACTGGGGGTGAGTGCTTGCAATGTTCAACACTCCGTCCATCATCCCCTTTGGTTTTGCTGTGGTGAACTTTTAGGCAACACCACATTCATCTCGCATCGCCTTCAGATCGATAGACATGAAATATGTGCCTCTATCTGAGACCACCCCCTTTGGGTACCCCACTCTGGTGAACATATCAAGTAGGGCCCTAGCCACTGAAGGAGCAGTGACTGTTCTGAGGGGTATTGCTTCATGGTCCACTACCACCAAGATATTTCTGATCCCTTAGATTGGGTCTAGGGAACCAACAATGTCCACCCCCTCCCTTTCAAAGGGAGTCCCAACCACTGACAGTGGTATCAAGGGAGCCTTTGTCGTGCCCCCTGTCTTGCTACTGGTCTGACAGGTTGCACAGGAGCTGAAACCCCTTTACTTTGGCTGTCATATTGGGCCAATAGAAATGGTTAACTAATCTATTCCATGTCTTACTCTGACCCAAATAACATGACAAGGGGATGTCATGGCTCAATGTGAGGAGGAATTCTATAAATGCTTGGGGGACCACCAACCTCCTGGTAGCTCCCTCCTTGAGGTATATAGGACTCCCTCATCCCACAAGACTTTGTGGAATCCACTGACATCACCCTTCTCTTGCCTGGAAGCAGTCTGCCTCAAGCACTCAAGAGTGGGACACTCTCTCTGCCCCTGACACAACTCAACTCTGGAGGGTCCACCACCTCCTTGCAATTTTCCAAGTTGGACAGATCTTGCAGTGGTGGAATCCCTACATCAGAGGTCAAATCCTCCCCTTCAGGGTCAGATTCTCCCTGCACCTCTGCAGTTCTTTGGGCTGGCTCACCAGACCCTGTGTCCTTTCTTTTGTCATTGGAGGCGTGGCCCATTGTTTAAGTGTCCAGCATTTCCCTTCTGTGCAGTCTGTGACCTATTTACAGTACAAACACACTCAGCATCCTTGCATGGACCGTCTTCTCCAGCCCTGACCAGTCAGAAGCTTCAAGATAATTTCCAAGTGGACACTCTATTGGGAGGGCAGGAGACACAACTACCTTCTTGAGGCCTGTCACACCTCCCAATTCCCAACTCACCAAGGCCCTGGGATGGAGTTTAGCTCTGCTGTCTGCGTAAGTCACCTGGTGAGACACACCAGGTACGATCTGCTATGGAGAAACCAGTTTCTCTGTGATTATGCTCACACTGGCTCCTGTATCTCTCAGAGCCTCAACCTCAGTTCCAAAGATTTTAGGCCTCTGCCTGTACCTCTCCATGCTGGGAGGCAAGGCGGCCAGGGGTGCAATTTCCACACCACCCAGGGAAACTAAGGTTGCCTCTGTGAACCCCTTCCCATCTCTGAGACAATCTCCACTGACACACCTACACTGACAATCCCCTGGGACTGCCCACCAATTGGAGGCTTCTTTGTGCAGTCAGCATCTTTTGCGTCCTGACTGATTACAGTCATAACACCTACCCACCTTTGAAAGGTCAAAGAACTTTCCTGCTTTGACAGGGTCAAAAGACTTTCCCTGATACCCCAACCCCTTAATGTTTGAGTGGTTTGACCCCTCCCCTCCTTGTACAGGTTTTTGTGGGTCTTGTGAGAACACTAGGGACAGGCTACCTGTCAAAAATAAAATCTACAGGCAGTCTGACTATGTCAAAGAGAGCATTAAAGCTGAAGTAAGCAAGATGCTGGAATAGGTAGTCATTACTCTCTGAGAGCCCCTGGACCATCCCAATTGTCTTAGTCCCCAAACCTCATACCATGCGCGGTAAAACAGAGCTGAAGTTTTGAGTGGACTATAGGGGCCTCAGTGCAGTAATCAAGACAGATGCACATCCAATTCCTAGGGTTGACAAATTGATTGACAGGTTAGGGGCAGCCAAATTTCTCAGTACTTTTGATTTGACATCAGGGTACTGGCAGATTGGTCTGACCCCAGGAGCAAACGAGAAAACTGCATTCTCAACCCCAAATGGGCATTATCAGTTCACTGTTATGCACTTTGGACTAAACAATGCCCCTGCCACCTTCCAAAAATTGGTGAACAAAGTTCTTGCCGAGTTGGAGGCTTTTAGTGCAGCCTATCTGGATGATATTGTTGTCTATTGCTCCACTTGATAGGATCACCTGATCCATCTTGGTAAGATCCTTGAGGTTCTGCTAAATGCATGCCTCACTATCAAGGAAAGCAAGTGCCAGATAGGGCAGGGCTCAGTTGTATACTTGGGCCACCTTGCAAGTGGAGGACAAGTTCAACCCTTACAAGCCAAGAGCTAGACAATTGTGGACTGGGTAGCTCCAACCACCCTGACTCAATTATGGGCGATCCTTGGCTTGACTGTGCACTACCGGAGGTTTGTGAAGCTATATGGGTCCATTGTGGAAACCCCTCACGGAATAGACCTCTAAGAAAATCCTGAAGCAAGTAAACTGGACAGAGAGCTCTCAAAACACTTTTGACACTCTGAAGGAAGCGATGTGCTCAGCACCCATTCTAAAAGCTCCAGATTATTCAAAGCAGTTCATAGTGCAGACAGATGCCACTGAACGTATGACAGGAGTGTCCCTATCCCAAACCAATGACGATAGCCATGAACAACCTGTTGATTTCATTAGGAGGAAATTATTCCTCAGAGAGCAGTGTTGGAGTGTCATTAAGAGGGAAGCCTTTGCTGTGAATTTGTCCCTGAAGAAGCTGAGGCCGTACTTGTTTGGCTGGCACTACCTTGTTCAAACCGACCACAGGCCTCAGATGGCTAATGCAAATGAAAGGTGAAAACCCCAAACTGTTGAGGTGGTTCATCTCCCTACAGGGTATGGACTTTACCATGGAACACGGACCTGGGACTGACCATGCCAATGCAGATGGCCTTTCATGGTTTTTCCACTTACAAGATGAAGTCTCTCTGCAAAAATGTGTCTCATCCTCTTTCATTTGGGAGGTCGTTATGTAGGAAAGTGCCCTTTTTGACTTGATCACCCACACTTTCTGCCTAGTATTTCATGTGATTTCAACTGGAAGCACACTGGGTTCATGCTAACCAGGTCTGCAGTAAAGGATCTCTTTCCCAAAACTGTGCTATTGTTTCTCCCATTACCGATACCTTTAGTACCCTCAGTAAGTCCCTAGTAAATGGTACCTCTGGTATTTAGGGGCTGTGTACTAAAAAGGGCGCTAAGGTGCTGCTGTGCGAATTGTGCCACCCTAAGGGACCCCTCACCAAACCCATGCAAGACTGCCATTGCAGGTTGCGTGTTCTGGTGCAGACCCAAAAGTGAAAACACGACATGAGACACATCCCTGTGTGCCATGTTCATTAACCCTGCATATAATATTTGTAAGTTACCCCTACAACAGGCCTTACAGTTCTAAGGCAGGGTGCCTTATATTACATGGGAAGAAGTAGCTCCCTGAGCAGATATGCCCCTGTGCGGGACAGTTTCATTGCGACCAGTACAAGTGATCAGGGAAGCCATTTTAAAACAAATGCTGGACACTGGTGTAAACGAGTTCCCCAGCTACATGATGGCTTCACTGAAAAGAAGGATATTTGTTATCAAACATCTCGTATTAATAAACCCACACTGATGCCAGTGTCGGAGTTAGTGATACATGCACCCAGAGGGCACCTTAAAGGTTTCCCCTGAAGAGCTACCAGCCCCTGATGCTGACTGACTTTCATCAGCCTGCCAACAGAGACGGATTTCTGACCCTCAACGATGACGGCCTTTGCTCTCGGGAGGCCAAAAACCTGGCCTTTTTGGGCAGGGGTGTTTTAACCTACTCCCACAGGATGACCTGCAGATTAACATTCCAAGGTAGGGGAGCTTCAAAGCGCCTACCAGCTTTGGTGTGTGTATCTGGTTTCTCTCACAGGAGAAGAAGCCGACCCCCTTTGTCCAGAGCCATTTGGCACCTGGATAGGCAGGAAATTTAGCTGTGTAGACAGGCATGACCATCCTAAGGCTAATGCCACCCCTAAGGTGGTCTACCTGAGGTGGCGGTGACTTTTCAAAGTTAGCCATATTGGTGATGGCAAAATAGGGAATTCTGGGACAGGGTTATGACCACCTCCCCCGGGAAGTGGTCATATAGGGGGAGTTGGGACCCCAAGGGTAGGCAGCCAATGTCTACTACCTTACACTTTGCTAACGGTCCTAAATTCAGGATTTAGGGGAACACTGGCACCACCAAAAGAAGAAGAAGGACCAAAGAACCGCGAAAAGCAAGAACTGTGGAAGAAGCAACCGACTTGATGCCAACCCTGCCGGCCTGTCTGCTGTTCCCAACGATTGTGCCAAAGTCAACTCATACTGCAAGCTGCTGTGCCTCCAGAAGCCTGGGAGAACTGCCAGCACTTCTGCCAAGACTCAGGAACTCCTGTGGAGCAGCGGAACTGCTTACCTGCCTCCTGTAGGCACCCAAAGAGACCAGAGAAGACTCCGAAGCGCCAAAACCCAACACAGAAACGCAACACTGCACCCGTGCCGCCTAGGCCAAGCTGAAGTGGGTCAGCGGTGCCAGCGTGGTCCCCCGGCCCTCCAGAAACAAAGCAGACCCTGGTCTTGCCCACTATGGACTTCCCGACGCCGCATGCAGTCTCTGTTTGCAGGCACCCTCTGCCGCGAGCGTTCCCGGCGAAGAAACTCCGATGCCTGAAGACACTTCTGCATCCGTCGACCCTGGCCCATACAGACGAAGACCAAATGTGTCCCCACATACCCAAGCATCGTGAGACCCGAGCCCCCCTTGTGGTTCAGACAGACTGGCTTCCAGTCTAAGCCTGCAGCCTCTTTTCGACCTGACCGATCCCCAAAGGATTACATTGGGCACCCGAAGCTGAAAAGCACCTCTACACCCGGCCGCCCCAGTGCCGCTCAAGGTGGCATATTGGTGCCGTCTTGAACCTTACCCCATACTCACCCTAATTCCAGGAGATTGGTCCCGTAAATCACTCTGAAGAGCCCGAATGCAGTACATGTTTTCCCCCGTAGGATAACATTGGGCACTAGATGCTGAAAAGCACCTCTGCGCCCGGCTGACCCAGTGCTGCCCAAGGTGACCTGTGGGTGCCGCTTTGGACCTTGCCCCATACTCACCTTAAGTCCGGTAGATTGGTCTCGCAAATCGCTGTACTGTACCTGAATGCCCTAATTGTTTTTCCTCCCATAGGATAACATTGCAGCTCCTGAAAAAAATGCACTAAGTGTCGACTTTTTAAGTACAAAAGTTTTCCTCTTGAAAAACGTACTTACCTGATTGTATTGATTCGGGTGCCTAAACATATATAAAGATATGTGTTATTTTTATAAATTGGTGCGGATGTCCCTATTGAGATGTGTGTAACATTTAATGACTATTGTGGGTATTCAAGATGTCTAAGAATAATCTCTGATAAAACTAAGGCAGCTCGGGGGAAGAACATGGCGGCCGGCTAGCGGCGGGTCGCGGGAGCTCCTCCAAGTGTGCAATCTGATCAAGTTACGGAGGTGCGGAGTGGATTAAGGAAACGGCAGCTACAATATTGCATTACCTAGCCAAATGACTAGGATAGTTTCTTAGTGCATCTGCAAATAATTAGGCGGCTTACCTTGAACGCGGAACGGAGGCAAGGAGATCGTATGGTTTTCCTCAGCGGGGCGTAGCAGTTTGGCGATTCAAGCTTCCAATCCCGGGCGCCAAGTATCGAAGCTCTTCGAGGCATCAGGCGGTGGCAGGTTTGTGTGGCTCTGGGGAGTTCGGAGGTCTTTTTCCACCATCTCGAAGCAGCGGCCAGGGAGAGGACGTAAGCCGCAGCCACGGCGGGTGTGGATGGCAGCGAACAGCCCTGGTCACGAGCCGCGCTGGGGTGAGGAGAGGGAGGAAGGCTGCATCAAGGATCTCATTTCGGGGGAGAGGCGGAGACAGCCTCAGAGAATCACCAAAATCTGACAGTGGGGACTTAGAGGGCAAGGAGAAAATCGCTGCAGGGTGTCAAGAAGTACAGCAGGGTGGGGAGGTTAGAGGAGCAGGGAGAAAGAGGTCTAAAGAGGCTCAGAGAAATTTAACAGAGTTAAGGAGCTGGAATATAGGCGAGCTCGGCCAGCAGGGAGTGGGGAGGTATACGCTGAGGAGCACGAAGAAGGGGAGAGCCCTGTTTGAACAAAGCGCAGCGGGAGGGCCTCTCTTAGGTGGAAGGCTGAAGGGGGAGAGTGTTGGAGAGAGAGCCCTAATAGTAAGTAACCCTGTGGTAATAAAACAGAGACCAGATAAACTAGAAGGCTTGGTGAAGAAGCACATGAACATAGCTCAAAAGGTCAAGGTTACCCCCTCTCTTAGGACTTTTTTCAAAGTACTCCCGAAAACTCTAATACTAAGTGAGACAGGGATGGCAGGGAAAGAGGTGAAAAAAGGAAAGGGCAGTAAGGGACAGTCAGATCGCCCGGTTGAAGAGGTACCGGCAGAGTGGGGGAATGTCTGTAGCCCTAACAGATTTGAGCCATTACGGATAGAGAATCCAGATGCTCTAGAAGGCCCGGAAAATTCGGAAAATGTAAATGGCAGCAGTGCCTTTCAATTAGATCCAGAGCTGGGGGAGCCCATTAAGACTGGGGTGGCTGGAGCGACTGGTTCACAACATGGTTTGATTACGGAGGGGAGGAAGAATGGGACACAGCATGAGCAGGCAGAAGTTAACTCAGGGGGTGCAGTCCTGGGAGAATTGATAGCAGCCCTCACTCTGGAGAGAAGGAGTAGGTTTGAAGTTTTGGAGGAAAATCAGAAGGAAATTAAATTGGCCTGTGAGGCATTAGAGAAAAAGATTGATGACCTGGCAGGGAGAACAACAGTCTTAGAGGCGACAGTGGAGGAGCTTAAGGCAGAGGTGCAAATGAACAAAGAGGATATAAAAGCCTTGAAATTGAAAGAACATGGTCGTCAGGAGTGAGAAGAAAGGATGGAAAACAATCAAAGGAGGAATAACTTACGGATCTTAAAGGTGCCTGAAGGGGCAGAGGGGGAGGACCTGAAAAGCTTTGTAGTCAGGCTGATCAAAACAGGGTTACATCTTGAGGAGTCAGATCAAGGGATTGGCAAGGATATACAGAGAGTGCATAGGGATCCTTTCAGGCTTAACCCAAACAGAAGTAAACCAAGGAAGATCCTAGTGACTTTCTTACTTATTCCATGAAGGAGAAGGCCTTGTCCCGAGCGTTAAAAATGAAAGTAGTTAAGGTAGACGGGCTTTCCTGTGAAATCAGGTCTGATATTTCCTACATTACCTCCAATAGGCAGTGGGAACTGGGGAAGAGAATGGACCAGCTGAAGGAGTTAGGTGCTTCTGTACAGATGAAATTCCCGGCAGTGTTAAAAGTGATGCTGAACAATGAGATGCATAATTTTAGAGCGGTGAGCGAAGTTGATGATTTCATAGAGTCTTGTAAATAGGTAAATTGATGTATTCAAGCACTGGAGTTAAGATTAGTTCTCCGGATGTGCATTTATTTATTTTAATTATTTGGAGCAAGGCGCACTTGGAGGGTCACCCATAGGCGAAGGCCATCATGAAGGGGGGTAGGTTTTTCCATGTGGGGGGGGGAGAAGGGATCACTGGGTGGGGAGCTTTCAGGGAGAAAATAGAAAAAATTCCTCAGAAGCTTTCGTTTCGCCATCAGAAAAGGACAGCAAGAAAGGAGTATGGGTGAGGGGCAGAAGCTAAACCTTAAGATTATATCGTATATGGAACGTAAATGGGTTAAGGGTGAGGGCAAGGATTTTACAATATATTAAAGACTCCCCCGCCCAGGTCTTTATTATACAGGAGACACACCTGACAGAGAATGAATGCAAGGAGGTATTTAAGTCGCAAAGGTGGGTGCAGCAGCTGATATGTACTAAGCACACATTAGTAACCAAAAAGGTGGCGATTCTGGTAAAGCGTGATCCAAAGATTGCCATCATAGATAGCATTTCAGATAGTAGAGGCAGGTGGGTTATAGCAAAATTAAAAGTAGGGGGGCAAGGTTTTACGTTGGTTGGGTATTATGGGCCAAATCTAGATGATACGACGCCCCTGAAGGAACTGTTGGTGGAGTTACCTTGCTTTTCTGACCGATTATCTGGGCAGGCAATTTTAACGCGATACTGCTGGCGGGATAGCGAGGTTCGTACACGGAGGAGGAGAACCACACATACGGCGTCCAGATCTCGCTTGGCAGGATTTATCATACCTGCTATCTTTCGGTTTGGCTCTAGTGCAATACATGGGACCACTACAAATAGAAACCATTACATGAAACCAACGGCCTATGAGGCATACATATGGACGCACATTGATTTGGGAGAATCCGCACTTCTTGATACTACGGAACGCCAACATTGGCCATTGTGAGAGGGTACATTCCAGTTGTCATTTTTCATTGCCCTGATGAAGTTCCCAGTATGGGAATGAAACGCGTTGGCTGGAGTTTCTTAGTTTGCTGAATTTTACAAATTTGGAATAAAGAAATTGATTTTACACATCACTACTTGGCTATTGGACTTTATGAACTGCGCACCCCCATTTGACAAAAAAAGTAAATCTTTGATCTGGAGCAAAGTAGCGTCACACAACGGCTGGCGTTGGGGTTGGCTGCGCAGCAAATTCACTAATTGGAACTGGCGTGAGGTGCGGAACTAGAGGTCCGCTGTTGCTCCACTGGACAATTACCTTGCTTTTCTGACCGATTATCTGGGCAGGCGATTTTAACGCGGTACTGGATAGCATGTTGGATAGATCGACAAGTAGCAGAGCAGTAGTTAATCATAAAATGGTGGCGCAGATAAAATTAATGATGAACCATGCCATTCCAGTTTAGACCAAACCATATGCAAATGAGTCCCCCTGGGAACAGTCCAGCCCGAACTGCCAAGCCAGGTCCTCCCTGGACCAAAAACAAGCATCCTGGGACCGGTTTCAGGGTATCATCCCTCATCAGCCAGGCTAGCTTGACTCCAGTGGCATGGTGAACACGGAAACCGCGTCTGGGCATACCAGTCCCACTTAGGAAGACATATGCAAAAAGAACAATTGATGGATGGAATGCTGAAACAATGTCAAACAATAACTCCAGTACAGAGATCTGGGCCTAAATCCAAGCATCCTGGGACCGGTTTATGAGTCACTGGATTCACACTAGACTGGCTGATGAGGGGTGATACCCCGAAACCGGTCCCAGGATGCTTGTTTCTGGTCCATGGAGGACTTGGCTTGGCAGTTCGGGCTGGACTGTTCCCATGAGGAGCTTGGTCAAGACTGATTTGCATATGGCTGGGTCTAACCTGGGGTGGCATGGTGAGCAAAAGAACGATGGATTTAACTCAGGTCTCTTGACTGGGGGTAAATGTTTGATTTGTTACACACAACGTCCATTATTTGTGTGTCTTTCACTTTCTAAAAGTGGCATTTCTAAAACAGTAATGTTACATCCAACTTCACCAGAAAGGAGGATTTATCATTACCATTCCAAAGATAGGAAACATGAAAATGCTCTTCCACTCTGATCAGGAATTACAGATTAAATGTGAATTAACTAATTCCCAATGCTAGGCTATGAGAGGGGTAGGCCTCGTAATAGTAAAAAATGAATTTGAGTGTCTGTCATTATCAGGACATGTAAAGATTAAACACACATATCCTACCTTTTACCTACAAGGCACCCTGCCCTTATGTTTACTTAGGGCCTACTTTAGGTGTGACTTATATGTAATAAAAGGGGAGTTTGAGGCTTGGCAAGTAGTTTCAATTGGCAAGTCAAAGTGGCACACACAGGTCCTGCAATGGCGGGCCAGAGACAGGTTTGAAAGGCTACTTATGTGGGTGGCACAATCAGTGCTAAAGGCCCACTAGTAGCATTTTACTTTCAAGCCCTTGGTATATGTTACACCACTTTACAAGGGACTTACTAGTAAATCAAATATGTCAATCAGGTATATACCAATGGCACCATGTTTAGGGAAGAGAGAACATGCACTTTAGCACTGGTTAGAAGAGGTAAAGTTCTCAGAGTCCTAAAGCCAACAAAAAGAAGGTCAGAAAATGACTAGGAAAAAGGCAAAAAGTTTGGGTTGACCCTTAAGAGAAGGGAAACTTCCATCACAGGGCAAACAAAACAAAGTAGTATAATTAGATATTCTGTGGGCATGAAAAGTTGGTGGAGTTCCCTTCTCTTGATTAGCTGACCAACAGACAACACAGACTGTTCCATCTCAGAGTTGAAAACAATTTTTCCAAACAATGCTACATCGGTTCTGATTTTTTCACACAGGACTCTTTCAGTGGGTATGGAGGACACACATTTATTCTGTTGAGTCACCTGAGTGTAGGGGTGCAAGATGTGCAAGGTTTCTAGGAGTTTAGGGTCAATATCTGCATCAATATGGAAGAGGTGTGGTGGAACAGCCAGGGCGGCTGACTCCGGAACACGGGGGCTCATGGTTCGATCCCCGGCGCCGGCAGCAGGTTAGCCATGTGACTCTGGGCAATAGCTCGCTTAATCTTCCCGATGGCCCCCAGAGCCGGGACACCTCGCCTGAGGTAGCTGCGTGCTTTACAAATGCTGGTTATTATTATTATTATACCAAAACAATTCATTAAGTTACATTAAACGAGTTTATAGACTCTTCATTTAGTGAACTCTAAGATCTACAGCTAAATGAAACGTTTTGATTTTGTCCACCCACAGGAATCTATCACTGGGTACAGGATACCTTTGCTACTTAAAGGATCATGAGGAGACCTTTCAAAATATATACATGACTGTGTTTCTCTACGTGATCTTCTTTAGGCCTCCCTGATACAGAAAAACAGTAACATAAAAAGCAGGCAGACTGTAGGAATATGAAACATACATAGCTTGAACAGAAACCCTAACAGCATTTACACAAAGTCAATAGCCCCTCAATAATAGTTTGCTGTATATATGTAACCTGCAGCTTTCTTGTTCATTTTGGAACAACCAATGGCCGGCCATTAAAAATAACATCCAAATATATATATTGAGATTCTGCCCACCACAAGAAAATCATTGGTGTGTGGATTGGATTAAGCAAAATAAATGGGGTCCTTGTGTTTTGCACTGAATTACTAATTAACTGGTATGCACACACTGTAATCGGTGAATATGTGCAGGTCTATACACTGAAATGCATTTGGAAATCCATGCATCTGCTATATTTGGATGTTTGCGCTGGTGTGCATCTTTATGCATGGTAAGTTGGACCGAAGGGTTAATGTGCGGGTGTGTTAATCAGTGTGAATTTATTTTCAGGTACACAATATAACTAGGGGAATGTAAAGATTGTGTAATTTACTGTAGCATAATTATGCAAAATTACTCAAAATTACCTGTAATTACAGGAACTGCACTCAGGTAAAAGTTCAACTTGAAAATGAAATTTTGAGTTGATTTACAGTTTGCCTTGCTGCTTGTGTACGGATTTGTAGTTTTGGGCTAAAAAAATTATCCGAATGGACTGCAATGGTAACAAATATACCTGAAAAGCCACTCACGTCCAAAAATTGCCCAAATGGTACATCTTGCGTTAAAATTTATCCCCGAAACCTCCAAAATTACGCAATGTAGCATAATGGCATAATCTTGTAAAATTTGCAGAAACTTTGCGAGCATAACTAAAATGTTGCCCTAGCCTAAATTATTTCTAGGTTTGTACATTTGTGCTTGTTGGGGACTTTGGATGTGTCCTCCCGTCTTTGCCTGGACTTTAATTGTCAGTGATTTTTTTTTTTTATTGTATAACACATAAGCTTTGCTGTCTGAAGAAAGATTGGTGAAAAAGTGTGTGTTTAACTTTTGCAATTGGATAATATGTTGACAGAAATGTTGTCCTCGTTATTCTGATACTTCTGAAATGGAACCTCATTTCATCAAAGAATTTGGCTTAATTTCTGCTTACCTACTATATATCAGTTAGTCATAGGGGTCTGAAAACAACAATTAACTGATTCAGTGAAAGTTGGGAATTTATTGTGTGCAATAGGTCATTACAATTAAAGGCATGAGCTTATTCCGTGACGGAAGACACTATTGAAAGTATTTGAGAATTTGTTAGAGGAGATTGATTAAAAAAGTCAATCTTTACTCTTTTTCTTCCACGCAGTGACATCAGAACTAAACTGTGAAAGGTTCACACAATAAGAGCGGAAATGACTGAATTGCTGTAATACTGGTTTGTATGAAAAATCCAACGAGTGGCAGTCGTAAAACCAGTGATAAATTGTAGAATGCCAAAATATTCCGTACCATCAGCTACTCTGCTGTCAATATATCAGACAGGTGTTAACACATCAAGATCTGCAGACTATCTCACACTATTGCCAAAGCACTGCCCTCCATTCACAAACCGAAAATCACCTCAACACCCGGTCACCCTTTGTGTTCACTCAACACCTGGACACCCTCTGTGTCTCTACAACTGTGGCGTTGTGACTCCGTTGTGGAGTCCGACGCTAATCAGGGAAGGCCCTGACCAACTCCGCTGCGCTGGCAAGGATGAAGCAGATACAAGAGGTGCTGGATCACAGCCCTCGCCGTGCATGGCTCCGTCGTCACGTCCGGTGGGCTTCCTTTTATTACTTAGGTCACGTGGGGGGCAGCGCGTACCATCCTCATGAGAAGAGATGGGAGAAAACTACGCAACAGCCCCCTCCCCCCCCCCCACCCATGACTGGAAGCACAATGGGTCTTCCGTGTCGCACCTGTTGCATCACAGTGGCGAAATTACACTCCTCCCCAAAACAGATTCCAAAACCAAAGTGCAAAATGCATTACTGAATATACACAACATTAGGGGTACCAAAACCCGCAGGAACCATGGCCCTTTAGCACCAACTTTATTATCCCCAAAACAGGCCTAGCCATATAACAAAATGGAAACGTCTTACATGAAATGGTCTCTCAGTCTGCAGGACGGCTCAGGATTCTGTCGAAGACCATATCGGGTGCAGGAACGACGCTCCGACAGGCTGTTAGAGGGCAACTTCGGGGAATCTCCCATCACGGGAGTGGTGTCCTCCGGAAGTTCTGGATCAGGTGCGGTAGTCACAGGTGAGTCATTTTCAGAACGGTCCCACTCACCCGGGTCTCGAGTGTCACTCAACGCGGTGCGACTGACCCCCAAGTGCACGGATGGCTCCCGCTGAGGGTGGAACCTCTTGAAGGAGGACACATTCCTGGTGACAGTCTCTTGACCTCGCTGGGCGGTGAGTCTCGTACCCTTCTGATGAACGATGACCCATGGTTCTCGCTCAAAATGCAGGTGAAACTTGCTGCAGGCGTTGTGATTCTGTATCAACACGACGCCGCCCACTTTGAGGCCAGACGGCCGTGCTCCCCGCCGGTGACTCGCCTGATCGTTCCGACACAGACGACGAGCCTTGACTTGACCTTCACCCAGCTCATCAGGTTGCCACAGCGGATGAAGCAGGATGGAATCCACTACTACTCGGCCCATGGACAGATGCCCCGGGCGCTCTTCGAGTTGTTGAGTGGGGGGTTTGGTGGTATACCCGAAGAAAAGAGATGGCCAGCTAAAGAGATTGCTGGCGGGCATGTGCAATGCGAATGTTTAATGTTCGCATAAACCTCTCTGCTTCATCATTGGCTTGGGATCATATGGGCGTGACTCTCTTATGAGTGACACTGACCGAGGACAAGTCACTAGCCAGTTCCTGGCTCTGGAAGGGGGGACCGTTGTCTGTTCTCAGTTCATCTATTAGCCCATGGGTGGCCATCACCTTTTCTAACTTGGGGATCACGTCACCGGCACTCAAAGACGGGATCATTTCTACTTCAGGATATTTGATGTGGTCATCTATTAGCACAAAGAGGTACTTCTCATCCGGGAGACTCCCAAAGTCAAGGCTGACACACGACCACGGACGGCACGGTCTAAGTTCCGTTATCACTGGAGCAGGTGGGCTGGGCTCACCAGTGTCTTGACACCACTCGCAGGATCTCACCGCCTCCTCCCCCTTCTCGTCCTTGAGAGGAAACAACACCTTGGTTCTCAGACGACTCTTCGTTTTCACCATGCCCTGGTGTCCAGCATGGGTGAGTTGTATCACTCTGTTGGTCAGGACTGTGGGGATAACCAGGCGATGGCTTCTGAGAAGGCATCCCATTGCGTCTTCATTCAACTCCTGTCGAACGTGATAGAAACTTTCCATTATCTGTCGGGCCTCCGGTGTGAGGGCACTCCATCTTGGCCTTCTGCCATTGGTTGAGTCTCAGGATAGTCAATGCCCTTTGGACGCATTCGTCTCGGCGAGTTTCTTCTCGCAGGACCTCCATGGACAGCGGAAGGGGACATGATCGGGCCATCACGTAGGGGACATATTCCTCTGTGTCTTCAGCTTCTGCGTCTTCCTCCTGCATGGCTGCGCGGGGGTGACGCAACAAGTAGTCTGCAGGATTTTGCGACCCAGGATGGTACTCGACTCGATAGTTATACTCCTGTAACTGGAGCATCCACTTTTCGATCCTAGGGGGTGGCTTGGTGGCGGTGCCGGCAAATTGTGGTAGAAGAGGCTTGTGGTCGGTCGCCACAACAAAAGGGTGTCCATACACCTATAAGTGGTAGTGTCGACAGCCCCAATGAATGGCGATGGCCTCTTTCTCAATCTGAGAGTACCTCTGCTCCATGTCAGTTAAGAGGCGGCTGGCAAAAGCCACCGGAGTCCAGTCTTCCTCTTCCTTGCCTCTCTGCAGTAGGACGGCACCCAATCCCTTCGGCCAGCGTCCAAGGCAATCATGGTGTTCTTCAGGGGGTGTAAGTAGGCCAAGGTGGTGTTGGAGGATAGAGCATCCTTGATCGCCTAAAACGCTGCTTCTTGCTCTGGGCCCCAGGACCAAGGGACGGACCCCTTGGCGAGCTCTCGTAAGAGCTGGGTGAGAGTGGTGAGGTCTCTGATAAACCGGCTACAATAATTGACCATCCCCAGAAAGCTTCGGATCTCCGTCACGGTGGTAGGAGCGGGCACCCCCTTTATGTCTCTCACCTTCTCGGGGTCCGGGGTCATGCCTGAGGCCGAAAAGACTTATCCAAAGAACTGGAGCTTCTGTTTGAGGAACTCGCATTTGTTTCGGTGTAGGGTGAGTCCCGCCTCTTGAATCCTTTGGAGCACTTTGGTCAGTCGAGCATTGTGCTCAGCGATGGTTTTGGCGTGAATGAGGATGTCGTCACTGACGTTCACGACTCCGGCTAGGTCCATCAGCAGTTCCTGAATGGTGTTTTGAAACACCTCGGCGGCGCTTGACAAACCGCAACCGAGACAGGTGTACCTCCTCAGGCCCACATGGGTGGAGAAGGTCGTAATATATCTCGACTTTTCATCGAGCACTAACTGCTGGTATCCCGACCGGAGGTCAAGTTTCGAGAACCAACACGCTCCACTCAGTTCCCCTATCAGATCGTCTATCGTGGGCGTCAGGTGTCTTTCTTTCTTTATGGTGGCGTTAGGCAGCCGCATATCGACACAGATCCTCACCTCTCCTGGCTGCTTCGGTTTCCGGGTGACTATGATGGGGGAGACCCATGGTGTTGTTCCCGTCACTTTCTCGATTATCCCAGTGGCCTCCAGCTTGGTCAGTTCCTTCTCCACCAAGGGCCTCAGATGGAAGGCGATGCACCTGTGTCGCAGGGCTACTGGTTGTACCGTGGGGTCTATGTGTAAGTGTATTTCCTTCCCCTTCAATTTCCCCGATACCCTTGAAGACCACCAGGAATTTGGCCAGGATGTGCTGTACGGTCTCCTGGTGTATTCCAAAAGCGAAAGTAACGATCCTGAGGTCTACCGCCGCTCAACATCCTAGCAGCATGCCATGCCCTTTCTCTGTGACATAGATCTGGGACACTATGGAGTTGGAACCATACAAGACGTTTGTTTTGAATTTCCCTCGCATTAATAGCAGCTGATCCTGGCAGTAGGCGAACACTTTAATGGTTGCGGCGTTCAGGGGTGGAGCTGGCTTCAGAGTCTCATAGGCCTCAACCAACATTATCTTGATGGTCTCTCCAGTGTCCACGACAGCTGTGGTATCTTGTTCTCCCACTCGCACCTAGCATTTTAGGAAGCGATGCGATGATTGAGCAGCCGTGCCTATGGTGAAGGTCGAATGGACGGTATGCTCTTCTGCTTCCTCGTCGTCCATGTCGCTGTTTCCACTCCTGACTTCAGGGATCATGTGGATGGTGGGCCGGGGGCCACAACTTCTTCTGCATCGGCATGCTCACAAGAAGTGGTTCATCTTGCCGTATCCTGTGCACCTTTTTCCCTGCGCCGGGCATTCCGCCGGACAGTGGGGGCTTCCTCCACAGTATCCGCACATCCAGACATTCGCGTTATCCTTCCTGTTGGGTTTGATTACAGGATGGGGTGTGACGGCATTGACCGGCTCTGTCTTCACCGGGACGTGTAGAGCAGCTTCCATGTGGGCAGCTCGGGCCCGCGACAGCTCCTTGGTCCGACCTGGCGTCAGAATGTCTGTGAGTGGCTTTCCGGACTCTTCCAGTATTCTCTCTCGGAACTTGGCAGAGGCGCATCCTTGTATGAGCTGCCCTCGTATCTCCTCCCTTTCATCGTGAAACCCGCAGGTGCTTGCATGGTCTTTGAGGCGAGCGTGAAACGCATCTATTGACTCCTCCGCTTGTTGGCGTGCCTGACGAAAAACGAAGCATTCGTAGTCTTGATTCGCCATAGACTCAAAGTGTGCTGAGAGAGCGGCAATGAGTGTAAGATGAGTCTTGGGGGCTGCTTCCGTGATGGATTTTGAAATCTTGTAAATGTCCTTACCCCCTAGGTGTAGGAGCATGGCTCTCTTCTGGTCATTGGCTACCTTTGTGGCTTCAAAGAACATAAGTATTCTCTCTACCCATTCATTCCATCTGGGCGCCTGTGCTGAGGGAGCCCCCTCAACTTGGAACGGTTCAATGGGCGATATGGTGGCCATGATTCGCCCTCCGTCCACACCTCAGGCGCCTTCGTCGTCTGTCTGTTCTGCCGGCGCTGCTCTCTCTCTCTCACGTCCTGCTGCGTGTTCCCCTGTCCCTATGGTGTCTGGGTCCAGGCCATGTGTTTGCTCTCGGGTGGGAGTAGGGCTGAGTGCACCAGTAGTGGTGGTGCTGTTCTGTTGTCCTCCACCCGTGTCCACGGGTGGCCAACTTTGTTGGGCTGCGGGCACCTGCTGTCAGAAGTAGCAATTAGGTCGCTGGCACCTCCTCAGAGATATGAGAGGGGCCCTTGACTCGGTAGGGCGGGGCACGTGCATCGCTGACACTCACCTCACCAGTTCATGGCACTATGCCCCCTTGTGGTGTAATGCGGGCAGTGCTCCTGCTTCAGCCATGCAACCCTGTGGATTGCTCCTTGCCGTTTCGCCTAACTGTTCATCATGGGCCCCCTCATGTGACAGCGGTCCCACAGGAGGTCGTCTGCTCCCTCTCAGGTGCCGTGGCATGAGCACTGCGTGAGTTAGACGTGCACATGCGGCCGCCACAGAGCCGACACGGTGGTGTATAGCGACCACCCTCGTTGCCAATGTGGCATCGTGACTTCATTCTGGAGTCCGACGCTAATCAGGGAAGGCCCTGACCAACTCCTCTGTGCCACGCTGGTAAGGATGACGCAGTCACAGGAGTTGCTGGATCACAGCCCTCGCCGTGCATAACTCAGTCGTCACGTCCGGCGGGCTTCCTTTTATTACTTGGGTCACGTGGGGGGCAGCGCGTACCATCCTCATGAGAAGAGAGGGGAGATAAGAGAAAACTACGCAACAGCCTCCCCCCCATGACTGGATGCACAATGGGTCTTCCGTGTCGCACCTGTTCCATCACAGTGGCGACATTACAACAACAATGCCGTTTTCATCCCAGGACTGCCTCCCCTAGAACACTTTCCTTCTTCATCTGAAGAGCAGCACCTTTTCTGTGCACCTTTGAAATGCCCTCAACGACCAGTTTGTTTCAACTGAGTGTGCTCCCTGTCTCCACTGTTCCTGCCAGACAATGGCACCTGAACAGGTAAGCAGCAGATGAATTGCAAAAACTCTTCTCGTTTTTTAGGTCGAGCATTCGAGACCTCTTGTATATAGCAGATTGATGAAGGTTGCTGCGCAGCCGAAACGCGTCTCTCTGTCGCAGGGTCGGGGGAGACCCAAGAAAATAAATATTGCCACATCTTGACAGCCTTGTGTACGTGCCTTCTTCACATGGAGTTGGATTTGGTGTTCATACTTATATGTGTATGTACTTTGTGGGCTCTGGAGATCAGCCCTAGGATTTGTCTACTTCCGCTTAGGGACTTTTTTTTGTTCAACTGCCTCTATTTAACTGTATAGATAGAAAACGACCAGCAGAGGTCAGTAAAATAACAGAATCACTTTACCATTCTCTAGATTCCACTCCATAGAACTTGTCTTCCACAAGCACCCATAGACAATAATATTGTTTTCAAATCCTGTATTTTGAGTGATATGACCACCGAAAGCCCTGATTTTATATTAAACAGAGCTTTGGACTATATCATTTCCCGCTGAAAGACAATATTTCTCTCCATGTGTTCCCATACCTGGCGTATCACGCAGTTTGGTGCTTCTTTTCCCTCCATGTTAAAGAACAGTAGATGTTTCAGCACCCAGACTAATGTGCTGCATAGCTAAATACATATAAGGTCCCAAAGGCGAGACCGATTGCATTGCACATGCTTGTTTAAAATACTCTGCATAACAAGATATCGCCTCCAATATCATGTTTGCTACAATAAATCACTATTTTCTCAAGTACAGTTAACCTGAATTTAGCCGTTCAATTGGAGCTAACTGTCAAGTAAATGAGTTTTAAAAATTCACAGAAAAGGTTCTGAATTAGTATTCTGTGAAATCTGGGACAAGGCTGGATGTCAAGTCTCATGTTTTAGTTTATGCTCCAAAGTTTAAGGCAGCCGCCAGCCAAACCTTTCAAGAAAATGTACAAAAAAAAGCAGAAGTCTGTGAAGAGGTATGGGGGAGAGCCTTAGGCATAGCAGAATAAAACCAGACTTCTTCAGGGACAGCCCATCCAAAATCTTAGCAGAAAGCAATGCAATTAACATTCCACCCCAAGATTGTTTTAATATAGCATTAGAATAGATGTTTTGTCCTAAAGCAAACAAAAGTTGCTGATTTCTGCAAAAAAAAAAAAAAAGTAGTCCTCGATGAGTGAAGCAAAAATTAGTCCGTACTGAGTAAAGTAATTATTTCAGCATAGGAAGAACCAGAATATAAATGATGCAGCATTGTAACAGTCATAATATGAGAAAATGTCAAAAAAGGAAAACTTAAAAAATGAGGACAGGTTCCAATTATACAAAGAAAGGGCGCTATGCAGAAAAGGAAATGTCATTAACTCTCCTTGATGAAATATTGGTTACATGAAAATACATTTTTGGACGTTGAGAACTTCATGACTGACGTCATAAACATGCTTCAGGACAACCCGGCCTCTGGCAGCATGAAGTCAGGAGTAGTGGTGACAGTGGCCACTTAGAAGGGATTAGCCTCCGGGAAGGGGACAGGAAACACTAGCAACACAGAGTATCTTTCAGAGCGTCCCCTTTAAAGTGGAAATCTCAAATTGTGTTGTCAGGAACAGCAACCAGCGACTCTCAGAACGACTCACAGCAGTTGCAGAAATTTAAGATTGCCTTTGTTTCCTTTTCTGAAGGACTGGGACAAGGTGCTGAGGCTTGCCAGTACCGTAGTGTATCCGGGCACGTACAGTCTGAAAGTCTAAAGCAGGGGCCACTTTCATACACTTTCCTTTTATTATTTTCCTTCTCACAGCAAGAGCAGAATGCAAACTTTGAATATCTCCTCTATTACACCCCCTAAGGAGTTTGGCTATCAAAGTGACAAAGTGGCAACAAGCATTGGCATAGCCAATAGGTCTCGCCTTTGGGACATTATAAGTGTTTAGCCATGCAACAGTTGATGTTGCACCAAGGATATTGTGCTGCATAATTAAATACTTATAAGGTCCCAAAGGCGAGACCTATTGGCTATGCCAATGCTGGTTGTAGAATGTCTTCACTCAGCTGCAGAGTATTTACCGCTTACCACCGTTTATGAACGGTTTCGTGTCTTATGTGTATGAAACAGGAGGGGATCTAAACAACATTAGGCCCCTAAGTCTACTGTAGTGGGGCTGCCAGTTAAGTGCGAATAGAGTGTTCTCTCTGTTCACCCGATTGAGGCTCACCTTTCTGTCAACAAATAAAAACAAACAATGCAAGTATTAATTCATCTAAGATTGAATCTTTTACAAGGGACAAACTTCGAATTTGCTAGAACGTTTTATAGAATTGTTTAACTTCACACATAAGGGAAAATAATGCGGTATACAGCCAGGAAGCACGGCCCTAAATTTCACGCACAGCTAAATTGTCTTGTATTGTAATTGCATTTATATAGCGCACACAACCCTTGACGAGGCGCTGAAGCGCTTACTGTGTGACCCTGGGTGCATCATTATTTCCGCGTGTCTTGGTTCCTTTTCCTCCGGGCACCACTGTAGACATGAGTGTAATATTAGCAGGTGCCACGAGGTCCCTGTGCCTCCCCCGGGGCAGTGTGCTTGCATCATGGCCTGCTAAGCACCAGGTCCCAGGAGCACATTGTCTTGTGGCTGGTGAGAAAGACCCCTGTGTCCTCGGGGTCGAGTCTCGAGCGCCCCTGGTCAGCAGCACCCCTCCCAGGCTGTGAAATGCAAAGGTGCACGTGCAGTTCGGTGTAAGTCGGGGAGGAAGCAGCCTATGGGTGCCCCAGCCTGAGTCTGCCATTTGCATTCAATTGTCACTCGACTTCCTCTGTGGGTTTTACATTTCCCTGCTTCGGGGCATGTCTGAGGAGTCGAACTCTATTGTATGGAGAAGAGACTCAGTCCAGGCTCCTGTTAATGTCTTAGGGTGATTCAGAGAAGAATAAAATATACAAATTAAACATTCCACACGCTTTGCTGCTATCAGTCATTGGGCAACTGCTCTCAAAGCGGCCCCTCCTACAACAGTTCACTGCCTCCGCCAATAGTGGGACCACATACAACAGAGGCGCAATCATCAGCAGCAGAAGCGAAGTGGGCGCCGCCACGATCAAGATGAACGCTTGACTGACTACAGCTTAGAGAGACAGCGCATGCGCTGCCTAAGCTCGACTTTTAAAAACAACTTGGCACCATCCTGCCGGAACTAAATTGTGGGCAATTTAGATGGGTTGGGGGGAGGTGGAAGATGTTTGTCATCGGAAGCAAGTCACTGATTTGATGTAAACCAGCCAGCGTAGCCAGTGACGGACCTGTGCAAAGCCCCCCCTTGCCTCATTTTGCAACAAGGGCGGCAAGATTATCGGGTTTCAAGTCCCAATCAAAACAAGGGAGGGCGAGGGTGAGACAGGCAGAGGAAGGGAAAGTAGAGAAATATAAACAAGCGTGCGCGGCCACGCTAATTGGAAACAGATGGCCCCTGCGCGCCGCTGCTCGCTCCCACAAGGTGGATGCCGCCACAAGCACGAGTGTGAGGAAAAGTGCAGACCGATTCCAAAAGGTCCTCTCCAAGAGCAACGCATGCGCGCTGCGCTAGGCTCGACCTAAAAAGGGGATGCTGTTTACCAAGAAGCCAAGCTCCAGCAAGGGCCGGAGATTGTTGCCACGCTACTCCCTCCAGGACGTTGAGCTTCCTGTCTGGGTCTTATCATTTTTAGGTCGAGCTAGACAGTGCATGCACTGTCTCTTTGAGACCTGCTGTAATCAGTCTGTTGGCATCAAGTACATCCCCTTTTTTGCAAATGCTTTTCATTTGTCCATGTCACTGTCCTTTAAAAATCCCTGCTTGCTAGTGGTCAGTCCTGCCTCTTTGTCCCTCCTTTCTCTCTTCTGTTCCTCCCACAGAGCAGGGACCTAGTACTGTCTCATTCCGCTATGGTTCTTTATCTGTTCTATGAGGGACTATATTTTCCTTGGTTTCCTGCTCTTTTCCTGTTTGTCTGGGTTCAGATTCAGTGCCCTAGTTTCTTACATTTACATGTAGCATTCTTCCTCCCACCTCCTCTTAATGCCATGAAGATCTCCAAGTTCCACTTGATAAATGCTTCTAAACTACTTGTTTTCCTCTCCAGCGCTACCCAATTACTGAATGGCTCAGCCGCTGCTCAAGCCTGGTGTGCCTGGGTCAGTTTCACGCTCCGATCGAGCGTGCACTCCACCTTTCCCCCGGGGCACAAGCAGGGACCCACTTGCGGGCTCCCATGTTCTTTGTGCATTTTCTGGTGCCCCCGGGGCCAAAGCAGGCTTCCACATCAGTGGTGCGGAGGGATTTCCCTTACAGACTTGGTTTCCGTGTTTAAAAGCACAACATTCTTTAAGGGTTCCGGTGTGCTTGCTATCTAATGTGGACTTGGCATTTCAGCACGCCGTAAGCATGGTTGTATTACTAAGGTAAAATGCGTCTGAAATAAGAGTTGGGGCGTTTAACTCAAACTGAAAGTGGACTTTGTTTACCTCGCTCTAGGAGTATTTATTTGAAGTGCACAATATTTCCTGTTGCTTTGAAAATGTCGGGATTGTGAAGTCAGCAGTCTCGGGCTCGGCCATGAAATGACCAATTTGTAATTAATAACCAATAACTGTGAGTGTTAAATCAGCCAATAAGAAAAAAGAATTTTAAGCCAATGAGCTAGTAAAACGCAGTCTCCTGGGGAGGAGCCTCAAGCCAGATCCGGTTGGTTCCTTCGTGCTGAAATGAAACACAGGGAGAAGGCACAGTCTGCTGTGTAAGGGTACTTAAAGTATTTTAACTTTTATACTCTCACCCGTAATAATCTTGATTGCGTGAACGGCTCACACTCCTGAAAGCGCACTTTGAATTCTTGAGACGCAGCTACCGCTGACAGCGTTATTTGAAAGCCAGGGTGCACGCCACATCCACACATCCTCATATTTCAGCGCAGTGGTGAAAAGTGATTTCCCCAAATACCCGACACTCTGGCACATGCATCAACAATGCCATTTGCGATTCCTTATTAGCGAAAAATAAGGATTCGCTAATAAGGAATAGCAAAAGGCTATGCATGTAGAAATCGCTTTAAAAATAGCGATTTCTAAACATTTCTTAATTGCGACTCGCAAATTGCGAGTCGCAATTAAGGAATACCTCCCCATTCATTCCATGGGAAGACATTCTCAATTTGCGATTCTCAATTAGAGAATCGTAAATTGAGAATGCATTCAAAGGTGCCAGGGTGTCAAATAGACACCCTGTTGCACCCCTGAAATCTGCATATGAGTACATCTTGCACACACACATGCCCCAAGGGCATGTGTGTGTGTAAAATGGAACTTTGAAAATGCACTTTAGTGCATTTTTCAAACTTTTGTAAATTACCATGAAGTTCAACTTCATGGTAATTTGCTCCTCCTATTAGCGAAAAGGCTAGTTTTTTTACTTTAATGCATTGCATTTAAGGAATCTCAATTTGCGATTCCTTAAATGCAATGGCACTTATGTAATCGCAATTTAGAGATTACTTAAATTGCGATTTTTGCATTTGGGATGATGCATCCCAAATGCAAAAATACTGGTCGCAAAGGGGCAGCTTCTGAGAATCTGCCCGTTTGTGACCGGTTTTTGCTTTGATGCATGTGGGCCACTGTGACTAGTTCCAGCACCCACATGGCCGCCTATTTCATTATTCTGCTCTTCTCTCCGTCCAAATTCTCCAAGTGCAGACGGTGTTTCACGGCCTTCCTCCAGGGGCACGCAGTGATTTTTTTAAAGGATCTTGACTATTTTAACCAGCACCATTGTGCTTTCTGGGACTTGTAGTTTCCCAGTTAGACTTGAAACCATCAGTATGGCAAAGACTGTATGCCAAAAAGCGAAAATAGGCAAATAGTGGCACACGATATATGCCGAATTTCCGTTGCCACAAAAAAGGATTGCAGCTCAATCACAATCCGAATTAAGGACGCCACCACGCAAGATGCTTCCCGTAGTCTTCAAGTCCTGAAACTGGCTGCTATGTATATAAACAGAGCATTGCCCATTCCTCGACTCCTTCCACAGCCCTCCCAAATTCCATGCATTAGTGTGCCATCACCAAACTCTATTTCATTTGTCAAGCATTTGTAGCTCCCTTATCACCCTGTGGAGGCGCGCTCACCAAGGAGCTGCATTTAAGCGGGGAGCGCGCTCTCAGTGAGTGTGTCCGGTGTGCTGCCAGCTGTCTGAAATGCACTGTGCGTCCTGTTGAATAAATTACAAATCAACAGAACTGTGTGTTACTTATTGGCGTCAGGGCTTTCAGCTGAGCTCAGCCTCTTGCTGCAGCATACTATATGGTCTTAGTGCCTGAAGTGGTGTAAATAAATACAGTGATGACCCAGCAACGTCACATGGATCCTCAGGTGGCGCCTTACCCTGCTGCGATCAGACCAGTGTGTCTAATTGGTCCCTTTAGACACGGAGACAGCATTGAGCTGCTTGCAGCTTGGAGTGATGTGCAAGAAGATGCCCTGTGATCAGGTGCATTTCGCCCAGTACAATCCTGATGGGGGGCTGGACTGCACGTTGTCCCTGTCTAACAACGCCCAGCCTCTAGACTGCCTAGTAAGTTACGAGACAGCTCACGAACATATCTACTCACGAGCTCGAGTGCAACCAGCTGTGATATAGGCCTCCACCCGTGGCCTGCAGGGGGCTAAATGTATGCCACCACTGAACTCCTCCCTGCTATAATCTCCCGATAAGGTAAATAGACCATCACTTGGGCAAATCTATTTTATTTTTCTTCTCTTTGTATGAGTGCTGTAAAATAATTAAAAACAACTTTTATAATACACTGCAAATGTTCTCAAACCCTAGAGTGTGCAGAAAGTGGTCACGAACATCCTCTACTTTGCAGTGAGCTGTACATACTCAAAGTGGGGTCTCTGCCTATAATAACAGCGTTTGAGTACATTGCCTTATGCGCTGATGGGCATTTTAATGGAAAAATAGTGAAAATAAAATCCTCATTCAGTAATGGAAAAGCACTTACCAATCCAATTAGTAACAAAACAGACAAATTCGACTGAGCTGCTAACAAACAGTTTTCATAATACTTCATGCCATTGATAATGACTGTTACTCTAAAGTGAGCTCTGGAACATGGGCCTCAAAGTGCACAGCAAGATTAAAGCAGCATCTTGATGATCCTCATTTTCTAAGATGATAAGTACTGTGGAGTAGTTTTAATACAGGATACTTGTTTATATGTGTAGTTAAGGATTGCAATGAAAGGCACTGCCTTCCAGAGCCAGTTTCTGTGGCGACTTATATTAACATATTGTCACAGTACGGGAGCAGTCGGCCATTAACACATTGTGAACAAGTCTCCGGCTTTGATGGGCATGCAGCATTCTAGAACATTCACAGATATGTGAGGAATAAAGCCAAATGCTAAAAGACTTTCATAGCCTGCAAGGCTCCATTGTGTTTATAACTTCATCCTTTATCAGTTTTCCTACACACAAGCAGCCCAGTTAAAACAGTCACAGGCTTCAGATTCTAGAGTCTAGATTGCCAGTTAAAACAGTTGCTATGTCGGCTTCTCTTTTTAGGCTGCGGTTGTTTCCTATTTCGAAGCTAATAAGTTTGCATATATATAACTGCTGTGAAGTCCAGTGCGGCACAACAGGAACTGGGCCCGGTGGGGAAAAAGCCATCACGCTAATCTGAGTGCGTCCAAGTTTAAGACCTTGAGAGCGAGGCAGAGTCTCTACTCTGTCCCATATCGGTGTGTGCATGTTGTCATTCAGGTTGCCAGCTTTTAAAGGAGGCGTGTCCTTTTCAGTTTTCAAGGACTTCAGACGTGTGATTTTGTTCAGCAGTAGAGGTCAAATACATATTTTTGCTTACCTTTCTGAAAAATGTACAGTGCCTATCAGTGAATGGATATGGTGCTTTCCTGTATATTTGAGCTGTGGGCAAACCAGAAAAGGAAAATTCCATTGAGCTGTAATGATACTTATTAAAAAACAAAAAATGTTTGCGGCTATCAATCTGAAACTATGATTCTGAGATAAATATGTACCTCTTTGGACAGGATGTTGGTCAGTGTACGCCACTGTGCCTTTTTCACATTTCTGTTGATATTAGTTGTAATGTTATTGAAGCCAAACATTTGTCCACTAATTTCTCCCACTACATGTAATGAAGTAATGTAGCTTCTTGTTTTGTTTTCTTTTGGCTTAGTGACATTTATCTTTGAATTTTATATTTGCACCTGTCATCAAAGAGTCATGATGGTTCTATTGTAAAATATTAACACTTCCCCAAAGAAGAAATACTATAGATTTTAAAAGCCCACTTTGACTATGTGATTTGCACAATATGATAGATTCCTGGGGAAAAAGTTATCACTGTGTCATCCGTTCAGCACAATTTGGTCATATTATGGAAAAATGTTTTTTGCAGTAGGTAATTGATCCTATTTCTAGTCAAAATTAACTTGTTTCTATCATACCCACTTCCTTTGTCCCTGACTGCCTTTTTTAGTGGCATTAGATGATAATGTCAGTCTTGCCCTGCAGTATTGTTGTGATCCGTTCACATCCATTTTAATAAACAAACAAAAACACAAATGCACTCCACACCATTCAGTTTCACCCAGCACAATTCCACAACTAACAATTCCAAATCACATAATTCCACTCCATACCACATACATCCACTACACTCCTAACCAAAACACGTGGGTAAAAGACATTGTCAATTACAACGCCAATAGCTCAAACTCTTTCAAATGCGAGACCTATTTGCATTGCAAATGCTTGTTATTTCTTCTCTGCTCATGCTGCGTGGATTTACCTATCTTGACCTCACCGTGCAGATCTCTGATATCCAAATGGAAAAAATGTTTTTCTTGTTTGGTTTCAAAAACACAAAGATTTTATTGCGACTGTCAGTATGGCAGAGAAAATGTAAAAGGTGGAACAATGATGCCATCTGCTGGCAACATTTTAGTTCTTTCTGATTTACACTGGGAAGGCAAATTTCGGTTCGGGGTGTTTTGTCCTCACTATAAAATGAAACCACAGAAGTCTTAATCAGAAGTAGAATTCAATATATGAGGCACACTTCATCCTTTATCATGGAGAGAAGGTGGTCTCTGTGGTTTCTCATTAACCGAGGAAAGGGCGACTCCTCAGTAGCCACAGTGATACCGTGCACTTTAATACACACATTATAAGCAAGGCACAAAGAACAAGTTACTTACCTATGGTAACGCTATTCCTTGTGGATACTCTATCGAACCTTCCGAATACTTCCAGGTACCAGACTAGATCTGGAGAAAATTTCAGGAATGTTCCTGTACATTGTCGGCGGCGCTATGTGGCTCTGCAGTGACTCTGTACTGCCCCAGAATTGTGGCACATACGGGCCCACTGTGTGCTTGATGTCAGTTCACTTTTCTTTCGCTCCCTTCAACACAGATCTAGAGCTGTGCTTTAAAATGTATTGGTCTTCTGACCAGCGGCAGCTCCTCCGCTAAGGCGGAGGAGAGTCGCCCCACTGAGCTGGTCAAAAAATAAAAAATAAAATGATAACTCATTGCTATTATCTTTTTATTTTTCCATCCTTGCTCAGCGGGGTAGGAGCGGGGCTGCTCTGCTCGCAGGGCAGGGAAGGAGTGGTTTGTCCACTCCAAGTGTGCATGACGCTTTGGCCGGCCGTCTCGGGCCAGCCAAACCCTCATGCGCACTTTGCATGTTCTCCAGTAGGCTGCATTACAGCCTGGGTGGAGAACATGTCCAGGCTCCCATTCCCTGGCTAAGTGCCGAACCACGGCGCTCAAACAAATCACAACGCTGTGCAGCGTTGTGATTGGCTATTTAGAGCCTGGGAGCCAGGTGCTTCCTGCCCTGGAGTCCTGGAAGCGGGGGAAGAGGACCGAGAGTCGGCGGCAGCGGAACACAGGTAAGTGTTTACATTTTTTTTTCCATTCCCTCCCCCCTCGCCCCCAGTGACCCCCACCCCAGCCACCACTGCTTCTGACATCTTCAAATTCTGATTGGAACAGTGTGCTAGGGCATGTGTTCTCCAAAAACCACAGGATAAAACCTTGCTGAGACTGCAGGAAGCAAATGCTGGTCACGGAACTACACAAGGTCTTGTGATAGGGACACACCTTTGCATCTAACAGACATTTGGGAACGAGAGGGGAAGCTCTCCATCTTTGAACATTAGAAGAGGTCACGGTTGAAGCACAAGTCTGGCTTCAAGTCACAGGGAACGGCTCGAACTCCCAGTTGTGAGGCCGATCTCATGAAAAGCCCAGTTACTGGTTTTAGTCATTTATACACGCGCCATAAACACAAGAAACCAAGTGGGACTGAACCCCGTTCTGGTAACTGGAAGTCTGGGGAGAAGGGACAAGGCTGTCAAGATAAGGATCTTGCCCCTATGATGTCACCTAAGTCAGACCAGGTCCATCAACTGGTCCCCGAGTGCCCCAAATTTCTGGGCCATTGTCGACTCTGCAGCAATGAGCAGTTGTCCCAGAAGCCATGCTGCAATTGTTTCTAGCACTTCTGCCCCCTGTGGTACATCTTCGAGCCCAGAGAGCCCCAGGACCGCCAGTCAAACTTCCACCGGTCTGGCACCCGGGAGATTTTGAAAGGTGAGGGACTGGTAGTTAGAAGTATCCTTCAGAAACCACTCTGATTCATATTTGAGCAAGAGCCCAGCAAGAAGGCCAAAGTCACGAGAAAAATGCTGATAGAAGAAGGCAAACAAACATTAGGGACACAAATAAATTGCAAATGGTAGATGAACAAAATGAACAACCAGAGAAAGTATAAGTTGTGACATAACCTTCAGAAGTCGAAGCCTGCTTACATATGTTTAAGACAGGAAGTTACATCACAGGAAGAAAGGTAAATGCCAACTTAGTTTGGGATTTTCAGACTGCAAACCCTGTAGCCACAACCATCTTGGAGAAGGATGGATATATGGTTAGCTCCGACTATTATTGAAGGAAAATGCAATTTTCAAGTAATGGCTTGAGAAAGAAGCAGCTGATATTTGATATCCCTTTTGCCTCAGCACTTGACTGACCATTACTGGCACTCTGCACTCCATGTGACCCACAAAGCTGGACAAGGAGTGAAGGAGAACTTTCCACAGCCTACCGAGCGCATGCATCAGTGACACGCTGTCTTCGCCTCACACAAGGTGAAGTCAAAGGAACGCACCACTGCAGACGCATCCTACTCTGAATCTTCTTCTGCGATGTAACAAAGTGCATTAACAAGGAAACTGAGGTGACTGCAATCAGGGGCAAATCCTGTCTCTTTCATGTCCCTTCCATTGCCACTGCCTTTGTTAATTTTCCTTCTAGGTGATGAGATGCACGGTGACTGCTCAAACTCCTCGACTTTAGTTATATTTGTCATTCTTGTTACCTATAGTTTCAAAGCTTTTGACAGCTTCAAATTTATTGTAACACACCCTGAGGTCTCATTTGATGCGACATAAGACTGAGTTTAAGGACTGATGGTTTTGCAGCATGCATTCCTTTGGTGATTAGGAGTTTTCACAAACATCTCTGGAGTGATCTAGCATGGTAACATGGCCTAGCAAATACATAGCACCAGCTCTGACCACAATGAGTTTGAATCAATGGTGTGGCTATGGAAACTGCCTTCTGGTTTTCTAGCGTGTCTTTAAGTTCTCTCTTGTCATCATTGAAGTATTGCACTTCACACTGATGCAGTATAAGATGGGTGTACGGTAGTGAAATAAATAATTGAACCCACTTTCATTATCACTTTTGTGATAATGTGGTAATAAATCCTACTTCCAACTATGACCTGAATACACCTGTCACATCTGGTCCAACTTGCATTTGTATCTTTCATACCGAGACTGTGATTATTGTGTCTCCAAAACTCTCTTTTCTCAGTTTTCTCTTATCCTAAAAAAATTCCTCATTAAACTATCACACTCTGTGAGTATGGCATTCTGTAAGGATTTACATTATACCCTTCAATCACTGAGTATGTACTATGTGTATATAACCATGTAATAATTCATCACGTCACACAATATTTGTTTCTACTTTTACGCAAATGTATAGCATTGGTGAAATATCCAGTGTACTCCAAACATACTGTATTTTTGATGCTCAAGCTTACTCTATATAATTCTGCATTTTGGTGCTATCTTGAACTCTCTTTGTATTTACCTCTACTGCACTGTACTATGAAGCAGCGTTAGAAATGGGTCTCTCTAGTTGGCAGAGGTAGGTACCTTTGTCCAAATAGGGACCCTTGCTTCTAGTTAGGGTAAGGGGGATACATACTTTAGATAAACCCTGCTCACCCCCTGGGTAGCTTGGCACGAGCAGACAGACTTATCCCAAAGGCAAAGTGTAAAGTATTTGTACTCAAAACACACAGTAATAAAGTGATAACACCACAAATGGACACCACACCAGTTTAGAAAAAGAAAGTATCTTTATCTAAACTCAACAAGACCAAAACGACAAAAATCCAACATCCATGTAATAAGAATATGACTTTAAAAAGGTTTCAAACAACTTGGTCCATAGAAAACTGTGGATGCGTGATTTCTCACGAAGTACCTGTAGATGCGTCAAAATTCACAAGGCCAAACAGCTGCAGAGATGGGAAGCGCAGAGAAACAAAGAGATGCGTCAGTTCCTGAGACCATGGGGAGGCGATGTGACAGTTCCGCTGCACGCAGGAGAAGTGATGCGTCGAATCCGGTCTGTAGGCGGAAGTGATGCGTCGATTCTAAGATGGTTCTGGTCCACAGGTGATTAGTCAGGAAAACTTGCTGCACAGGTACGATGCGTGGAAATCCGGGACGCGTCAGCGATCGATGCGGCGGAGTCGAGTGGCGCTGCGTCGGTTTCTTCAGCCGCGATCCCTCGATGCGTCAGTTTTTGCGGCGGCGACAGACGCTGCGCCAATTCGGCAGCAGAGCGGCGATGCATGGAGATTCTTCTCACACAGCTGTGCTGCGTCGGAAAAACAGCCGCAAGAAGAGCGATGCGTCGATTTCTTCCAGCCCCCACCAGCAGGCACAACCTCCAGAGGCCCAGAACTGGAACAGGCACCTCCTTGCAGGTGAGAACTCTCAGAAGCAGAGTTCGATGGGAGCTGGGGGTGAAGTCTTTTGTCCCTGAGACTTTAGAACAGGAGTACAGCACACACAGGCCCTTGGAGATCTTCTTCAAGCAGGTTCAAAGCAAAGTTCCAGTCTTTGTCCTTTCCTTGGCAGAAACAGGAACTGCAGACCAACCCCACACAGCAAAGGGGCAGTACTCCTCCTCACAGCTCTTCTCCTTGGCAAAGGTTCTTCTTGAGTCCAGAAGTAATTTAAAGTTCTGGGTTTTAGGTCTAATACTTATACCCCAAAATGTCTCTGTTCTCTTTGTGCAAGGGTCTCTGAGCCCAGTCCAAACCAGTTCTGTCCTCACTGGTGCAGTATGACCACAGAGGGTGGAGACAGCATTGTGCAAGGGAGACAGCCACTATTCAGGTGCAAGGAAATCTCCTCCCACTACTCTAAATTCAGCCAAGGTCTATCCTGCTCAACTCCGAGTCATCCAGGAAGGGCCAGGCACTCCTCAACCCCCCGCGGCTGTCTACAGTGAATGCACATTCCCAGCCCCTGTCACTTCAAAACCAGACAGTCAATACACAAACAGGCAGAGGCATACAGAATGGTTAAACAAGAAAATGCATACTTTCTAAAAGTGGCATTTTAAAACACACAATTTAAAAACCAACTTTACTAAAAGATGTATTATTAAATTCTGAGTTCAGAGAGCCTAAACTTTATTTCTCCATCTTGTCCCAATGGGAAGTTATACTTGTAAGATGTTACAAAGCATTTCCCATTCTATCCTATGGGGCAAGATAGCCTTTCAATGGTGAAAAACGAAATTGGCAGTATTTCACTATCAGGACATGTCACACACACCAGTACATGTCCTACCTTTCACATAAACTGCACCCTGCCCATGGGGGTACCTTGGGCCTACCATAGGGGTGTCTTACGTGCAAGAAAATGGAAGGTTAGGGCATGGCAAGTGGGTGCACTTGCCAAGTCGACATGGCAGTTAACAAACTGCGCACAGACACTGCAGTGGCAGGTCTGAGATACCTTTTCAGGGCTACTCATGTGTATGGCACAATCAGTGATGCAGGCCCACTAGCAGCATTTGATTTTCAGAAGCTGGTACACTCAGTGCACTTTACTAGGGACTTATCAGTAAATCAAATATGCCAATCATGGATTACCAATCATGTTCACAAATTACACAGAGAGCATATGCACTTTAGCACTGATTAGCAGTGGTAAAGTGCCCCGAGTCTTATAGCCAACAACAACAACAACAGGTCAGGAAAAAATAGAAGGAAGAAGCAAAAAGTTTGGGGATAGTCCTGAAAAAAGAGCCAAGCCCAACAAGCGGGCTAGTCACAATTTAGGAAACACTTTAAACAAAAAATGAAAGCGGTCTTATTTTTCACGTATTTATTTGCGGTTTTCTGTAGTACTGCTACACCTGAAAGGTTTTAGTACACGGTACATGTAACATCAGAGACTACAATAATGCCAAATGGTAGCTGACATTTGATGATGCACTACAATAGTTAAAGAAATGATAAGACTAAGAGAGAGTTATTTTATGTGAGATTGGAAAAGACGAGTTTTACACTGAGAGGAGGCCTGGTTGAGTTCAAAGTAAGGAGCGCCATAAACTACATCTGCCATCGACGAACAGTGCTGTAATGTCAGAAATGCGTTAAATGTGAGATTTCCATCTGAAGAGTAGTCTTGCTCCACTGTACTGCATACATGGTTAGCGTTCTTGCTTGGTATAGTAAAGCACCCATATGAAAGATCCTGTACACCGGGAGAGAGATTTTGAATGTGGTTCTTGCCTGGACTTGCTAGTGTGGTCCCTTCAGTGCTGGAGTAATGGGGCCAGATCTTCTCTTAGAAAATAGGAGTTGGGTCACAGCATTGTCAGAGTTTAATTAAGCTATGATTAGTGCATGGACAGTAGTTTTTAGCTGGTATCAAGAGGAATTTAATTTTCTTTAGTGCGTTTAACAATGTGTTTTGAACGATTTTGTTAGCTTGTTCAGAGAGAGGAGGCAGGAAATCAACAACTACTGATGAGGTATTCTTACAAAGCCCCGTTCTACATTGGTGTGAACTTTAAAATGAGCTTCACAAAAAACAAATGGCGGTCACCATACACGATCAGTGGGTTCACTCGCTGCTGCAGCGAGCACAGACATTTCTCGTCCCTTTCCATCTATCAGCATTGGTTTCACTCCAGCTGTGAGACAAAGCTGTTGCAACATGTGTGCCATAGATCCTGTCCCACCTTTGAGGAGGGGCACTGTTTTTACGTGTGATTCTGTCGTTTAGAAACACACCAGTGGTTTAGGCACCATCCTAGAACAGTATTGTTTCAAGCAGCATCACCTGGTTGAGACAACTGAGTGCGCTGCTTATTTCCATCCTGAACCTGGGCCTGCCCCTGCCTATCATGTACAATCTATTGTCTATGGTCCACTGAAGCTGTCATTGCACCAGTGATCTAGCCCCTTGTTTTATCCAGGGTGGAAAATGTAGTAAATTCTTGGCTTTCAAGGCCTGCTCGTGCATGCCCAAAAGTGGTGCTACCTGCAGCAGTTCGGTCCTACTTGCGATAGACAGACCGATTAATATTGGGAGCAAAGGAGACCGGACCACATTACTCCAAAACTAACAAAGCTTTTCCCTAGTTCCCTGAAGCCCCCGTTCTTTTTTAAAGCTGCTGGCATTATGCTCAATGGTGTGGACAGCTCAAATATGACGGGGGTGGGGGGGCTGGAAATTACTTAATTACACCGACCACTGGTAATTATTCTGGAAACATTCCATTCCATCGTTATGCAGATCATGTATCATTACAGAAAGGAAGAAATCCTATGCAAATCAGTCTACACTAAATGGGGCAGTCCCACCCCAACAGTTGGGCTAAAATGTCTCTGAATTGGAACATAAGCAACCTGAGACGCGATTGCAAAGTACGTACTGCTGTGCAGACTGCACTCTTGTCTACTACTCAGCAAGGAAAATAAAAGTCTCAGCTGGATGAGAACTCCAGGAGCAAATCAGCTCTGGTCCAAGCACCCCCCAAAACGTACAGATTTCTATTCATTAGTAGACCTCTTATGATCTATAATTAGCGGTCAGTAGACTTGTGCACCATTCCAACACTGGTGGAACACTTCAATCACGAGGCTGAGTGCAATATGTATGTATTATTCACGGAGTTAACTGAGTTATGTAGAAAAAAAAACACACCCTAAACAAATAATGCCATTACAGTCAAGCTATATTTCTAAAACTTCGGATGACAAATAAAGACATTAGTGTTGTGCGGTAGTTTTTGTCTAAATACTAAGAATGGAAACTGGAGTTTTAATCATTAGATGTGTGTTTCTCATTAATTACATTTCCAATTAATTTGACGATGCTAACCTTGCTTGACTTATTTAACAGGGGCATGAAAGTAATTGCCGTTTTAAGATTTATCAAGCCCCACCTGTCACCCCAATCTATTTGCTTCAGATGCTACTTGAAGGCTACCAGAGAGAGGCTGAGTGAGGGAGACTCCAAATGTGTCCATTTTAATCGAAATCAATTTCACAATTTACACAGCATGCCTTCCATAGTATAGAAACACTGAAATGTTGAACAGATATAAGGTATTCTGAAGGAAATTAAGACATTTGGTGTGCATGTGTTTTTGTGCATTGTTTTGACCCACAGGAACCATGGTTCGGTGAAATCCGAGTCCAACATATCTAATGTTTATCAGTGACAACACACTCAGGTCATTATATGTGAAAAGCCGTGAACAGCAAGTCTTACCTCACAATCGCCAGCACGTTCACTCCTGAAAAGAAAATGAAACCATAAGTACACTTCAAAATGAATGAAACATTGTCTTGACATCAAAAGTGGACATTAAAGTGAATTAGTCAGTGCAGATTCTTATCAGCTGGTGACAATATTAAAAACAAAATCTAAGTAACTGTAAAAATATTACTTTCCCGATACTTATAATCATCTTAAATAAGGCGGCTTGATGGACAGAGTTTCCTGTAAGTCGCGTTTGTGAAAGAGTCAATGGTGGCATAACACGTGCACAAACACTTCTACAGCTCCTTATTATTTCCATTCACAAGTAGCACCTACAAAGGTAGCTGTTGGTGTCCCCAGAGAGCCTCAAAGGTGTGTCAAGAAAGTGCAAAGTATATGAGGTTAACACCTACAAAGCTGTAACTTTATATTTGCAAATATGTGCAAAGGATTTCCCACAAATCTGACCGGCACGACAAACTCACAGTTAAATGAGGCAGGCTGAAGGCGTGAAGTAGATGTTGTCAAGTAGAACCATTATTTCTCGTTTCGAGAGGGTGCCAGGAATAAACGTGAACATTTCATTGGAAATAATTCTCACCGAAAATAAATGATGGAAATAAAGAGAAAACTCAAGTCTTTGTGCCTATCAGGGGTGGCTCCTCCACTAAGGCAGAGGAAAGTCGCCCCACTGCTCTCAGAGCAGGAAAAATGAAAAATAAAATTATAACTTTGTTATTCTCATTTTATTTTTCGTAACTACGGAGCTGGGTTAGGGCGGGGCTGGTGTCGGAGCCTGTGAGGAGTAGTTTGTGCACAATAAGTGCGCATAACGGTTTGAGTCATGTGCACTTTGCATGTTCCCCACCAGGCTGTAATGCACAGCCATGTGGGGAACATGCACAGGCTCCCAGTCCCATCTGAGCGCCGATCCACAGCACTCAAACCAATCACAACGCTACATTGCAGCATTGTGATAGGCTTAGGAGAGCCTGTGTGCTTCCTGCTTCCACGTCTCGCCCGGAAGAGAAGCAACGACGGAGGACAGGCGGTGTCCGTGTTTTATCCCCTCCCCGGCCAGCCACCGCCATTCCTTGCCAACCGCCACTGACTGCACCACAGTGTGCTGCAATATACAAAGCTAAAATTGGGATCCATAGCGAACCCATCCCAGAGGAAAGAAGGTGCTTAACGGGCATACGCCTTTTCTTACTGAATCTGTACGTAATGGAAAAAGGTTTTCGGACACCAATCGCAGCTGCAAACCAGTGAACTTCTACTGAAACCTGAAAATGGGTCTGCTTCGGCTTATTAATGCCACATGGAAGTATTGGGGGATAAACTACTGGTATAGGGAATCACTGTATGCCCCCTGATGTAACTCACTGAATGTTGACATTTATATAAAATAAGTAATTGTCCCCAAACACCCCAAACCCTTCTAGGATAGGCGTTGCTTATAAAAAACAGTTGCAATTGAACAACTGTGAATGCAGAGACGGAGGTGTGCTGTGCTTTCTTCCATGCATTCACTGCCTTTCACAGGAACAGGCAAAAGGAGTCCACTCTCAGAACGCAGCATTACCTCTAATCACTCATTGACTGCATCTTTGCCTTTGACCCTTGTAGGAAAGTGTGTTACTGGTTAAGAAGGTGGGGGTCGGAACCCTAGTCAAGCAGTACCCACAATTCTTGTCAGGGTGAAACAAGCCACCCCAAATTAACGTGTGCTTAACCCACTGGTAGCTTGCCAGCAAAACAGTCAGGCTTAACTTAGAAACAATGTGTAAAGTATTTATGCAGCACTTCAAACAGTAATAACGTGAAAACACAACATAAGAAAATTCCCACATCAATTAAGACAAAAAAGTTCAAAATCTAATGAATTATTTGAGACTGAAACAACAAAAATCCAATCAGTAGAACCAGAGAGATGCAATTTCTAATGATTTAAGAAGCGCAAACTGTGGTCATCTGGTCGCCGCCGAAACTGTGAAAAAGTCACAAGTTCAGGCCGACTGTGATGGCGTGTGGGCTGGATACAGGGAACCAGTTAGACCAGCTGAACAAAGTACCTTCAATCCTGCATGTGGGGCGTTAAAAGATCTTGTGTTAAGGATTCGCCGAATGAGGCAGTTACGAGAAGCTGCAAGCTGCGATGTGAGGTCCTGCGTCGGAGATGCATTGCGTAGCAGAGGTTCTGATGAAGCCGTTCACAGGGCTTGTGATCTGTGGTCCTGCGTCTGGGATGCGTCGCGTAGCGGCGGTTTTGAGGAGCTGTGGACTGAGAATCGAAGTCCTGCGTCAAGCATTGGCGGTTTGGATGAAGAGCTGAGAGGAGATGAATTGGGCTGCATTTGTTCTGCCCAAGAGACCACAGTTGGGCAGGCAGGTCACCTTGAGACCCACTTCCAAGGGCTCAGAAATGAGGTGGCACCACTTGGAGGGGTGGGCAAGATTCACAGCAAACAGAGTCCATGTGCTGGGTTCAAGGTGGTTGGAGCCTTTTCCGTTCCTGAGGCTCTAATCAGGAGGCCAGCCAATTAGCCCTTAGAGTCACTATAGTGGTCCTAGGATCAAGATGCAGGTCCAGACCTAATCACTCAGACAGCAGAGTAGCAGTCTATCTTGCAACTAAGCAACACAGCAGGCCTTCTGAGTCTTAATCTGGACCAGAGGTGTACTGAAGAGTGGGGTTTGAGGGTCCAATATTTATAGTTGGTGCCAGCTTTGAAGTAGGAGATGTTTGGAATTTCCTTCCTCCCTGTCCTGGCCCAAGCTTGCCTTGGGGCACAACAGACTTGTGTGGAACACTTTGTGAGTGTGCTGTGGCACAGCTTTTGTGATGTGCAAGTGTGGTAGTGACAGCCCCCCCCCCCATCAAGTCCGAGATGGCCCATCCTGCCATCACCTATTCCCCCTTTGTCTCACTGTCTGGGAGTAATACGCCAAGTCCAATAGCCAGCTACATCTAGTCATGTGACTCAGGATACAGGCTGTAGGCAGCAAATGGTTGCAACAAGAAAATGCCAACTTTCTAAAAGTCCCGTACTCTCCATGCCACTGGAGTCAAGCTATCCTGGCTGATGAGGGGTGAATTCTCGAAACCGGTCCTATGATGCTTGTTTCCAGTCCAGGGAGGGCCTGGCAGTTCGGGCTGGACTGTTCCCATTGGGCGCAGGGTCAAGACTGATTTGCATATGGCTGGGTTCAAACTGGAAAGGCATGGTGAGCAAAAAAACGATGGATTTAGGCCCAGATCTCTGTACTGGGGTGAATGTATGACATTGTTCTGCCTTCTGTCCATCAATTGTTCTTTTTGCAACTTTCTAAAAGTGGCACTTTCAGAATTGTGACTTAAAATCCAACTTTACCATTGAATATGGTTTTAAGTTACAATTCTTTAGGCACCAACGTTGACATTTCTACCTGCTCCTAATTGAAAGTTATCACTTATTAAATATAATAAGGTAAACTAATGCTATACTATGGCAAACATAGAACTTGCAGTAGTGAAAAATGATTTTAGGAGGTTTTCACTACCAGGACATGTAAAACTTAAAAGTACATGTCCAACTTTTTAAATATATTGCACCCTGCCCTATGGGCTGTTTAGGGTCTGCCCTAATAGTGACATATATGTATTAAAAAGGATGGTTTGGGCCTGGCAAAAGGTTTATTTTGCAAGTTTGAAGTGGCAGTTTAAAACTGCACACAGGCTGCAATGGAAGGCATGAGACATGTTTAGAAAGGCTACTTAAGTGGCTGGCACAATAAGTGCTGCAGGCCCACTAGTAGCATTTAATGTACAGGCCCCGGGTACATGTAGTACCAGTTTACTAGGCAATTACAAGTAAATTAAACAAGCCAATTGGGTGTAAGCCAAATTTACCATCTTTAAAGGAGGCAGCACATGCACTTTTGCATAGGTTAGCAGTGGTAAAGTGTACAGAGTCCTAAAAGTCAACAAAAATGGGTTCAGAAAACAGGAGGGTGAAGGCAAAAAGTTTGGGAATGACCATGCAGAAAGGGCAAAGTCCAACAACCCTGTACAGTGCTCCATTGACTTTTGGCTAGATTTGTGTAGTACAAATACAACATATATAAATACATACTCCTGCCTCTTAGATTTAAGTGAGGCTTGTGTTTTTGCACCTCCCTGCAAATGGGCATTTGCACTGCGAGTGTTTGCAACATCTTCCTAGGACAGAAGTGCTTTAAATGTCTTCAGTTTCATAGCCTTACTTTGCAGATTCTCCACAACTGGAAGAGACTATGCCCACTTAAAATCATGAAAAACAAATATTCACCAGGAATGAATGTGAACATTCCTCTTTTTTGCATATATGGTCCAATACCTTAATTGAACTTCTATGTCAGCCTGGAAGTTAGGTGAGTAGGACAATCTATAAATCTCTGCAGTGCTAGTGTACACAAGGTAAGACCTACTATTGAATTCTGGTTAGTCTGCTTTCATCACCACGGCGACCACTCTATGACAATCCTCTTTTTCTTTGTTTTACATAAAAACATATAAAAATGCCATATAATTTAAAGAAGACCTTAAATCCAGGATATGATGTCTACTTATGCACTTTTCATGAGGAGAACACAAATTAGAAAGAGAGGTAAAGGTTTTGAAGAATATTACTAACACTGGGAGAAATCACCAATATAAACATATTATGATCCCACCTTATTTAGGAAAATATGGTTTTAGTTCTCTAGTTATGATTTCAAAACTTGATTAAAATCAGTGAGCACTTACTGACAGCAGCCAATGTTACAGGTGGTGACTGCCGCAACTGGGGGCCTAACACTATGAGGAGAGCATTGCAGATACACAAAATCACCCAAAAAAAACCTTTACCTAATTCACAACATCAATTAAGTACTTTAAAAAGATAACACCCATTTTCATTATAGTGTAATCTACCATTTGCCGCCACAAAGTTCATTTTAATGCTATTATGATGTCACAGTGGATTTATTTTTTGCCTGAATAATCACTAAACCGGTGGCCTGGGCTTTGCCAAACATTATACTTCTTGTTAGTTTAAAAGAGTCTTACAGCAGACATTCGTAAGTGCTGTATTCGGTATAAAATCAGAAAAATTGATGAATAAACGAACAACCATTCCAAGTAGAAACGCCTCACAGAAGCTACATTATTTTTAGCATTTACGACGAAAACCAAACAGCACACAAAATGCTTATGCAAATATAGTTTAAAAAGAAAGGGCAAGTAATAGGTGGTATGCGAGTCGTGTTGGTTGAGAACAGCGTGATCGTAATTTTGAGGTATATAAACGTGTTGTGAGTGTCGTAGGGGAAGCCCTGCAGTTGAGTTTCCTTGTGAATGACAAAGATGCAGAGTCCTTAGTTTGTGCTGTACATCGGCACAGATGACCTTATACCCTTGAGGGACCACTGAGTCAATGATGAATGGGGAGTGTACGTTGAGCCAGAAGTTCATGATGCAAAGAGGATCACTAAACAGAGTGGTGACTTCAGGATGGCGGTGGCTGATGGACAGAGTGTTAAGTTTTAGTGAGAGTGCAGTTTATATGGATGTGATTGTTGGTGTTGGCGGGTTTTGTGTGAAGTCATTTGGTGCGACGGTAGGAATGATCGATATTAGGAATAAGAAGGTGGTTGGATCTTTGACTACTTGTTAAGTCTTCACCTTTTCCGTCACATTTCTTCTTTCCACCACATACTGCACAGAATATATTGATACTTTCCCTTACTTTTATTTTAACTATTTTTCTCTTTTCACACGTAACTTCAGAACGTTGAACCTGTTTAGCCCCTCTTTCCCTTTCTTGCTGTTTTAGCTACACAAAAGAAGCGTGCCGGATACCACATACTTCATGTGCAACGCATGTTTTATGCATGAAATTCTATGGAAAGGTATCACAATCTGTAATAAACCTAGCTCTTCCCCGTGCCAACATTACTATAAGCGATATTTTAATGACAAAAATACATGTCAAATAACTTATCAGTAAACATTTTTGAAAGAACATGCAGTTACCTTTCTTCTAATACTTTGAACGACTTTATCCGTGGTTGTCGTAAACAAACTAAGATATTATCAAGTGTCTGTAAACAAAGAAAAGAGACAGTTACTCCAAAGATAAATACACATCATGTATTCTTTACACTATATGACTAATTATTGCACTGCGGGTACTTTTGGTTGTGGGCACGTGCTTGGCTCTTACATCACTCATGGGGTCACGTGGTACCCTTTGAGATTGCCTGTGGGCTACGGTGTGGGATGAGGTGCCGGCTGAATTTGAAGCTTCAAGGGAGAGAAATCGCCCCGGACAAGGGTTGGACATTAATAGAACCAGCTAATTCTCTATTCCAGACACTGAAAAAAGCAGTGACTTATAAGCGTGGACGTGTGATGCACAATGAGGCATTACACACCTGCAGTGTAACAGGGAAACATCATCCATGACACACATGCTAATGATCGCCTCTCCTCCCCACACAAACAGAATTACCTTGAGAGGCAGTGTCACTATCACAGGGCCAACCATTCAGCATTGGCCACCTTTGACCCTGCAATACAAATGTCAAACCCACATCTGTTTATTAGGTTTGTTTTGTTTTTGAATATTTCATTGTGTTATTGAGGAATATGTATAAACCATGCTGTACTCCTGAACTGGGTACCCATAGAGGGACGTTTGTTCTATTATCACGAACAAGATGCAACGCTTCTCTCTAAGGATGGTCATGATTTATGACCCGCTAAAACAATACAGTGGTTGAAAAGAAGTGTGTTCCTGGGCTTGAAGCGTGGTGGCGCCAAACTTGTATCGGGCATCATAGTTTGCTTTGCTGGGTTTTATGTACGGCCTACTGGGCCACTCGAAGTATGCGGTAGAGGAGGAAAAAATTGCGTGGCACGGTTGACTAAATTATACAGCAGGAAAAGGCAAATTATGCGGAAAAATGTTTCACATTTTCTGATAGTATTTCATCTTTATTTTTATAGTTTCATACGAATTACATGTTAACACTATCTGGGCAAATATTTCACCTCATTAGTAAGGGTTTGCACCCAAATACAACAGTGAGCAACCGAAAGGTGATACCCAACCTTTGCAAAAGGCCTTCCAATGTGTTGCTGTGTTTTTAGAAAATTTTGATTCGTTTGAGCTAGAAACATTTTTTAATCTGCGTATTAGGCTGCAGCTGGTGATTTTTTTTGGTAAAAGGAGCAAATCCATAATTATGTGCAATACGCAACGATGCTGCAAAAATCACATAATTCCACTAGGTATGGCAATAGTATGGCAAAGCGGCATCCTGCTATAGGACACTGTATACAGTACACCACAATTGTAGGAATGAGTAGCCAAGGCGAGCATAGATAACTCAGCTAACATTTCAAAAAGTCAGATTGTCTGATTTACCCTGCGAAGGCTGTGAAAACCCATATCTACAGGTAACAAAATGAAATGTCTCCTGGTAAGAAAGTAGCTTCTTACAAGGGACTAAGGATTTTCACAAAGCAAGGGCACTAATTTAGGATCTACAGAGGTACAGCAGAAGATGAATTGAGAGTTTTTAGTCTGGAACAACGAATGTGTTAGGAAAAGAACCGTTCGATGCGTATATGCGGCAATGGTAATGCGCGTAATGCGGCATTAGTACAGATGCTTCATTACTCTGTACTCGAGAACCGGTAAACAAATCTACAAAAAATGCCCAGAATACAAACGTTAAACAGCAGAAAAATAGACAACGAAAACTTACCTTCAAATAAATGGAATTACTATACTGTGCTTTCACGTGTACACAATTCGAAACTAGCAATAGTATGAGCTTAAGGAAATTTCGGCATATTAAGCCCTTCACACATCTAAAGAAATACCAAGAAAACTGAACACTGCACCTCTGCAATAAGGTCATAGTAATTATTAAAGCATCAAGTTTAATTGTGTTATTATTTACAGAGGCAGCAATGCCAAGGACGTCACGCATCAAACAAAACGGGAAAAAGTGACAACTATACAGAAACAAGCGGCAACATAACATAATGAGGAGTGGAGAACCCGGTCTTTGGTGGAGATGAGCAATTTTGGCTGCCAGAGAAGCCAAGAGTAAAGAACAAGTTACTTACCTTCGGTAACGATATACCTATAAGAGACATATATTAGATATAGATTCCTTACCTTGGAATTACCCCCAGGCGTCAGACTGGATCCGGAGAAATTTTTTCGTAGCAGTACCCCTGCGCGTCGGTAGGTGGCGTCGGCGTCGCCGGGATGACGTCGCGGTATCACCTTAGACGCTGCCCTCTCGCGCTGTCAGTTCTTTACACGACATTCCACGCCAGAAGCGCTGAGCCATGCAAGACACCAACCACTGGTGCACAAAACTAGGGCCCTGAAAGGGAGTCCCTTAACCTAGAAGTCAGTTCGCAGAACGGGGAGGATGGGTGGGGCGGTAAGGAATTGCGATTCTCCTATTACCATGACCAGAGAATCTGGATTTCATTAAAGACACGGAGGCTAACATTATGCATTATTCCTTTAATGCAACTTCAAGCAGCCATTTTAAAGTTAATACATCACAAAGCAAAGCTCTAGAATACTCATAGGTTACAATGGCAACAAGGCTAGATATATCTGCCTCTTTTAAATGCGGCTTCAAGCAGATAAGTTCTGTTTTTAATTGCTCTCTATACTTTCTTGTCAATGTTGCATTGTATTGCGTTTAATATTGTTTATACCTTATATTATAGCTAATAACATTTCCTGCTATCATTGTTTTCTGTTTAACCCTTTACTTTGCTGTTTATTAATATTTTGGGCTTCTGCTGTTCCCAACATACCTCAGCACTCCTGTTGCCTCCACCGAGCCTTCTACACCCTTTCGGAAGAGAGACGCCACTCTCCCTTTCCGATTTCCGCCTTTCTTTCACTTTTTTCCTGACCGCAAGACTTTATAATTCGTTGCGGTCCTGGCGCGGCCCTCCTCACGCTCCAATTTACGAAGCATGGGCCGCGCCAGGACACCTTTGTTCTCCGGTGTCATCCCGGTTCCTCCTTTTGACCCGTACGGGCTCCTCCGCTTCTCGGGCCTTCGTAAAGCCAGGGCCTCTCCTATTTAGAGGAGAGACCCTTAGCGAGCTCAGAGTGACGCGCTACGCTTCCTTGACCAAGCACACGTAGGGGAGGTGCCCTTAAGGCATCTTCCTTCAATATTTACACTGCGTTGCCTAGCAACGCATACGCCTATTGCATACAGCTTATCGCTCGCGCTGTCTCTTGATGGTTGAGACGCTAGCGATCAGCTAAGTCAGATTTTCATCCTTTGGAAAGAGATTAGACAAACAACTAACACTACTGCATTAATAGATTTAATACTGCTCTTTAATAGAATTACTTTAATACTATTTTGAGGACTTCTTTTTGAAGACTGCTTTAACAGAATTAGCTTTTAACCTTTATTAAGCAGTCTATATTATCTAATCAAGCGACTAAACGCTTTGACCATACATTTTATTCTACTTCCTACCCAATACCTATAATAATTATAATCGGTGTTAACACCCTTCTCAAGGACTTAACCCCCTGTGATTCGGTAAGGAATCTATACTAATATATGTCTCTTACAGATATATCGTTACCGAAGGTAAGTAACTTGTTCATCTGAAAGAGACTATTAGTTATAGATTCCTTACCTTAGAATAGATACCCCAGCAACACCAACCCCGGAGGTGGGTCTGCAAACTAAGTTCACACCAGAAAGTCCTGGAGAACTGAACGGCCAACAGAGCCATCTCTCCGGACTTGGCTGTCCAGGCAGTAGTGTTTTGTGAACGTGTGCAGGGATGCCCACGTGGCTGCCTGGCAGATGTCACCGAGGGGGACTCCATGTCCCAAAGCAGTAGTGGCTGCCGTTGCCCTGGTGGAATGGGCGTGCAGTCCTACCAGAGGTTCCTTCTTTGCCAAGGAATAACACATTTTGATGCAAAGAACGACCCACCGAGAGATGGTCCGTTTTTGCATGGCCTGACCTTTCTTGGAGCCCACATAGCCAACAAAGAGCTGGTCATCCACCCGGAATTGTTTTGTGCGATCCAGATAGAAAGATAGCGCACGTTTTGGATCCAGACGGTGGAACCTCTCTTCCTCCTTTGAAGGATGCGGGGCAGGAAGAAGGTGGGCAAAGTGATGGTCTGTCCAATGTGGAATGGGGAGAAAAGAAGGTAGAGTTCGAAGGACAACATTGTCCGGATGAACAGCAAGGAAAGGAGGCTTAGAAGACAGAGCCTGAAGCTCACTCACCTTGCGAGCAGAGGTGATGGCAACCAGAAAAGCAATTTTTAAAGACAACAGTATGAGAGGACAATTATGTAGTGGCTCGAAAGGAGCGCACATAAGGTAAGTCAAGACCAGATTCAAGTCCCACTGGGGCATTACGAAGGGAATAGGAGGAAAGAGGTGAGTAATGCCCTTAAGAAATCAATTTACAATAGGGGACTTGAAAAGAGAAGGCTGATCAGGAAGCCGAAGAAAGGCTGAAATTGCTGATAGATAACCCTTAAGGTTGCCCAGAGCAGAGCCCTGCTGGGCCAAAGAGAGGAGGAACAAAAGAACCTCAGAAAAAGGAGCAGAAAGGGGATCCACAGCCTTTGCTGAGCACCATGCCACAAATATGTTCCATCTACAGGCGTATACCGTATTAGTGGCACGACGCCTGGCTGCCAAGATAACATTACAGACTTCGGGAGGAAGGTAGAAAGCTGTCAACTGTCGCCGCTCAATCGCAAGGAGGTGGAGGCTGGACAGGTTTGGGTGGAGGACCGTCCCCTGTTGCTGTGACAGAAGATCCTCCCGAAGAGGCAGTCTGATGGGAGGATCAATGGCCATGTGCAAGAGCTCGGGATACCAGACTCTTCGTGCCCAATCAGGAGCCACAAGAATGACTTGGGCCCGGTCGCGCTTGATCTTCTCAGCACTCTGAGCAGAAGTGGTATAGGCGGAAAGGCATATAGAAGACTGCAACTCCACTCGCAACGAAAAGCGTCGCAGAGCGAGTGCTGTCTTGGAAATTCCAATGCGCAGAACTGCTGACATTGCGCGTTCTCTTCGGTGGCAAATAGATCTAACCAAGGCTCTCCCCACTGCTGAAAGAGACCTTGCACCACCTCCGAGTAAAGACGCCATTCGTGATCCATCATGCACCTGCGGCTGAGTTCGTCCGCCAGGGCGTTCAGAGAACCTGCCAGGTGTTGAACCACCAGAGATATGCCCTGATGTTCCAGCTATGTCCAAATGCGGAGAGCCTCTTGACATAGGGTCCACGACCCCACCCCGCTCTGTTTGTTGCAGTACCACATGGCGGTGGTGTTGTCCGTGAACACCTGCACTACTCTTCCTCGGACAGAGGGAAGGAATGCCTTCAGTGCAAGACGAATCGCCCGAAGCTCCAGAAGGTTGATGTGGAGCCCGGACTCCGCTGGAGACCAGAGGCCTCTGGTCTCCGTCTCTCCCATGTGGCCGCCCCATCCCAGGAGTGACGCATCTGTCACCACTGTGAACTCTGGTTGGGAAAGGGAGAGGGATCTGCCATTGACCCAATCCTGGTTCGTTAGCCACCACTGCAAATGGTGTGCAGTGCCCTCCGAGATCTGGATGCAATCGGAAAGATTCCCCTGATGCTGTACCCACTGGAACTTCAGGTCCCACTGCAGAGCCCGCATATGCCACCTGGCATGATCCACCAGAAGGATGCAGGAGGCCATGAGGCCCAGCAGCCTCAGGGTCATTCTGACCGAAACCCAGGATAAAGGCTGAAAGATCGGAATCATAGCCCGAACATCCCGTACTCGCTGTTCGGGAGGATAAGCCCAAAGCTGCGTTGTATCCAGAACCGCTCCGATGAAAAGGAGCTTCTGAGAGGGAATCAGGTGTGACTTCGGCACATTGATAGTGAACCCCAGCGAATGCAGGAGGTCCGCCGTAGTCTGGAGGTGGGAGACGACAGCTCTGGGGCGAGCCCGCCTTCAACAGCCAGTCGTCGAGATAGGGGAAGACTGGAAGCCCTGATCTGCGTAGATGAGCTGCAACCACCGCCATCACTTTCGTGAACACCCGAGGGGCGTTGGTAAGGCCAAAGGGGAGCGCGGTAAACTGAAAATACTCGTGGCCTACCGTGAACCGCAGGTAACGTCTGTGGACCGGCAGGACGGGGATGTGGAAATAGGCATCCTGCAGGTCCAACGCTACCATCCAGTCTCCAGGGTCGAGAGCAGACAGAACCTGAGCCAATGTCAACATCTTGAACTTCTCCTTCCAGAGGAAGCGATGACGTCCCTGAGATCTAAGATAGGACTCAGGCCTATGTCCTTCTTGGGTACCAGAAAGTAGTGGGAGTAGAACCACGACCTACTTCTGGCACAGGGACGCGCTCAATGGTTCCCTTGGCCAAGAGAGCCGTGACTTCCTGACGGAGAAGGGCCAAGTGATCCTCCGACATGCAATGGAATGTAGGTGGCATGGATGGAGGGGTAGTCTTGAAGGGGAGGGAGTAGCCCCTTCGAACTATCTGCAAAACCCACCTGTCCGATGTGATGTTCTGCCAGGGGGGGAGGTGATGGCGAATCCTGCCACCCACTGGCAACTGGTGGCCCTGAAGGGTCGGACTAGTAAGCTTTGGAGGCTGCTGCAGAGGAGGCACTGGTGGCCTGACCCGCCAGCTGGCCCCCTGACCCACGAAGCTGGGTCCCATGTCCCCGGCCGCGCAGAGGCTGAACAGTTTGCGCAGGCCTGTGGCTCTGGGCAGAACGTGGTGGGGCACCCCTTCCGTAGCTACGAAAGGGGCGAAAAGCAGACTGCGCAGTGCAAGAAGTGGTAGCGAGGCCCAAGGATCTGGCCGTAGCCCCAGAATCCTTAAAGCGCTCGAGCGCGTTGTCCACTTTGTCACCAAACAAGCGACGGCCATCAAAGGGCATGTCCAAAAGAGTCGATTGGACATCGCCCGAAATGCCAGTGGACCTCAGCCAGGCGTAGTGTTGCAGGGCTACCGACGTTGAAATTGTTCTGCCTAGCGAGCCGGCGGTGTCCAGCCCACACCTAATGGCGAACTTTGCAGAATCTCTGCCCTCAGCGACTGCACGGGAGAGAGTGGCCCGGGCCTCCTCCGGACACTTTTGCAGCACCTGCGCAACCATGTCCCACACAGAGTGGGTATAACGGCCCAAAAGACATGCGGTGTTCACCGACCGCAGTCCCAAGCTGGCGGAAGAAAACATCTTCTTCCCAAGATGATCCAGCTTCTTGGATTCTCTATCTGGGGGAGCAGTAGGGAATGCACCCTTAGAAGTAGAGGCTTGGACCACCAAGCTCTCAGGGGTAGGATGTTGGGAGAGGAAAATCGGGTCGCCCGGGGCCTCGCGGTGGCGTCGGGCAATCATCCTATCCACAGGATCCCCTGTGCTGGGCTTGGACCAGGTGCCCAGAAGGATGTCAGTAAGAGCCTCATTTAAGGGCAGCAGGGGCTCCGAAGAGGCCGCTGCCGGTTGAAGCACCTCGGTCAGGAGGTTGGTCCCGACCGCCACCCTAGGAAACTCAAGGTTCAAGGCCTCAGCCGCCCTACGCAACACCACTGCATATAAGGCTCGCTCCTCCTTAGCCACGGTAGGGGGAGAAAGCATACCAAGGTCTGGTGAGGTGTCCAGACCACTGGCATCACCCAACTCCTCTCTCCAGTCCGGTTCACTCAACCGGTCAGCTAAAGGGTCAACAGACCCCTCCCAGTCCTCCTCGCCCTCTTCTGGCTGCCACTCAGGGCGATAGGGAACGCCAGGATAGAACAGTGGTACAAAAGTACCGGTCGGCGTCGGATCCGGCGTCGGTCGAAGTAGGTCCGGCTCCGTGTTCAGGTCAGGGTGGAGGCCGGGGTCGACGCCAGCTGGGGACCAAACTGGCGTCAGAGGGGGCGGAGGTGTCGTCAGTGGATTCAACGCCGGAGAAGGTGTCATAAGGTCGACCGGCACCGATCCTGATCCAGGCCTGGATCCCTGGGGGCCCCGTGGCGCCGGCGCAGCCGTGATCGAAGGCCTAAAACCCCCAGCCGAGTCTGCGGGTCACGAAGGCGCGCCGGCAGAGTCGGGTTGCCCAAAGATCGAATGAAGGGCTTCGTAAAAACTACGAAGTTGGGCAGGGTTTGCTCCGGCTGTCGGAAAAGGAGGAAAGCTCGGAGCCAACCCAGTAGGCTTCGCAGGCGGCGCCGCAGGACGACCACCATCCGCATCCCGCGTTGCGTCGGCCGACGAGAACGCGAAGAGCGACGGTGCTGCTTTGCCTTCTTTTTGTGCTTCGAATTACCCGAAGACGAAGATTTCAACGATGAGTGGTGGTGATGGCTCCGCGACCGGTCCCGCGACCTCCCTCTCGACCAGGACCTCGAGCGACGCGGAGCAGACTGCCGGGCCTCCAGAAGCTTTCGGGACTGCTCTCGCAAAGACTTCGGGTTCATGGCCCGACAGTCGGAGCACGACTTCGGGTCGTGGTCGCACTCCACACACCAGAGGCACACGAGGTGATGGCCCGTTACCGACATCAACTTGTGACAGGCCTCACAAGCCTTAAAGACGGTCCGACGTGACATCCCTACGTGCACCAGGAATCAACACAACTCGAAAAAGATTTAGTCAAAAAGTGATTAAAGGTACCGCTCTCTCCGGATCTGCGCTGGCTGGCGCGGAAAAATAAAGAACTGACGTCAACACGCAAGGGCGGTGTCTAAGTAGATACCGCAACATCATCCCGGCGACCATGACGAGGAACGCGGAGGCGACCGACGCCACCTACCGACGCGCAGGTGTACTGCTACGAAAAAATTTCTCCGGATCCAGTCTGACGCCTGGGGGTAATTCTAAGGTAAGGAATCTATAACTAATAGTCTCTTTCAGATAGGTTTTTCACCTGTGCTCACGAGCAACATGCAAATGGACACCAAAGAAGCAAGCCAACGAGAACAAAAAGTATGACTGAGGAAATGTGCTGAGAGACCTGACTATTTTCGGTTTAATAAATAGGATAACAAAAAGATAGGAGTAAAACAACGGCAAAAGGACACGAATTATAAGGGAAATAGTACATTAAAGGGTTAAGTTTTCGGAACAAGGAGAGCACGTAATAACTAAAAGGAGGAATGGTATTACGGGGGCCCCTAACACCCCTATAAAAAACACACAGTTACTAGCATTAAAAAAAAAACTTGTGGGTAGCTCAACACTGCCATCTACAGACGTAAACGAAAAAACAACGAATAAAGCCGATTATATTCATCCGATTTAAATTTAAAGATGGTCATATAATTAATGACATCGAGATTAATCACACTAAATTAATCCCTGAGTAATTAAAGGTCTAGAAAAAGCACATGGAACCTGTAAAATGTATACAATTATGTATTTTTTTTTTAATTAATTCATACGGCACTGTCTTACGACAGTGCATAGCGCCAAGTACGTCACAACTAAATGATTGTTGACTAAGATGTACTGAATTTCGCAAGGCCCTGTGCAAAGGATACGGGTGCTGGTCCGTGTGGCTTGTAATCAGGTGAAGAAATCATCTCTGCCAAGGACTGTTTTCAAGCTTATTATAAGTGCTTTAAAGTTGCATTAGGTTTGCCATTTCAGGCTTTGTAAGTTTCATAGCTGGGTGCAAAGTGTTTCGATTGTACACTCTCCCTGTGACTTCAAAATCTTGTTTTGTCATGCATTTGAATGTCGTGTATTTACAGATTGATGTCGAGGTGCCCACCATGTAATGCACAACTGTATGAATAAAGGGGTCCGAATACTTATTGCAAATGCCGCCTGTTTTTATTACATATACACAAATATCTGTATGACAATATGTGACTTATGTTTCATGTATTATGATGGGGTGCTTTTAGTTCACATACTTACTGTACGTGTAGTGTTTTAGTTTAGGCTTAGTGGTTTCCTAAAAGGGTAATTATAGCTAAGAATTGTATTGACTTTCTTCTCACACTACATAATAAATCACAGGTTACAGTTCTCACAATGCCACGTGAAACAATATAAATACAGCATCTTCAGCTCTCTCACACAGAAAGGCCCATTTCAGCAACGAAGAAACTTATAGCATCTTCAAGGCCACAGGCTAATGACAAGATGGGTTCTTGAAGAGTCTGGCCTTGCAGGCATTAGGCAGCCTTCCTACCCAAAACATGTATGTGCTGCTGTAATCCACCTCTCTCGATAGCAGACTTTTCAGTGCTATTTCCTTTTAGCAAAGACTTACTAGGGAAAGGAATTATATGGAATAAAATGTTATCTACTTTCATACTGTCCAATTTCTGCTAATTTTAACTGATCACAATTCTTGTGATATTTGGTACAATAAATGTGCATATATTCTGTATTTGTTTGACATCTAATAAAAGCCTATAAAATACTAGCGCAAATTTCCTGTGTGTGCTCGCTTTGGTGAAAGGGAAAAAATATGTCTCAATGGCAATGTGTGTTCCTAATGTGGATTAGTTCCAGGTAAGTTGGGAGTAGATTCATGACACCAGCCAGTATCACTTAAGAGTACATTTTCCTTGTTTGCACCACACTGCACCATTAAATAGGTGCGCCATCCGCAAACAGGGAAAATGCACCCTACTATGAAGAATGTGCTGCCCCTAAAGCAACAGCAAACTGATAGAAAAGATGCTCCGTGCTTCACAGTACAGGAGGCAACCTACCTGTACTTTCAAGAGGGATTAGAGATCCCCTTGCAAGTGGGTGTAGTGAGTGACTGCGCCCGTCTACAGGGGGATGTCTGGGAGTTCAATGGGACCTCCTTTTATCCCTCGAGAGGGCTGCCCTCAGGGGCGCACTGACAGTGCACCACCATTTTGTGGTGTACTGTCAGTGTACTTCCTAAGGGCATGGTTGCCTCTGCGCCAACGGTACGAGCGCAGAGGCAAAGTAATTACCGCATTTGCATGGGGCCACCAAGCAAATGAGGGAACGCTTTTTCACAGCCCCTTATGTAATATCAAACTTTCCAGGGGTGCACAAAGCTGGGGTGCACGCCCGTTGCACCCCCGCAGCAATTTCTCTAATACGACCATACATGTCTGTTTTCATAGCTCCAAAAGTTAATTTGGTATACCTGTACATCTTGGGTTCTAAGGTAACAACAAAAAGTTGAGTACTCAAATTTGCTCTACTTTAATTCAATTTGTGACTGGATGTATATGGTGCTGTTTATTTTTGCAGGCAATTTGAAAACCCACACTCTAGCATTTTAAAATCATGAAAAGCACTTGCAATTTAATTCTAGGGCTACAAGCAGCAAGTACAGCCCTTTGTTCACAGGGGTGCAATTTGTAAATTCTATTTAAAATTTAAAAAAAGCATCGGCTATTGCATTTGCTGAGATTGAAAAGCAGAAAATAGAATTTTGTAGGTAACAACATGAGCTTGCATACAGATGTTTCAGACAGAAGAGAAGGATTTTAAATTGGAAGAATTTGGTCATGAGCTGTAATCTGGACATTTAGGATGTGGGAGAAATAAAAGAGAAGCACATTTAGCTTTTTCCGAAAAATGTTCTGGTCTGTTAAGAACTTAGTTTAGTAACTTTTCTTCTTTTTAGATAGACCTTACATCAGGGAAGAGATGAAATAATCCAAGTCTTTTCCTCTAGGACCCTCATAGGTGTCTTCTGGCTGGTCATCGACTGGAATACAATTTCTCAATTTGTTTGGCCTTTGTGTCTGGGGAGGAGCAACGCATTTCCTTTTATTGGTTGGAGTTCTGCTGAGAGTCTGTGTGCCGTGTGATCCTAGAACTCTTCGGGACGAAGGCCAAGGGGCATGACTGTGTCTTAAGCCACTCTTTGTATATCTTCACAGAGTAACTGTAGTAATTGCAGAGAAGTTGTTGCACTGCATAAATGTCAGCATATCCTTTTGTTCGAAAAGATTAGTTTATCCACGGATTTCTGCTGGAATTTGTGTCTGACTGCTTCTTGCTCGTAACACTACACTCGTACCTGGATGAGTGGTTTTGATATGGGTTTCGCTAAGGCAGATATGAAGTTAATTTTGTTCCTTGATTAGCTCTTTGTAGTAAAATGTGGTTCCTTCATGCTAGGCTGAACAATCTATCTTCTTCTGGATTAGGGTGCTGATGTACAACTGCTGCCGTCACTGTCCAGAGAAGAACACTTGTTTGAGTTGTGCAGATTCTGTGCTCATGGTATGTATGCCTTTTCAGCTGAAGATGGTCTTCAGGTTGATGGCAACTTCCTTGTGGATTGAAATCAGCTTTAGTGGGAGCTCCAACTTTCAGTATTCAGCTTGGCTTGATCTGATGACAATCGGATGGCTTTTCACCATCAACAGCTCTTTCCAGCAGATATTTATTTTTTTCTTGCTAGCGAATTTGCTCTTTTTTATTAAGTTCATTAGCCGCTTCATATAACACGAAGAAGATGAAAGATGCGATGAAGCACTTTATCTAGATTAATATTTTATATACTGGAACAATGCACAAAATATTCTACATTACAGACATACGCAAAACAGATTACAATGTGCAACAATGTTTTAGAGGAGCATGAAAGATATCATACAAAAAATTAGCGATAGTTCAGTCTGTAAAGTCCATGTATGGGATGACATATACTAATAGAAAATTACTTTGAAACATTAGGATCGGCTTGAGTAGATACTGGACTGAAACAATGGCCTTGCTGTACATGTCCATTTTCGGTCCCTTGTGGTAGCCCTAGGACCTTTTTTCAGAAGAATTGCTTCACAAGGATAACATAGTTCAGCTAAGTATAGCATATGGTCTATCAACATGGTCTGAAAGATTTGTTCAAAGAAGAGTGTCATTGGGTGCCATATTTGAAACTAAAGTATAAAATGTATTTGCCTGCAACTGTCACCTTCGATGACATTTTGGAGAGGTCCTCCATGAGTTGCTTGCTGAGAGGTGAAAGCTGAAAATGTGGTCAATAGTTGAACACTCAGCTTTGAAACTACTTTGCACTGAGTATAAGATGATGCTGTCTTCCAACTAGATCTCAAGTTTACCAATACAATATTTATGAAGATGCTCTCCTTTGTATGTATCAAGCTATTAGGTATGCAGATCTTGGGATTATTCACTTATCCTTTCCTGTAGATGGGAATTTTTCTGCTATTCTTCCAAAATCTGGAGAGTGTTAGTGTTCAAGCTCAGTAGGCACTATGCATGAAATAAATATCTGCTTATGGACTTATAGAAGTAGTCAAAAGAGGTTTTTTTGTGTAGAAATGCACACCATCTATGAAAGTCTATGAAAGGAATTGGGATATTAATTTGGAAGGGAGTTAGGCCAAAAGAGTTATAAAGAATCTGTTCTCAATCCTGGTAGCTATGGCGCAAGCAGGGGACAATCTCCAAAGAAAAGTGTGTAAAGTTCAAGGATTATCAATAATTTAAAAGTAAAGAAAACAACACAATTCCAGAACCAACGAAGAATAATTGAAAAAATGTAGCAAGCAAAAAGCACCTAGTGCCTTATTACAGAAGAGCGCTGGGGGCGCAACGGGAGTTTGCGCCCGCTTTGCGTGCCCCTGGGGCACTTTGGTATTACAGAAGGGGCCACAGACGCTTGTGCATCCCCTTCTGTAATACTGATAGCGCTGGCGCACATAGAGAGTTTGCGGCCTGCCTGGGGGCAGCGCATTCATCCTAATATGGCGCATTTTCCATATTTGCGCAGGGCGCACCTTTTAAAAAGTGCGCTCGGTGCAAACAAGGAAAATGCACCGTATGTATGATACGGCCCCTAAATGGTTAAAATTGGATAAAGGGAAGCCGAGAAATGCATATCAAAGTTGAGAGGCAAAAAGGGCGTGGAAAACTAAAAGCACCAAAGCAAAGTCTCAATTCGTAATTGACTGTGATTTGAGGCCGAACACAATGATCACAGCAGTCAAAGTCTTTATTCTATGACTTAGACTACATTTTAGAAGTCAAAGTCTTCCGGTGGGGCATGGTTCAAAGCTGAAGCTATCAAGTGTCCCTCAAGGTCCAATTCCAGAACCAATGAAGAACACCGCTGAGCAGCCACTGAAGCCAGTGATTTTGTCCCCAAAAGCTTCGAACAGGACAAGGCTAGGTTTCATAGACAATGAGGTAGATTCACCGCGGAGATAGAATTTTCTCCTTGTGTCGTTTTAAAGCTTCACCTTAGACTTGGGGCCTAATTATGATCTTGACAGACAGGGTTACTCTGTCACAAACTTGACGGATATCCCGTCTGCTAAATTACGATTCCGTTACATCCTATGGAACTTGTAATACGGCGGACGGGATATCCGTCATGTTTGTGGCGAAGTATCCCATCCGCCAAGATCGTAACCAGGCCCTTAGTCACATTTTCAGTTCTCACATTTCTTTAGCATGGCAAGGCTGGAAGTTGGATCTGGGGAGGGCTCCACGAAGCCAGATACTTTTAATGCAAGATCCCACTGAACCCACTTCCAGCAAGGTAAATAGGTCCCACAATCGTTAACACTGTTGTTTTCTTTGCATTGAATGTGTCCACCCTGGTCAAGCCTCAGCAACTTGTCACAATCCCCAGGAACTTCAAAATATATTACACCTTTCTCCAATTTTTCAAAAGGTTTTTTTCTGGTAATTCCTGCAGCCCCAAGGTCTCATAGCAGGCTTTTAGGCACCATTTCTCTCTCCAGCCATGGCTGATACAGAGGCCTGTCGTCTGAGTTCAGCTGGGCCCTATGGCGTCAGAGGTCGTTCTGGTTTGTGTGCTCTTAGAACAGATAAAGAGGTAAACCTGATGACCTTCGAGGACAGTTGCATTCCCTTGGAGTCAGCTTGAGTTGGGAGTTCTTAAATCATTTTCTTCAAGTGGGTATTCTTTTGTTCAGGTGTTGTCTTCCCAGGTCCAGCAATGCTAGTGGTGAGGTGCCTCAGTCACCCATGTATTAGTAAGACACGTTTAATCACTCACTTATACAGTCAGTCATGCACCTATTAAATCATCCATTCAGACACTCATACACCCACTCATTCTTCAATACACCCTGGTATATATATATATATATATATATATATATATATATATATAAAACATATTTAAACTTTTTAGAAACAATCAGTCACTGGATGATGTTATCAGTGATGTCATTTGAGATGTCATCAGTGATGTCATCAGTGATTCAGTGATGTCACTGACCATGTCATGAGTGATGTAATATGTGATGTCATCAGCAGTGCATTGCGGGGGCGCAAGTTATAGTTAGCTCAACTAACTATAACGGCCCAATTTCTCTGGTTTTGTACGAGAGAAATGTCCAACTAAGTAGGACGTCCCTGAAACCTGTGGTTTTTTCAGTGAATTTCTATGTTTTTTTAAATGCTAATTTCGAACTATAACGTCCCTGAAACCTATGGTTTTTTCAGTGAATTTCTATGGTTTTTTAAATGATAATTTCTAACTATAAAGTCCCTGAAACCTATGTTTTTTTCAGTGAATCTCTAAGGTTTTTTAAATGCTAATTTATAACTATAACGTATTAGTTGCGTTTGCAGAGTGGTGCAGAAAGGGGGCTGGGCCTCCAACCAGCCTTCAGAAATTCCGCTGCGTAGGACTTACAGGAGGTACCAGGAGGGCTTCTTGGCCCCCAAAGTCCCTCAGGAGTAAAGTGGACTTCATCCCCCAACCCGTAGTGTGCCAGGAGGCGCGTTTGCAGAGTGGTGGAGAAAGGGGGGCGTGGCCTCTGAAAACCTCTTAGCAATCCCACTGTGTGGGACTTACAGGAGGTAACAGGAGGGTAGTCGGCCCCCAAGGACATCTTTGGGGGCCAACTACCCCTCCTATTATCTCCAGTAAGTCCCACACAACAGGATTGCTAAGTTCTCATAGCAGGCCACGCCCCCTTTGCCCACCACTCTGCAAATGCGCCTCATGGCACGCTCTTGGTTGGGGGATGAAGTCCCTGTCGCTTGTGGGGGTCCTTAGGGGCCAACTAGCCTACCTGTTACCTCCAGTAAGCCCCACACAGTGGGATTGTTGAGAGGTGGACACAGACCACGCCCCTTTCTCCACTACTCTGCAAACGCGCCTCCTGGCGCGTTCTTCGTTGGGAGATGAAGTCCCCTTGCCTCCTGAGGGTCCCTGGGGGCCAACTAGCCCTCCTGTTATCTCTAGTAAGCCCCACACAGCTGGATTGCTGAGTGGTCTGAGGCCACGCCCCCTTTTTACACCCCTCTGCAAACGCGCCTCCTGGCACACTGCTGCTCGGGGGATGAAGTCCACTTTAGTCCTGAGGTACTCACGACACAAGAGGACCTCATCGCCCCACCAGCAGTGCGCCAAGAGTCGCGTTTGCAGAGTGCTGTAAAAAGGGGCGTGGCCTCGGACCACCTCTCAGCAATCCCACTGTGTGGGGATTACTGGAGGTACCTGGTGGTCTAGTTGGCCTCTAAGGACCCTTAGTATTCAAGGGGGCTTAATGCCCCAATTCAGAACGCGCCAGGAGGCGCCGTTTGCACAGTGAAGCAAGGAGGGGGCGGGGCCTCCGGCGAGATGCCGGCTTTTTTTAAATGTGCTTTTTAGATGGGGGCTGTGTGGCCCCCCTTCCCTTTATTATTTTTGGGCCCTGGAGACCCCATCCCCCAGGGCCTGAGCATTTTATTTTTTTTAAACAGGAAGGGGGCTGCACGGCCCCTCTCCCATGGCCGATTTTGGCCCTGGGGACCCCAGCCCCGGGACATGGCCACATATTTAATTTTTTTTAAATTATTTTTAAGGATGGGGGCTGCGCAGCTCCCCTCCTGAGGCTATTATTGGCCGCAGGGACCCCATCCCCCGGGGCTTTGCCTCGTTCTTTTCTTTTTTTTTTATTTAGGAAGAGGGGCCGCATGGCCCCCCTTTACTGGGCCTCTATTGGCCCCGGGGACCCCATCCCCCGGGGCCAGCCCTCACGTTGGGGACTGCAGGGGGAGCCCCAATGCCTCCGCGGTCCCAGCCGGCTCCCCGTCTCCTGCGGGAGCCGGCATTGCTTTTGGGCAAGGGGAGCTGCTGACATGCAGCTTCCTTTGCCCAAATGCAATTCTGCTTTGCTTCTTGGAAGCGAGAGCAGGTTTCCTGGTCTCGCTTCCAAGAAGCAAAGCAGCGTTTGCTATGGCAGGGCGGGAGTCGTGCTCCCGCCCTGCCATAGCAAACGGCAATGTCCCGGGGGTGGGCACCCCGGGACATTGCAGGAGCCCCTAAGGTGTCTTTTTTGGAGATCAGCCCAGCAGCCAACAATCCGCCAAATCAGCAAACGGGAGACATAGTCAAACCCGTAGAGGGCACAGATTCAGCAAAATCAGGCAGATCACAACGCCAAAAGAAACACTAGTGATAAATATCTCCTCTCACAATTTGACGAAAAACCAACTGGCAGTTTTGGATAAGGGTAGCTCTTTTGTTCAGACTTTTCACTCTAAATCTTTAGATGTAGAGATTGCTCTCTATAAATTCACGAGGAAATTGCGTCTCCGCTATTTCTTTTCCATCAGTAATATTGAATCCAGGGTTGATCAAGATTCTGAATACCATGAGTTTAAGCCAAAGAGTACGTTTATGTCTCCGATTTCTCACAAGATCATAGACACTTTCGAGACTCTTGTAAAACAGGACTTGTCGAAGTTGCCTATTAAATCTTCTATTCCATCAAACTTATCAAAAAGTGAGAGAGTTGCGTTAAAGTCACTGAAGATGAATGAGACTTTACATTTCACTAAGGCAGATAAAGGTGGTGCTATGGTGGTTATAGACAAAAAAATTTATGAAAATAAAATTGAGGATATTCTAAAAGACACATCTACTTACTTACCTTTGCTTGAAGATCCCACAGTTTCTTTCCAAACTGTGCTTTCCTCTATACTGTCTCATGCTGCTGAAATGAATTACTCAAAAAACCAAAGAATTCTTGTGGACTCAATACCCGCGTAGACCAGGGTTGTATATGCTTCCAAAAATACACAAAGATTTGTTGAACCCTCCGCTTAGACAAATAGTATCCGGATGTGGGTCGATTCATGAACCGCTTGGGCAGTATTTAGATGCATTTCTTCAACTCATTGTGAAAGCCAGTGTCTCCTACTTGCAGGACACCACTCACCTACTTCAGATTTTAAAAGAGGTACAGATTCCTGATGTTGGTGAAATTTGGTTGTGTACGGTGGACGTGGTGGCCTTGTACACCTCGATACCACATATTGAAGGCATTGAGTCTATTGAGTGGGCCTTATTAAACCATGAGGTAACGCAAGCCAATAAGATTTATTTGCTTGAAATTTTGCACTTTTGCTTGTTTCATAGTTACTTTAAATGGAAAGATCGGTTCTACCTTCAGACTAATGGAACCTCTATGGGTTTTTCGGGTGCTCCCAGCTACGCAAACATTTACATGATGAAATTTGAGTTGGAAAATATACTTTCCGACATCTATTGGACAAAACATTTGGTAGTATACCGACGTTTCATTGATGATATTTTTATCATTTGGCATGGTACACGCAGTGATTTGGAAAGTCGGATTATACTTCTTAATAACTTGAATCCTAGAATTCAGTTCACGTCATCCATTGAGTCAAAAAGCATAGCGTACTTGGATGTTTGCATAGAACGGTTAGGGACAACCATCACTACTAGTGTATTTAAAAAGCCCACAGACCGCAATAACTCTTTGTTGTACCAGAGTTTCCACCCTTGGTCTCTGAAACGTCATTTACTATACTCCCAATTCACAAGAATCAAGCGCATAACTTCTGACTCTGACCTTTGCACCAAGACTATAAAGGATTACAAACAAAGATTTTTGGCTAGGGGCTACCCTCGGGAGGTATTAGATCAAGCTGAGGCTCGAACGCAGTCTTTAGATAGAAATGTTTTGCTAAAAAAAAACTCACAAGATTCAGAACACACCCCGTGAGGTATTCGTGTCCACTTATTCTACACACTCTTATTTAATCAAGAGAATAGTGTTAAATCGTTGGGATCTTCTTCAATCTGAACCAGATTTTCATGGTCTCTTTTCGAATCCCCCCTTATTTGCTTACAAACGTTCACGCAATCTCAAGGAGATTTTGACACAACCAGTGGTTACTACTAAAGTCTCTAATAAAGGTATGATGAAATGTTTGAATTGTTCACACTGCAATAATGTTATGGTGGGTAAGAGTATATCCCATCCACGATCTGGTAAAAATATTGCACTGAATTTTACAGCAAATTGTAATAGCAATCATGTGATTTATGTCATTAAATGCCCGTGTGGTTTACACTATGTTGGTAAAACAGAGAGGTGTCTACGAACACGTATTACTGAGCACAAGAGCAGAATAAGAACTAAGACTCTTAGTTCGCCATTGTCTCAACACTGGTTGACATATAATCACACAATAGCACAATTAAGATTTAGCGTTTTAGAAATGGTTAAGATTGTTCCAGAAAAAGATATGTCCAGACTATTATCACAACGAGAGACACATTGGATTTGGTTTATGGAAACTCTCTCTCCCAAAGAATTGAATGATAAATTTGAACTGTCGTGTTTCTTATGATGGATCTGGGTTGTCTAGTTTCTTTACTGTTTTTGCATTTATATGAGCAACACATAACATAATATTTGGCTTGTTTGTCATTTAAATTTTTTTCATCAGTTGTTTTAATGTACAAGTGCATCCATCTGTTAGTTTTCTTCTGTATTAGTGCACATCTGTTGTTAGTTATACCTATATATTAGCAGTTATATTTTTAATGTCATGTCACTCTTATCGTATTTTGCTTACATGTTAGTACTGTTTGTGTCACTTTTCATTCCCTCTCTCTTTCCGTTGTTCACTCATTCGTCACGGTCTAGATTCAATAAAGCTCACGTTAGTCCTATTTCTTTAGTCATTTTGCACGTCAGGCTCGTTTTCACCGGTAACATTTTTAGATATTGGAGACACTTTCAGTGACTGCTTGATTTAATTAATATTGTTGAGTTTCCCAGTAGCGTTCGTGCAACTTCACATTTTTTCTTTTTTCTTTTTTTTGTTTTTGTTTAATTCGGTTCCTGTACTTCACAGTTCGCGCTAGTCCTGTTTCTATAGCTATTATGCACGTAGTGACGTCTTCACCGGCATTTAGTTTCAGTTACTGGAGACACATTCACCGACTCACTTGCATGACGCACTCCTCGCGCTTGAGCTGTTAACTTTCTTGTACCATGATGGTATAATTGGATGACTTGGTGAGTTTAGAGCTACACTCACCATATCTCTTCAACAACTGTCAGTTGGCTGTATATGCTTTTGATATTATTGTTACTTTACAGCTGAGGGCTTTTGTGCCGTTTGCTTTCGTTTATCGTTAAATCGATACAAGTGGATTACTCGGTAAGTCACGAGTTACATTATCCACAATTTTGACAATTGTAAGATGCTTTACTGGTTTCTGATACTATTGTCACTTTACAGCTGAGGGCTTTGGTGCCGTCTGTTTTCGCTTACCGCTATATTGGTGGCCATACGTTAACTGTTTGAGGTATGGAGATGTATGGCGGCAGTCTCATAGCGTTTAAAACACTTTACTCACGCATGCCAGGTCTGTGTTTAATGCATGGCGAAGCACGCATGTTTACGGGTGTCAGAGGATGGAGGGATTTCATGCCCACATTTTCATTGTTTTGGCTGTTTTATGTGCACTCTTTTCACTTTACTTTTGTCTATTTCTTATGGTTTTCGGATTTGTCGACTTGCAGAGTGTCAGCCCTGCCCTTTCTTGAGTCCTTCATACATTGCTACTTTACACTGTTGATATTGGACTATACTCAATTGGCTTCAGTTATTGATTTTGTTGTTAATATTTCTAGACTCCCCTGAAGAAGGGCTCATGAAAGAGCCCGAAATGCATTGGGAGAATTCGTCTCGTTAAACCGTCTGCAGAATGTGAAGCATATTTCAGTTTTTATGGACTTGATTTCATCTGCTAATCCTGAAAATAAAAGCAGATTAAACGAAACTTCACGACTGATTAATGTTTGGAAGACTGGATACACTGATTCCTTCTGGATTCCTGCAGTTGAAGAATTGATGAATTTGAAGAATTTGTTGCTTTGAAGTGTTTACTATATGTCCACTTGTTTTCAAGTGACCGGTGTAGTGCACTTAGTATTCTCTGATACATTTCTGGGTCGTATTTGTTTCACTTTTAGAAAGTTGGCATTTTCTTACTTTAATCATTCTGTGTCTCTGCCTGTCCCTAGAATACACGTCTGGGTCAGGGTGACAACTGGGCTTTGAGAATTCACTCTAGACAGTCACACACAAAGCGAGCTGAGGTGTGCCCTGCATATCCTGAAGGCCCATCAATAGGCTGATGGGTCTTCCTGAGCTAGAGTGGTGGGAGGAGTTAACACTTGCACCTGAATAGGGCTGTGCCTGTCCCCAAACTAAGAGCTGCATAACCCCCTGCAGTGTGTCTGGAGACTGGGCCAGGAAGGGCAGGGTCTTGTGTACTACAAAGACCTTTCTTTGAAGTCTCCCTACTTCAAAGGCTAAAATGGGCATATGTACTGGACCTCTGACACCAATTCATCCTCTCACTCACCGACAACACCACCAGAATCAACTTCCACATACGCATGACAAACGTCACTGACTGGATGAAAAATAACTGACTGCAGCTGAAAACAGAGAAGACGGAAGAACTGATCTTTGGCAACAGCAGCAAAAGATGGAATGATTTGTGGTGGCCATTAGACAGAGGACCTGCACCCACTCCCTCCAACCACGCCAGAAACCTCGGAATCATCATTGACAACAAGCTCACCATGAAATCACAGATCAACTCCGTCTCCTACACCTGCTTCCTCACTCTGCGCATGCTACGTAAGATCTTCATGTGGCTACCCCTACACTCGAGAGGCAACATGACACAAGCCCTCATCACTTGCCAACTGGACTACGGCAATGCCCTCTACAAAGGAATCGCCGCACACCTTCAACAGAGACTTCAGACCATACAGAACGCCACAGCCAGATTCATCCTCGACCTTCTCTGACGAACCCACATCACACCCCACCTCAAGAAGCTCTACTGGCTCCCCGTAAAGAAGAGATGCCAATTCTCGCTGCTGACCCAGACACACAAGGCTCTACACAACCAAGGACCCACCTACATTAACCACAACCTGAACTTCCACCAACCATCCAGAATGCTACGCTTCGCCTCCCTTTCACTTGCCCATACTCCTCACATCTACCGAAGCAGAAGTGGAGGACGCTCCTTCTCCCACATCGCAGCAAAGCACTGGAACAGCCTCCCCACGCACCTCCAGACCATCACCTCACTTCCAGAATTCAGAATGGCCCTCAAGACCTGGCTGTTTGAATAAGCCTCCGGGGCCTGCAAGTGCCTGGATACCCTATTGGGTGATTAGCTGCAGTTTATAAATCCTGATTGATTTACTCATAACACCTTTAGACTGAGGACATTCTGCCAGGAAGAACACCTGTTGTGCTGCCAGGGGGGACTGCAACTCTGCTGCCTGCTTTGCTGTGTTGGCCTGCTGCTGCTTGCCTGGGAGTGAGAGGACTGGACTTTACTCTCTGCATACTGCTTTCTAAGGTTCTCCCAGGGCTTGACTGAGCACACCTCCTGTTGCTGAAGCCACAGGGACATCAAAGACTCCCCCTGCATCTTGCTACCAGCACATCTGCTGTGAGTCCAGACCTGCCAAGTAGTGGCAAATCAAGTCCTGGGCCTTTGGAGGTGATTCTGGTGCTGCAACCAAGAAATCGGTGCATCATCTACAAGCATCAGTTCGGAACCGGCGCATCCCTGCGAAATCGAAGCAAAATCACCGCTGCCTGCACCGAAGCTGTGGACACCGCTCGTCTAGTGCTTGAGGCAATGAACTCGACTTTCAAAGTAGCCCCATCTTTGCCACAGCGCCTCCGAAGAACCGCAACTGCGTGAGTTTTGGACACCGCGCCGACACATCGCCTTCAGCCCATATGTTCGACTTCGACGCCAAAGAACCGGCGCACCGTGCTCTCGACATCAATGCATCATCGACACAACGTCATTTACAGGAACTGAGGTTGGGCACCAGCAACCGCTGCATCACCTCATCTGCGCAACGCATCATCCCGGAGCAGCAAAGCTTCAATGGCCTTGCACCGCCTTAAAGAACTGACACCTCACCTGCATCCGCAACACCTCACCACCTCTGTGTGACACATCGTCTTTGGTTTCCGTTGCATACAAGGTACTGTAAGGGAGTTTGCTTGATTCTTGTATCCGGTCCGCTCTCCATCGCGTCTGGACTGAACTTTGGGATTTGTCCCTGTCAAGCGCCACCAGACAGTCCCAGTTGGAGCTACAGACTTCTAAGCATTCCATTTGGATTTAATCTTTAAAAATGCATATCCTAACTGTATGTTGGATTTTTGTTGTTTTGGTCTTGTTTTACTCAGATAAATATAGACTATTTTTCTAAACTGGTGTGGAGTACTTTTGTGGTGTTTTGACTGTGTTACTATGTGTGGGAGCACAAATACTTTACACATTGCCTCTTTAGTTTAGCCTGACTGTTCTGTACCAAGCTGCCAGAGGGTGAGCACAGGTAAACTTTAAGTGTGTACTACATGTACCCTGACTAGAGTGTGGGCCCCTACTTGGACAGGGTGCATATCTCTGCCAACTAGAGCCCCATTTCTAACATTTAGTCAACTACCATTGAAGGTCTTGGACTAACACCTGTGATATGCAGATTCTGTTTGAGAGTCATCACCAGTTTTTGGCCCACTGAAGGTCAAGGATACACTGCAGCGCCTGCATGTGCCAGTGGGCATGAGTCACAAGCAGTATGCACAAGACCAGAAGACCAACAAGCCTCAGAACCATCAGAGTAGAAACCAAAGCACAAGCCAGTAAGATCAGAATCATAGTCTACATTTCCCGGACTCGCTGCGGAGGTGGAAAATCCTTCAAAGGACTCATGTCCAGGATGGCCCCTATCAAGGGAGTCCTCCGCACATGTTGAAGATGGGATTTCAGCTTGTTGACAGAAAGCCCCAGATGGACAACAATGAAACAGCTTCTTTCAGACGGTCTGAGACTGACTGAAGTTAGTCTGCCTTTAGCAGCCAGTCACCGAGGTACAGAAATGCATATATTTCCAACAAGCGAAGTAGAGCTGCAACCACTGATATTACTTTTGTGAAAATCTGGGGCCCTAAGGTAGGGCCTAGAGGCAAAATAGTGAATTAGAGTACCGATCCCACAACAAGCTCACAATTTCTTCTGAGCTCAAATGCAATCAATATTGATACACTAATTATGAATTACATTCGGGGTTATGACATCTTGTTAATTGTAGAGAGTTACCTTCAATATTAGGAAATAGGTATAGTGTTTTTCATTACATTCAAAGTAACAATTTAAGAACTGTAACATGAAAGGCATTCAATAGTATTGTATACCTCAGCTATACCCATGATAATCTTATATATGTGCTATTGCTGATATGGCATCCCATATGACAATAATTCTGAGCCAGCATGATTCCACTACAATGGTTACTTTACTTTGTAACCACACATAACTACTTGTGGAATAAACAAGTGTGGAGGAGTTTGTAATCCTAATGTATAACTCATAATAGAATTAAAAGGTGAAATGGAGTTTGTAATCCTAATGGATGACTCCTTTGTGGAAAAAACATGTGCTATTCGGTCTATAACCACAATGGATGACTCCAATGTGCAAATAAACAAGTGCACATCTATATTTCTGTGAGTGTGCTGTAGGATACTTCTATGAGTTCAAGATGTCTTTATTAGACTTCAAAGAAGAACAAATAGCAAGGATTCCACCTTACAGTCCCAGCTGCAGCAACTGTGTATCACAATTGCCTAAGAACAATGTTATGGATTACTAAGAATTCATACTCTAGGCATTCAAGATGGCTGCCACCATTGGCATGTCTCATGAGAGTTATGTGGGCCTATAGAACATCTTTACCCAAATGTTTTACAAAGTGAGCTATTCTGATGCCTTAGGGTTCTGCCCAGGCAACAACCACACTCTGTGTAGTGTACCCTTCCATACTCTTCTGCTCATGAAAACATTTATGTTCAGGGTCATTAGAGTAGGTTATCACACAGGACCGGCACATAAAGTTTAGAGCATTCCACACCACATCCTGATAATTATACCCCTAGAGCTGAGGCCCTGCCGAAGTAGGCACTATTACTAGGGCCTGTGGCAGAGTTGTTGAGGCATGGCCTTGTGTTGACTGAGAGTCAGGCGGAGGGAGAGACGGCTGTGATGGTGAAGAGCCCACCGGCAGAAGTCCAAGTGGGGGTCCCAATGGGTCTGTGGGGACGGGCGACACACCAGAGGAATGCGGACCCAACCGGAATAACTGCAGCATTGCTTCTCTAAGAGATTGTATCTGCTGCAGAGTCAACAATGGTCTGGTAAATTCACAGCACTTCAGCTCTAACCTCACAACTGGGTCCAATTTTGCCACCACCATGGGAGCTTTTGAGTGCCAACTGCACAACTTCTCTCTGGAGCAGGAATAGCAAGAGAGGGTCAAGCCTCCCTTGGTGTTTTTGTGCTTTGCATTTAGAATTGTCTTTCAACTTCGTCTTGGGCATGGCCGAGGCTGGTGACTGATACTGGAAGCAAGAACAGTCCCAGGTCCTCAAACAAGATTGACCCTCTTCTTGAGTTCAGCTTTGTAGAGTATGTGCTTATGCCCCCTGATGGCCTTCGAATACATCAGGGAGCATTTGCTGCAGGTCTTAGACTCTGGTTTGGAGCCAGGACATCAAAGGCTAACGTTATGTGGAACTGTGACTGACCTGTTACCTACGAGTGTGGCAAGGCTTGTCCCTGGGAGACATTCTTGTACACGGTCAAGAAATGTTTGTTTGCAATATTAGTAAAAACAGAGAAAAAAGTTGGGAGCAGGGCTTTGGATCCACCATGATGGGCAAGGAAAAGAAGAAATTACATCAGGACGAAGAGGTGATGCTTAAACATGGATAAATGCCATCACTTCCAGAGGTGGGATCAAGCTGCCACCTGCTGGTAACAGGAACTACTGCAAGAAAAGTTTCCAGGCCCAGCCTAGCGGACTGGAGGATTCAAAAAGTGAAGAACTGGGAATTAGAGGTATTCATAAGAACGTAGTTTTTAGTGGGTACTGCATCGCAAGAGACATTACTCATGCAGAGCAGACAATCCACAGGGGAAGGTTTGACATAAACTTAGTAATACTATTGCAAATCTCTGTATCAAAATCTCAGCATTATGCCCAGAATTTCAAACTTTGTGCTGAAACTACTCCTGCTTAAAGAATAGGTCCGCGCTTTTAACTCTGCTTTTTCTTAAAAATACTTTAACAACCTGAAAGGCTTAAATAAGACATACCAAATAACGACTACGTAAGCTACTGCATCCTAATTGGCTTTGAACTGCAGAAAAGCAGGGCAGTGACTTTCAAAACAAGATTCTAATTCAGGGGTCTCCAACCTTTTCTGTAATGAGAGCTACTTCTGATCAGTGAAAATCGTTGTGAGCTACTTAATTAAGGCCATGTAACTCGTGCATTGTTACCAGACACTCCCTCACCCAGGTTCAATTACTTTAAACTTAATGTCCATGGAGCCCGACACTAATGGTTTAAACAAAATACTGTGACTAGGGGTACTATGATAGGGCTGCCATGTGCGTCAGTGAGTGCATGGTCTGTGGGGATGTATGAACATGTGTGTGAATGAATAGGGTATATGTGTATGGGTGACTGAGAGCCTGTGTCGTATGTACTTGTGGTGCAGGACGTACCTTTAACCATATGTGGCACCATTACATGTACAACAGAAACAAACAACCATTTTTTTTAAATGGGAGAAATTTAAAGTGCAGAAAAATGTTCTGCAGAAATGTTCCTAATAAGGAAAAATTTTCTTGATGGAACATTTTTCTGCACTTTAAATTTCTCCCATTTAAAAAAATGGCTGTATTTTTCAGTTATAAATATGGCAGCGCGTCTACCAGCCACTGGGAGCATGATGCCTGCTGTGTGTAAATGTAACACTTTGAAATGGGAGAAAATGTATCTTAAGAGTTAACTTTATGTTTATATGCATTACATTAAACTCATCATTTTAAATTTCTCCCATGTCAAAGTGTCTTTACCAACAGCAGGCATATTACTCCAAGTGGCCTGTAGACATGGTGCCATACTTATAGGAGGGAATTACAGTCATTTGCTTAAATGTGAGGAATTTAAAGTGAAGTAACATGCTTCATAAAACATTAGGACTTAATTGGCTTAATTTAAAGTAGAGAAAAACATTAAGACAATGTTTCATAGAAACATTTTTCTTCACTTTAGATTTTTCTCACATTTAAAAGAAAATTACTATTTTTCAGTTACAAATATGGCACTGTGTCTACAAGCCACTTGGATCAAGATGGCTGCTGCTTGTAAATGTGACACTTTGAAAAGGGTGAACATTAAAATTAAGAGTTAACTTAATCATTAAGTTAACTTGGCATTTTAGTTCTCTCTCATTTAAAAGCATTCAGAAATATCGTTTTGCTCTCATGCTCCAATATTGAGTTGAGAATTACTTTTATTTAAGAGTTAAATACCTCAGTGCTTCAGTTCTGAATCTCTGTGACCCACATGGGTCATACATCTGATTGAGCACTGCTCATTATCGGGCTCTGCTATCTGCAGCATGATAATAATGTAAAATAAAAGTAGCCTTTCCTTAACTTTAAAAGGAAAACACAACACTTATTTATTACAGTTCTTACTTTAAAATGAACTCAAAACTGGGAACTATTTGGAAGGCTTCTGCGATCAACTGGTTGGAGACACCTGCTCTAAACACTAAGAGGGTGCAACCCGACAAAACCAGAAGCATGCAGAACTCCTTTTTCATGTCTATCTGTGTCTCCCCCCCCATACCAGACCGTGTGTCTACTTCAATCATTAATCTGTAACAAAATGCAAACTTTGTGTGTCAATGTCTCCACTAATAACATTAGGTTATATAATACACACAAATGATAGTAGGAACGAACAAAAGTTGCTTCAGATGAACATGGATCCAAAAATCGTCGACATTGTTCACGAAGGTAACTCAGACTCAGCAATAACAAAATAAAGGAACACAACTGCGAGATCTTATGTGTGCATCAGTGATTATGAACTCTTCTGTTTAGAACAAGACATTAGTAAGGCACCCTAAGTATTATAATTCAGATACAGTGTTGAACGCAAACTTACCCTCATAGCAATAGCACCAAAAACAATGACAGTCACAGGAAGCAACAGTGTCTTTGTGTATCGGAAGGGAGTCTGAAATACAGCAAAAAAATGAGCGGCCATTTACAGTGTGGTTAAGTATTTAACTACATATATAGAATATTATTCACAGTGCTTTTAAAACATATTCTCTTCAGGCTATTGCCGTTGTGAGAGTAACACAAAGGTGAGGTCCAAAATAGTATTTACAGCATTCCCTATTAGGCATTCATCTGCCAGAAATATATATATAACTTAAGGCTGTGACATGCAATTCAGTAAGTGAATATTGAACCTGGATAATAATCTTTGGAAACCTGTATGCTTTCCTAATGCTTTTGTTTGCTCCTGAGGAGTTTCTGGCTCTTTCGCTGAAATGTCCACATAGTATTCTACAAACATTATGGTTTACTATTTTACATTGGTGAACTCTCCCCCAATACAAAAGAAGAAATAGATGCATAACCACTTGACTTTTTTAAAACTTAGAATGTGCCGAGTGAGCCGGGGTTGGAAATGTCCAATTCTAGAAGGCATGGCACCTTTAAGGATTTCATAAAGGGAAGGAGTGGTACTGTGGAAGTCGAGATGGCGATGAAACAAGTATGTGGTGAATAAATAATGGTAATCAAGGACAAGAAGAATATATTCCGCACATTTTATAAGAGGGGAGCCTGGGATCTATTAGCAGTAATGGCTCTAGAGAGCCTGTCCTCCAGAGTCAAAATATTAAATTAAAGCTGGCACAGTTAAAATAGGTACTCAGAAAGTTTCATTACAATGTAGAGTTCTAGTATGCTGCCACTATCTAGTTTCGTTTTTTAGCGCTATCACTAAAGACTTTGGGACCAACTTAAAATGGCCAACAATGCCTGCAAGTATTCCGGTTTCCACAGCACAGCTCCCAGAGAGCAGGACGCTCAGCACTCAAAGAGTTTAGGATTATACAGACACTGAGCACACCTTAAGCGGAAACTAGGCTGTTACAGACGTAGGTCAAAGGGAGTACTGCGTTTGAAGAACATGTTTTCAAGTCACTTACTACTAACCTTTCATTGAAGACGCTGGAGCTTTTTTGTTTAGGTAGTTGACTACTCTCTACACAAAAGGGAGAGTTTAAAAACGACGAATCTCAAAATAGTACTTCTGGAAAAGGTTAAATCCAGGTTACTGACTTACTCCCTACGCCACATGGTGTAGAAAGGCCGCGATCTTCAACTCTAACCTCATAACTCTAAACCATAGAGTGCACGGAGGTTTACAACCTTTGATTTGTTCTCACTGCAGTACCGGCAAACACTAGCATAAACAAAAATGCAGCTTAGAATACGTTGAAGCATGGAGAGCTTCTATTTTCCCTATAGTTATGTAAAGTGTGGAACAAATAAAAATCCTGCCATAAATATCTCCTTTCTGCTTATCACTGTTCATGAAGAAAAACAGAGCAGAAGCAGGAAAAGCCAGTTTTCGTGTTTTAAAGAGCATATATAATTATGCTCGGTGACCTGCCTGTCACTTCGGCTACTGGCTGTGGCAGTAGACCTAGAGACATCAGAACTCAATTGTAATAAGATATTACAGTTGAGGCTGTATCATTTATTTTTTATTACAGCCGACTAGCGACGTCACAAGTCACTTGTAATAAGGGAATTAGATATGGGCTTTTATACAGGGATTGCAGGCTCCTATGTATAACATATATAGAATTCTAGATGGGTAGTTGTCTATATTTGAACTGTTTTCTATTGAGGCATTCCAAGTGACATCAAAAACACAATGATAGAAAATATTGCAGTACCTATGATGTCATTTTGAACCGGAAAATAAAAGATTCCACGTTATTGACAGCTATCCATGTACAGTTTTACATTAAGTACGAGCCTCGTTTTAAATGCTTTCACATCAGCAGCAAAACCATAGAAGAAACAAGGCAGAGCGACACACAAGGCTGCCTCGTCTCCCTCAGACCCTCACTTAAAGGTACCTGGTGTCCTTCCACCCTCTTCTACCACAGAGAGAAACCTGCTTCCACAATCCAAACAAAACCCAAATATTTGGCATCCCCTCTCAACACCATCTGCAGAGTCTCTTCTCTTTCCTAGCAGATGCTGCGTTCTCTGCTATCCATCAGAGAGCAGGGAACAGATGCCACAATGAGAGGCAAAAGCAGGTGCCAGTGTGGCCTTGAGTCCCCTCACTCAGCATGGGTCTGCACAAACCTGAAGATGCAGAAGTTGAGTGGCCACCCTCTTCTCTCTGGAGCAGTGGTCTTCAAACTGGGGGGCGGGCCCCCCTAGGTGACCTTAACTGATCCGTGCGGGGCGGCAGGCTCTGGTCAAAAGAAGCATCATGCTGATAGCAGTGCTTTGTTTTAAAATGAAAATAAATGATCAGCAGTAAGCCACTCTGTAATGGGCCATTGCTAACATCTTTTGCCATTTAGATCTCGCTGGGAATTTGTCTCAAAAGGGAAGAGACTCGAAATATTCAAACATCCCCGCCCCCATTTCAGATAATTACACTGTGGCTACATTTACACATTAGTAAGGTCTAGTTATCCAGAATAGTATGCTTGGTCATCATGTATTTGATTGAAATGTCCAAAAGATTTAACATAACTGAAATGTTTAAATAAGTCTTGACATATTTAAACATAGCAAATTTAACAGAATAATTGTGAAAAATTCTGGAGGGGGGGTGCAATGATTTTTTTTTATACTGGGGGCGTGACATTAAAAAGTTTGAAGACCACTGCTCTAGGATCTGCTGAGACTTGAGAAACCTGGGCAACGTGAAAGACCACCATTCAGCCCTTCGCGGGTCTTTGGAGAAACAGGAGGTTGTGGATCAACCTCCACTGTACGAAGGCTTCGCAGCTCTGTTTTCCACAGTCAAAAAGAAAACTCGTTTTTTTATTTACCCTGACATCAGTAGTGTGAACAACCGCGTTTCAAAACCTGTGTAACACATACATAACAATAGGCGATACATAACAAAATTTTATAGAGCTTTAACTCACCAATTGCCCAAAGAGCTAATGAAAGACGTTTCTTACTGTATTAAAAATGACAAAATACTGAATAGGACCAATGAAAATTGAAGCGCATGGTCCACAAATTGCACAGTTCAGTGAAACCACTAAGCTATCACGGTGGCCAACAAAAGTACGCTCAAGAAATCACAAATTGTTCTAATAAATATAACTGAGGGGATCAATCGAGCTTTACTGATGACACAATATTGTTTCATACATAAACATTAAATTGGTCAGTATTGAGGCTCGAGATTTCAGTAATAACATTTGGCAAGTCCTAGGTCTTCAAGATCTATTCAAGACCACAGGCAATATTTTCAACTGGCATTCTCACTTCTGGAAACCAACTATGTCAGTAATTAAAAATACAATGCTAATCCAGTATTCTTTTTTATATGTGGGGCAGGGAACGAAGGGGTGTGCCATGTTTTTAAGTCCCGTTCCCATTTGTTGTGGTGTTATATATATATATATATATATATACATGCATTAAGCCATGACATATTTTGCACAAATTCTACATCTATTCACTGTGTGTGTTCACTTAATACAAGTGTGTTCATTTAACATGAATCTACTCTGCTTGTGCAGTTTAAAGGAAAATGATGTGCTTTATTTTGTGTGCGCATTACCTCGTGCCTTTCGATTCACAAGGCTTAACACTTAACTACAGCACAGAGGTAAAAACGGTCCTTGCAATGTCTTGAATGTCAGAATTCAAGTATTTTCAAAATCTTTATCACAAAGTGCTAGTCGTTTGTATATCTCAGACATAACCCTATTTAAAGAAGTGATAGAAGAACAAGTGGTGCTATTTAACTGAATTTAACAAGCATCGGTAATGCATCGGTTTCACCTATGTAGTGAATAAAGAGCTGTTTTCATTAATCATTGTCCGGGAGAAGGAAAGAGCTCCCTGATAGATAACACGGGAGTGGAGAGGATGTGGCACACCAGCCAGAGCTGCTGACTCGAGAGCTGGGGATCCCGGTTCGAGTCTCGGCAGCGCCGCGCAACATCCTGTGATTCTATGCACATCACTTAATCTCTCCGGGTGATAAACTGTTTTATATATATATATATATATATATATATATATATATATGCTGCAAGAGTAAAAGGCAAAACTTTATGAAAATATAGTTCCACCAAAGCGGATGTTAACAGTATTTCGGCGGTGGAAAACTGATGAGAAGCAGACGAGGAACAAGCATTGGTAAGTGCAAGAAAATATGCTACAGCCAATAGAAATGGAGAAAATTTAAGTGGCACACACAGGAGCCAATGAGAAGCTAGGAAAGAGAGGAGGCGGGATGTAAGTCCCTTTTAAGTTTATACTAAAAACAGTAGATTTCTCAAGCACAGTGCAAGCGCTGTGCAGGTAAAATCTAAAAAGAAGAAATTCAGGCTATAACCATGTCTCTTCCAATCACAGAAGCACCTAGGAAGGATAGATTACCTAGTGAAATCAAAACATTATTTATAGAAGAGCTGAACCTGCACTGTTTAATGCTATACTGCAGTTTGATGCACCTCCTTCATTGTGGAGGGATAATTGAGTTTGCAACCCCAAACATTTCTTAAAAGGATACGTTCAGAATGCTCCTAGCATCATTAAAACATGCTTAGCTGATGAGAAAGGTGAGGTATCTGGGAGCTATGGGATTCTTCCACTTATAGTAAAACACCTCTCCCTCCTGAAATGACCCAAGAGGTGCTAGAACAGGAAGGAAAAATTCAAATGGGAGCTGGGTTGGTTGATTGGTAGTGGTGGGCGGAATTTGCAGCATTTCACCCTGCAGAATTCCGCAGTTACCTAAAAACTCAGCGAGATTCCGCGAGCAGAGGAGTTCGGTACATTGCGCTGCTCGCTCTGGTTTTTAGCATCAGGAGCTTGTCCTGCGCTGCAAAATCAGCGTGACGGCACCACGCAGCGCGCCAGAGGGCGCTGCTTCTTTCTGCCGTTCAAGTAGATTTTCTACTAGAGCAGCAGCTTTCTCAACGTAAGCAGCAGCTTTCTCAACGTGAGCGGTAGCGACCTACCGAGACTGCCTGCGTTGAGAACTCTTGCCGGGAGGCGGTCTAGTGCTTGATTTTCTTGCTCGCACTCACCAACTTAACCATGTGCCAGTTGGCTGAGTTTTTCCGAAACTCCGTACTCCAAGCTGGGCGGGCAAAACTTTGCGAGCTCCTCTTGGGGAGCAGAGTTTACCACTCATCACTACTGATTAGCCTATCCAGCTTTATCCCTTTTCTGAAATTTCGGAGGAAATTGGTGTCCAGTCAGCTGGAACTTTTCTTTTTTAATAACATAAATAGGACACCTTTAAAGGCACAATCAGAAGTCTCCCATCATTCATTCAGCAATGAGTTTTATTAAGGGGTTGTCTGAGAAACCGAATGCTGGTAGCATAAACTTACAGAAGTTTTGGAATGGCAAATGGGCCTACAGGTGCCTGAGCAAAATTGATAGGAAAATAATAATCAGGTCCATCATATACTTTTCGAGTTTCAATCTTCCCCATAAGCAAACTAATCGCTATACAGACTATACCTCACTTCACATCTTCATAAGTTCTCTAGTGGCAGCTCTTGTGAACGCTCCAGGTTTCATGGTTCCCTGAGATATTGGGTGAGTTAATGTATTTATTTGTATGTGTTTTTTATTGAGCGCTGACAATACCCAATTGGGTAACAGACCGCTTTACAAGTGGAGAGTTTCCTATAAACAGTATTGAGTGATGCATAGTATCTGAAATAAAGGTGTAATATAAGGTAATAAGAATATAGTGAAAGTATCTAGTACAGAAATAGTGGCTGTTAACAAAAGGTACAACGTATATGCATAGTGAGGGTATCTCATGGACCTTGGCATTAACAACTCACATAACCAGTTCCATCAGACAATGCATCTAGAAAACGTACAGTCACATTTGACAGTGATGTTGAAATAGTACGTTTCTCAACTCAACTCCCTTTTCAAGAGGACATAGGACAGGGTGGTTCTAATGGTCTTAGGGGTGAATTATATACTGTAGGTGACCTGGTGCCTCCAAAGGAAAAACCGAGTGTCCTCGGTCTCCCAAAGAAAATGGTCTTATGTATGATGGAGTCCATTTGTTAAAAAAAAGCTCCTTACTTTTATGAGGAGCTATTATAGATTAATCAAAATATGTGAGATGTGACTGAATGTCCGAATAACTACGACCAGCTTTGCAGCTGCAGGCACAGCAGCCTTAAAGGGAGACAGATACAGATGCAGCTGCAGAATTCTATAGGGAATTCCACAGTCCAGCCTCCACGACACTATGGATTTTGTAACTAATTTTAAGTTGGTCTCCGAGATAAAAGATTTGATTCAGTAGAGGAGTCTAAGTTGAAATTGGCACCCTTTGCCATTGTTTTGATGTGAGCTCACAAGTTAAGGGTTTTGGATATATAGGATTCTAGAGATCTGGTAGACTCAATGATTGACGAGTTACAGTTTGCCAGTAAGTTAAGTCATGTGTGGATTGGTAACATAGATAGACACAGCAGTAGGGACTCCGTATTGAGCGGACTGAGTGATGTGACATCCACATGTGTATGTCATCAAGGACCGTGGCCGAGAATTTAGCGTCTGTGGGTAAGAAGACTTGCAGGAAAAGCTGTGTGTTCATGAGTGTAGAAGGGATATGTGATAATACCTGACACTGTGGAGACAAGTGGCTCCATATATAGACTGAACATAGCACAAGGGCAAACTGCTAGCTGGAACAAAGTAAGCTAGAGAGGGAGTCTGCTAATCTTTCATGGGAAAGTCCCAAACTAGGGTTGGGCAGTGCCAAGAAGAAAAACGAATTCTCTCTGGCACTGTACAAGCTTCACAGTTGATGTCACGAAGACCAAATGATGGACGAACCTATGGAGGGAAATGGGCTTACTAATAATTAAAAGCTTTAGTCATCATCAAGAATTCTATCACCAGTGTTAAGGGTGAATGGAAAGAATGAATGAAGTAGGGGCACTTTTTCAAGGTGGGTAAATGATTTGGAAAAATTCATAGCACATTAAAAGGAAAGTGAAGCTACCAGGAAGGGCTTGTGGTGCTTTGCGAAAAGTAAGTTTATGCTTTGTACTAGGATTGCTCTGTAAAGGGCACCAAAACCCCTCAGGGCTCAAATTGCATTAAATACTGTAAACAATAATACTACTACTAATAATAATACTAATACTTGGCACAATAATATAAAATCTTAAATATCATTCTTACTGAACTAAGTTTTGCACTGGCCTCGGAAGCGAGGAAGGGCAGAGGAAAACACAGGAGGAGCAGTACCCCATATCCAAACACAAACATCTTAAAGGAAAATCATGAATGTAAATGCGGGGCATGCATTTATACTTTTACATGTGCAGAGAAGTAATGTTGCAATAAAAAGGTATCTATTAGTAATCGTCCACTGCAAATAAAACAAATATCCTCTGGCAGCACTGGCAAATCAGTGGAAATAATTTGGCATAACGTCGCTATGTTTAAAATCAGAACTAAGAAATGAAACCATGAAAATAAAACAAATACATTTAAAAAACAAGATACAACTTTGCTTGACATGTGTCTGTAGGGCAAACTTACCTCTGTTTCCATGAAGTCAAACTCAGCAGCACAAGTATACATTAATGTATGAAAATCCTTGTACCCTGTGATTTTCGACCATACGAGATTGGTAATATGAGCCTAAATGAATACAGAACAAACAGTAAGGACAGTCAATCAGAGGCTCACATTGAATACCAAAGAAAGGCATAAACTCATATAAAATAATGAAATACCATTAAAATGTCAACATGCTTGTCACTCTGTTTTTGGGTGAATTCAAGTCTCAATTTGTTAATGTTTGCAGAGACGACTCCACCCCCCAACCTCCCACACCCACCGTCCCGCCGCCCCCAACTTTACAAACATCCTGGAGCCAGAGGGTTTGAAACTTCGACACAAATTCATCTCCAAGAAAAACCAACTGCACTAACACATGTCACGTCCCCGGACCCACAAAGTACACAGGACACGGGTAGGGGATTAGGTTTCTTTATTCTTGTATCGTCGTCACGAGCTGGCTGTGCACCTCCGCTTCCGATCCCAGTCTCCTCTTAGTGTCCTCCCCACACCCCTGACCGGATGTGGTGTCCGGTTCCCTCCTGACCCCTCTGTCCATAGCAGGGTCCTAGTGCCCTTCCCCAACTCACTACATCTCCCCCTTTGGTCACAAAGAAATGACGAGCACGTCAAACCCATAGATGGGTAGATGGTCATAGATGCAAGTCTGTCAGGTGACGTGCCGGTGTGCTTTCGCCCGTTACATTTCCTCTATTAGTCTTTTGGGCCTCCTGCATGCTCTTCTTGGGCCGGTCTCCATTTGTTGCTCTTCCGCTGGTCCTTGCTCCTGTCCGTTGCTCTCAGACCCTTTTTGTTCTGCTGTTTCCTCATCTTGGTCCTCTTCATATTTCTCTTTCAGTCCTTTGAAGTGTGAGATATTCTGTGTGATCCTCTGGTGTTCTGACTCCGCCGTGATCATTGGGCCCTTCACTTTCGTTACTGACAGCGGGTCTTTGGAGAACATGCTGTCAGATTTCCTCTGCTGTCGTTGACGCACTATCACTGTGTCCCCTTCCTTCAGGTGTGACGGGATGGCGTGCCGTCTGGCATCTGCGTAGTTTTTCATCTTCCCTTTCGCCTCTCTGTCCTTAGCTGCAATGCTGCTGTTTTCTGGTGCCATGATTGCTTCTACTTGCGGTAGTCTCGTCCTGCATGTCCTTCCCAGTACTAGCTCCGCCGGGCATCTTCCTGTGGTGCTATGGGGCGTGTTTCTGTAGTCACGTAGCATCTGACACAGAGCTTGGCCGAGTGATATCTGCGCCAGCTTCGCTCTTTGAACTACCTTTTTGATGCTCCCCATGAACCTCTCCACCATTCCATTCGCCTGCGGCCATAGCGGAGTTATCTTCCTGTGGTTTACTCCTAGGTAGACCATGAATCTGCGGAACTCTTCTCCTGAGAACGGAGGACCATTGTCTGTTTTCAGTGTTTCTGGTGAGCCCCAGGCTGCAAAGATGTCATCCAGTATTGGTAGTGTTGCTGTTGCTGATGTTGATGACACCTGTCGCACTATAGGAAATCGCGAGTACTCATCCATGACTACCAACAGATAATGGCCTGTGTCCAACGGCCCAAAGAAATCAGCTGCTAGTGTTGTCCACACCGCTCTTGGCAGTTCGGACATCTGTAGTGGTTCATGCTTGGCTGGTGAGCCCGTCACCTGACAGAGGTGACATGTCATGATGGTGTTTTCCACCATGCGGTCCAGGCCAGGGAACCATACTTTCTCTCTTAGCAGTTTCTTCGTTGCTACCATGCCTCTGTGTGATTCATGAGCCAGATTGACCAGTTGCCGCCTGAGTGAATTCGGGATCACTAGTCCTACCGGGCTGGCATCTACAGTCAGTTCAGTGCACAGGTGCGGGTCAAAGTAAGCAAGATGTTCCACAGTCATCACCGCTTTTCTGATGTCCTCGAATGCCTTGTCGCATTCCTGGGACCAGACGAACTTCTGCCCTTGTCTGGTCAGTTCTCTTAGCGGTGTGCTCACCGTGGCAAAATCCTGTATATATCGAGCACAGCAGCTGGCAAGTCCTAGAAACGATCTCACTTCTGCAACATCCGTTGGAGGATTTGCGTTCTTCAGCGTTTCTACTTTGCTGGGGTCTGGTCTCATCCCGTGCTTGGAGAAGATGTGTCCGAAGAACACCAATTCCCCTCTCCCCAGCTCGCATTTGTCTCCATCCAGCGTCAGGCTCGCTTGCTCCAGCTGTGAACACACTTGACGCAAAGCGGTGTCATGTTCTTTGTCTGTTTTGCCAAATACCAAAATGTCATCACTATAGTTGAGGCTGTTCTGTACCGGCCTTATCACCTGCCTTATTGTCTCCTGGAATATCTCCGCAGCCGATGATATTCCGAAGCTCAGTCGCTTGTATCTGAACAGACCCAGGTGTGTGGAGAATGTCGTGATGTACCGGGACTGGTGATCTAGCTCTAATTGATGGTACCCTTTGCACAGGTCCAGCTTCGAGAATCGGCAGGCCCCAGTGAGACAGCTGATCATGTCGTTGAGGTGTGGCCCCGGGTGAAGTTCCCTTGCGATTGCGGTGTTTGGGATCCTCATGTCTACACAGATGCGGATCTTTGAGGTGTCCTTCTTTGGAACTGCCACAATCGGAGATACTCACGGCGTTGGCCCTTCAGCATGTTCAATGATGTCTTGTGCCAGTAAGCTTGTTATCTCTTCCTCAACTTGTGGTTGTAGGTGGATCGGTACTCGTCTATGATGTTGGGCCACCGGCTTAATTGACTCATTGATATGTAAAGTTATCTGTTTTCCTTTTAGCTTGCCGAGACCCTTCAGTATGGCTGGGTATTCTTGTAGAATGTTCTCCGTTTCTGACATGTGGTATGTCATTGCTAGTAGCCCCATCACCTGTGCCGTCACGTTGCTTAGCAGGCATGGTGCTGGGATATCACCCTTGAGCACGTGTACTTCTTCTTGGTAGGACTTGCCTTTGTATGTTAGAGTTTCCATGAATTTTCCCATGTTTTCTACTGGTCTTCTGGAGCCCCACGTGAACACATCCACGGTCGACGGTGATAGCTGTGGTTTCACTTTCATTTTCTCGTATTCTGAGCTGCACATGATGTTGCATGTGGCTCCGCTGTCAAGCACGAACTTTGCTTGGTGGCTCCCCACATCAATGTTTACAGTGGCGGTTTTCTTTATTTGCTGCTTCTCCACGAGATGAATGTGCTCTGTTGTTTTCTCCTCCTTGGGTGCGTCTGACATTAGATATAGTCTCTCTACTCTCACAGGTGCTGCTGTCTCTTCGGACTCGTCAGAGGAACTGCGATTTGCCGTTTCCATGTATCGTGCATGCTGGTCATCCGTGGTCTCATTGTTCTGCCTCTCTCGCTTCTGAATTGTCTGGTCATGCACGTGCTTGAAAAGTGATTGTCCCTATTACATTTCCTGCACTTCTGGCCCATTGCTGGGCAGGCACCAAACATGTGGGAACTCGAGGCCACATCGGTAGCATGTTTGGTCGCACTTCTTTGTTGGGACTGGCGCCTGGAACTCTTTCTTTTTGAAATTCCCAGTGACGCGATATGCTGACGCCACTCTCTTCTCCTTTCCCGTCTCCATCTGTTTGGCCTGCGCTGTGGCCCGTGCCTCCGTGCGAGCCATTGTCAATATCTTTTCCAGCATCGTTGGTTCCTTCAGGATGCGTGTTCGGAACTCCACTGATTGACAACCTTCGATAATACGCAATCTTATTGCTTGCTCATTGTCGAATTTGTCAAATTCGCAATACGCAACCAGTTTCCTCAGTCTCGTCGCGAAATCGTCTAAGCTCTCTTCCCCTTGCTGGCATGCAGTGTTAAACGTGTACCTCTCAAAATCAACATTTCGTTGAGGGTCAAATTTCTGTGTGAGACACTTTATCACTCCCTTGTAATTCGCTGTTTGATCGTCGGGGAAAGTTAACAGTAGATCTTCTATTTCGTCCCCTGCGAGATTCAGAAGTAGGTGCAGTTGTTTGCTGTCCGGGACGTCCGTGGCGCTCATGTAGCGCTCAAATTTTCTGATCCATCTTTCCCACCTAATGCCTGCTTGCGGCTCCGATAGGCTAAATGGTAGAGGCCTGCGGAAAATTGCTTGCGTGCTCTGCTTCTCCTCATTGTCGCTCATTTTCCTCCCGTTCTTTTTTTTTTTTTTTTCTTACCCTTTTCTTCCTTTTCTTTAATTCTTTATTTCCCCTTTGGTTCCACTGTATTCTGCTTTTCTTTCGCCGTTTTTCCTTTCCTTTTTGTCTGTTTTCCTCTTTTTCTGCGTTTTCCTATTGGTTTCAGTTGCCGCCTGACTTCAAAATGGCCGCCGCTCTGTTCTTTGCTCCAATTGGCCTATTTTGCCTGACTTCAAAATGGCCGCCGTAGTCTCACGAGGTTTCTATCTTTTGAGCTTTGCCTGACCTTCCAAAATGGCCGCCCCTTGTTCCTCGCTCCTGATTGGTCCAACCTGCCTGTTTCTAAGATGGCCGCCCTGCTCTCGCGATAGTTCCTTTGAACTTTGCGCGTCTCTCTGCTATTTGGGCTGCAGGCACGATCTCTTGCAGGCGCTCATTTGCGCTTGTCCCTGTTTGGCGCTTTCTTTGCTTTATTTTAGGGCACTTCAGTTTCTTACCGCTTTCTCTGGCGGTCGGATGTGTTCCCACGTCACGGACCAGGGTGGGCTCCTGGCTCCGTCGTTCAGCCTCTCCTGCACACGTCGGTCCCTCACGCAGCGGTGGTCGACAGATGAGGATCCCACCTTCGTCGCCAGTTGTCACGTCCCCGGACCCACAAAGTACACAGGACACGGGTAGGGGATTAGGTTTCTTTATTCTTGTATCGTCGTCACGAGCTGGCTGTGCACCTCCGCTTCCGATCCCCGTCTCCTCTTAGTGTCCTCCCCACACCCCTGACCGGATGTGGTGTCCGGTTCCCTCCTGACCCCTCTGTCCATAGCAGGGTCCTAGTGCCCTTCCCCAGGTCACTACAACACACAAGCTCTCTCTCTCTCCTCTCAAACAGCAGATAGCAAGATGATGACACACATTATGGCTGAGAAGCACAAGACTATTCTGCGTAACCTAAATCAGGTGGAAAAAACTGCAACCAAGAGAGAGTATCTATGATTGGCTGAGAAGAGTCAGTAACAATAAGGTGTACAGACAGTGAAATCATTACTGTTCAATTTTCAGAAGATGGTGCTGATTATTATTTTTAGGGCTCCTGTTTGGAGACGCAGATGCCCACTCTGCCCCAGTGCCAGAATTCTGACCAATTTTGTCCGAATCCTTTTCAGATGATATCATATTTATAGGACTCAGAGATGGCAAAAATATTTTTATGCACAAAAAGCACTGTTAAGGTGTCTCCATCGCCCAATAGTTTCACAAAGAATTCCAGGTGAGAAGTGTCCTACTAATGTGACTAGCTATGCGAAAAATAAAAAATGACTGACTCCTTAGGAAGTGCTTTAGAGAATCACCCAGTAATAAACCTATATTGACCTACTGTTTAGGGTAGAACTTGAATATGTTATTGCAAATGATGGAAATCAAGTGGTGAGGTAGAGGCACAGAGTTTGCCTAGAAAGACACCTCAATATTAGACTTGCCTTGGACGACACACAATTCAATAGCCCACAGATTATTGCACGCTTATGTACACCTTATTTTATAGATGATCTTGAAATAACAATTTAGTAAGATTAGACGGATCTGTGGGTTCTACTGTGATGCACTTACGTCATCTGTTCCTCTGGTCAGTTTAGGGGTGACAAGCTTAAGAAAGGATGTTCCAATGGCCAAAGCAAGAACTTGCGATACCTGCAAAAGTAAAGGACTTGTGATTCTTTCACCAACATCTCTAATAACATTATCGCATCCAGTAACAAGGGCAAAAGTAACCCAATGGCAAATGCCTCATTTTAGTTCAAAGTAAAGGGTTCATATTCTGTAGTGCATCCTATCCCATATAAACTAATAGTAAACACTAGAAGAACAGATTACTTATTGGATTTGGCAACAAGTGTGTGACATACTAAAAGGAATATGCCTGAATATTGGATCGTCAGCATTTTGGACATTATCAGAATGAATTACAGGAATTTCAACAGATTTAAAGAAAATTCTAACATCTAGCAACAGTGAAGGCTGTGCAATTTCAACACTAACCTATCAATAACACGTTATCAACATGTCTCCTAGAAATTTGGCAGAGAGCAGTCAATATTCTAAGTAAACATTATTTGAAAAAAATACGAAGCGGAGAGGGTATGTACTCTATTGTTATCACTAATTTATGCGAATGGCCATATATGAAGACAATGTCCCCCGCATAAGGAAACTAGAGCATAAACATTCAAAACCATTCACCAGCCAGGTGATTCCTGTTTGAAAGCCATACAGAATACCTAACATCTTGGTGTGGTACGTGGAAGACTGGAGGACATTTTTGCGACTAGGGAAGCTCCACAGTCGATGAAGCATTGTTTTGGAAAATAAAATTTTCTTCCCCAGCATGAGATGTTATCTGAAGCCTCATACTTCCAATAAGGGGAAACCAATTTGAGGTGTGTACCTAGCAATGCTCTATCACCAGAATTTGGTTTTGCAAACAGGCTGAATAACCTGGACATGAGCCAATCGAAAGTAACCAAAAAGAGAAATGCAAAAAGGAAAGTAGGTTTTTCAAGCAGCGATCCTTGCAGCTGTCATGCTCACGTTCCTTAATAACAAGTCAAGACGTCCTTAGCCTACGCACCAAAAAACAAAAAGTGGAATTCACAATCAAGTGTGATGCAAGTCCAGTCCCTAAAAAGCCCTTAGTTTCACTTCAATCCAACAACCAGAATCGTTTACATAGATTGCTCCCGCTCTGTCCTAAGCGCCAAGAAACAGTTTGGTGAACGTGCGCTCTAGAAATGAATTTTAACATAACATAACATAACTAATTAGGAAAATTATAAACTACTTTATACCATCCCAGTTTAAGTCCTTGGCCTCCAAAGGTCCCCTGGGGGAGGTGGGGTGTCCTTCGATCACTGTACTCCAACAGCTTTCAATCTGGCTCATGACAACAGTCCCTAGCCACAAGTCTCAATCCAACTCCCAGGGAATGTGTTGGCAAATCCTCATGCCATGTCACATCTACAGCGACTGGTTCCTGATTGCTTCCACATTGTACCAGTTCAGGAGTAGCTACTGGGAGACACAAGGGTCCCATTAGACCTCCACAGTGTCGGGAGTAGAAGCAAAAGTCCACAAGAGTTGTACCTAATGTGTGCCCCCAAACAAATCACGTCCTACCATGATGGCCACCCTTGTGTCCCTCAGTAGCTACTCCTTAAATGTTCCAACATTAAAGCAATCAGGACAGGGTGTGAGTATTTGCCGCAACATTGCCTGGGAGTTGGATGGAGACCTGTGGCGACGGACTGTTGTTGCCACGAGCCAGGAACATGCGTTGGCCCACTTTCTGGGAGCTAGGGGAAGCGAGGGCCCTTTTTGAATTGACAGCTGTTGGAGTAGTGTGATCGAAGAATGGCCAACAATGGGGAAGCTAGGGCACGGAGCTAGATCACCAGGATGCCAGAATAGGGGTGTCATTACCATGTGTTAGGGAAAGAAGAGAGGGCAGGGCCAACTCTTAGGCAAGAACTTCAGCTACATCCTTCGGGTGGATAGAAAACAGAAAGGAGATACAATGGTCGACAAAAAGAAAAGGAAGCATAAGATCAAGATTGTAAAACCCCCCTGAGTGAATTGTAAGTTGTCTCGGTCTTTTTATATTCATCCTTAGACTTCAGCACCTATCTTGGGGGAAATAGGTACAAAAAAGAGGACATTTGAGAATATGGGATCTGCATCACAGATGTCAGGCAGGTGCACCGATTGTTTTTGTTTTCAATTGGATTTTTTTTACTTTTAATTACATCAATAGACGGGAAAACAAGCACTTCGCTTACATTGCACATTTATAGCGTTGTTCCATCTTAAATACCATGTGTGTACTCAAGTGTTCATCATCCCACACCTTATCTTCCCAGGAAGGTGCAATGATGACACTATTCAGCACACTGCAAATAATAAATTCTAGCCATTGCTATAAAAACAAGCGCCGTTACAGGAAAACTGCATAATTCCATATCGTTTTGAAATATTCAACAGGAACAGAAAAAGAGTGTTCCAAAACAGACTAGCACAGTCCCTAAAAGTCACTGTAGTAAAATAACAGTCTTGAGAAAACAGTCACATTCTACATGGGCATAGAGTGTGAACGTCATCATGCTCATTTGAGCATTAATCTTTTTTCTCACGTACCAAAAGTAACACCTAAAGCAACAGTTTATTGATCAAATATAAAAAAAACTATTTTATTATAAGATAAAACCAAAAAGGGCTCCAGGGAAATACATAAAGAGGTCACGGAAGAAATTTTCTATTTCGATCACAGCTATATCAACAGTTGAATGATTACTACATACTAATAAAAACACCTGGGAACAGGCATATGGGAGGCAGTAGAAATCGCTGAAGAGGCCACGCAGTGGGGAAAGGAGCCAGAGGCAACGGAGGAAAGGACAGAGGAAGAGGGAACAAAAGACGAATATGCCCACGACAGCTAGGGAATAGAAGGATCTCAGGAAGGCTTGCTCAATAGGGAAGAAAATTAAATATCGCTTATTTTGAATTCATCAGACAGAATCGAAAAATAATAAGTGCAAAATAAAACAAGGGCAAAAGTGATGACACTGTAAGACATCCTGGACATTTCACTCCAAATTGCACACAACCCTGTCAGCACGCACAGTGCGTCTGAGCACACAGGTAAAATTTGAAGAAATGAATTGGGATATTAATTTCCTTATCAAAAGCTTAAAAAATGTTGGTACTGTCTGCAAAAAAAAATTGAAAAGTTATAAAAGTAAAGACACAAAAATTATACAACTTTACGCTTAATCCACCAACACAGCTTTAAACAGCCTAAACATGGAGAAAAATCTTGGAGTCCAGAGCCCGAGTGTGTAAAGTGCCTTGAGCACAAACCTGAGAGGCAAATGAAACTAATTGTCATTCAAAAGCAACTAAAACCAGAACTTTTCAAACTTGCTTACACAAACTTTATGACATAGGAACAGAGACTGAAGATCATCAGACAAGGTTCCCACCTCAACAAATTAGATGGTAACTTGTCTCATTCTTGCTTCAAGCAGACTTCAGTGTTCCAAAATCACCAAAAGTAATTGAATGGGTACACACAATGCTTTATAGAACTACATAAATAAATATTTGCATTTTTTATATGGAACAGAACAAAAGCCTTTTTTTCTAATCATTTTCATAAACAATGTGATTCAGGTAGTAAGTCGGTAGTTCCTTACCCATATGATAAATTCACGTCTATGAATTTGAATAAACCAACTTCTTGCCTCAATTATCACCTGTAAAATAAAATAAAAAAATTTATATTAATAAAAAGTCTTACGACTTTATGATTTCGTTTACTTTTTACACAACTTTTTTAAAATGCCACCACGATTTCGGTTCTGTCCAGGAAATATAGTATGGTAAATTGTCATGGTGAGTTCTCCAAAGTGTGAAGTTACAGGAATTACTGAGCTCACCACAACAGGAAAAGCGAACGGCTCCTGGACACCAGCGCTGATGAAATCAAGTTCACAAAAAAAGTGGTTTCACTTAAGAATCCTTAATTCTCTGAGCAGACATGGCCAAGCAGATAAAGCCTTAACTCAAGAAGTGGGGTGAGTGAGGGTACAGTGAAACACAGTTGGCACTGTAACAGTCAAGTATGGATGTTCAGCCAACAGCTGAGTGGTCTCAACAGCTTTAGTAATATCTCAGACAATTTAAATATATTTACAAGATAAACATGCAGGGAAATTCTATAAACAAAACAAAACTCAAATGTATTATACATATGTAATGCCATGCAGTAAAGGCGCAATGAATCATTATTCTCACACTGAAAATAGGGATATGGTGTGGGTTTACAATGCAGCGCTTAGAGCAGATGCAAAAATAATACAGGACTGAAGCCATGAGCCCTGGCTAACCAATATGCAATATCAGCACTCAATGTTAATGGTCACAAAGAATTATCATTTGCAACGATGGGACTGTACCAATAATGGGAAGGACAAATAACCAATGAAAAGTGTACGGATACAGGGTTTCCCAGTTCGAAAATGAGGTTTATGGACCCAACTCAAAGGGTCTTTACGAAAAAGGGTGAAGGCCCTCACTCCTTCCCAAGCATGCCCCATGGTGGCTAGCAGGTTACACGTGGTGGGCTCCTCCAGAGCTCTTCGAAAGGAGTAGAGATATGTGCCTAATTAGGGCCGAGTTTACAGGGGACCCAGAAAGAGGAGTACAAATGTGCAGGGGAGGGAGAGTCGACAACTTTTATTAGTCCCCATCACATGATTACAAACAGTACACTCAACTGTAAAATGCAAGACCCTCGGTTAGTGTCAACATGTTTTTCCCCACTGTTTTTGGCCCTAACTGGTCAGCGGCTCCAGGACAGAGATGGCCCTCTATCTCCCTATCTTACAGTAATTATGTACTGTGGTCAATGAAGTCGTGAAAGAGAGACATATATCCCTTGCTTATTTAATGCAGCTCATTGTGGTCCTTTTGACTCATCAGTGCCTAGATTAAAGCCACCTGGCTGAGACCGGTGTTAAAGCAATGCCCTCATTTCATCATGACCATCTCATTAAGTAGACTGGTGCACTGCACAATTCCCGGAACATACAGTAAAGCTGGCCTGAATACTACATTCTGGCATGGATCATCTGAGAAGTCACACATTTATTTTATCATCTTTTTGTTGATTTTTTGTGGCAGGAGATAATCAAACAAAACATTAAAATTAGATGAAAAATTAAAGCAGGTTGACAAGCATCCGAGAAATAGTGTCATTTAGATGACATTTACATTGAAAGACAGTCCATTCATTCAATACAGTGTGGCAAGAGCGTATTAATTATTAAAAAAGCATTTCCCACTTCCCAACCATCTCACAAAGTAAACATGAAGTCAACTACAAATTACTGCTTATCTCTCTATCTAAGGAGTGTAGCAAGGTATCCCATTACAGCAGGTGGATCCTTGTTGTTCTCTGACACATCTTCTAGTCTCTAAACGGGCCCCAAATGTCCCTAGGCTTTGGCACTTGTAGAGCTGCATAGTTCTAATTTCTCTCTATGCAGCACATAACATCTCGGACCCACACACAAAGTGTAGGGACAGGTCCCTTCAACCACGCTGGTGCTACTCTCTACTGAGCAGGCACTAACAGCAGTTCCCATCCACAATAGGAGCAAAGGGGGATACAGAAGTCAGACCGCCCCCCACTCCATCAATTATAAACACTACTAGGTCTGACCTCTAATGAGCAGACAGTCTCATATTTTTGAAACTACAGGGAGTTTTAAAAAAAAATTTAACTTCCCAGACCAATCCAACCTAAATGTCCGTGAACTGATTAGTCCTTAGTGCTCAATTTAAAAAAAAAAAACTGTCAATAACCACATCATATACACATAACACCGTGGTTTAAAACCATCACATAAATGTGTATACCAAAATTCAAAACATGAAAAAAATGTGAGAAAAGGCCAGAAAGCACCTCACGTACGCAAACCCACAGAGCTGCTGGATGGTACTTGCCAGTATGCTCACGTTATCATCATCGGTTGCTTTCGTGGCCTCAAAAAGAAAAGAAGGTGTGTACTAGAATTCCTCAGAGGTGAGAAATCAAACAACATAAAAAAGTGTGTGACAGACAACACTGTGTAGCTCACTCAGTGCTCACTCGTCCCCAACCGTGCAAAGAGAACTTGGTTCTCACAATTAAAAATGAGGTACCACTCACATACAAGACGTCCTTTATTAAATGTTGAGTGCCCTCAGATTAAAAGACAGGCATGTATATGGCCACTTTCACTCACAAAAGGCCAACATGTTTCGTTGCCAAACTGTCTAGGCAACTTCGTCAGGGCTGTCGGGGGACCAGTCTTCACCTCAGTCCTTTTTCACACCAAATCTGTGGTTATTGACAAAATAAAAAGAAGAACGTGCCAATCATGAACAACCCTATATACATTAAAAGTTCATAGACAACCTCTTTTAAACAGGAAAGAGAAAGCCCCTCAACCCAGTCATGTATTTACCGAGTGGTTGCTGTTGTCCCGCGTACCTGCAACCCACTTCAGTAAAGGAACCCGTGCCAAATAGTTGCGTTCCACCTTAACGACTGCAATTGTCAGTCTCCACCTGAAATCACACACACAATAAATGACTCATATGTGACACCATGCCTGCACACAGTCATATTCTATATGTGCCCAGCTTCGCCCTATACTCGCTGCCCATTCTTAATATCAGGCACCCTCACGGGATCTCCAATCTGAAGTCAACTGCTTTCTCTGTGTCTTTTAGTATACCTGCATATCGGCCCCAATCTCGCTATTTATCCCATTACACAGCACAAGTCCCGCTGTTTGAAGACTCGTACTGCCGTGTCACCTACTCAACCGCGGTTTACAATATCACAGTCACATGTGCCTTAAAACCCTCGTCATGATAGTGCACACTACAGTCCATTGTCCCGAATGGCGATATCACTGCCCTCAGAATACTGCCCACATCAATCCAAACTGAGTAATTCCATTTCACGTGAGCCCCTCAAATGGAACCCCCTTACCGCATTCCCGTGTTAGCTTTGAATTCTCTCTCCCTTCCCGATCACCCGCTCACGGCGCTAATGCTGGTCCACCAATTTTCTCAGAGGACACGGGGATATCTGCAACATAATCCAAGAGCAATGGCAGCTTTGCACAGCTCAAGTGAAAAGCAGCTATTCCATTGACCGTAAGAACAACTTCTGGCCAGAAGTCATGTACTGGTAGCGTTAGGAAGTGTAGTGCATAGTCTCTGGAACACCTAGCGCACTTGCTGCGACGTGTCGGTTCCATCGCATGCAATCACTCAGGAGCATAATATACTCTGTTCAGGAAATTAAAGAGGATACGTCTATAGCTTTGATTTATAGACACTCATTTAGTTTGATAACAACAGTACCCCCATGTTTTATTGGAAAGTGTCATTCCCAGATCCATCTCACATTGCACCCTTGTGGCATAATTGGTCTGGGGGAGCAACCCATCCATCATCTTGTATAGCCTCGAAACCCAGCCTCTCGCATTGGTAGATAGATGCATCTGCGTCAGTGGGAAAAACTCTTGAGGCTCTTCAGGGAAACAGTCCCACTGGGTAGAGGCTGTTTGTAGCAGCCTATAATAAGTGGGAGATCTAGAGCATTTATTTCTCCAAGTAATCAATATTGTTCTGGTGTGAGGAATCTACCACGTGGGAACAACTGTCCCAGTTTAGTGAGTCCTAGTTGTGTAAGAGCACTGACCTATGTAGACTGAGATAAGGCTGTGTTGTCAACATTGGCACCTGCCCTGCTAGAAAGTAGCCTTTAGGGCCAGTGAGAGGGAACCCACTCTGCACATGTGACAATGTAAGCCTCTCTCTACACAGCTGTGGACAGTGGTGGCTGACACAGATCGGGGGCAGGAGAGGGGGGGGTAAGGGGGTTTAAAAAAGAATAAAAACACTTACCTGATGCCGTGTCTCTCTTCCGTGTCTCCGTCACTGCCTCTCCCCTGGCGCCGGAACAGGAAGCAACCAGGCTCCCTTGAGCAACCACAACGCCGCAATGCAGCGCTGTGATTGGTCTGAGCGCCGTGGTTCGGCAATCAGCCAAGGAATGGGAGACTGGGTATGTTCTCCATGCAGGCTGTAATGCAGCCTGCGTGGAGAACATGCAAAGTGCACATGAATGCTTGGCTGGCCCGAGAAGGCCGGCCAAACATTCATGCGCACTTGGAGTGGGCAAACCACTCATCCTCCCTGCTCCTCTGTCATTGGATCAGCCCCGCCCGCAAACCTGCAGCAGCAGGAAAACATAAAATGATAATAACCTTGAGTTATCATTTTATGTTTCCTTTCTTTCACTGCTTCAAAGCAGTGGGGCAATGCTCCTTCGCCGTAGCAGAGCAGCCGCCACTGGCTGTGGAACTTTACAATTCCATGCAAGCCTAGTAAGGTGCAAAGCCTGACAAACAATTTTCTACCATGGGGAATGTTATGTTACATTATGTGCATTTGTAAAGTACACAATCTCCCCGAGGGTAACCAGGTACTGAGCAGGTGTGTGTGCCTAGACCTGCCTATGGTAGGTTGGTTAATTAAAGACAGGCCTTCAGCTTCTTGCAATATTTAATAAGATAGGAGGAGGCCTTGATTTGGAATGGTAGGTGATTCAACGCTTTAGGAGTGATGTAAGAGAATGCCCATTGTGCTTATCTGGTTCTGTGTATGCGTGAGATGTGTGCAAGTAGGAGTCCTGTGGAGCAGAGGTGTCTGGGTGGATGGTGGACGATGATACAACTGTTCAGGTAGGTGGGGTCTGAGTTGTGTAGTGCCTTGAATGTGTGTGTAGAGTTTGAATTGAGCGCGTTTGTGTATCAGGAGCCAGTGTAGTTCCCTGAGGTGTGGTGTGACGTGGGTTCTGTGTGGGTGGTGGAAGAGGAGTCTGGCTTGCGAGTTCTGAATGGTTTGCAGTCTTCTAGTGAGGTGCTTGGTGATCCCGGCATAGATGGTATTCCCATAGTCACACCAGCTGGTGACTAGGGTACGAGTTTGCTGTCGATGATTAATCCGAGGATCCCAGCGTGAGTTTTTTCGTGTTGGTCCGAGTTCGGCCAGCCTTCAGTTGGAGTTCGTGTTCTTGATGAAGATCACACTTCAGTATTTGTGCTGTTGAGCTTGAGACAGATGGCTTTCACCCTGTTAGCAACTTTGGTCACGCAGAAGCTGAACTTGTTTCTTGTGTTGGGGGTTGGGGTCTTATCCTAGAGGGAGAGTATGAATTGTGTGTCATCTGCGTGGGAGAGGATGTTGATGTCATGTACGTGGATGACATTGGCCTGAGGGATCATATATGCGCTGAAGAGGGTGGGGCAGAGGGATGAACCTTGAGGCACTACACAGATGAGTTGCAGACTTCTGAGGAGAAAGGTCCCAGGCTGATAGCTTTTGTTCTATCCGTTAAGAAGGAGGAGATCCAGCGGACAGTGGGTCCTTGGATGCCAATCTTGTGCATGCGCCTGATGAAAGTGGGATGTGAGACCATGTCAAATGCTGCAGTTAGGTCCAGGAGAGTGAGGGCTGCTGTGTCTCCTCTGTCAAGGATCATGCAGATGTCACCTGTGGCGGCGATGAGTTCTGTTTCTGTACTGTGGTTAGGTCTGAATCCGTACTGCGTAGCATCGAGGAGTTGGTGGTTGCTGAGGTGGTCAGGGAGGCATTGGTAGATTAGTTTCCCTAAGACCTTTTCCATGTATGGTAGGATGGCGATTGGTCTCAAGTTGGAAAGCATGGCTGGGTCAGCAGATGGTTTGCTGAGTAGGGGGATGATGGTGGCTTGTTTCCCTGTATCCAGGAATGTGGCTGTGTCAATGGAGGCGTGAGGATGGGTGTCACTGCTTCCCTGATCAGTAGGAATCCAATGGTGAAGGAGTTGTGGGGCAGGGGTCAGATGGAGTTCTCGAGTGGATAGTTTTCATGGTAGTAGCGATTTTGATGGTGGTGATGGCAGCCCACAAGGTCAGGGTTCGTTCATCGGATGTGATGGAAAGTTGAGATGCGACGGTGATGGGGTCCAGTTGATGGTCAATGTTGCTACAGGGGTGTGGAAGTTCTATAGCCTGACGCTGAGGACATATTGTTTGGGGTCAAGGACAACAAGTTTTCATGTTAATTTTGTCCTTGAGACAAATAGGCCCAACCCCCTGCAGCACAAACACTTTGGCTACCGGATTACAGTACCACATTATAGATCGGGAAAGGGCACTGTCTGCAGTTAAGGTAATATTCGCGTCCATATGTTGATGCTGTTTGAACTTGTATTTATGGTTCATTAATACAATGCCTTTATTATTAGGGTGAGCGCTCCAAGGAAACTGTTAGAAATAGGGTCTCTAGTTGGCAGCGGTATACACCCTGTCCAAGCATGGGCCCTTCCTTCTAGTCAGGTAAGGGAGTTACACACCCAAGATAACCCCCTGCTCACCCCCTGGTAGCTGGGCATGAGCAGTCAGGCCTATCTCAGAGGAAATGTGTAAAGTATTTGCACATAACACACACAGTAACACAGCGAAAACAATACAAATGGACACCACACCAGTTTAGAACAATTGACAATAATTATCTAAACCAAACAAGACCAAAATGACAAAAATCCAACACACAGAACTCAAAATATGACTTTTTAAAGGTTTCAAGCAATTCTGTCCATAGAAATCTAAGGATGCAGCGATTTTACACAAAGTACCTTAGATGCGTCAAAAATCTACAAAGATAAAACAGCCGCAGAGGAGGGAAGCATCGGAAAACACAGCGATGCGTCGATTCCCGAGTCCCCGGGGAGGCGATGCATCAGTTCTGCTGCACACAGGAGAAGTGTTGGGTCGAATCCGGACTATAAGGGGAAGCGATGCGTCAAAATCCATAACGTTTCTGGTCTGCGGGTGATGCGGTGGAAAACTTGGCACACAGGTGCGTTGCGTAGAAATGTGGATGCGCTGGAGCTCGCTGTGGTGGCAAACAGGCGCTGCATTTATTTCTTCAGCCACGGTCCAATGATGCATTGATTTTGTCAGCCGCACAGCAGGGCCTGCATCGGAGTCAGAGTGGTGGTCTTGGACTTCGGTGAAACGGTGCGCTGAACTTGGCTGCAGCAGTTTCCTCGGCCGGTGACAGGGGCTGCATCAATTTTTTTGGCTGCACAGTAGCGGTGCGTGGAAATGTCTCCCGCAAGGTGGTGCTGCATCGGAAAAAGAGGCGCTGGATGGGCGATGCGTCGATTTTTATAGTTTAAAGCAGGTCTTTGCAGCAGGAACAACCCCCAAGGGCCCAGAACTGCATTTGACACCACAAGGCAGGTCAGAACTCCCAGCAGTGGAGTTCAGGGAGGCTGCAGATTAAGTCTTTGATGACTCTGGGACTTCCAGCAGGAGGCAAGCACACACAAGCCCTTGGAGAAACTTCACAAGCAGGATACAAAGCAAAGTTCAGTCCTTTTCCTCTTCAAAGCAGAAACAGCACCTGCAGACCAACCCAGCAAAGCAACACACAGCAAAGGGATAGTACTCCTCCTCACAGCTCTTCTCCTTGGCAGAGGTTCCTCTTGATCCAGAAGAGCTCTAAAAGTCTGGGGTTGTAGGTCCAATACTTATTACCCTTTTATCCTTGGAAGTAAGCATTCTTCAAAGGAATGTCTTTGTAGTACACAAGTTCTTGTCTTGCTCAGTCTTGTCTCCAGAAACACTCCAGGGGGGAGGAGACAGCATTGTGAGAGGCCAGGCACAGCCCCATTCAGGTGTCAGTGACAGCTCCTCCAACCACTCTAGCTCAGGAGGGCCCATCAGCCTGGTGATGGCCAAATAGGATATGCAGGGCACACCTCAGCTCCCTTTGTGTGACAGTCTAGAGTGAATGCACAAACAGTCCCCTGTCAGTCTAAACCAGACATTGATCCCGCAGGCAGGCAGAGGCACAAGATGGTAAAACAAGAAAATGCCCACTTTCTAAAAGTGGCATTTTCAAACACACAATTTAAAAACCACCTTTACTAAAAGATGGGTTTTTAAATTCTGAGCTCAGAGAGCTCAAACTCCAAATCTCTAGCAGTTTCCAATTGAAAGTTACACTTTAAAATGTTACAAGGCAGCTCCAATGATAGCCTATGGCAGAGCTAGCCCTTGCAATAGTGAAAAACGAAATTGGCAGTATTTCACTATCAGGACATGTAAAACACACCAGTACATGTCCTACCTTTCACATACACTGCATCCTGCCCACTGGGGTGCCTTGGACCTACCTTAAGGGTGTCTTACATGTAGTAAAAGAGAAGATTAGGGCCTGGGAAGTGGGTGTACTTGCCAAGTCGACATGGCAGTTTAAAACTGCACTTACACATACGAGGCTGTACAGCTACTATTTTCGCAACACCAATGGCGCTCGCATGGTCGGGTGGCGGGCAGTGACATAGCCCCTGGTATCTACCATCATAGGACACAGGGGGTTAGGGCGTCCCTCATGCATTGCATGTCAGTCAGGGCGAGGGAGTACTGGTTGTACCATATTTACTGCTATCCCCTAGCGCACTGTTTTTAACGCTGCACTTGCCATACCAACGCGGCCGGCCCAAAGCGGTTGTAGGCGACTTGCTGTGTATCACCTGTACTGCCTTCTTGGATTTCTCATTCCTGGACATGTAGTCGGCCCGACCGGGGTTGTAGGCGATACAATGTATTTTATGCTGCTTGTCTCCCTGTTAACAATAAAACTTTATTTTTTAAAAAAAACTGCACTTACAGACACTGCAATGGCAGGCCTGAGACAAGTTTACAGGGCTACTCATGTGGGTGATACAACCAGTGCTGCAAGCCCACTAGTAGCATTTGATTTGCAGGCCCTGGGCACACACAGTGCACTTTACTAGGGACTTAGCAGTAAATCAAATATGCCAATCATGGAGAACCAATCAGAATCACAATTTACCCATGGAGTACTTGCACTTTAGCACTGATCAGCAGTGGTAAAGTGCCCAGAGTACATAAACCATCAAAGTCCAGCATAACATTAAAAATACAGGAGGTAGGGGGCGTGGCTAGCAGCCAGCAGAGAGGGCTGCATCGTAAGCGACCTCCAGCAGTCTTCCACATAAAACCCCGACTATCCGTACGCATATCCGCTTGCCACACTGCTTGGAGAAGTAGTGGATTCCAGTAGCTGCCTCAAAGAGACTGACCGTGCCCTCGATCCCTGTACTGGATTGTTAGAGAGGACTGCATGGCGTGACCGTGGCCGCGAGGTGCGGCCAAGCAGGAGGCGGATTGACCTGTGTGTGGAGCCTGGCAAGGGTGTTGAGGGAGCCGGCTCCGCCCCGGCGGCTGCGAGATTGACTGCAGCGGAGGTGACGGTGGCGGGGCCCTGAAGCTGGGGCTCCCCGGATCTGTGGGAGGGGGGGCACTGCGCCCAATCCCCCGAAGTGAGAAGAGCCATTGTCTAAACATCGCAGGCTGCGGCCTACATCGATTGGGGTCTGCCCGGCCGAGGAGCTGAGGCCAAAGAGAGGTGCCAGCTTGCCTGCTGTGAGAGCCGCCCAGAGGGAGGACACAGGACCTTTCTCCGGCACCGAGCGGCTACTGTAATGCGGTGAAGCCGAGGATTGCCGCGGAGGAGCTCCAGATAACGGCGGCTCTGTCCTGCAGTGGGCCCTGGAGGTTCCGAGACCCATCCTGCAAACTAGTACGTGTGGGACTGAGGCAGGGGTGGTCGGTGGTGCGGCGCCCCCCACTACGATATAGTTGGGGGACTCCGACATCTTGGGGTCGTCCCCCCCGCCTACCCCTCCTCCATGGGGCAAAGTTGTCGCTGCAGTTTCCCCCCGGCACAGAGCACAGAGTAAGGCCAGAGATGGACATTGAACTAAATTGCGCTAGCTGCAGGAGGTGCCCTACCCGAGGACTGCTTTGTGGAACGATACAATATATATACATAACAAGTTGGTGCTGGCCCATCCAGTCCAGTGAGATTAACAACAAAGACTCTCACAGCTAAGCATCAAGAGATGACGTTACACAACACGTGGGGTGGGCCGAATGCCACCCAGCATAGATCCAAGTGTTGTTCCGAGCCCCCGGCAGGCCCTGGTGAATCGAACAGCGACATATAGTTCTGCCCGCCCCGTGACCTATATTGAGTGGGCGAGTGGGGGCGCACTGTCGACAGGAGGTGGCGGCCGTGGTGCATAGTCTCAGCCAAATATGATGTTGGGGCACAAGGGGTCCCGAGTGACGCACCAAACTAAGCTGGATAAGTTTGCGCAGCCCAGGACGGATGGAAGATGAGCAACAGCAAAGACCAGCTGCAGAGGAGGGGGCTCTCACATTACAAGATATTAATGGCGGCGATTCAGGGTGTACGTTCTGCCCTGGAAAATAAAATTGACACCGTAGCCTCAGAAGTTACGTTGATGCATGCGGACCTCCGAAATCTCTGCACCCGAGTAAAGGCCACTGAGGACTCTATTGCCCTGCTCCAAACCACTACTAAAAATCTTGAAGATCACGTAAAAGAGCTCCGTGATAGTACTACTACTCTAGAGACGAAACTTGAAGACTTTGAAGGATGCACACGCAGAAACAATGGCAGAATCGTAAGGGTCCCGGAATGAGGGGAGGGCCCGGCCACGGATCTCTTCATTGAAGATCTTATTGTAAAACAGCTGCAGTCACGTGGTCTAACTACTTCTGGGTGGAGCGAGCCCACAGATTTCCGGGGGGGGGGCCGCCGCAACCAGGGGTGCCCCTGCATCCTATAGTGGCGAGGATTTTTAACTACAGAGACAGTGATGTAACATACAGCTCGCTCAGCCCTCCTGCTCAAGTATGAAAATTCCACGGTCACATTTTTTCCAGTCTTTACGATTAAAGTTCAAAGGATGCGGTGTTCCTTCCTGGAAGTTAAGAGGGCGCTATGGGAAAAGGAACTAAAATAGGCAATGTTGTTCCTGGCCAGACTTTGAGTAGAGGCGGAAGGAAAGACATGGTTTTTTGACTCCCCTGAAGAAGCCTGGAGTTGGCTAGATGGCTGGCGGCACCCTGGGAGCAGACGTCATAATACATACCATCAGAAGAGCAACAAGGAAAGGCGTTGACAGGGACTACAACAGAGTCAGGAGACAGATGCTGCTGAGGAGGGGTCTTCCGAGGCTATAACATCGTAGAACATTTCCATCCGGACCTCTTGAGACTCAGGTATGTTTTGGGGCCCATCTGCGCCTAAGGGGGCCATGCATTGACTTGATCGGAGATACTAATTTTGGACTTGCGAAGCTCCACCTGGCTTACATGCAATGGAATTAATGGGGGTTGCGGGGCCGGGTTGAGGACCTCCCTCCTCCCCTCATTGACCCTGTCACGTCCCGATTGAACTGCTGCAGTGTGGTCAAAACTTTACATGTTAAATGGCAGGGTTGTGGTGGGTGGATGGCCGGCTAGGATACGCTCCCTGACATTAGGACATGGGGGATAGGGTACACATGCACTCTGCAAAGTTGGGAGGATGGGCAGTTTCGAGTCCACGATGCAGGGAGGGGGGAGGATTGTTACTTATCTTGTTTTTATGTGTGTTAAAGGCAGTGTATGTTGATGGCAGTGATGGTGTTTCTTGGCAAGTGTTTTAAGCTACTGGGCAGTACAAATCAGAACTTCTCCCAGGTAGACCCCTGAAAGGGGCTCCCCTGCTGTTTCCAAGTACTCCATATTTAGACCGAAAATTTCTCCTGGGACCGCTAATCTCTGGGCCGGAATGTCCAAACGCTATATATGCAGCATATCATGAATACGGTTCGAATCTCCTGCAGTTTTAAAATCCTTTCTTGGAATGTGAATGGTCTAGGGGATAAAATTAAAAGGGGGGTAGTGCTACAACACTTAAAGCACAAGTTACTAACTTGTGTAACGATATATCTGTAAGAGACAGTAGTTAGTAACAGATTCCTTACCTTAGAATATCCCCAGGCGTCAGGCTGGATCCGGAAAGTTTTTGCGTAGCAGTACCCTTGCGCGTCGGTAGGCGGCGTCGTGCGGCTCCGCGTCAGTCGTCGGGATGACGTCGCGGGCAGTACTTAGACGCCGCCCCTGCGCGCTGACATCAGTTCTGTACACGACTTTCCGCTCCAGGAACGCAGAGCCATGCAAGAAGCTGACATAGGTGTCTGAAAAATACTAGGGCCCTGAAAGGGATGTCCTTAACCCTAGAAATCAGTTCGCAGAACGGGGAGGATGGTGGGGCGGTAAGGAATCTGTCACTAACTACTGTCTCTTACAGATATATCGTTACACAAGTTAGTAACTTGTGCATCTGAAAGAGACACGTTAGTGACAGATTCCTTACCTTAGAATAGATACCCCAGCAATACCAACCCCGGTGGTGGGTCTGCGAACAAAGATCAGACAAGGAAGTCCCGGAGGACAGAACGGCCAAAGAAGCCGTCCCTCCGGACCTGACTGTCAAGGCAGTAATGCTTGGTAAACGTGTGCAGCGAGGCCCACGTAGCTGCCTGACAGATATCCTGCAGCGGAACACCGCGGCCTAAAGCCGTGGTAGCAGCCGTTGCCCTGGTGGAATGGGCACGCAGCCCAACAGGAGGCTCCTTCTTAGCCAAAGAATAGCAGGCTTTGATACACAAGGTTACCCAGCGGGAGATGGTTCTCTTGTGCACCGCCCGACCTTTTTTGGCGCCAAAGTAGCCAACAAAGAGCTGGTCATCCACCCGGAAGTGTTGTGTGCGGTTGATATAAAAGGAAAGCGCACGTTTTGGGTCCAGACGGTGGAGCCTCTCTTCCTCTCTGGAAGGATGCGGAGGCGGAAAGAAGGTGGGCAAAGTGATGGTCTGCCCAATGTGGAAGGCAGTACCACCTTTGGCAAGAAGGACGGACGCGTCCTAAGAACAACCTTGTCTGGATGGACAGACAGAAAGGGAGGTTTGCATGATAGAGCCTGGAGCTCACTCACCCGCCGAGCGGAGGTGATGGCCACCAGAAAGGCTGTCTTCAGAGTCAGAAGACGAAGAGGAGAGTTATGTAGAGGCTCAAAGGGAGCGCACATGAGAAAGGTAAGAACCAAGTTCAAGTCCCACTGAGGCATCACAAACGGAACAGGAGGGAAGAGGTGTGTAATGCCTTTTAGGAACCTGTTAACAACAGGGGACTTGAAAAGGGAGGGCTGATCAGGAAGCCTGAGGAAGGCCGAAATGGCACAAAGATAGCCCTTGATGGTACCCAGGGCAGAACCCTGTTGGGCCAGAGAAAGAAGGAACAGAAGAACCTCAGAAAGAGGGGCAGAGAGGGGATTCACAGCCTTTGCTGTGCACCATGCCACAAACTTGTTCCACCTGCAGGCGTATACCACCTTAGTGGAGGGACGCCTGGCTGCCAGAATCACATCACAAACTTCGGGAGACAAGTCGAAAGGAATCAACTGCCGCCGCTCAATCTCCACGCAAGCAGGTGGAGGCTGGACAGGTTCGGGTGGAGGACCGTCCCCTGCTGCTGCGACAGAAGATCCTCCCGAAGAGGCAGACGGATCGGGGGATCGACGCTCATACTGAGTAGCTCGGGATACCAAACTCTTCGAGCCCAGTCCGGAGCCACAAGGATGACTTGGGCCCGGTCGCGCCGAATCTTCTTCAACACTCTGGGTAGAAGTGGTATAGGCGGAAAGGCGTACAACAGACCGCAACTCCACTCGTGACGAAAAGCGTCGCCGAGCGAGTGCCGCCTTGGAAATTCCAACGTGCAGAACTGCTGACATTGCGCGTTCTCGTCGGTGGCGAATAGATCTAACCAAGGCTCTCCCCACTGTAGAAAGAGTCCTTGCGCCACTTCCGAGTGAAGACGCCATTCGTGATCCATCATGCACCTGCGGCTGAGTTCGTCCGCCCTGGCATTCAGGGAACCTGCCAGGTGTTGAACCATCGGGAATATGCCTTGATGTTCCAGCCATGTCCAGAGGCGCAGAGCCTCCTGACATAGGGTCCACGACCCCACCCCGCCTTGTTTGTTGCAGTACCACATGGCGGTGGTGTTGTCTGTGAACACCTGCACTACCTTCCCTTTGACAGAGGGAAGGAATGCCTTGAGTGCAAGTCGGATCGCCCGGAGCTCCAGAAGGTTGATATGGAGCCGGGACACCGCCGGAGACCAGAGGCCTCTGATCTCCGCCTCTCCCATGTGACCGCCCCATCCCAGAAGGGACGCGTCCATCACAACTGTGTGCTCTGGCTGGGGAAGGGAGAGGGATCTGCCCATGACCCATTGCCGGTTCGAGAGCCACCACTGCAACTGTTTTGCAGTCCCCTCCGAGATCTGGACGTGATCGGACAGGTTGCCCTGGTGCTGCGCCCACTGGAACTTCAGGTCCCACTGCAGAGCCCGCATATGCCATCTGGCATGATCGACCAGCAGGATGCAGGAGGCCATGAGGCCCAGCAGCCTCAGGGTCATCCGTACCGAAACCCAGGATAAAGGCTGAAAGATCGGAATCATAGCCTGAATATCCCGGACTCGCCGTTCGGGGGGATAGGCCCGAAACTGCGTCGTGTCCAAAACTGCTCCAATGAAAAGGAGCTGTGGAGAAGGAATCAGATGCGACTTCAGCACATTGATGGAGAACCCCAGCGAGTGCAGGAGTTCGGCCGTAGTCTGGAGGTGGGAGACGACTGCCTGGGACGAGCCCACCTTCAGCAGCCAGTCGTCGAGGTAGGGGAAGACTGGAACCCCTGCCCGGCGCAGATGAGCTGCGACCACCGCCATCACTTTCGTGAACACCCGAGGGGCACTGGTAAGGCCAAAGGGGAGCACGGTGAACTGAAAATGCTCGAGGCCTACCGTGAACCGCAGGTAACGCCGGTGGGCCGGCAGGACGAGGATGTGGAAATAAGCGTCCTGCAAGTCCAACGCTACCAACCAGTCTCCAGGGTCGAGGGCAGTCAAGACCTGAGCTAGGGTGAGCATCTTGAACTTCTCCTTCCGGAGGAAGCGATTGACTTTCCGGAGGTCCAAGATAGGACGCATGTCCTCCTTGTCCTTTTGGGCACCAGAAAGTAGTGGGAGTAGCAACCACGTCCTACTTCTGGGGTCGGAACATGCTCGATGGCCCTCTTTGCCAAGAGGGCCGTGACTTCCTTCTGCAGAAGTACCAAGTGATCCCCTGACATGCGGTGGAATTGAGGTGGCATGGCTGGGGGGGTGGTCTCGAAGGGGAGGGAGTAGCCCCTTCGGACAATGTCCAAGACCCACCTGTCCGAGGTGATGGCACGCCAGTCGTGAAGGTGATGGGGGACCCTGCCCCCTACTGGCGTGCTGTGCACCTGAAAGGAAGGACTAGGAGGGCTTGGAGGCCGCGGACGGGGCGGGGTTGGTGGCCTGACCCGCATGCTGGTTGCCTGACCCGCCACGGCGGGAGCCACGTCCTCGGCCACGCGAAAACGCTTGCTGCGCGGGCCGGTGGCTGGGCAGCGGACGTGACTGGGCGCCCCTTCCGTGGCCACGAAAGGGGCGAAAAGCAGAGGTTAGCGGAGGGCGCACAGCAGAAAGGCCCAGGGACTTGGCAGTAGCCCGTGAGTCCTTAAAACGCTCCAGCGCATGGTCTGCTTTGGTACCAAAAAGACCGACTCCATCAAAGGGCATGTCCATGAGTGTGTTCTGGACATCACCCGAGAAACCAGTTGTTCTCAGCCAGGCGTGGCGACGCAGCGCCACCGTCGTTGCAAGCGATCTGCCCAGCGAGTCGGCGGTATCAAGGCCACAACGGATGGTGTACTTTGCCGCATCCCTTCCTTCCTCAATGGCGCGGGAAAGCAGTGTCTGGACCTCCTCAGGACACAGGGGCAAGACTTGCGCCACCGAATCCCACAGAGAGTGGGAGTATCGGCCCAAAAGGCAAGCGGTGTTCACCGACCGCAAGCCAGCACAGGAGGAAGAAAATGCCTTCTTCCCAAATTGGTCCAGGCGTTTGGATTCCCTATCCGGAGGGGCGGTAGGGAAGGCGGTTTGGGAGGCAGAGGCTTGGACAACCAAGCTCTCGGGGGTGGGATGTTGAGAGAGAAACAAGGGGTCGCCCGGAGCGGGGCGATGGCGTCGGGCCACGTTCCTATCCACAGGAGCCCCTGTGGCGGGCTTGGACCAGGAGCCCAAAAGAACGTCAGAAAGTGCGTCATTAAACGGCAGCAATGGCTCCGAGGAGGTAGCCGCCGGCTGAAGCACTTCCGTCAGGAGGTTAGTCCTGACAGCCTCAGTAGGCAACTGGAGGCGTAAGGCTCCAGCCGTTCTACGCAACACCGTTGCGAAATTTGCTCCCTCCTCCGTTGCCACGGAAGGAGGAGACAGCATGCCAGTGTCAGGGGAGGTGTCTAGACCACTGGCATCCCCAAGTTCCTCTGCCCAGTCCTGGTCATAGTCACACTGCTGTGTGTGAGAGGGTCCTCCGACCCCTCCCAGCTCTCTTGGTCCTCCTCTGGTTCAAAATATGGAGGAGGAGGGACATTTGGGACCCAAGGTCTCATCGGCGCCGGGGCCGGCGTCGAGCGACGTCGGTCCGGCTCCATGTCCGGAACCGGAGAGAACCGGGGAACGACGCCGCCCGGAGCCCGGGCGGCGTCAGGATCGGCACCGGGGACATCGACGCCGGCGGAGGCGTGGTTAGGTCAACCGGCGTCGATGGGGGTTGCGGCACCATCGGAGCCGGGATCGAGGCCGGGGCCGGAGCCGGGGCCGGAATCAAGGCTGGCGGGACGGGCGACGCCGGGACCGGAGTCGACGGCGCACCGGAGGGACCTTGAGGCCCGAAGAGGCGGGCCATGGCCGACAGGAATTCCTGTATTTGGGCCGGAGTCGCCCCCGAACCCGGAAAGGACGGGTATTGCGGGGGCGGCTCCACAGGCACGTCCGGGGCCGTGGGGACGGTGCCGACAGGGGCCTCAGCCGAGTCGCGAGACCGGCGAGGCGAAGTCTTAGAGCGATGATGCTTCTTAGAATTTTTGTGCTTCGACTTACCCGAGGAGTGCGAAGACTTGGACTCCGACGACCGGCGGGGGCTCCGCGACCGGCCCCTCGACCTCTCACGGGACCGGGGCTTGGTGCGGAGCCGACTGCCGGACCTCGAGGAGCTTTCGAGACCGCTCTCGCAAAGCCTTCGGGTGTAAGGCCCGGCAGTCGGGGCACGACTTCGTGTCGTGGTCTCGGCCGAGACAGTAGAGACACTCTAAGTGCGGGTCTGTGATCGACATCATGCGACCACAGACGTCGCAGGGCTTGAAGCCGGGCATCCCTACCGACACCTAGGAGTCGAGATGACTCGAAAAGAAACAGTGCAAAAATCACCAAACAATTTAGTCAAAAATTGACTAGGGCACTGCTCTTCCCGGATCTGCGCTTACTGGCGTGGAAAAAAATAGAACTGACGTCAGCGCGCAGGGGCGGCATCTAAGTACTGCCCGCGACGTCATCCCGGCGATCCCGACGCCGACAACGGATGCGGAGCCGCACGACGCCGCCTACCGACGCGCAAGGGTACTGCTACGCAAAAACTTTCCGGATCCAGCCTGACGCCTGGGGATATTCTAAGGTAAGGAATCTGTCACTAACGTGTCTCTTTCAGATACGCCACGCACCAGATATAGCCCTGCTGCAAGAAACTCACCTGCATGGAACCACCTACTGTGCAATTAATAGATGGGGTTACAAACTAGTAGCACATGCAAGCTATACTAGAGGCTCAAGAGGGGTGGGTATTCTTCTACGCAACTCCTTCCCATTAGCCATACATTATATTACACATGACCCCCACTGGCGATTTGTAGCGCTATCGGGACATTCGGTAGGGCTGGATGTTTAATATTATATCCCTCTACATCCCCCCTAGAATCCACGCCACCACACTCGCAGACATGGGATCACTCGTAGTCAGTCTACCGCAGGGGGAGATGCTTATTGGAGGAAAATGCAATGCAGCTCTCTGTGGAGAACTGGACCGCTGGCCGGCGAGACAGAGAGACCCCTCTGGGAAGATCCTAGCTAACGTTTTGTTAGCAATAGGCCTGGTAGACGTGTGGTGGGTGTGCATTCCACTAGCCCGCCAGTATCCCTTTCATTCTGGCTCACATGGCAGTCTATCACGTATTGATGATCTCTTCAGGCTGGCTGGACAGCTTCCAACACCCGAGGGGGATCTCGGACCATTCACCGCTATGCGCAATTTATGGCAGAAGACCTACATTCGGGAGTAGCATGATGCCACTTAGTCAGTGGTACCTTAAGGTACCACTCATCCGAGCCAGCCTGAAAACGGCTACGGCCTATTTTGAAGAAAATGAGGGTTCTGTAGAATCAGCCCAGGTCCAATGGTAAGCCTTCAAGGGAGTGATAAGAGGCTAAGGGGTTATCATGATAGCGGGTCATAGAAAGGAGAAACTAAAGCAGCTAGAGGTGTTGGAAAGAGAGATCCAGAAATTGGAGTCTGAGCTGCTATTGCCAGAGCACATGGATGCTCAGCAAAGGCTGCATTTTACACAAAGAATATAGGGATATTACTAGTGAGGCATCCAGAGCAAGGTACCGGGCGACCTTACATCGCCTTTATGAGGTAGGTGATAGAGCTGGAAAACTCCTGGTTTGGTTGGATAAGCAAGAAGCGGCTTCTAAATGGGTATTTGAGATTGCCGCAGACGGCGAGGTGCCAGTTAGGGATAGACAGGGGATAGCTGATACGTTTTCAGAATACTACAAACAGCCGGAACCGCAACTTCCCAGATCATGCACGGCGAGAGTTGTGACAGAGGGATTTCGATACCTAGGCATCTACATTACTAGAGACCCTGTGGTTTTTCATGATTTGGAGCCCCCCTTGCGTCGCCTTCTGGATGATGTACAACACTGGAGGACTTTGCCCTTGTCGCTGCTTGGGAAGGCTTACCTGTAATAAAATGACGGCATTGCCCTGTTTTTTGTATATTTTACAAAACACACCACATCTAGTTTCCCCTACACATTTTCGAGCTGTAGGACGGACGCTCCTTTGGGATGGAGGGGCACCATGGATAGCCTAACAACAACTTACAAGAAACTGGTACGATAGAGGGCTTGCTCTTCCGGCGCTTCACGATTATTACTGGGTGGCGCAACTTACAGTGGTGAACCACTGGGTTCATCTAGCACAGGACAAACTGGCCTATAGGATGGACAGGCATAATATGCGACCGGAGGGCCAGCTTAGGGCCATCTATGGGGGGAAAAGTGAAACATCAAAAGCCACCCCAACCTCTGAGGCCGTTAGAATATGGCATGCGACGACGGCGGCGGCCCTAGGGTGGCGAGATAAGATCACCTGAGTCACTACGCTATGGGACTCAGCACAATTGGGTCTTCTAGCGAAATACACGGACTTTGATAGGTGGGACCTTATTGGTCTTTAGAGGGTAGGTGACATATGGGCAGACGGGGAAGTTAGACCTTTTGTCAACCTCCAGAGAAACTATGAGTTGGCTTCAACAAAGACTTTCCGATATCTCCAGATCCGGCATGCACTAAAACATGCCATCCCAAGGGGGACGGATGTCCCAGTTTCCTTCCCCTGGAAAATAGGTTGCTAGACTATTATTTGCTGACGAAGGCCATATCCCTAACATATCGGAAAATATTATACAATTCCCCTGACACCCTGGAGGAACTACCTACTAGGTGGATGGAAGAACTGGGGATATTGGATGATGATGAGTGGCAGGAGGCGCTTCCATCTACCAGGGAAGTGCCAATACGGTCCCGTTTCAGGTAGTCCAGCTGAAAATATTGCATAGGACATATTATACAAGCATAACATTAGTTAAAATGGGCAGACTTGACTCACCACACTGTCCCAGGGGTTGTGGCCAGGTGGGCACGTTTTTGCACATATGGTGGGATTGCCCAGTGATTCAGGAGTATTGGAGGGCAGTCATATCATGTAAGATAGCACTGTGTAGGAAAAATGTAGACACCTCGCCTCAATGGTGTTTACTTAATATTTGGGAAACAACAGACTTAACTGCAGGGGAACGATTGTGGGTTACGCTAGGCCTCATGGTGGCTAAGTGTAACATAGCAAGAAAATGGAGGGCGGCTACGGGACCTGTACTGAGTGAATGGAAAACCGACATGGATTGGTGCATGCAGGCGGAGAGGGTGATATACGAGTGAAGAGGATGAGGATGCACACATAAATAGACGAAGGTTTGGGGGCATTGGAATGAGAGTAGAGGGATGCTCTGCATGCCTGTTAGCAGGATTCCTCGGCTGGAGGATGACTAGATGTGAAAGCAGGATAGTTTCACCACTGGAAACTGGAAGTTGGAAGATGCATAAGTTGAGTGATGATGTAGAGATACATGTCCTGCCATATGCGATGCCATGTAATTTGAGATCTGACCTCAAATCTGATGATTATCGCCGTCATGTGTTTATTACCGCAGTAAAAAGATTTTAAAAAAATAAAAATAAAGAAACTACAGGAGGTAGAGGTAAAAAGACAGGGGAAACTAAGCCAAGGATGCCAGGTCTAACAGAAACATTGTAAGTTCAGACTGCCCTACTAACAGTGGTTCCAGTATACAAATGTGTACACATGTTTGTAAAGTTCAACAATATGAAGCTACGAAAATAATGCTTCCAGAATGCTCTTTGATTAGATGCAAATATGTTCAAAAGCTTGAAAGCAAGATTAAGGATTCTTTGCTTTCAAAATAAAATGTTCATAAAAAAATTAAATTAGGAAAAAAAAGTTTTGCTAAACTACTGTGAAATTTTAGGTATCATTTCTTTGGATCATCATTTAATAAAATGTGTTAATGCATGCTCATATTTTGAAAGAATTCTCTTAATGGAAAACCAGTGTAACCAGTTTCCACACAATTATAGGAAACGTGAAAATAAACAAGCATTGGCAAAGCCAAAAGGTATGACATTGGTGGTCAGCCTTTTGGCTTTGTCAATGCGGGTCTGGTTTTGACACGGTTTTTCTGCAACATTATTGTTGTAGGAGCTGCCGGGCCCTCATCCTGATAAGAAACATTGGCCAAAGAAAAACTATTTTTTGGTCTCAAAAAACACACATTGCCAGATCCGTTCCTGGCAATGAACAAAGCTACTTTGCATGCCAAAATGCTCCTTGTTAATGAGCAGAATGCTGTCACTCACAGTGAAGCCAGCCAGCAGATAGCGAGAGATAGAATTTTAATAAAAACAAAAAGTCTTGGTTAATGTTAGATCTAAATAGGGGCCCAACTCTTAAACAAAGTCACAAAAGTGCACCCATGTTATATGTCTTTGCATTAATGCACATTTTCGGCATTCATGAATTCACAAGAATTTACATAAGTAGGTTAGGAAATCGTACTCCTACAAAATATTTGTGAACTGCATTTTAGCACAAGCAAATATGCATGTCTAGATTTGCTCATGCACAAATCTGTTGAGCGGTAACATGTCCACTTTCCCAATAACCGCTTTTTTCCCCCAACCTTGTAAGACGTTTCCAGCCTTTCTCTGTATTGGAAAAGATTAGAGATGAGCTGATGAAAACTCATAAAACATACAAGTTGGTAGGTTTGCACACACTCAAAAGGGCATTCTAACTATGGGGAACTATTGGTTACTGCTATCACCAGCCCCAGTATGTCGATCTGCAGTAAGGTGGCAAAATAAGAGAATTGCTAGTATTCTAACCCTACTATGGTATGAGCTTTGGCATAATTAAAGAGGCTATTATCAGAGCTCTTATATAATGAGATTGCTGCCATAATTTGTCGCACTGCATGGCATCAAAATTACAAGTGGACTTATGAAGCAAACTGTGCCATACACAAGGAGATATTTTATTAAATTCCACACCTCTGTGTTGTGTATGGGGGTGATTTTGTTACAGAAGAATTCCAAGAGTTTGTTGCAAAGGTCTTGTGAGGGTGTGATGTTGCAGAAGGCGGGAGGAGGCGTGGCAAAGCCTTTGATGATGGTGAAGATTTCCTTGCTGCTGTTAGTGCTGGCGTCGATGCGATCTGCAAGAGCTGTGCGCTTGATGTTCCATTTCTGCTGGTGGCAGTTCGTGGTAGGAATATCAGTAAAAAGGTAAGGCAGTTTTGGGAGGAACATCATCTTTATCGGGGCAATTCTGCCTGCCATGGAGAGCGGAAGTGTGATCCAATCAGAAGCCAAACATAAAAATAAAAAGTACTGCTTGCAAAGAGACTGGATGCTGTATCTGTCCCAGGAGCAAGCAATGTTGCATGGGTCACACATTTATTTATTGGCAAATACCAGTAAATGGAAAACACAGATCAAGTAAGAATTAGCAATAATGAACTCACAAACAATGCAGACTTAAACCCCGCAAAAAGAAGAGCAAATTACACTAACTTTAGAGGGAGGAAGGACAAAGCCAACATATATGTAAACAATGACAAATATTCAACGAAAAACTGAGCCTTGATTACAAAGTCATAAAAATAACCATGTGATAGGTCGGCAACATCACCAATCATTAAAAGAATTGAAATAAGGTGCACACTGAACAGATGTTCAGGGTGCAGACCTAGGTTCATTTGGAAGACCGCCTTGGCGGATATCTGCCTCAAATAATAAACGAAGTGAAATTGAACAGGGCAGAACTATATTCCAGAAGGGAACATGACCAGTGCAAATATTACAGAGCAGTAGTACTCAGGGATTCACTCTAGATACTGTATACCAAATTTAAATCTACCAGGTGAATAGATCCATGTGCTACATTCAAGGACGTAATATTTTCAAAGTTGCAAGAGCTTTATGGGTTCAACACTCATGAATGTTCATCGCTATTCTTCATTAAAGATGGGAATATATCCCCTTACTATACTGGATCTCCCTCCTCCCTTCCTTCCACCCCCCAACCAATGATCCTTACTTAGCTACTAACATGGTTCAGGTCCGCCATCATGAAAAGAGGTCTAAACAGTACACAGGGCTCACATCTTATCTTCTGTGAAGACGCACCCTGGTAGGGGAGACATATTACCTCCCGTCCAGCTAGTATCCATATGTGGACAGAAGCCTTCCAGTGGATTAACTAATCAGTCTGAACGCAATTACAGAATGCCTCATTATGGAATGCCACTTCGAAATGGAGGTGTAGCATTACACTGCTCTGCAACCTAATGTTGTGATTATTTGGCTCTACACCATACTTGATATAATTATTGTTTTTTTCTTTTCAATATTCCACCCTGAGAGCGTCAAGATAATTGCAGAAAGACACTTAGACCCATATGGTTTCTTGTTGTACAAATGTATTCTCCGAGATACGTTGTAATGCTAAGCGTTAATAAATACTTAAGTAATAATAATTTTTTTAAAAACTCATGAATCACTAACACCATTGTGAAGCATTCAAAGATGTAGAAGGAAATAAAAGCATAAACATTTACATTGTAATTTGTCATGGCTCTACTACATCCTTGGGAATCACTGTTTTACAGTATTCAAATTATGAACGACAGTTTTTCATATCAATCATGTCATACAGTACCCACATACTAAAAATATAAATACAACTTATAGGAGTACATCGCATATGAAATCTTTGTAACCACTTTGTGAATGATTTCTTACTCACCTCCTAAACTGTGAAGGAAGTAGGATTATAACAAGCTAGGAAATGGTTAGGTAAGATGAGCAAAGAAAAAGGCATTCATCGTCTAATTCTGTTTCTGCAAATAATATTCTGTGCAACACTACTCACCCAGCAGATTGCTAAGCAATAGGAATAATATGATGTCAGCAACATGGAATTTCCAAACATTAAAATCCAGGATAGCGAAAGAGACGCCTAAAAACAGAAAGAATGATAATTAATTGAAATGCAGACATAACCCTAGTTTAGGATACAGCAAAGGGAAAATCCACGCTGGCGAATTCGTGCAAAGTTGGACACTTTTCTTTGGCAAATGCAAGCAAAGTTTTCAAACTTTTTCCAAAGCGCATCAAAGCCATCTGACCTGCTGCAAGGCAGAAATGTCTGCTGCTTGAGGTTCATGTGTGCAGGGAACCCTGCATAACAAATATCTGTTTGGCAGCCCTACGTGGTTCTTAGGATTTGTTTCCCGCTTGTGGAAACTCACTGAAACTTCCCCAGCTTTGCACTTCGCAAAGTTCAATTAATGGCAGTATTCACTGCAGATGCGGTAATGGCCAATGCAATTGTAAACTCTGGGACCCGTGCCCCATAGCCCCAGCATACGTCTCTGTCAACGAACCCCCCCCCCCTCCTTTTTTGGTGCACTCACTCTTTTCTGTCCCACTGGTTGCTGTATTGCTTCATGCTTACTGTGTCACAAGAGTATTAAGTTACTTTGCGTTTGTAAGAGTAATTAACAATTTATTAACAAGCATCAAGTTGATACTCTATAGAGAAACAAGTAACTGAAATCCTGACAAAGTGTATATTTTATTAGCATGTAATTTTTCCTTTAATAAAAAATAACTTTATTTGGTTTATCCAAACTGTAATGCCATAGAAATATTACAATATCAGACAAAAGATTTATGGTAACAGCCAGCATATATATCAATGTTATCAGACAGTATGCAAGTTAATGGTCTCAGACAGCATATCCACATATGACCTAGCGCAAATACAGGCAGTGATTGCAGAATGCATCGGCCCCAATGGTGAGTTTCTTACCTCAGGGGTCTGAGGTCATCCATCTCAGAATGCAGTCTCAAGAGCTAGCTTTACAGCCCCTAAAATATGTACAAACTGGGACTGGTTGGTTAAACGCTGATGGTGCTATTCTTTTGGTGGCCCATCGGTCTCCACAGATCCTCAACCAAGTGTAGGCACCCTGCAGTGCGCTTTGACCTGTATGGCTGGGTGCAGCGAAAAACATATGGGAACATTACTGGATTACTGGATAGACCCATCCATGGAGGTGACTGCTGGAAATAGAAACCCTTAAACCTGCATCTTCAAATCTTCAACAGCCGCAAGCACCATCACCGGACTGTGGCAGGTCTTTGGCTGGTGAAGAGGTAGGAAAGCTACTTTCCACGTAGAAGGCTCCATTGCTACACTTGAGGCCAAGCATTGCTTATCTGCGTGCAAAGCAGCGCATCTTCTCCAACAAAGTATGACAAAGTAGAGCTCCACTTGAAGTTAGAGGCTGCTCTGCAGCTGCCTCACTTGTTAGAGGTTGCTCTACACATACCAGATATCACAATATGGACATTCAGCCACATGGACGACAGCTGAATGCAATACATTTCTATTAGGTAATAAATCTGGTCCTACTGGCCTTGTAAGGCCTGCTCTTGTGTCATAGCTGATGTGAGAGGGTACTTGTTATCTTGGCCATCTCTACGCCCATTAAGAGCTAGAGGTCACAGATGCATGGACCTATCCTTTTTCACAGTCAACAAAGCAAGGATTTTCAGTGATGGGGCGAAACTTCGCTGTGCACCTAGCTGCATTTAAGTCAGCCTGCAGCTGTGATTACAAAAGATAAATAGGTTTGGAACCGGAAGTGTGTTTCACAGGCCAAGAAAGATGCCCTGTGAAGAACAAGCATAATAGCAACAAGCCTTACAAAACCACGTTTCCCCTCCACACCAAAGGCTGTTTGGAACTACCACAGAATCCCTGGTGGGTAGACCTATTCATAGTGAGAGAAGGAGAATGAGCAGGAGTAGCTCTTTGATGTATAACTAGGCACCACACTTTTTAGTGGGAGAGGGGGCTGCAGCCAATTGTGCAGTGTGGAGCAGCTGCAGGGAATCGATGAGGCAGCAGAGCCTGAAAGACCACAACAACATAAAGGGTAAAAGCTCACCATTGCATGTGGAGACTCGTCTGACTGCTGCAATACTAAACTGACAGCATACCAGGGGGATGATAAAACACCAGATGTCAAGAATGACAGATACAGTCGCAATTATTGAAATTGGGTGGAAGGATTGGCACTGTAACAGATTGTTACCTGGCTTTGGAATAAGTGAGATTACTGCTTCATTCCACGACTCTGGGATTGGCAAGCCATCGATCAATATAGAGTTAAACAACTTAACCCAGACTGGGATAATCCCATTCGCAATTGTGGAATAAAATTCAATGGGGATCCCATCTGGCCCTGCCGCCTTTCCTCTTTTTAACTTTCTCATCGCTGCTGAGATTTCACTGCCAGAAATTTCTTGACAAAGATATTGTTGTTGATCAAAGGACAATTTGGGGAGATGTTTTCCTTGTTCCAATTCTTCTTTATTTATTACAACATTTTCTGAATAATATTCCTGAAAATATTTATTAAAAGCAGCTCTGATCGTACTACTCTCTTCGGTTGTAATCCCTTATCCTCCTCAATGATCTTCCTAATGAAATTCTGATTCCTTTCCAGCCTTGATTTCCACGCTAGCAATTTCCCACAACATTCCCCATGTACAATATCCCTAGTTCTACTAACTTGCCACTGCTGTAGCACCTTCTCCTCTAACTTAACTCTAAACTTTAATTTCAGTTTCTCAAGTACTAATGACTTCTCCTTCCTTTCCGCCTTGCTCAATAAGTCTGCTTTTAGCACCTCCTCTACTTTCGCCATTTCGTCCTCTAATTGCGAAAATTCAGCTTTTTGTTCCCTTACGCAATTCACTGATACATTTTTGAGAGAACTTCTTATCCAGGCCCTACACACATCCCAGGCTACATGCATTGGTGCAGATGTCATATTCCATGAAAAAAACATCTGTACCACGCAAAAGCTTTGCCGCTATCTCTGCCTGCAGCAAGAACCTTCTATTAAATGTCCACATCCTTACACCATAAAACTCCTTCAGCTCAATTTTTAAAAGCATTGCTGCAAGATCTGACAAATGAATAGGAAGATGCTCTATGTCCACTACTTTCTCCATTTTCTTCCCATAAAAAAGTCGTCTAATCAAGAAGAATGACAGTTACAATTAAACAATGGCTGGTGAATCTACTGGACACAGGCAGACAGAGTGAGAGAGAGTGTGTGCGTGCGCGTGTGTATCAGAGACAAAAAAGACTGTGTGTTAGAGAAAGAACTCACAAAGTCAGCACTAAAGCAACAAGTGAAACAAAAAGCACTGAGTCTGGCCCTCACTCATGAAGTGGTGCTTCAGCGACTACTGCCGAAGTTAAACTATTTTAGAATGTAGATAAGAATTATTATAATCAGACTCACATTTATGAAAGTTAATTATGGACGCCTTGAAATCCTCTACTCACGTCCAATTGCATTTCCCCCTGCCTGTTTCTACTTCACATAGTTGAGTGATTTTTCACTGCGTCAATGAATCGCATTCATTATCACAGCTCATTTCAGAAAGAAGTTAAATATTAATAATACATTAATAAGGCTAGAGACTTTCAGACTAGTTAGGAAATCAAAAACCTATGTCTTTACTTCAGCCCACAGAATTGGGCCACTGAATGAAAACTCCTGTTAATCTGAAACAAATATAAACCAACCAAGGGAATATAAATTGGTGGCATTGGAAATTATCAAAACAATCTGTAGTCTGCCATACTTTTTTTATTTTTGCTATGGGTCAGACCGTAGGCCTGTCACAATCTACTAGGTTTCTTTGAGTATCTTAGGTGATGTAAACCTGGACATCATTTTATATGTGTCAAATGTGTCATAATGTACTTTAGGTTTTAATCATATCTGTTTTACACTACTTTCCAAATTTCCATATAAGAGATTCTGAAAGTTACAATTCCAATTAACATGCATTTTCAACTGGCTGCAGACGTGTTGTACAAAGCGCTATTGAATAAATGGCACTATATTTTTTATATATAACCCAAGATCCTTCACTGTAAATAGAATGCTCGATTTTAAATGTCCTCTATCCTTCACGAATATCAGAGCCTTCCTTACCATCCCTTCGCACTTCATTGTGCAGGCAGGATTCACCTGGATTCACCTGTAACCTGTCACTATGAAGAAGTCGTTTGGCTGCTTTCAAGGAGCACGAGAATATTCCTTAGTAGACACTTTCGAGGAGTGATTTATAATGCCTCTTTACTTAGGGTTTTGCCTCAGGCCTTCCTATTATTGCTATCTCTATTCAAACTTGCATTGATCTCCTATGTAGAATCCCCTGGGTTATTTACCATCCCTTTTTGGCCACTTTTATCTTGCCTTTTGTATCAAGACTGTGTTTATGATCATCTGCAAGTCAGTGGCGTACAGCAAAATAATGTCACTTTCTTGGTTATCTTTATCTGAGCCCTCAGACACAGTGTGAACAATTGTTAATACCCGTGTGCAGATTCTTAATTTGGAGCCTATTTAGATGTTAAAAAGAGGCCACTGTATAGAAAGTTGGGAGGGTGGTGAGGAATATGTGATAAAATAAAGCATCAATCAATCACAGAATTTGTAGAGCGCACTACTTACCCGCGAGGGTCTCAAGGCGCTGGGGAGAGGGAAGTGGGGGGGGTGCTGCTACTGGTCGAACAGCCAGGTCTTGAGTAGCCTCCTGAAGGTCAGCAGGTCTTGGGTCTGTCGTAGGCTTAGTGGAAGGGTGTTCCAGGTCTTGGCGGCGAGGTGTGAGAAGGATCTGCCGCCGGTGGTTGTTCTTCGAATGCGAGGGACGGTGGCGAGGGAGAGGTTGGCGGAGCAGAGCTGGCGGTTGGGGACATAGAAGGAGAGTCGTCTGTTGAGGTAGGCTGGGCCAGTTTTGTGGAGTGCCTTGTGTGCGTGGATGAGGAGTTTGAAGGTGATCCTCCTGTCGACGGGGAGCCAGTGCAGGTTCCTCAAGTGGGGGGTGATGTGGCTGTGGCGTGGTACGTCGAGGATCAGGCGTGCGGAGGCGTTTTGTATGCGTTGCAGTCGCTTGATGAGCTTGGCCGGGGCTCCCGCGCAGAGGGCGTTCCCATAGTCAAGTCTGCTACTGACGAGGGCCTGGGTGACTGTTCTTCTTGTGTCTGTAGGGATCCACCTGTAGATCTTGCGAAGCATGCGGAGGGTGTTGAAGCAGGAGGAGGAGACTGCGTTGACTTGCTTGGCCATGGAGAGCGTTGAGTCGAGGATGACTCCCAGGTTGCGTGCGTGGTCGGTGGGTGTCGGGGCTGCTCCCAGCGTCGTTGGCCACCAGGAGTCGTCCCAGGCTGAGGGGTTGGAGCCGAGGATGAGGACCTCCGTCTTGTCCGTGTTCAGCTTTAGTCGGCTGATCTTCATCCAATCGGCGACGGCCTTCATTCCTTCATGGAGATTGGCTTTGGCGGCGAGGGGGTCCTTGGTGAGGGAAGAGGATCAGTTGAGTGTCGTCGGCGTAGGAGATAATGTTGAGGTCGTGCTGTCTGGCGATGCGTGCGAGCGGGGCCATGTAGATGTTGAACAGTGTTGGGCTGAGGGAAGATCCCTGGGGTACGCCGCAGATGATCTCGGAGGTTTCGGATCGGAAAGGTGGGAGGCGGACTCTCTGGGTTCTGCCGTCGAGGAAGGAGGTGGTCCATTCCAGGGCCTTGTCTCGGATCCCTGCGTCGTGGAGGCGTGTGCGTAGAGTGCGGTGGCAGACAGTGTCGAAGGCGGCGGAGAGGTCCAGCAGGATGAGGGCTGCGGTCTCACCATTGTCCAGCAGGATCCTGATGTCGTCGGTGGCGGCGATGAGGGCAGTCTCAGTGCTGTGGTTGATGCGGAACCCTGATTGGGATGGGTCCAGGATGCTGTTTTCTTCGAGGTATCGGGTTAGCTGTTTGTTGACGATCTTCTCGATGACCTTGGCTGGGAACGGAAGCAGGGAGATGGGCCGGAAGTTCTTGAAGTCTCTCGGGTCCGCTTTGGGTTTTTTGAGTAGGGCGTTGATCTCTGCGTGTTTCCAGCTCTCTGGGAAGGTCGCGGTCTCGAAGGAGAGATTGATGACGTTGCACAGGTGGGGTGCGATGGAGCTGCTGGCTTTGTTGAAGATGTGGTGCGGGAAAGGGTCTGACGGGGAGCCGGAGTGTATTGTGCTCATGGTCTTGATGGTGTCCTCGATGTTCACGCTGGCCCAGGCTGGCAGAGGGTCGTGGTCGATGGTGTGTGGCGGGTCTGGTGCATCGATCTTAGTTGGGGCTGTCTGGGTGTTGAAGCTGTCGTGGATGTCGGCGATCTTGCGGTGAAAGAAGGTGGCGAGGGAATCGCACAGGGGTTGCGGCGGCGGGATGTCGTTGGTGTTGGAGCTGGGATTGGAGAGATCCTTCACGATGTTGAAGAGCTCCTTGCTGTTGTGTGCGTTGTTGTCGAGGCGGTCTTTAAAGGAGATTCTCTTGGCGGACCTGATGAGGTGGTGGTGGTTACGGATGGCGTCTTTGTGGGCTGTGTGGCTGTCCGGTGTCTTATCACTGTGCCATTTCTTCTCTAGTTTCCGGCAGGTACGCTTGGAAGCTAGGAGTTCCGAGGTGAACCAGCTGGCTCTTTTGGTGGTGTCACTGTAGGTGAGCTTTTTCAGCGGGGCGAGGGTGTTGGCACAGTCGTCCATCCATCGTCTGAGGTTGCAGGCAGCGTCGTCGGTGTTGGATGGGTCGGAGGGAGGGCTGAGAGCGAGGGTTGCCCGGAGTTGGTCTTCGGTGACTTTGCTCCAGCAGCGGCGTGGGATCTGTTGGGTGCGTTGGTGTGTGGTGGGTTTCTGGAAGGTGAAATGGATGCAGCGGTGGTCGGTCCAGAGGAGTTCCGTGGTGTGGCTGAAGGAGACGTGGGAGCTTGAGGAGAAGATGGGGTCAAGCGTGTGGCCGGCGGAGTGGGTCGGTGTTGTGACGAGCTGGCTCAGACCGAGGTTGGCGAGGCTGTCGATCAGGGTGGTGGAGTTGCTGTCGTTGTTGTTCTCCAGGTGAAAGTTCAGGTCTCCGAGGAGGATGTAGTCGGTAGAGGTCAGGGCGTGCGTGCTGATGAAGTCGGCGATGGAGTCGCTGAACTGGGGTCGGGGCCCAGGGGGTCTGTAGACAAGGGTGCCTCTAAGGGTGGTGTTGGGGTCCGTGTGGATCTGGAAGTGCATGTGTTCGGCGGTGCTGAGAGTGTCGTCGGTGCTGGTCGAGACCCTGATGGTGTTCTTGTGGACGATGGCGATTCCTCCTCCTACTGCGTTGATGCGGTCTCTGCGGGTGATCTTATAGCCGTCTGGGATGGCTATGGCGATGTCGGGAGCGGAGGAGTCGTTCATCCAGGTCTCAGTCAGGAAGGCGACGTCTGGTGATGATGTGTCGAGCAGGTCCCAGAGCTCGACGGCGTCTTTGCGTGCGGAGCGGGTGTTCAGTAGGATGCACCGGAGGTGGTTGAGGTCCTTCTTGGCGGGCGCCTCGGTGGCTCTGAGGCTGGTGTAGCTGCAGTTCCGGCAGGTGAAGGGACCATGGGTGCGTTTCGGGGCGGCCTTGAAGCAGTTGTGTGTCCGTCCGGGGTTGAGAGCGTGGAGTGTGGTGGCATCGTATCGGCGTCGGTCCTCGAGGCTGGAGCGGGGGGCGCGCGGCCCAGGGGTTCTGGCGCTGGGCGCGGTCCAGTCGCGGACGGGCGCAGACGGGCTTGCCTTAGGCGCGGCCGCGCAGCGGTCGCCATATATGGGGAGGTGGGAGGGAGGAGCAGCTGGGAGGCAGGGGCAGCGAATGGGCAGTCAGGGGGGCGGGGCCGCAGGGGACGCAGCGGCGGGAATGGAGAGAGGCAGCGAGGGGCACAGAAGGCAAAATGGACAGAAAACAGGAGAAATCACGGGCACAGTACAGTGGGGCAGCGAGGCACAGAAGGCAAAAAAGCATCCAAAAGAAAGAGCATTATTGAATGCACTTTACTTGTTCTTTTGATGAATCTGCGATTAGATGGAGTACCCACCAGAACTAACATCACCGAAGACAAGTAACGTGTTCTTTAGATAGATACTTTTAACCTCAGATTCTATGTCAGGACCGGAGGCTCAGATTATGCTTTAATCTCTCTTCGCTTTATTCTTAATAAATTACACAGCAGCCATTTAGACCAACTTGAAGAAAAACAACAACTCCCATGAACCATAGGGAGGTCATCATAACATAGTCCTTTCATAATGTCCATAACGCTGTAGCATAAAGTCCCTTCACGCTGTTCTCGCCTCCTCTTTCTTCGCTGCTTCGCAGCCAGTTAAGTGTGACCTTTTTCTTCACCTTATTTCATTGTCTTGTTCTTGTGCTATACTCTTCCCCGTGGGGGCGCGTATATCACGGCGCCTCCCGGGGGGGTTTGTTTGTTGAATGATATTGTTTTGAGGCATTACGTAGTTTTGCTTTCCAGATTCCTCGGCCGGCCGCGGGACCACTTTCGCGCTCGTTACGCGGCCGGTGCCCATTACTGCAGCGGTGCACTGATTGCCCGCTAGGTGGCACTGCTCCGTCTCGTCGGCTCCTGTCAAGCGCGTCTCCTCAGTTCAAAGAGACCACGCCATGGGAGCCGCGTCGATCGGAGCCTTGCCCGCTGTCACGGTGAACGCACGGGTCTGTATATCCCGCATTTGTGCTTTGACTCTAACGCTCCGGCAGGGGTCTGTATTGCGGGGGATTTTGCCCGCGTTTGACACCGTTTGGTGAACTGTGCACGGCATCGCCTACAGGCCTCTTTGCGCACACACCCGGACAGCGAAGCCCGGTCAGTTACTCTGAGGGCTATTGTGCGCTGGGTTTCGTGCGCCCCAATTGTAGGTCTCAGGCCTACCCATGCTAGTTCCTGGGTTCCCCAGTGTCTGATTCCGCACATCTGCGCTGCTACTTCTCCTCTAGTCTATCAGATAACCTGGCCTTTGCACTAGCAATGGAGGTGCAGGATGGGGTTTATGAGGAGGAAGACTCCCAAGCATTTATGCAGTGGGATGATGATTTTTTGACGCGGTCGACTCATCTATTTATAGGGTGGTAAATGAGGTTGTGGCACCTATGGAGCAACGTTTGGCAGACAGAATAGTGAGCGAGTGCACAAAGTTGGCACAGGCCCGCGCGGGGCCCTCTGCCCTCTGCCCCCATACCCGACCCACCCTCTGGGAAAGAGCCCCCACCCCCTAAGAAGAAGTGTGCGGAAGGGGTGTACAAAGACGCGCTTGCGCACCTTAAAAGTGCTTTCCTCACAAAAGCCACCCCTCCAACACCTGCTCCCATTCAGCCCACTGAACTCCCAGGAACTCCCGATCCGGCTTCCCCTGAACCGGACGACGATTCCCCAGGTGACTTAGCGGCGAGGCAGCTTCGTCTTCACGCCCGTGGTGGCCCGCTGTGCCTCCCCCCCTCCGTCCCTGGTGATGACTCGGGCATGCTGGACACGGACGATATCGTCCGCCCTCGGTCCGCTGCCTGGGCTCCCGGCGACAAGGTAGCCAAGTTTGTGGCAGGTCGTCTCTGTAAGCCCCTGGAGAAGGAGGCCCGGGGCTGCTTGAGAGCTGAGTGCCCTCGGCCCACTCTCGATGGCAAGGTTGCGTGTACTCCCGAATTAGATTAAAAAATGGCCACTTTTCTGGTGAAATACATGAAGGACCCACGCAAGGGCATAGACAGATCCTGGCGCTCCTGTCAGGATAAGCTCCTGGACGCCATCGGTCCCATGACCAAAATATTGGATATGGCTGAGGAGGCCAAAGTGTCCGGATCCCTTATCTCCCCTGAGGTGTTATCTAACCGGGCCCAACGTGCCATCATTTTTATTGGCAACGCGAATTGCGCGCTCTCAACTGAGCGTCGCCGCTCTTTATTAATAAAGTTGGATCCCAAGCTCGGCGACTTGGCTTCCTCGGAGGCGGGCACAGTTGCCCAGGGAGGCCTCTTTGGAGATCCTTTTGTAAAGGAACTCGGAAGTTTGTGGCGACCTTTACCTCTTCAGATAAGGCGCAGTCCAAAATAAAGAGAGTATTTCACCAGCGTGTTTTCCACGGGGCCGGTCGAGGCAGGGGCCGGTCGAGGCAGGGGCCGGTCGGCCAGCCGAGGGTTCCAACAGAATCCCCCCAAGGGACAAGGCTCCGGACGTGGCCAATATAACACCAGCGCCAACTTCAACAACTTCTACCCCACAAGAGGCCAGCGCTTCAGAGGCTGTGGTGGCTTCAAGAACAACTCTGGAGGAGGCAATTCAAACGGTGTCTTACCTTCCTACCAGGTGCGCATTGGGGGTCGGTTGGCGGGTTTTCAAGCCGCGTGGGCTTCCATTACCTCAGACGCATGGGTTCTGCAAACAGTGCAGAGTTTCTGCATAGAGTTTTACGATCACTCTCGGCAGGAATGTCACCCTCGTCCCATTTCTCTTACGGCCCGCGATGCAGAACTTGCCGACGAGGAAGTAAACAAACTCCTGCTCAAGGGAGCCATCTGTCAATCAGTCCTGCATCCCGACGGTTTCCTAAGCAATATCTTTCTAGTGGACAAACCCGACGGCGGACGGTGCCCGGTTATCAATCTCCGGGAGTTCAACGGGTGGTTGGTGTATCGCCATTTCAAAATGGATGGGATTCACCTCCTGCTGGACATCCTTCTACCATAAGACTGGATGGTGCGGCTGGATTTAAAGGACGCCTACTTGGTGGTCCCGATTCACCCTCCTCACCGTCGATTCTTGCAGTTCCTTTGGAGAGACCGTGTCTACGAGTTCACTTCCACTCCGTTCGGTCTGTCCTCAGCACCATGGTGTTTCACCAAAGTGCTTCATCCGGCGGTAGAATTTCTGAGAGCCCAGGGCATCCGCATGATCGTCTACTTGGACGATATTCTCATCAAGGCGCAATGCCCGAAGTCCCTGTCCAGGCAGCTTCAACAGGCAGTGGATCTACTTCAGGGGTTGGGGTTTGTCATCAACGAGAAAAAGTTGGTCCTCAGCCCTTCTCAGAAGGTAATCTTCCTTGGGTTCATCGTGGACTTGGTTCAATCAGTTCTGGGTCTGCCATCTCGGAAGATGGCAAAAATCTGTCACGAGTTGCGGCAGACCATTTCAAAGCCCCGCATATCACTCAGGCAAGTTGCCCGGCTGGTAGGCCTCCTCTCCTCCTCCATCCAGGCAATTTTCCCAGGTCCCCTGCATTACCGAGCCCTCCAGCGGCTGAAGGCACATCACTTGCGGAGAGGTCTGACGTACAACCAGCTGGTGCCACTCACCGGAGAAGCGAAGGAGGAGATCGCTTGGTGGCTGGCCCACATGGAGGCGTGGAACGGTCGGGCGATCTTTGGCTTCGTTCCCGACTTGATCATCGAGTCCGACGCCAGCAGGTCTGGTTGGGGCGCCTGTTGCGGGGAATTCTCCACTGGAGGAGGCTGGTCATTAGACGAGCAAACTCTACACATCAATTGCTTGGAACTCCTGGCGGGTTCCTTCGCCGTCCGTTGTTGGACCAGAGACAAAGTTCAATCCTGTGTCCTCCTCAAGATGGACAACATTTCGGCAGTCCATTACATCAATCATCTGGGGGGCTCCCGCTCCCGTGCCCTGGCAAACCTCGCGAAAGATTTTTGGAATTTTTGCCTGGACCACCACGTCTCAGTGACGGCGGAATATCTTCTGGGACAGGCCAACCGGGTGGCGGACTGGCACTCGAGACACCTGCGCGATTCCAGTCTATGGAAATTGGACTCACAGGTCTTCCAGTGGCTGTCGGATCTGTGGGGCCCGTTCTCAGCCGACCTTTTCACGTCACACCTCGACTATCAAGTGACGCGTTTTTTTCAGCTGGAGGCCGGACCCGCTGGCAGCGGCTACGGACGCGTTCCTCCAGGATTGGAGTCAGGAAAAGGGTTATGCCTTTCCCCCGTTCTCAATGATCACGAGAGCAGCAGCCCAGATCCGCCGACAGGCGTTGGAGGTGGTCATGGTGACTCCCCTTTGGAGGTCTCAAGTGTGGTTTCCGGTTCTTCTGGAACTTTCTTGGGATTCTCCAATTCAACTCCCCTTGTTTCCTCATCCGCTTCTGAATCCGGACCTCGAACCACATTGCCTCATCGCCCAGCGCTCCCTGCGGCTGATGGCGTGGCGTCTTTCCGGCAACGCTGGTCGCTCCCGGGTCTTTCACGACCAGCTGAGCTCCTCCTGTCCAAGGCTTGGGCAAACAGCACAACCAAGCATTATCGTTCCGCCTGGACAAGATGGGTTCGTTGGAGTCTTCGGAGGAGCCTGGATCCCGTGGCTGCGGATATCATCCAGATCTTAAATTTTCTGGCTGACTTGGCGACAGAAGGATTGGCGTACCGTTCAATCAATGCCAGTCGATCTGCAATTTCCGCAGGGCATGCTCCGGTGGATGGAGCTCCAGTGGGTGAACATCCCTTCGTTTGCAGATTGTTGCGTGGTATTCATCTCTCCTTGCCCCCAGAACCACGCTATTCGACCTTGTGGGACGTCAACTTGGTGTTGAACCTTTTTCTGTCCTGGCAACCGAAGAGATACCTCTCGGTAAAAGAACTCTCGGCTAAACTGGCAATGTTGCTATGCCTAGTCTCCTGCAGGAGAGTTTCGGATGTGAAGGCACTCGATATTACGGCAAGAATCTTTTCCCCGGACGGGGTGATTTTCACGGTGGGTCGTCGCACCAAGTCGCTCACCCGCACAATCTCATACCCAGCATTCCCTGACGCCCCAAAATCGTGTGTTGTTGGTTGCCTCAAGGCCTACGAGGAGCTCACTCAAGAATTCCGTCCCTCCGGGCGAATGTCAATTGCTTATTGCCCTAAAGAAACCCCACAAAGCAGTCTCCTCCCCCACCAAAGCTAGGTGGGTGAGAAGGGTCATGCAGGAAGCGGGCATTGACACAAAAATCTTCGGAGCCCACTCGGCCAGGGGTGCCATGGTTTCTAAGGCCTTCTCGTTGGGGGCACGTCTAGAGGACCTGATGCGAAAGGCGGATTGGTCCTCGGATTCGACCATCAAGAGATTTTACTTTAAGCCAGTAATAGAGGTCACTCAGTTGGTGGTGAGTAAGCTTTATACTAGCATAATCTGAGCTTCCGGTCCTGACATAGAATCGAAATTTGCCTAGCATCGTGGAAGGTAAGTTTCAATTCTATTAAGGACACGGAGGCGAGGATTATCCCGACCGGGGCACTGACGGTGTGAACCCCCCCGTAAGGTGGTAAGTAAGCTGTTTATGCTTTCCATGTCCACTAGCACTGAGTTGCAATGTCTGTGGTTTGAGTGGTCCGGGAGGAATTATAGTTGCTCGTTGGCGCTCACACAGTTTTTGCTCTGAACCTTACGCTGTTTCCATTTTTCAGGGAACGACGGGTCGAAACAAGACCAGTGAGATTGGAATTACCGTGCCGCGCGTGAAGAAAGAGGAGGCGAGAACAGCGTGAAGGGACTTTATGCTACAGCGTTATGGACACTATGAAAGGACTATGTTATGATGACCTCCCTATGGTTCATGGGAGTTGTTGTTTTTCTTCAAGTTGGTCTAAATGGCTGCTGTGAAATTTATTAAGAATAAAGCGAAGAGAGATTAAAGCATAATCCTCGCCTCCGTGTCCTGAATTGAAACTTATCTTCCACGATGCTAGGCAAATTTCGATTCCTCATCTTAGAACGGACACCAAAGCTGGCAGGGGTTGTGTGGTGGACTCAGACCAAATAGTCCTGTAGGACAGAGCGGACAAATGTCCTTCCCGCGTGCCTGGCTGTCAAGGTAGTGGTGATTCTTGAATATATGCACTGCCACCCACGTCGCAGCCTGGCAAATGTGAAAGACAGGCGGCCCGCAGCATGCCAACGCAGTGGTACTAGCTTTTGCTCTGGCGGAATGGGCTTTTCAACCTTCCAGAATCTTGTCCAGTGTGTAGAAAATCTGAATGCAGAGGTCTATCCACCTCAACAAGGTCCTCTTCTGCAAAGCCTTCCCTTTCTTTGCCCCAGAGAACCAAAGAATACTGTGTGGACGATCAATCAATATAAAAGCTTGAAGCCCCTTTGGGGTCCAGCGGATGAAGCCTCTCCATCCATTTTGAGAGGTGAGTGGAGGTAAAGAAAGCAGGAAGGGTGACGGATTTCCAAAAGTGGAAAGGAGTCACCACTTTAGGCAAGAAGACCACCTGCGTTCTCAACACCAATTTGTCTGGAAAAAAGGTGGTGTAGGGCAGATGTATCAACAGTACCTAAATCTTACTCATGCAATGATCTGAAGTAATCACAATAAGGAAGACAGGCTTCAAAGTAAAGAGATACAGAGAGCAACTATGCATTCACACAAATGGTGTACAGAAGATAAAGTTTAAGACCCAATTATGTGCCACTGTGGATTATGGTGGGGGGACCAACATTTCTTTCAAACCTTTTATAAACATTGTCACAACAGGCGATTTAAACGAGGAGGGTTGAGACTGCAAACATAATAAGGCTGAAAGGGCTGACAAATAAGTGTCCTCCTCAAGGCCTTGGTGGGCCAAAGATAGAACAAACAAAAGATTATCAACAGCTTGGCTGATAAATGGTCCATATGGTGGCTATCATACTATGCTACCAACGTGTCCCAGCACCAGGCATAAATGGACTTCAGAGAAGGGCATCTGATGGTGAAGATGAAATCGACCACTTCTGGTTGTAGATCAACTGCTGCTGCTCAATCTCCATGTATGAAGGTGTAGATTGCACAGGTTTGGGTGTAGGACACTGCCCTGCTACTGCAAGATCCTCTCCAAGAGGAAGCCTGATTGGAGGACAGATGCTCCTGCCAAGAAGTTCAGGGTACCACGCCATCCTGGCCACTAGGATGGCTTTGGCCCCCTTTTCCTGATCCTTTTTAGAAGTCAGGGAAAGAGAGGCATACAGTAGTCACATGTTCCATTCTAGCCAGTATGCAACTCCTAGTGAGGGTTCTTGTAGAAACACTAACGCGCAAAAATCTTTGACACTGCGCATGCTCGGCGGCGGCAAACATATCTAGACTGGGCTCTTCCTACTGTTGGAAATGCCCTGTGCTATAGTAGGATGTAGATGCCATCTGTCGGACACTGTCTGCTTAACTTGTCCGCTCTAGCATTGAAGCAACCCACCAGGTGGTTGTTGATCAGGGAAGTGTCCGCATGCCCCACACAATGGTAGAGAGCCTTCTGGCATGGTAACCAGGACCACACTCTGTCCTGCTTGTTACAATACCACATGGTGGAGGTTGTGCTGTCTCTGGGTACCTGCATCAGTCTCACCCAAATGGATGGCAGGAAGGCCGCCAGATCCAGACAACTGGCCCGCAACTATAACAGATTGATCTGGAGCTGAGCTTGAATCTCCACCTCCAGGAGATGGCCTCACAAAGCCAATAGTGACATGTTGTTCACAAGTGTCAGCTGTCGTGAGGAAGGGAGGAGTGGCTGACACTGGTCCAACTGTGTTTGAGCAGCCATAATTGTAGACTGCAAATTGTCTTTTCCATAATATGGATTGCGCTGGATAGATTTCTTCAGTGCTGGGCCCACTGGAACTTCAGATTCAATTACAGAGCCTGTATATGACACCTGGCACAGTCATCCAGGAATATGCAGGAGGCGAAGAGTGCAAGAAGCCTGAAAGCTGCTCTCACCAAGATCCAGGACAGAGGATGAAACATCAGGATTATAGCCTGAATAACCTGGACTCATTAAGGCTGAAGAAAGGCCTTGAACTGCACCGTATCCGGGAAGGCCCTGAACTGACTGTATCCCAGACAGCTCCAATGAATGGTAGCCTCTCCTAAGGAGTCGGGTGCAACTTCAGCTTGCTGATTATGAACCCCAACAATGCCAAGAGGTTCCCCATCGCATGGAGATGGTCTACGACTTACTGTGGCAAGCTCACCTTCACCAGCCAGTCATTGAGGTAGGGGAAAACTGGTATCCCTAACCTCTAAAGATGTGAAGAGGCCATGACCATCACACTCGTGAACACCCGCGGGGCGCTGGTAAGACTGATGGGGAGTACAGCAAGCAAACACCTTATGAACAACCTTGAACCACAGATAACCTCTGTGAGGCTGCAGTACAGGCACATAAAAGTACACATCATGCTGGTCCAAGTCTTCTATCCAATCCCCCTGACCCAGAGCAGACAGAACCTAGTTTAGTATGAGCATTTAGAATTTTTCCTTCCGCAGGAAGGCAATCAGGGGGTGAAGATCTAAAATAGCACGAAGCCCTCCGTCCTTCTTCTGAATGAGGAAATAGCCAACGTAATAACCTATCCCTATTGCTGCCATCCACTCAATGGCCCCTTTGGACAGTAGGGCTTGCACCTTTAGCAGTAAGATAAATGCATGCTCCTCTGACAGCCTCTCTGATGTGGGCGGAAGCTGCGGAGGGTCGGAAAGAAATGGAAGTGCACAGCCCTGTTGGACGATATGAAGGACCCATCTGTGAGATGTAATGGACTGGCATCCTGGGAGAAAATCTTGTATCCTGCCTCCCACAGGATGGTTGTGTGGCGCTGAGGAGCTGGACTGGGAAGGCTGGTGCCCCTGCTGACCTGCACATTGTCTGCCTGATCGCTGTCGCCAGCTATAAAGGGATAAGGTGACTGCAGCTGGGGGTGTGAGGAGGAGCGGTATGGGGCGGGGGGGCAACTGGTGCTGTAAATATGTCAAACCTCTGGAGTAGCCTCGGACGACCGAAAATTATGAGTTAACTGTCTTGCAGGGGTCAAAAGGCCCGAAGAGTGTCTCTGACCCAGCTTTCCTTGAAGCAGTTGAATCAGCTTTTTTGCCAAACAAGCAGGACCTATCAAATGGCATGTCAATGAGGGATGCTCGTACAGCTCCAGAGAAGCCTGTGGATCTCATCCACGTGTGCCGATGGAGCACCACACTAGTAACGACTGATTGTCCCAAGCAATCAGTAGTGTCCAGACCAGCCCAAATCAAAAATTTAGCTGCATTCTGACCATCTTGAATGGTTTGAGCCAAAGAGGCCCTTAACGCTTCTAGGTCTGCCGACAAGATCTTGCTAAGCATATCCTAAAAGGCCTTTGAATAACGGCCCAGTAGGAATCTGCCACTGACCAACTTCAGGGCTAGGCTGGTCAAAGAGAACAAATGTTTCACTAACATCTTAATCTTTTTCGACTCCCAGGCGGGAGGTTACAGGGAACGAATTAGGAAGCCTGGATCACCAATCTCAGGAGAGAATGCTGAATGAGAAAATAAAGGTCATCAGGTCCCTGCCTGTGACGCCTGGCCACCCAAATGCTAACTGGTGAGCAAGATCAAAGTTTAGACCAAGTGCCAATCAGGGCATATCAGTTAGGGCTTCATTGAACGGCAGAAGTTAGCTCTGTCTGACTGACTTAAGAAATCTCTTTGGTTTTAAGTAAAAAATCCAGGATGTCAGCAGCACGTCTGAGGACTACTGCAAAGGAAGTACTCTCATCCATGTGTGGCCCAGCAAGAAAAAATTAACCCTGTATCAGGTAAAGTATACATCCCACTAGCCTCTTGCAAATCCATACAAAACTGCCTTCATAAAGTGGTGTTAAATCCTCTCCATCATCACCATAAGGAGACACACTCTAGTATGAGTCAGACCCGAAAAGCTGGTGGAGCAACTAAGGGCAGCTATGATGTACAGGTAGGACTTTGTCTGAGTCAGACAGTACAAGAACTGGTTGCGCTGGAGTGACGTCACAGCACGACCTTGGTTGGGGTTGAAGCGAAATCGGATCGAGGCCGGACACTGTAGTCTCCATAGAATCCACCTCTGGTTGGCAGGATCAGAGTTGATGAGGAAAGAACCGATGCAGGTCTTGGAGGCAGAACATGAATCGGCACCAGTCATTGCAAACCCAAAGGTGGGTTCCAGGGACTTACGGGACCCTCACAACTAACTGTGGGATTGGCTCCTCAATCAGAGAATGGGAGCAAGACTAGTTGGCACTGTAACAACCCTTGAAACGTCTGTTTAGATAGAGTGGTGGAATGGGGTTGAGTCCACTTGCCTTCTTGAGTGTCTACTGCAATTTGGACTTCGAGTTACTGAACGGATTTCAGTGCCTTCTTTTGATGTTCAGAGATGTACAACTTTGTTTCACTATCCAGATTCCCCTTCGGGTGCATGAGAGGACATTCCTCACAAGACACAAAAACGTGCCAGAGCCAAAACACCAAAGGCACAACTCATGTGGGTCAGTCACTGATATCTGTTTAGGACAGCCAAGGCATGGTTTGAAACCTTTAGTCTTGGGTGAAGACATCCCCACTGGAATCGCACAGTGGAATTTAGTTTGAAAAATTCATGAAAATGGCGTTCAAAGGAGCAGAAAGAAAGGAACTGACATTGGTACACAGCGTTGGCACTTATATGTGACTGTGCTCAGTCACTTTTGGGGTAGAATGAGGCCAACCCAGGGCTACACAGCGCCACTTGGTGGTGTGGGCGAGCACTGCTGTGAAAACATCCAGATCTAGTCTAGCACCTGGGGAAGATTCTAAAGGTGAGGAGTCTGTTGTTCGTAGTATCCTCCAGAATCCTACCTCAGGCAGGAGTAAATCTTCATGCAAGTCTTGTGCATGAAACTGCAAGCAAATTGTTATTGAATACACACAACGTATACGTTTGTAAACATCCATTAACTTTTACAGGAGGACTTTTAAGATAGGGGAAGTCCAAAAAGTAAAAGGGTACATTTGATACTGTTTTCTTGAGTTCAGAAAGTGCAATTCCCTGAACCAGAACAAGTCTGATCCCTTCTTCACAACAAAGCACTCAAATGTACTAAACAATGAACACATAAAGCTGCAACTTGTGCCTATGTAAGGAATTAATTTCCAAAAATATTAAAGCATAGTCTACCGGAAGACCAAAGAATAGCAACGATAGTGGTCATCCCTAAAAAGGGTAAACCCCCTGAGGACTGTTCCTCCTACCGACAAATATCTCTGCTAAATGTAGAGGCAAAGGTCCTGGCCAAGGTAATAGCCAATAGGCTTGCTAAGGTGATAAAAGGCCTCATACATCCAGACCAGTCAGGTTTCATGCTGAAGCGCAGCACTAGGTTAAACCTCAGGCGCCTATATGGTGTAATGCATGTAACGAAACTCAATCCAGAAAGTGCAGTACTGCTGTTGCTAGATGCTCAAATGGCATTTGACAGCATAGAATGGGAATATCCGTTTGCAGTGCTGGAGCCCCTTGGCTTTGGCCCTAAGTTAAGAGCCTGGATCAAATTGTTATACACAAATCCAACGGCCAGGATACGAGTCAATGGTATAGTGTCACGACAAGTGGCGCTTCAAAGGGGTACGAGGCAGGGATGTCCCCTCTCCCGTATGCTATTTGCAGTCGCATTGGAACCACTGGCGGCGTGGGTGAGGGGCAATCCTATAATAAGAGGCAAAGGGATAGGAGAAGACTGGGAAGAAAGAATTTCATTGTATGCGGACGACATAATCATATATGCTACCAGACCATACTTGACGGTACACCGAATTCTGCATATATTCCAGCTGTTCGGTAGTTACTCTGGCTATCAAATAAACTGGAGTAAGTTGCTAATATTTGTACTGGCAGGAGATGAGCCGACTATCGACCGCAGGGAATGTGCTCCAGATCAGGGACAGATTTAAATATTTGGGAATGATGATCTCACATACGGAACATGAATTTAGGGGTGAAAACTTGACTCCCCAGCTGCACAGACTGAGGAGCGATGTGGCACAGTGGAGGAAACTGCCACTCTCCCTGATGGGTCGAGCGGCCATCTTCAAGATGATGGCATTACCACGCCTATTATACGTACTGCTAAACACTCCTTTTAGGATACCAGTGGGATTCTTTCCAAAAATAGATGCGGAACTGCGGCTACTGTTATGGGATGGAGGGAACCCCCGAATAGCTCTCAGCAAGCTGCAGAGAGGCGGATACGATGGCGGGATTGCAGTCCCAGACATGAGTAAATATTATTGGGTGGCACAACTAGTCATGATAAACAATTGGGTATTTGCCGATAGGAATGAACCGGCATACTGAGTAGATAGATGGGCAATGGGACAGAGGGGGCACTTGTTGGCTTTGTACAGTAAGGGGCCTATGGGAAGACTGCCGACTCACATGCAGACGACTGTCAGAATATGGAGAGAGGCAACCAAGTTTCTGGGCTGGGAAGGTAAACTGACGGAGCGGACTCCCCTGTGGGACAGTGACCTCCTAAAGGACGTACAAGAGTTGAAAGGGATCCAGGCACGGACGCTCCTGGGCACAGAGTCTCTGGGGAATATCTGGAAACAGATACATTAGACTTTCAGAGGCTACAGGTCGAATATAAAATGTCAGAAACTGAAAACTTCAAATATATTCAACTGAGGCATGCACTAAAGGCTCATATTAAAAAAGGAGAGCATATTCCAGAATACGCACTGCTGGAAGATAGACTTCTAATGGATCCTATAACGGACAAGGCAACATCTGTTATAGATAAGAAAATAATGAACAATACTCTACTCCAGATCCACTGACAGTCCTAAGGGGTCAATGGGAGAGTGACGTAGGGACCTTAGACGAAGACGACTGGTTGGAAGTCATACAGAGCCCAACAGAAGTAGCCATCAGGGCCTGTTTCAGACTAATACAGCTTAAAATAATAAACCGATCATACACAACCAGACTGAGACTTGTTCCGATGGGCAAGTATGATACAAAAACATGTCTAAGAGAATGTGGGGAGGAGGGCTCCTTCCTTCACATGCTATGGAGCTGTCCGGTGCTACAGAGATTCTGGAAGGGGACGATAAAAGTAATGTCCAAGGTGGTAGGACAAACAGTTCCGATGGAAGCGAAATGGCACATATTGACCGTAACAGGAGCTCTGAACTGGTCACGATACACTAAAATAAGGCTAATGCTAGCAGACATGGTAGCCAAGAGGAATATAGCTAGAATGTGGGGCAAACCACAAATACCCACTGTTAGGGACTGGGAAAAAGACCTGGACTGGTGCTGCGCCGCCGAGAAGGTAATCTACCAAGGGCGGGGATGCCTTGGCAAATGGGATAAAGTTTTGGGAAGCTAGACGAAATACAGAGGACTAGCATTATAAGTTGAAATGAAGAAGACAAGAGGCGGGACTGGACAGGGTGAAATAGACACAGAACAGTGACTGGAATAGATAGATGATTACACTCAAGGAACAGGAGCCTACCTGATGGGCCATAAGCTGTGCAAGGGGGAGGTAGAGAATGGGGAAACATATTGACCTGTATTTGTGTTGTACTGCTGTGCAGTGTTATACCTAATTAAATAAAAAGAATTAAAACTATATATATATTAAAGCATGGGGTTTAGCTTCCTACATAGACACAGATGTTAGTGCATTTGGAACATGACCTCAACCGCCCCTTCTCCTAGACCGACAACACTGGTCTCATTCACTGGAACAAATCTCAAGGATATTGGGTTATTTGACTGGAAGCACAGCATTGACAATTTCCCCAGGAAACAATTCTTTTGAATAATGCAAAAATCAACAAACCAACAGACTGTACAGAAATATGAATAATTACCGTATGTATTCGAACAATAGCAAGCATTTTTGCTGGATTCACTATTCCGATGACATAAACAGCAAATAAGCATAGAATCTGCAAACAACAATAGAAAAAGCACGAGCATTTAACATGAATTTCAATTATTTCAGAGAAATATTTTATGCAAAATTTATAAAATTACATATCAAAGACTTTAATAAAACAACATTTTTTTTTAAGAACAAATTTTATTGGCATACATTCAAATGTTTACATATTTATCCTGAGACATCGTTATTTTGATAATGTATACATGTATAAACAAATCATATGCTTAATACAGACATAACTTTGCAACAAGAAAAATAAAACATTTTAAAATGCCTTGGGAAGTCCATTCACAGGTTGCCAGTGAAGAACAGAGTATATTTTAAATTAATGATGCTAGTGTTTAGTTTTACCTAGAATTTGGTCCATTCTACCTTTTGAGAAATTGGGTGATTGGTTGAATGTAGGGTGATCCCTGCTCAAGCAACAGCCACAATTCCTGTCAGGGTGAACCACAAACGCCACTAAATTAACCTGTGCTTAACTTTCTCGTCGCTTGGCACAAAAGCAGCCAGGCTTAACTTAGAGGCAATGTGTAAAGTATTTATGCAGCATATAAACAGTAATAAAGTGAAAATACAACTCAAATCACACACCAATTTAGAAAAAAAAAAAGAGTACATTTTAATAAATTGACACCAAAACGACAAAAATGCAATCAGTAGAACCAAAGTTATGAATTTTGAAAGTTTAAGGTAAAAACTAGCCCCTAAAAGATCAAAGTGCCAACCACAGACATCTAGTCCTGCAAGACAGGTTCAAAGTCGAAAAATATGGCCGACAGCAATGGAGAACGGTTCGGATACAAGAAGTGGATTAAGCCCAGGCGGCACTTACTTTCAAACTTAAAAGAAATTCTGAAGAAAATGTTCTGAAAAGGTAGGTATAGTTCAGTGGGGTACGGCTGCAGGTGGTCCGAGGAGGGAGCGTCATCGTCAGGGAGCTGCTGGATGAAGTCAAGATTTCTACGTTCAAACTTAGTCTCTTTGTTGGAAGCTGAAAATCTCTGCCAGGGCGAGGCAGGAGGCTGTAGCCGATTACAGTTCCAGGAGGCAGGATATCCCTTCGGCAAAGGACCGCCGAACAGGATCTCCTGCTGTAGAGAAGAACGTAGCAGGAGCTACCACGAACACAGGCAGACCAGCGATGCACCCTGGCTGAATAGACGAGCAGGTTGGTCCCGGTCTTCCCTTGGTTCATAAAACATTTTTGGCTAAAAACTGCTCTAAATGCCAAGCTTTGGATTTTAGCTATCTGGGCACCTTTAGCACCACCATTGAGGGTCCAGGACAAAAGAGGCATCATTAGGGGGGAGGGAGGATAGAACTCACTCAGGCTGGCTCCAGGTGCCAGTTCAAGATGATGGGAGCATGTTATGTCCCTGTGGCTCTGAACAGGCCAGCAAACTAGCTCTTAGTGTCACTCTGGTAGTACTGGGCTCAAGTGATGAAGCAGGACAGGCCTCTGGGAGTTCAAGGCAGGCTCCAGGCAGCAAAGCAGGCCTTCTAGGTGCAGGAAAGCAGTTTTGTGGAGTATACAGCAGGCCGCACCAGCAGGCAGCCCTCTGAGAGAACTTCCGTAAGTCCAGATAGTGAACAGAAGAGTGGGTCTGAGGGTCCCTTTTTTAAATCTTGTGCCTTCTTTGAAGTAGGAAAAGTTTCTAGAGGACTCCCTTTGAAGTCCTTGAAGTTTCCGGACTCCCCTGCTCTGCCTCCAAGATGGCCGCACGGACAATGCGGTAGTGACACTTTCTTTTTTTTAAAGGCAAAGCACACTCTATTCAGCTGCAAGTGGGGCTGTGCCAACCTCCTACCCTCGCCCCCATCCTGCCAGTAGATTGCTTATTCAGGCAACACCGAATCCCTCTATTGTGGGACTGTCTAGGAGGATTTTTAAAAGTCCAACTACACCCAGTCATGTGACCTAGGACAGGCTGTAGGCATCAAATAGCAAAGGGCAGCAAAAACGCCAACTTTCTGAAAGTGGGATTTTCAAAATTGTAATTTAAAATCGGATGTTACCATTGAAGAGGATTTTTTATTATAATTTCATAGATAAAAAGCACAAAATGCCCATCTCTTCACAATCAAAAGTTAGCACTTGTTGACAGTAATAATGAAACCCAATATTAACCTATGGGACAGGTAGGCCTCACAGTAGTGAAAAACGAATTTAGGAGTTTTTCACTACGAGGACATGGAAATCTTAAAAGTACATGTTAAACCTTTTAATTACAATGCACCCTGTACTATGGGCTACTGAGGGCCTACCGGTAGTATATGCAATAACAAGCATTGAAAATGCAATAGGTCTCGCCTTTGATTAAGTTAAAGCCATTTGCTTTGCTAATGGTATTGTATAGCAAAGCAAATGGCTTTAACTTAATGAAAGGCGAGACCTATTGCATTTTTAATGCTTGTTATTTACGCTGTTAGCGTAGAGCTCACGCGACAGTCGGGTCGTTATTATTATTTACGCTTTCCGCGCAGAACTCCGGTCTCAAAAAGCAGCATGCTGCTGGGGTGTTATTAATATTTACACTTTCAGCGTAGAGCTCACGCCCCAAGAAGCAGCAGGCAGCCTGGCTGTTATTATTATTTACGCTTTCAGCATAGATCGCAGGTCCCAGAAAGCAGAAGACGGCCGGTTTGTTATTAAAAGTGGAACTTCGCGGGCGCCGATATTTTGCGCGTTGCTTTTAGTGAGACAGATTAGCAGAGCCGCACTGTTCAAGCTTTCCTGATCATCTGTAATTAAATGCGGAGTCGGGGGGGATTCTCAGAAGGCGTTTAGAGAAGCTGCAGTGAGCCAAAGTCATGCTGCTGTGTCAGAGTGGCATTTTTATTAATGAGAATACAAAAAGCTGGCATATTCTTAGCCCGGCTTGCGTTTAGTTACCAGGCAACCAGTGTATGGTAATTCATCCGTGAAATTTAAATGCTTGCGAGCGGAGCAGGCGTTGTGCAGAATGGTTGCGACCACGAGGAAAACAACCTGTGGGACCTGCTGAGGCGACTGCCGGGCTGGGTGGGTCGGATGGGGAACCCGGGGGAGAGAGGGAGAGACAGGCTGCAGAGAGCGCTGGAGACAGAGAGAGACGGGCTGCACGAGAAAGTGAGAGCGAGAGAGAAATGGCAGACACAGGAATATAGGAGGAAGAGTGAGGAGGTGAGAGGCGAGTGAGAGACAGGATATCCCAGGGAGAGAGGGAGACAGAGGGAGAGAGAGGGGAGAGAGAGGCTGAATAGGGCAAATAAGAGGAGAGAGAGAGAGAGGTGGTGTTAAGTGAGGAACCACGGGGAGAAAAGATAGCTAAAGCCATAGAGTAATAGAGAAAGGGAGAGAGATTAAGAGGGGGATGGAGCCAGAGAGAAAGACGGTGAGATGGGAGAGAAGATGTAAAAGGAAGAAGAGAGCGAGCGAGAAAAAGATAACAAGAAAACAATAGAGTATGAATGCGAAAAAGAGAAAGGGAGAGAGGGTAAGAGTGAGAGGCTGGCGAGAGAGAGAAGGATGGAGAGAGAAAAGCAAGTGAAAGCAGTAGAAGACAGAGCGGAGATTAAAAAAGCAAAAATAGAATAGGGAGCGAGAGGGGGTGACAGAGATCTAGGAGAGAGAGACAGGAGGTGAGAGAGGCTGATAGTGTGAGAGTGCGGAGAAGCGAGGAAAAAGAAAAGGGAGCGAGGAAGGTTGGGAGACAGAAAGAAACGTAATGGGGTTATAAAACAGCAAGATGGAAACAGAGAGCGCGGACTTGAAGACGAGGTGAGACATATAAGGGAGGGAGGAGAGACATTGTGCAAGAGAAAGAGAGGGACATTGAGAGAGGTGGATTTGAGAAGAGCGGAAGCCGGGGAGAGAGAATGTAAGAAACGTAGACAGGAATCAATGAAGCAAGGGGAAGAGAGAGAGTGTTGATGAAAGAGATGCAGAATGAGAGAGAAAGAGGTCGTGAATGAAAATTAAATGAGAAGTAATGCAGGAAAGAAAGAGAACAGCCCAAAGAGTGAGAGGGCGTGTAATCGATCACAGGCAACCAGACACAAACATTGTTTATTTGTAAGGAGACACATTTGAGCCAGCAAACACCCGTGAAAGCACACTTATACCTACTTTCAGGAAATGTGCAGACCTTAACATTCACTAACAGTACTTAATCCCCAAGAAACGCAGAAACTTCGTGCGGATGAGGGAGCGAGTCGCGAAAGGCGCGCACACTGATGTGGAGCGAGTCGCGAAAGGCGCGCACGCTGAATATATGTAAAAGAACAAGCATGCAAACACTCGCTCCAATGAGCACAATCAAAGATTGCCGACTCTTTTTTTCAATATTTGATGCTTTTAGTAAGCAGCGCAGCATGCCGCGCTGCTTATTAAAAGCATCAAATATTAAAAAATACAGATTGCCGAGCCAAAAAAAAAAGTCCCCAGAGTGTCACGCCGCCAGTGAAGCATCCAGTCCTACGCGTGCACATCTTCTGTCCGTCCGCGTGCACATCTACCTTGGAATCCGTATTGATTCCAAAAGGCCCTCGCATGGCGAGAGTAGCGCATGCGCGCTAACGCTAGGCGAGACCTAAAAAGGGAGTTTAAGGCTTGAAGCGGGGGTTATATTTCCAAGTCGAACTGGCAGTTTAACACTGCATTCAGGCTGCAATGGCAGACCTGGGGCAACTTCTAAGGGACTAGTTAAGTGGCTGGCACAATAAGTGCCGCAGGCCTACTAGTATCATTTAATTTACAGGCCTTGTGTATATAGTACACCACTCTCAAGGGATTTATAAGTAAATTAACTATGCCAATCAGGTGTAAGACAATTTTATCATGTTTTAGGAAGAGAGCACTTTAGCACTGGTTAGCAGTGGTAAAGTGTGCAGAGTCCTAAGGCCAACAAAAAGGAATTCAGCAAAAATAAGAGGTGAAGGCAAATAGTTTGGGAGTGACCCTGCAGAGAGGGTCAAGTCCAACACTACCTCTTGCACAAAATCTCCTCATGCTAACCTGAGAGGGTGCTATGTTTTGCAGACCTTGGTCTTCTCATGGTCTGGTGGACGAAATATTAATCTCGATATGACCGCAGTTTTCAGCTTTTGGGTCTAAATCTTTGAATAAAGTATCACTATTTATGTGTAGGGAGGAACTCCTCCTTCTCTTTCAGATAGAGTTAAAATGACTTTACTGTTTAACAAATGATTGTGGATGTCAATATCACTGTTTCAATTATTGCTAGATGCGGTTCAGTGTGCTGTGAGCGCTATACAAATCCATAAGTAAATAAAAAAAATTGATATATGGCAGTAAATGATCTGACAATTAGTCAAGTACCTCATACAGACAATTTTGTACAATTCATCCAATGTCTAAACTGCAGTTTAGGAACCTAGACGTTGCTCAGAAAAAAAGACCATCAACAAACCATGCCGTTCAATGACAATTAGGATCAAATCAACATGGTAGCACAATAACTTGTTTTCACCTCAGACAGCGTAATTAATGAGAGCTCTATATTAGTTGTGCTTAGCAACACAAAAGTTAAGTTATGTAATATCAAATCATATGGTTCTGTCTCTCAACTGATTGCATGGTTTCATAAAATCCCTTAAATAACTGCAAGATAACGGTTTGGTAAAAACATTTGCAAATTTTGTAAAACTGAACAGGCACTTAACGATGCCCAAAGGATAGCCTACGTTCAGTTAATGCAACTTTGTTACTTACAACCCTGATCGCTCTCTTAAGCATAGTATCGATGCATGTGGGTCTGTATTGTTGTGTAGGATGTCCATTCACTTTATATTTGCCCATATTAGTGGAAAACAGAATAGAGATCCTCATCTGTTTTATCTGGATGAAGTTACCACAATGGTCATTAGAGGGGTGGGCCAGCCCAGCCTTATACGGGAGCAGATGGGCCTGACCTTGGTCCTGGCGCGTCCCAGAACACAAGGGGCACTCTAATAGCCGGCAGGTGTGGCTCGTTGGAGGGCTCTCTTGCTCTGATGGATAGTGGGACTGGTAGTCTCCCCACTCGCGGTAAAAGCGGCTCCTATCACATACCTACTGTATATGGTCTACAGGTGCAAAAGAAGGACAAATCTTCTATTCCCACAACCATTTAGGCATATAAACCAAAATGATTCATTGGCATGTAAAAAAGATCCTCACAAAATTATGATTGCAAGGAAAAAAAACACATCACAATTAGAAAGACACCAAAAAAATGAAACAGAACAGGGAAAACTGTTTCTTTGAGTTGCACAGAAAAGAGAAAAGTTCAGTTAGTCACCCAGAGAAAACAGTATGTTGAATATTATAATAAATGTATTGTACTAACTGGTGAGAGGGCAAGTTTACAACTTTTTTCCGTTTAATACCTAGGCTTTCAAGGTAAATACAGTATGTACATTTCACAGAATATGTGAACTTTATTACCTGTGTTAGAAGGACAAATTGTGCAAACTGCCATGATATCATGAATGCAACATTAGACAACAAAAGTAATATCCAGATTCTAGTACGAATAACAGGAGCCCTTGAAGAAAAAGAATAAATCAAATGGTTACGAGATACAGGATAGAACATATTTACATTCAAATGGACTATTAAATTAGAGACGTCCATTTGTAAAGTGTGTCTCAAGTAGAACAATGAAAAAAACAATGTCACGCTTAACTTATACATAGGAGACTTAGTTACTTGGCAGTAGCACAAACGTATTTTTCATGGAGGTACAAGGATTTGTTCCCTGAAGGACAAAAGGTTTTAGAAAAGATCAAAGCATACCGACGGCTTTTTAATACCCCAGGTACATAATGAGAGCTACAATTGTTCTTGGCCTCCAGTGGCCATTTTTATAGTCCCTTAAGTATAGTATGGTACGTAAACAGATGATTAAATGAATAGAATTGCATGAATCCAGGCTTCACCGGTAAATAAGATAAGCACATGTTAATCTATAAAATAAAATAAACTATTCTAGAGATCGAGGATCACAGGCAAGTAAATGTGTATTATCTGACTCAATCAGTGATATAGTCACTTCTTTCTGTGCAACAAGCTTTCATTATTTTGGAGTACTGGGAGATTTTCTCTCCTTTGAGAAATATGCTTCAGCACTGGCCTATTCCAGCTTTGTTAGCGTAGTGCAAGGCTGAAGGGTGTGTTGTTTAAGCCCTTCTTTTTAGTTTTGGATTTTATTTTTTTATTAAACATTTATATTTATTGTATTTATTAGATACGATTACAACAATTCTCAGGCCAAAAACAGCAGCAATAATCATTAGAATACTAAGGCAATCATGAAACGTTCACAGGACACAAGCCCATGTATGCAGAGCAGCTCTATAAAAAGAGTGGTTTGATACACCACATTAAAAGGCTTGTCTGACAGAAATTCGAAAATACTCACCACAGACCCCAGAGTTTAGCATGCTTACAGGGACATTTCCTTGCTTCACAGATGGATTCCTCCAGCATAAAGCACCTGTCCATCCTTTGCATCCTTCTGAGGGAATTGTGGCGAGGGGGCCGTTCGCTAAGCTCCAACATTGAGCATTATTTCTTTTGCTGAGTAGGAATCAACCCATAAGAGATCATACTTACCGTTTATCTCTCTCTTCCTCCATGATACCCAGTAGTACCAGCTTGAGGGACAGAAACGTTTTCCAACGAAGAACAGCTCACAAAGTATGCGATGTCCGCAACCAGTAATTTTGAACGTCACATCCCAATATAATGCAATTGGCAAAAATAATCCTACCCATCCTCCATAGACGGTCTGGCATAAAGTACATCTTTCGAAAATATTTAATTTGAATCATCCGCAAATTTGCTGAAATGGCTAGCTCTCTGGAACTGCTATGTAAGTATCTGGGTCAAAGGACCTCCATGCAAGCTTGCAGAACTCTACTCCTGAATTGTAGGGAGCAAGAATATCGTGGAGGTCCATTGACCCGGGATTCTTATGTAGCGGCTGAAAACCATTAGTGCGGTTCTACTGTCGCAAAGGGTACTTCATGCTGTAGCATGCACAGGTTCCGCCTCTAATATGCCATATTAAGTTCCCAATATGGTTGAGGGTCTACAGTGACCAGAATTCCCAAGCACTGAAAACTGTCCTCAGCCACCCATAGCTGGGACTACCACCTCTCCTCCAGATCCCTACCCTGCAGTGATATATCACAGATTTGTTCCAGTTTATCACCAGGCCTTAGACACTAACATGTTAAGGATTTTCATCAAGCATTGCCCGTCTATTGTGGCAACCTTTCACACAGCAACAGGTTATTTGAGTGAATATGCAGCTGTCTGCACCATTCCCCAGTATAAAACCTGTAGTAAACCAACACGCTAGATCAGGGCAGCAGAAGGCTCAATGGCATGGGCAAAGAGCAGCGGCGAGAGGAGGCACTCTGTTGGGTGCTCTACTCTATACGAAAGAGAGCCGATAGAACAGTGTTTACCTTATTCAGGTGATAGTTTCAATGTAGAAGAGATTGAAGTAGGCTAGGCACTGGGGAATACTTTTAAGAAATCCACTGAACAAACAGTTGAGGGACCAAGCAGATCATATGTGAGAGCAAGGGCCAAGTGCAGCTGATGCAAATCATGCCTGGTCGCCCATCTCAGCAAGTTTATTTTTGGTCAAGGTTGACTAATGCGCTCAACTACTTCGCTAGTTGGTAGAAAGGGCCTGAGCCAAGACACTGGTCTCAACATTAATAGGAGACATAGAACGTATTTGTGTTTTTTCATAGAGCGCTGAGATTATAAAAATAATTTAAAAAATAAAAACACGCAACTGAGCAAGTTCGAGTTCTAAAGAGCCTGCCCTTTCTTAGTCGACCAAACAAAACTAAGAGCTCACAACATTACTTAAATTCCTCCATCCTATCAGTGAAGAAATCGTATGTCCCTTTGGCTTCCAATGTGTGCAAGACCTGGTGTGCAGGAGATAGACAAATGAAGGAGGCTGTACGCGATATGATGTTACTCGAACTGAAGAGCAATAGCACCTTCCTCACTCAACAATGCTATGCACAATTTGACTCTTAACCAATTTATTGTATTCTCAACAGGTTTTCAAACACAATTTAAAGACAACATGCCAATGGGGATGACCATAAATACATTTTAGACTTTACAACCAGTTAACTTTTCCTGTAATTACAAGCTGGAATTTCTCATAGACCGCTGTACACTAAGGTGGGCTACACGTCTAGCTTACACTGAGTGTGCAATATGTGAGGCATAAGTATTGTAAAAAATAAAAGCTATGTTTGCACTTTCTCAGAGGCAGTGAATGGTGATGATTCACCTGATAACACATTTCTTCTCTCATTTTTCTCGACAGCTTTCCAAACACACAGGTACGCTGACTAACCAAAAGAGCTGCCCTGGTTGTAAATTATGTTTCCTCCAAAATGCTTCCATTCTTGCCATACGTTGGTTGATCCTTTAAACATGTTGAGAAGTTAAAAAGGTTATACAGTTGTCTAGAATACATTTCTTATTTGTTTCAGTGTTGATAATTTAGGGTCTGGTGGCTCAGTGGACTAATGGATCCACTCTATTTGACCTCATGCTCACAGGTTCGAACCCAGGAGGGTCCACTCAGCCACTTATCCTTCTGAGATCAATAAAAAGGATACCGCTGAGTTAGGCAGTACTAAAACTCTTATTTTAGCTCCAAGAGACCCAAAGATGAACATGTTCTTTATAAATAAGGTATGTTATTTTAGTTAGTAAAACAAGTCCCTTATAATGAACTTATTTTTCTCTTTCGAAAATAAGAATTTCTAAACTTCAGTGTCCTCATGTCGTGGCAGCAGTGCTCATTCTGATGTTTAGGACTCTCCTTCCAAGACTTACAAAATGTCACTTCCAACCTTTCCACCTCATCTTTTCTCGATACATTTTGCAAAAAAACTGTGATTGAGGCACTCCGAAATAAAATGATCTCGGAAAATATAAAGAGTTGGTATGCGCTTTATCTTTTGATTCCTTTAATTGGAAAGCAACGATTCTATGAAAGGTAAAAATGAAGGAAGGACAGTGTGCCATACGTGCATTTTCCAGTGGGTATGTACATTAAACAAACACTACTGATATGTGCCTTCAACAGGTATGTACATCTTTCAAATATCCATTTGCAACCTGCATGTTGATGTAAATTTATTACGTTTGTGACTGCTTGTTAGAACTGGGGGTCTCTAGTTGGCAATGGTTTGCACCTTTGTCCAAATAGGGACCCTTGCTTCTAGTCAGGATAAGGGGGAAACACTCCTAAAATAACCCCTGCTCACCCCCTGGTAGCTTGGCACGAGCAGACAGGCTTATCTCAGAGGCAGTGTGTAAAGCATTTGTGACCACATACAGTAATACAGTGAAAACACTACAGATGGACACCACACAGGTTGTTTATGTAAAAATAAGTAATCTTTATATAGACTTATCACAAGACCCAATAGCAAAAATCCACAATACTGTACTCAAAAATAGACTTAAAATGATAGAGACAGTTCACGTTATCTTCAAAAATAGGATAGTCAATCAAATAAAGCTTGTAGCAACAAATAACTCCACTTGGAGTTATCACGACGTCGAGACCGGTGGAAATCCCAAAGTACGGCGCCGACCGCGAGGTGCGCGGCGTCGGGCCCGGAGTCGAACAGACCCACAAAGAACAGTACCTGGAATTCGATGAAAACAAAGACGGTGCACGGCGTCGGGGAGGTGATGCTTCGTTGGCGCCGGCGGCGTCGGTTCCTTACGACCCCAGGGAGGTGATGTCTCGGTTCCTTACTGCAGCGCAGGGGAGGTGAGGCGTCGGTTCCTTACTGTGTCGGGAGGTGACGTCACGGATGGCGGCGAGGCGTCGGTTCCTTACGATGGTGCGGCGTCGATGGATTCGGGGTCACCCACGTCGAGGATCGGCTCCGCGATGATGAAGCCCTGGCGTCGGTGAAGTCGGGGCTGCGGTGCGAGTCGGGACGGTGCGTCGTGAGCGTCACGAGCGGTGTCCTCGGCTCCGGTGCAGGCAGCGGCCTCGATGACGGCTTCGGAGTCGATGTCGCACGGCGTCGGCAGGCGTCGGGCCTACGGTGCAAGTCGGGCGGTGCGTCGTGCTCTTCACGAGCGGTGCCCACGGCTTCGGTGCAGGTTACGGCGTCGCTCGTCGGCGTCGGTGTTGCAATTTCCTCTGTTAGCAGCTAAAACAGCAGTTCCAGATGCAGGCAACCAGAAGGGGTGAAGTCTTTGTGTCCCTGTGACTTCAGGCAGGAGGCAAGCTCTAGTTCAAGCCCTTGGAGATTCTCTTCTTCAAGATGACAAAGCACAGCAAAGTCTTTTCTCCTGTCCTTGGCAGAAAGCAACCACTGCAGGCCAACCCCAATCAGCAAAACAGCACAGGGGCAGTACTCCTCCTTCAGCTTCTCCGGTTCTTCTCCTTGGCAACAGGTTTCTTGATTTCCCAGAAGTGATCTAATTTCCTAGGGGTCTGGGTCCCCTTTTATACACAGTTTTCCTTTGTTCTCTGAAGGCAGAGAGGCCTCTGCCTAGTCCAAAACCAGTTCTGGTCAGTCCTGGAGCACTTTGTTTTTCTGACTCCTTCTTTCCTTTGTGAGTGAGGGGCAGAGCCATCAGACGCCCGGCAGGAGGTGGAGCCAGCATTGTGGAAGGCAGGCACAGCCCTATTCAGACCCAGGTGCAACTCCTCCCTCCACTCTGTCTGCAGACCTTCCTATTCAGCCCTGTGCTGACTCACCCTGTCTCCTGTAGCCACCCCCAGCCCCTGTCACTCAATCTCTAGACAAGGAATACACAACCTAGCAGAGGCAGGCTTGGAAGTTTAGGCAAGAAAATACCCACTTTCTAAAAGTGGTATTTTCAAACACAGAATGTTAAAACCAACTTCACTAAAAGATGTATTTTATCATTCTGAGTTCAGGCATACTAAATTCGTTTTTCTACCATGTTCCCTGGGTCAGTTCTGACTATAAAGTGTAATAGTCAGTCTGCCCATTCTGGCCTATGGGGAGCAGGTAGCCTTGCAATAGTGAAAAACGAAAATGGCTGTAATTCACTATCAGGACATGCCACACACACCAGGGCATGTCCTACCTTATACTTACAATGCACCCTGCCCTTGGGCCTACCTTAGGGGTGTCTGATATGAAGATAAGGGAAGGTTTAGGGACTGGCAAGTGGCTGCACTTGCCAAGTCGACATGGCAGTCACAGACTGCACACAGGCTCTGCAATGGCAGGCCTGAGACACATTTTACAAGCTGCTTCTGTGGGTGGCACAACCAGTGCTGCAAGCCCACCAGCAGCATTGGATTTACAAGCCCTGGGCACACTCAGTGCACTGTACTAGGGACTGACAAGTAAACCAATCATCCAATCATGGAGTCACTAATCCATAACACAATTTACAGTAGGGAGCACTTGCACTGTGGCACTGAACAGCAGTGGCACAGTGCCCAAAAGCATCTAAAACCAGCAAAACATAAGAGGCAACAGCAAAAAATGGAAGGGAGACCCACGCCAATGGTGCCAAGTCTAACATGTGTCCCCTCCAGCTGAAATGTGGGGAGAACTACCCTTCCTCCTGGGAGTTCTCATCACTAAGGCGGAAAAATCTGGACAGACCATCAGCATTGGCGTGTTCTGTACCAGGGCGGTGTTCCACCGTAAAGTCCATCCCCTGTAGGGAAATGGACCACCTCAACAGTTTTGGATTCTCACCCCTCATCTGCATTAACCATCTGAGGGGCCTGTGGTCTGTCTGAACCCGGAAGTGAGTCCCAAACAAGTATGGTCTCAACTTCTTCAGTGCCCAGACCACAGCAAATGCTTCACGTTCAATCGCACTCCACCTCTGTTCCCGTGGGAGTAACCTCCTACTAATAAAGGCTACAGGTTGGTCTAGGCCCTCCTCATTCATCTGTGAAAGCACAGCCCCAACACCATGCTCTGAAGCATCTGTCTGCACAATGAATTCCCTTGAGAAGTTGGGCGCCTGAAGCACGGGCGCCGTGCACATGGCAGATTTCAGGGCATCAAAAGCCTTTTGGCAGGCATCAGTCCAGTTCACTTTCCTGGGCTGCTTCCTGGAAGTCAGCTCAGTCAAGGGTGCAACAATGTTGCCATACCCCTTGACAAACCTCCTGTAATACCCGGTGAGTCCTAAGAAGGCCCTCACCTCTGTTTGGGTTTTGGGGGTTTCCCAAGCCAGGATGGTATCTATCTTGGGCTGTAGGGCGCCACCTGGCCGCTCCCTACCTGGTGTCCCAAGTACACCACAGAACCCTGCCCGATCTGGCACTTACTCGCCTTGATCGTGAGGCCTGCCCTCCGCAGCGCCTTCAACACTTCCCAGAGGTGGTGCAGATGTTCCTCCCAAGTGGCGCTGAACACTGCAATGTCATCCAGGTAGGCGGCACTGAAATCCTCCAGCCCAGCCAACACCTGGTTGACCAACCTCTGAAAGGTGGCAGGGGCATTCTTCATCCCAAAGGGCATCACCCGGAATTGGTAGTGCCCATCTGGTGTGGAGAATGCTGACCTCTCTTTGGCCCCATCAGTTAAGGCGATCTGCCAGTATCCAGACGTTAGATCAAACGTGCTGAGGTACTGGGCAGCCCCTAACCGATCAATGAGCTCATCAGCTCTGGGGATGGGGTGCGCGTCAGTCCTGGTGACTGAATTGAGTCCTCGGTAGTCCACACAGAACCGGAGTTCAGGTGTGGCACCAGGCGCGGCAGCCTTTGGGACCAAGACCACTGGGCTGGCCCAAGGACTGTTAGAGGACTCAATCACCCCTAAGGCAAACATCTTGGAGACCTCCTCCTTGATGCAAGCTCTCACCCTGTCAGTCACTCTGTAAGTTTTGTGCTTTACAGGAGGACTGTCCCCAGTGTCCACATCATGGATGCACCATTCAGTGATACTGGGAGTCAGGGAGAACAGATCAGAAAACTGTCCCAACAGTTGGCGACAGTCATTCTGCTGCTCCGGGGTCAGGGTGGGAGAGAGGTTCACACCATCCACTGACCCATCTTGCTCTTTTGCATACAGGAGATCAGGAAGAGGTTCAGTCTCCTCTTCCATCCCAGCATCTGTTGCTAAGAGCATGCCCACTTCAGACCTCTCAAAGTGGGGCTTCAGGCGGTTCACATGCAGGACCCGCAAGGGGTTCCTGGGAGACTGCAAGTCCACCAAGTAGGTGACATCACTCTTGCGCTCCACCACCTCAAATGGTCCGGTCCACTTATCCTGGAGCGCACAGGGCTCCACTGGGGCCATGACCCAAACCTTTGTCCAGGCTGAAACTCGATCAGAGTGGCGTTCTGATCATGCCAACGTTTCATCTCTTCCTGGCTGGCTTCCAGATTCGCCTCAGCGAGTTGTCTGAAACGCCGAGTCTGGTTCCTGAAGGCCAGCATGTAACTAAATACATCCTGGGGAGTTTTCCTGGGAGCTTTCTCCCAGCCTTCCTTGACCAGACTCAGAGGTCCTCTTACAGGATGGCCGTACAGCAGTTCAAAGGGACTGAACCCTAAGGACTTCTGGGGCACCTCTCTGTAAGCAAAGAGCAGGCATGGCAAGAGGACGTCCCACTTACGCCTCATGGGTTCTTCCAGACCCATAATCATGCCTTTAAGGGTCCGGTTGAATCTCTCAACCAGCCCATTACCTTGGGGGTGGTAAGGAGTGGTGAACTTATAGGTTACACCACACTCCTGCCACAGGGACTTCATATACTTGGAAATGAAGTTAGTACCACGGTCAGACACCACCTCCTTGGGGAACCCCACACGGGAGAAAATCCCCATCAGTGCACGTCCCACCACGGGGGCCGTCACTGTCCGAAGAGGGATGGCTTCCGGGTACCGGGTGGCATGGTCCACCAAGACCAGGATGAACCTGTTGCCCATGGCTGTCTTGGGATCCAGAGGCCCCACAATGTCAATACCCACCCTCTCAAAGGGGGTGCTGACAACAGGGAAAGGTTGGAGAGGAGCCTTGTGCTTCCTCCCACTCTTACCACTTGCCTGGCAAGTCTGACAGGTCCTGCAATGAGTATCTGAACTCTTGCGCATTTGGGGCCAATGAAAGTGGGTGACAAGCCTTTGAAAGGTCTTGTCTTGCCCCAAATGTCCTGCTAAAGGCACATCATGAGCCAGACCCAGTAGGAAGGCTCTGAAGCGCTGGGGTACCACCAGCACACGGGCTGACCCAGGCTCAGCAACCTTAGGCTCACTATACAGGAGACCATTCTCCCAGTAGATCCAGTGTGATCCAGTCTGATCACCTGCTGCCTGGCTTACAGCCTGTTGCCGCAAGCCCTCAAGAGAAGGGCACTTCTTCTGCTCCTCGCAGAATTCTTCCCTGGAGGGGCCTCCTTCCTGCTGCCAATGGGTCAGCTCAGGCAGGTCCCCCAGTTCAGCCACTTGTTCCCCTGTAGGTTCCAGGGCATCCCCCTCAAGGTCTGCCTCCTCCTGGACCGTGGGAACTTCGGGGCCGGTTTCCCGCGCCCCTGCCTCCTCTCTTTAAGGCAGGCACCTGGGCCCTTCTTCCAGGCTCCAGGTCCTCTTGAATACCCTTACCGGCTGCCATTGACCGAGTGGTCACACACGCCCACTCTGGCAGACCCAACATCTCCAAATGAGACCTCCGCTCCACCTTCGCCCAAGGGGAGCTCTCCAAATCATTGCCTAGCAGACAGTCAACAGGCATGGCTGGCCTCACAGCTACTTGAAGGATACCTGAGACCCCCCCACTCAAAGGGAACCTGGGCCACCTTGCAGTGGCTCTCTGAGTTGTCAGCGGCAACTACCGGGTAGAATACGTTGGGGACCACCTGCTCTTCAGACACCAGCCGACAACTGACAGCTGTCACACTGGCCCCGGTGTCTCTCAGAGCCTCCACCCTATGGCCATTGATGGTCACCCACTGCCTGTATTTTTAGTGTTATCAGGCAGCTGGGTCCTAGGGACCATCTCACTGTCTCCTAGAGAGACCAGGGACATCTCTGCGGGACCCCACCCACCTTGGGCACCCAACTCCTCCCCCAGGGCTACACTAGCCATCTGCCGGGGTGGTGCACCAGTGGGTGCAGTGGTCACGGTATTGGGGCACTTGGGACTTCCTACAAAGTGACCCACCTGACCACAACTAAAACATGCTTTGGGCCCCTTCTGAACAGACTTATCTGTTGGGACCCATGGTCTTTTCTCAGTGGGAGGCTGGGAACCCTTACCTTGGTTCCCTTGGGGTTTACTTTGGGGCCCTTTTTGGAACTCCTTCTGTTTACCCTTGTCCCCCCACTCTTCTGCTGGGGACCCTGCCCACCTTTGGCGGAGTCTCCCACAAGACCCTTGTGGACCCGGGTACTGACCCAGCGGTCCGCCTCCTCAGCAAGCTTTCTAGGATTAGTCAGCTTACTGTCAACAAGGTGCTGGCGTAGCTCTGGAAAACAACTACTGGACAAGTGCTCCCATGCAATTAAATCATAGAACTCCTGCAAGTCATTTACTTTGCTACCCTTCACCCATCCATCCAATGCTCTGCAAAAATAAGACACATACTCCACCCAGGTACTAGGCTCCAGCTTTTTGCAGTTCCTAAACTTCTGTCTATAAAGCTCTGGAGTTAACCCATACCTTGCCACTAAAGCTTCCTTCAGGTGGGCATAGGACATCTGATCCACTGTGGGCAAGGCTAGCAAGGTTTCCTTCCCTCACCTGCAAAGCGGCCCCACAACCCCGCTCCCCAATCCTTCTCAGGGACCCGGTGTGATGTCATGGCGATCTCATAAGCTTTAAACCATTGCCCAATGTCCTCCCCCTTCATGAAATCCTTAATAACCTCCTTGGGGATGTACACTCTACTTTCTACAGGCACTGGAGGTGTGCTGCCACCAGAGGGAGTGATTTCTAGGCTCCTAGCCTTTAGCTCTAGCTCCCTCACCACTCTCTCATGCTCTAAAAGCATCTTCTTTTCTTCCATGGCCAACCTCTTACTTTCTAACTCCAATTTCGTATGCTCAAGGCTATCATGGCTTCCCTGTTTCAGTTTGGCCATTTCCATTTCATGCATCCTGCTTTTGTCCCTGTCCTCCAGCTCCTCTGGAGACAGGCCCTTTGAGAAACACTGCTGCCCTCCCTGGAAGGCGCTCTCCTCCCAGTTAAGCCCAATGGCCCCTCAAGCTGCCCATCTAAATTCTCTGCCTCCTCCACAGGCTCCTCGGACTGCCCACTGGCATTCCGTGCTTCCAACCAGGCCCTTAGCGCCTTGTGAAACTCCTCCTTCCTGGTGAGGCCTCTCATAGAGATTTTAAACTTTTTGCAAACAGCTTTGAGTTCTGGCACAGTGTAGGTATCAACCCTATCTTCTTCAAATTCATTATCTGCAGGTGCAATGGATCCTTTTTGCTCATGGTGAAAATTGGCAGTTCTCAACAAAAATAAAGGTTCCAAGGAAAAAAGTCCTATCAAAAAGTATGTGGTCGCGTATTGGTCTGCACTCACTAGTAGTGTACACCAATCACTGTATATGAATCACAAATGCAAGTCCAAATCCTCACCGCTGACCACCAATGTTAGAACTGGGGGTCTCTAGTTGGCAATGGTTTGCACCTTTGTCCAAATAGGGACCCTTGCTTCTAGTCAGGATAAGGGGAAACACTCCTAAAATAACCCCTGCTCACCCCCTGGTAGCTTGGCACGAGCAGACAGGCTTATCTCAGAGGCAGTGTGTAAAGCATTTGTGACCACATACAGTAATACAGTGAAAACACTACAGATGGACACCACACAGGTTGTTTATGTAAAAATAAGTAATCTTTATATAGACTTATCACAAGACCCAATAGCAAAAATCCACAATACTGTACTCAAAAATAGACTTAAAATGATAGAGACAGTTCACGTTATCTTCAAAAATAGGATAGTCAATCAAATAAAGCTTGTAGCAACAAATAACTCCACTTGGAGTTATCACGACGTCGAGACCGGTGGAAATCCCAAAGTACGGCGCCGACCGCGAGGTGCGCGGCGTCGGGCCCGGAGTCGAACAGACCCACAAAGAACAGTACCTGGAATTCGATGAAAACAAAGACGGTGCACGGCGTCGGGGAGGTGATGCTTCGTTGGCGCCGGCGGCGTCGGTTCCTTACGACCCCAGGGGAGGTGATGTCTCGGTTCCTTACTGCAGCGCAGGGAGGTGAGGCGTCGGTTCCTTACTGTGTCGGGGAGGTGACGTCACGGATGGCGGCGAGGCGTCGGTTCCTTACGATGGTGCGGCGTCGATGGATTCGGGGTCACCCACGTCGAGGATCGGCTCCGCGATGATGAAGCCCTGGCGTCGGTGAAGTCGGGGCTGCGGTGCGAGTCGGGACGGTGCGTCGTGAGCGTCACGAGCGGTGTCCTCGGCTCCGGTGCAGGCAGCGGCCTCGATGGCGGCTCGGAGTCGATGTCGCACGGCGTCGGCAGGCGTCGGGCCTACGGTGCAAGTCGGGGCGGTGCGTCGTGCTCTTCACGAGCGGTGCCCACGGCTTCGGTGCAGGTTACGGCGTCGCTCGTCGGCGTCGGTGTTGCAATTTCCCTCTGTTAGCAGCTAAAACAGCAGTTCCAGATGCAGGCAACCAGAAGGGTGAAGTCTTTGTGTCCCTGTGACTTCAGGCAGGAGGCAAGCTCTAGTTCAAGCCCTTGGAGATTCTCTTCTTCAAGATGACAAAGCACAGCAAAGTCTTTTCTCCTGTCCTTGGCAGAAAGCAACCACTGCAGGCCAACCCCAATCAGCAAAACAGCACAGGGGCAGTACTCCTCCTTCAGCTTCTCCGGTTCTTCTCCTTGGCAACAGGTTTCTTGATTTCCCAGAAGTGATCTAATTTCCTAGGGGTCTGGGTCCCCTTTTTATACACAGTTTTCCTTTGTTCTCTGAAGGCAGAGAGGCCTCTGCCTAGTCCAAAACCAGTTCTGGTCAGTCCTGGAGCACTTTGTTTTTCTGACTCCTTCTTTCCTTTGTGAGTGAGGGCAGAGCCATCAGACGCCCGGCAGGAGGTGGAGCCAGCATTGTGGAAGGCAGGCACAGCCCTATTCAGACCCAGGTGCAACTCCTCCCTCCACTCTGTCTGCAGACCTTCCTATTCAGCCCTGTGCTGACTCACCCTGTCTCCTGTAGCCACCCCCAGCCCCTGTCACTCAATCTCTAGACAAGGAATACACAACCTAGCAGAGGCAGGCTTGGAAGTTTAGGCAAGAAAATACCCACTTTCTAAAAGTGGTATTTTCAAACACAGAATGTTAAAACCAACTTCACTAAAAGATGTATTTTATCATTCTGAGTTCAGGCATACTAAATTCGTTTTTCTACCATGTTCCCTGGGTCAGTTCTGACTATAAAGTGTAATAGTCAGTCTGCCCATTCTGGCCTATGGGGAGCAGGTAGCCTTGCAATAGTGAAAACGAAAATGGCTGTAATTCACTATCAGGACATGCCACACACACCAGGGCATGTCCTACCTTATACTTACAATGCACCCTGCCCTTGGGCCTACCTTAGGGGTGTCTGATATGAAGATAAGGGAAGGTTTAGGGACTGGCAAGTGGCTGCACTTGCCAAGTCGACATGGCAGTCACAGACTGCACACAGGCTCTGCAATGGCAGGCCTGAGACACATTTTACAAGCTGCTTCTGTGGGTGGCACAACCAGTGCTGCAAGCCCACCAGCAGCATTGGATTTACAAGCCCTGGGCACACTCAGTGCACTGTACTAGGGACTGACAAGTAAACCAATCATCCAATCATGGAGTCACTAATCCATAACACAATTTACAGTAGGGAGCACTTGCACTGTGGCACTGAACAGCAGTGGCACAGTGCCCAAAAGCATCTAAAACCAGCAAAACATAAGAGGCAACAGCAAAAAAATGGAAGGGAGACCCACGCCAATGGTGCCAAGTCTAACACTGCTGTACTGCCAAAATATATGTTCTTTCATACATACAACATTGCTTTCTAAGAGCTATAGGGGTTATTTAAAGGTTGGTGGATGTGAGGCTGAAAGAAAATGCCTGTTTTTGCATGATCATCACAGAGTTTTGGGCTGATGCTGGTTTTTAGACTCTTAAGGTACACTGGGGCCTGCTAACCAGACCTTAGTGCCAGTGCTCTGACCATTAAAAGGTATATGTCTGATTGGCTCACCCACAATTGGCATAAGTTAACTTACTTAGAACTCCCTATTATATGGACCAGGGTTACCCAGGGCCTGTAAGTTAAAGTGTCCCTAGTGGACCGCTGCATTAATTTGCCACCACAAGTGTGACAAAGCAATGCAAGACTCCGAGCCTGCCACTTCTGGCTGGTAGAGTAGTTTTCAAATGTCTAACTCGACTTTGCCATTTAAACTAATGACAAAGTCCAGCACTTCCTTTTTAATGTATATAGGTCACCACTAAGGCAGGCCTATCAAACCTTAAGGCAGGGTGTTTTATATGAAAAAGCAGGTTTTATGTTTTTATGAGTCCTTATGGTAAAAACCCCAAATTGTTGTTTTTGCTGTAGAAAGGCTAGTAGCTCCTTTGGCAAGTCCAGGGCTACATATTGACAACTCAGCTGTGCTGACTTCTGAATGGGACTACTAAAGTTGGTTCTTCAAGATATCAAAAGAATTGTTGCATCAAACCTGACTTGAAGCCCAAGGCGAATTTAATGCAACTTTAAAGTAAATTGTAACTTTAGAAAGTTGCCCCTTAGTTGCACACAATTTCCAGTGACCGTTTACGGCTGCTGACCATGAGACAGCCTTTTGCCCTCCTGATGAGAGGTGCAAACGACTCTCAGGAAGGAACACATAGGGCCTGCTGTTGGAAGAGGTGTTACCTCTCCCTGGCAGGAGGGCTAAACTGGGTGTGAGCCTAAAAGCCGACCGACAAAGGGGAAGCTGCTGTTGAAGGGCAAAAGGTGGGCACACACAAGTGGGGCTGCTCTTTTGTTCTGATAGACAGGTTGGTGTTGGAGGCAAAGAGGGGGAAACAGTTACCAAACCGTTTTTCTTGTGGGTGTGTTAGGCCTCATGTAGCCACACCTCTAGGGTGAACTACCAAGCTCCACACACCGAGAGAGGGGTTCTGCCATCTTGGGAGTGAGCAGAATATTGCATTCTGGAATAGCTAGATGCCACACTTTGCAGGAAGTTGTCAAAAGGTGGTAGGGGACCTGATACCCACTGACTATTAGTAACTGCAACCCCCACGGTGAAGTTCTGGGGAAAAAAGTGGCACCACTAGCACCCAGGCCTCGGATCACGTCTGTACCGGAGAGAGGACCAAACAAGCATTTACAATGCAATAGGTATCGCATTTACGTGAGTTTGAGTTATTGGCATTGTAAATGACAATGCCTTTTATTTATGTTTTGGTTTTTGAAATATAAATAAAACGCATTGTCATTTACAATGCCAATAGCTTAAACTTGCGTAAATGCGAGACCTATTCCATTGCAAATGCTTGTTTACCCTCTTTATTAGTACCTGCTGGGAGGTTTGTGTAGTCCACTCTAGTTACTGCAGTAAACGAGCCTGAAAACTTATCCCAAAAGGGATCAGGTAATATATACACTAATCATCAACCAGAGGTCATGCTCTTACTGGAAATCACTACAGCACTATCAGTTACAATAGGTTAGTGCCTTTTCATTTCACAGGTGCTGCAGTACTTTCAATTACTTTTTAGAGCTTCTCGTTGTTTAAGAGGGGGTAATATCCATTATTTATCTATTTACATTGCTTGGTTTTACTCGCAAGAAACTATCACTCAAGGAGTCACACATTTCGCAGCAGAATGTCACCCTTACTCACACTGAAATCATAGAAATGTCGCACTAAAACAACCTGAAAACATGGCAACTATGCTGGCTTTTTGCTCAACAACGCTTTGTATTGTGGACCCTGAAGGTAATACTACTATTTCCTATTATAAGCGTAGTTAAAAACCCCAGCATGCAAAGTGTTTGGCTAAAAAGCCAAAACTGGTTAAAAGTGAGAGAAATTGCATAAGACCACTTGGCAGCAGTAGATAAAGCAGAAGAGGAGAATATAGTACATTACAACTTCTTCGGTTATAATCAAGCGCATAACGGTCTTTAGTTTAAAATTAAGCAGAAACAGTTTGTTGCGAAAATTAACACAAATAAAGTAGCTGTGTGTGTCTCCTCACTCACCATTATTCTGTTGCTAGGGGAAAGGAAGAACAGTCTGAAAAAACGGAAAGCAATGACTGCCGACCATGAGAAATAGCCAATCTAACTGAGAAGCACACAAAGTTAAATATAATAAAGGATAGTCGGATGAGCTCTTTTAGTTTGCTGCACACGAAGACAGCGGACCCGGAAAAAAGAATGAGTACGTTTGACAAAGAATGACGCCCCTCTCACCCAACAGCTGGCCTTCCCCGATAGAGGCATGACCACCCACTGAGGTTGTAAATAGTAGCAAATCAACGCGCTCTACGGAAAACAGAACAGCTGTTGTTGATTTTAACACCGTCTTTTCAACATCATTGCAAACAAAATGTTAAAACAAACAACATACGCAGGGGTAGGTGGGGAGGGCATGCAGACATGGAAGGAGGATGTCGAATTGTGCTTTTAAAATGCTTCAAATACCCGTGCTGATTAAATAAAAGGCCCATTTTTAATCGTGCTCAAAATCGAAAGGCAGAGGGAGCAGCTGTGCGACCAGAGAGCCTTCCCATGCCTGTTTACAGAAAGTCAGAGCTCAGAGCACTGACAAGGTCATAAAATGAAAGCAGCTATGGCACTGAGCAGGAACCCAAGAAAGAAATAGTCCCCCAAAGAGCATAAATACAATCAAATCGTAATGATTCAGTACTTAGTCCCTGCTGCCTGGGAGGAATCAAAGAGAATAAGGAGGAAAAAAGAGGCAGGACTGACCACTAGCGGGCAAGGATTTTTAAAGGACATGAAAACAAACAAATGGATAGCAGGGGGATAGCTTTAAGTACACAAGAGAAGTTACAGTAGGTCTCGAATGCTCGACCTAAAAAGGACTACCCTGCTGCTTCCTGGACCTGGCAAAGCGAGGCTGTACCAAAGACTGGACTGCACCATCTGATCCTTGGGCTAGCAAAGAGAGGACTGTGTCTGTGGTGCCCTGCTCGACGAAAAGTAGTTCCCAAGCCCCAGAAAGAAGAAGTGACTCCAAAAGTCAGTTGACTGACTTCCTGCTACAGCTAGAGGATCACAAAAGCTGAAGAAGCCTGCATTGACGAGTTGGTAGCCACAACTGCTTGACCGCCACTGACCGCTGAAGGGCAGCCTGGAAGACTGAGTCTTGACGCTTAAAACTGAAGACCCATGCTTGCTGCTTATGCCACAGCAGAAATCATTTTACCATTCCGTGATAACAATATGGATTTCTGTGATCTTACCAATTACTTGGTACACAAACACTTTTCTAGATGTTTCAGGACCAACAAGCCTAACCATCTCTCTAAAGCCTTAATCCACGCTTTATATCAAAAAGCATTCCTTGCTTGAGCTTTAAAAAAGCCCTAGCCCTGCGAGCTATAGGGGACAAAATAAGTGTTGGTTGTTTTCGTGGAACAACTGAATAATGAAAAGGAAAACAATGCAAATAAAAGACAAGAAAGCAAAAATACAAACCAACCAGCTCAACTCTGTTCTTTATATTGTTTATTACTGTTTGTGATAATATACTGATCACCTTATGATATGAAAATGTTCTGACTTCTGTATTTCCCCTTACAAATAGAGTAAGGACCTCGAAAATTACCTGTTTGGTCTCAGGACTCCCATTCTTGGCCACAATACTAGAGTGCTGCGTCAACTCCCACCCTAATAAATCTATAAAAACACAACAATCTGATCGATGAGCTTCGGTCACGGTTTTGAGGGGGGCAGAGCTCAAAGGCAGCCCTCCTACAAACAAACAGATGATGCAGTCAGAAATATGGATAACTGAGACTCATGCTTGCAGATATTACTTGACATCTCAGCGGCATTCAATAGGTCAATCATGAGATCCTTATCCGCCTCTTGAATAACCGCATGGGCCTCGAAAGGAAAGTTCTAGAATGGTTAAAGTCATACTTGGAGACCGTTCACAAGTGCTTAAAGTAGACAATTCATTCTTAAACTCTCTAAAAGTCACCCAAGAGTTATCCAAAAGGTCTGTTCTAGTTCCTGCACTGTTCAACAACAATTCCCAAAAGACTGAATTTCTTCTTTTCTCTCCTAATGCATCCCCGGTGCCAGCTGAAGAATGGTTAACCTCGACTAGCTTCATAGGCTACCCTGCTGCCATCTGCCAGAATGCCAAATGATCCAAGGTGTCAACCCCTTCTTACTTGGCAATGACCTGAAACAGTGATACATGCTATGGTGCCATGAAGACTGGACTATGGGAAAACCATTCTAGTCCAATCCCCAAAACACACACTAACCTGATGAAAACTGACCTCAGGGGACAACCTATGTGAAGGCATCACTCCAATCGTGTCTTCCTTAAACTGCCAGCCTGTTGAAGGGAGATCCACGTTTAAAGTCGCTGGCCTAGTACATAAACGTATTCACTTTGATCAAATCACATTACTTAGCTAAGAAAATGAAGCGCTGTGGAGAATCACAACAGCAGAAAAGAACAAACTCACTAGTATCTGAAAGCCGAATGTCCAGGAAAAAATTAACCTTGAACCAGGCATTTTCTTGATGTGCTCCTAAAATATGTAACTCGATTCCCCAGATGCTGTCCTCCCTACCAGTGTTTAAAAGACAATTCAAAGACTTCTTTCTCAATAAGTTTCTCCGAAACCACACCCCACCACAAGCAGACCACTAGGTGTGCGTAAGGATTGGGACAATATAATCTTCCATACATCAGACTGGAATCACAGACTCAGACTGACCGCTGTTAAGAATCAAGATGATTGGCCACCCCAAGGATCACGAATGGGCTGAGGCCCTCACTCCTCTAGGGCATAGCCATGATATGCTTGTGGGTAGGTAGTTGGCTTTACTGCGTGCTTCCAATTACAAAGGATATTTAGATTTGTATGCAGTCATTGGGACTCACCTTGCCAAAGACTATGTGTGCTTTTATAATGTATTATGTTGCCCTCGTTCTAAGCCTCCCTTTGACTGCCCTGTGTATATGTGTACAATATTATGATGTTGTTATATGTAAAGCTCTCTGATGCTGTAGGGCCTGATATTCGCAAAATAAAACCATTACATAAATAATTAGAGGGGTCCTACACCAAGGGAGTAGGAAGTCAGGGGCTCATCTTAACTAGCAGGTTGGCAGGACCCCGCTGAACTATAAATAAACCACTATATATCTTGTTATGTTTTGTGTACAGTATGTCCGCTCTGTCTCATAAGAGATTTATACATGCTATACTGTTAAATTGTACACTTTTTCATCAAGTACCTGTGGCTAAATCCTAAATTCACATTCATACAAGTTAACCTCTCCTTTCAACAACATTCAGATATAATTCAAGTTTTTATTTTTAAATATAAAAGTAGGAAAGGTGTCTCTATAAAAAGGGCTGTTTCTTCGCAATCACTAAAAGGGTTCTGATAATGGGACTGCTCTATATTTTTTAATATTAGTTCATTTTTAGCAACTTCACAGCTGTAATGTAATGCACAACAAAATGCAAAATGGGACTAATAGTTTCCCTACAAAAAAAAAAAAGAAATGTCTTGATGAACAAGTTACTTACCTTCTGTAACACTCTTTCTGGTAGATACTCTAACAGCAGGATCCTCACCTTAAAATACTCCCCAGGTAATAGACTGGAACCGGAAAGTATTGTCATAGCAGTGCTCCTGCGCGCTGTGCGGCTCGGCATTAACTTCACACCACCCAGGAAGTGATGAATCAGACCTAAATATAAGCTCCACTCCTGAGCGCTGGCGCCAGTTTCTTGACAATTTCCCTTTCCACGCCCTCAGACGCAGAACATGAACAATCCTTGGTAACACTGTGATGAATACAAACTTGGGAACTTTATGGAAGTTACAAACAGTCCACTCCACAGAAAAAAGAGGTGGGAGGACAGTGAGGAACCTCTGGTTAAAAAGAAAGAGCATTATCAAAGGTTAAGTATCTTCTTCCTCTGAAAGATACTTTTAAACACCCATTTCTCACCTTAGAAAGGTCGAGGGTCTGTGGAGTGGACTCACATCAAAACATCTTGCAGGACTGAGCAAACAAAATGTCCATTTTGCCAGACCTGGCTGTCAATACACTAGTGCTTCATTTACATATGCACTCACACCCACGTCGCAGCCTGGCAAATGTCAAGGACAGGCACTCCGCGCACTGGTAGTAGCCTTAGCCTGGTGGAATGGCTTTCAGCACTTTCTGAGGCTATTTTTTGCACAAGGCACAGCAGGTTTTAATGCAGAGAACTAACAGACTCGACAAAGTCCTCTTCTGTATTGCCTTTCTTCACTTCAGAAAGCCCACAAAAAGCTGATCGTCCAGTCTTAAAAAATGTAGCTAACAACATAAACGGGGCGAAAGATTCAGGGGATCACAACACCAAAAATCTATGGAATCTGTAGAGACCACTGGGCCACATAACACTCTCCTTCCTCCCCAATCCCAAAGTTAAGCAAAGTCTAGTGGACACCTGTGATTCAAAGGAAATTTCATAATTTGGACCAGATTAGGGCATTGTGAGATAAACTAACAATCGGCAATGAATACAAAGCCACAAAAGGTAGCAAATTTGGAAAGGGTTGAGGTTTTCACCAGTGAAAAAAAAAGTTGTTGGATAAATGTCATTAAGAGATGAAGCTTCAAAAGTCATATCATCCCTCAAGGACGTTCAAACATGACTAGGATACCCATTTGCAGATTGAGAATTGGCCTCCATTTTTGAAAAAATGTGAGAGTGGTAACCTTTGTTGGGTTAGCGACTAACAGTGAACAAGATTATCAAAGTGTGAGAGTAGTAACCTTTGTTGGGTAATGGCTGAAAGTGAACAGGATTATCAAACAAGCATTGGCAAAGCCATTAGGTCTTGCCTATGCAAGAGCTATTGGCTTTGTCAATATCCTTTAATCATACTGTATAGCATGGCTGAAAGTTAAAAAAAAAAAAAAAAGCAGTGGTTGTTTCATAGCACTATTTTTCTAACATTCAGCATGGCTAAATGACATTGACAAAGCGTTAGCTTGTATACTTATTTACAATTTTTTCTCGTGTGCCTTCTTTTTGTATTCTGGGTGGCCACTGCGGCAGCTGAGCGAGTTTCTGTGTCCGCTACTCACATCTGGCTTGAGGCTTTGGAGATCCCTGATAGATCTGCACAAGGTAGGTTTTCTGGCAGGCTGGTACTTCTGGACAGTCCGCTGCATCCTAGCTTAAAGCCATGCTTGCTTGTGTGGAATTACATCTTCCCCTATAGGCCTGTTCATTTTCCTGTAGATCAGCCACCTTTAGTTTTTATGCGTAGCTTCTCCAGCTAAGAAACACACTTAAAAATACACCGATTTTACTATTGCTTCTCTGCCAATTCACTGCTTTTTCGCGCTTTCTGTTATACTTTTTCACACAGTGCCATAGGGCCTTTGTTTTTGTAATTTATTTTTTACTTTCGCAATTTTATATAGCGTGGACATGGCCTGAAGATATCAGAGTGCTTTACGACAAGCAGGATACATGGGTTACAGCAGGTTACAGTAATAGTAATTAAACTCGGACGTTTACATCGGTGCAGGAGTTACCACAAGAGACAGTTACAGCCGTTGGGCAGAGGACAGACACAGTTAAAGCATCAATTTAGATGGTGGGGGTCATATAATGAAGGTAGTTCAGATCGCAGTGGAAAGAGTACTTACGTCTGGTCGAGGATGATTAAACAAGATGCCTGTCAAATCGGAGGAGTTTGAGGTCCTTTTTGAAGGCGATTAGGCAGGTGGTCAGACAGAGGGAGGGAGGCAGAGAGTTCCAGGTTCTAGTGGCACTACCAGAGACAGACTGGTTCATGTATCATTCTTGACTTAAGCTGGGGGGTTCCAGGAGCAGGGATTGGTCTTTTCTGGAACCTCTATTTGCTCTGGAGATTTTTAGTTTCTCGTTTAGATAAGAGGGTGAAGAGGAGTGCAGCACTCTGTGGGTAACGCAAGCGATTTTGAATTGGAACAGTGCTTTAATGGGGATCCATTGGAGGGTTAGCAGGGCAGGGAAAATGTGGTCAGATTACTCGAGACCTAAAACGAAGCATGCAGCAGCATGTAGTGTTGCTCTCGGTGGGCCTAGGTGAACTTTGGGAATGCCTGAGGGAAGGGAAATTCCATAATTTAGTCATGAGAGACTCCACTACTGTTTTAAGGTCTTGTTCCGGAATCAATTGTTTAATGCCCCAAATCTGCCTAAATTGGTGTTGTGTGCTGTTGGCCATGGCTGCAATGTGGCTGTGAAAACTGGGATGATTTTCAAGGGTGATGCCGAGAAATCTGGCACTATGGACAATGGCGGGCAGCCATCCAGAGTGGGGAGATGAGCCATTCATTCTTATACTGGAGTTTATGCTTTTGGAGGTGAGATCAAAAGAAATTCTGTTATAGTTGGATTGAGTTTTAAATGGTGGCTGGATATCCAGTTTTGAATCTTATTGTTTTGGAAATAAGGGCAACATATACCGGGGATGAGATTTTCAAGTATATGTGGGTGTCTTCGGCATAGAGGTGTTAGAGAATCCCAGAGTTTCTGAGAATCACACATAGAGATTATTACATAGTGCACGTTCTGCCCATGGTATGGCCTCTTAGGGCTTTTGGCAGCCTATGACTGATGTCCGGAATGAGTCTGATGGGTTAACTGTAGTCCAGAGCAAGATTTTGCTCAAAGATGATGTCGAGGGTACTGTGTTCTGTATAGTATGAGTCTCTGTTTGGTAGTTTTCTTTTATTGGCTGAGCTGTAGGTGTATGATTTGGTATGCAAGGGGTAAGGCGAGCAGGCTTTACCAATTTATAAATTTTTAAAGTCAGTAGATATGCCCATAGCTGGCAGATGTAAATAGTGTGAAGTGTTGTTGGTTGATGTGTGTAAAGTGTGAGCTAGGGTACATTTGTATGTGGTGGTGGTTCAAACAGTGTGCTCTGTGGGTTAGGAATTCCCTAGGAAGTATATGGATGTAAGGAGATTTAAATGTCGAGACATAGCAGCAAAGCTCCAGTGAGCAGTATAGAAGAGAGCGAGTGTGTGTGCTTGTGTAAGATACATTAAGTCACGTTTCCTAGTGCCGTTTCCTGGTGGCACGGGCAGCTGGGTTCCTTCAAAGCAGACTGTATGGCAATGGGTATGTTAGTGCTTAATTTGTGACAGTGTTTGCCAGTGCTCTGTAAAGGCACTAAACAGCTGCATATATTTATTCACCATGTGGTGGTACCCTTTTGTCTGCATTGTTAAGCAGAATTCATTAGTGGAGAATTTAGCTATTAAACATATTTTTTTAAAACAGATTAAACTAGCACGTAGGTACTGCTGTTACCAGTATTTTGCAACAGAGGAAGCAGCTGTGGGCGTTTCCAGCTGCAGTTGATGCACGAGAAATACTTAGGGCTCTTTCACTTAATTTTTTTTTACAAATGAAGCACTAGGGTATATGTTGGAGGAGTTTGGGTTAATGATTCTTGATTGATGTCTGTGTGTGGCTTTTCTTGGCGGCAGTTGCTTTTAGGCTTTGTCATCATTTTGGGTGTATGTTTGTTTTTGGCTTTGTTGCATTTATGTGGCTTCTCCTCGTGCTGACCATAGAAAGACTATACGGCATTGTCCTTGCAAAGAGTTCCGTCTAATGTTTTGTGTAGTATGACGTATTAAAGTCAATGTTTTGGGTTGCTCTCTGTAGAACGTGCAAAATACAAAAAAAATTATTGACAAATTCTTTTATATGTAAGGATCACAGGGTTGGAATTTAAACCGGTGACCTACAGGTTCCACACAGAAAATGATGTAGGCTTTTTATCAGCTATCTGCGCTCCCCATCCCAAAAAGCACTGTTAGACACTCAGCATTGGGTTTTCCACCCTTTCATGAAATTAGCTTGCTGAGGATGAGAGCAGACATTGGAATGGTTACTTTACAATGTTTTTGAAGGAGTTCATGCAAAAGGTTAAAAAAAGGAGGCACCCGAGGGGGAAGAAGAAACACAGAGAAAGGATGAGTGAGAGGGGGAAGAAGCAACACGGACAAGGGGAGGGACATGGGGAAGAATATATAGTATCTCATTCACAGTGCAAGCAGTGGACGGGCACTAATCAAGATAAAGCAATCTATGCCTGGTCCATGCTCCACAAAAAAGAAAAAGAAGTGAAGTCAGCATATGCTGGCCAATTAGACGGCAGCAAAAAAGAGTGACAATGAATACAACAAATGGTAAGCAATGGGCGGGCTCCAATCCCTTTGTAGTAAACAATACCCCTCGCAGAAACACTGCATGCACAGTCGGCAGGCGAGACCTAAAAGAGGATCACTTTCACAATTTGGAGGGAGGGTGAAATTTACATTAAGTGCCAAAGCAGTAGAAGACATCAGAGGCCAAATAGCCAAAAATATTTTGCACAATGTTTTATTCTTGGAAAATGTATGTCTGAATTTAGTGACCGTTACCTTATGCTTGGCAACTATCCATAAGGCCAAGAAACAATGTAATTCTAGTTACGGACACTGGACTTTTCTGTGTGGTGGCTTAACAGTATCTCTGCTTACAAGGATAAAAAAAAGACTAAATGTCATAATCATACAAAAAAGAGTATTCAGCTGAATATCCCATTAGGGACAATAGATATGTAAAGTCTAACACCTGATCAAGTGATCTGGCCCCAATCTCCCAGTTGCTCTTCTGCCACAGTTAATAGGAAGAGGGGGGAGGAGACAGAGTCAAAGACTTGCTCCTATAATTAGTTCCTGTCATATTACTGCTTTATAACTTAGACCCTATCCTTTTTGAGCTCACCGAATTCAGTTGCTGGTCAGGCTTTGCTATAAACTGGTCCAAGTCCCTTATAATGCCCCTCATGGACATAACCTCACCATTTCGGAGGTATCCGTTACAATTGCAGTAAGATCCCATTTGTTACCTTGGTATCCTGATCCATAAAGATCCAACAGTGATCCTGAGGGAGAACTTTGGTACATTTCTAAAATTGAAGCCAATGTTGATAATGGTATTATGGTGCCCATAAAAATGGCATGCCGTATTGCGATCATTAAAATGGTGATACTACCCCAGCTCCTCTCCCTCTTCCAAAATATCCCGATACCACTGAACCGAAGCTTTTTCAACCACTTACGATCTTCACTAATTAAACTCTAAACTCATATGGGTGGGTAAGCAGTCGTGAGTCAGCTGGGAACTGCTGCAGAGACCATATGATCAAGTGGTGGGGGGGGGGGGTTGCCGTACCACATTTACAAACATAATACTACTTAGCTCAAACGCAGTTTGCCACAAACTGGTTTCATAATTTCCGGCAAGTATTACCCCGAAACATAGAACTGGGCTTAGCAAAACACCACAAGCTTAATACTGCTATCATGCAACCTCTGACAAGACCAGGGCCTGACATTCAAGTAGTGCAATGCACAACATGAGCACGACAGGCCAGACTTACTGGAATAGACATTGTGTATTCCCCGTACATTACACTGTACTGTAACCCCAAACTCCCAATTACTAGTGAACCATTGATGGTACAGAACCTACAGGACAGACAAATCCAGACACGGGGAGATGTATATGGGTGGGAACGAATTCCTCACTCTTGAGGAATATCTTTCAAAAGGCTGTTTTACACCACTAGCGATATCTCTCTATGCCAGTCTCCATGCGGCGGTAAGAAAGGCATTTCCCACTTATCCGCAGAAACCGGTGGAATGGAAGAATGGTGCATTGACTACAAAAATAGTCACCACAATCTACACTACAACCCTGAGGACAAGACCAAGGTGGGACATCGCTCCAGAGCTAGGTGGTCGACGGCACGGGGTACACAGCTAACAGACACACAATGGGAGTACTGTTGTCAGTATACAAAAGAGGTTTCCATGAAATAGACTTCTGCATTACAACTTTCTCCACCAGGTCTATTAAACTCTGTCCAGACTGTATAAATATGAGGTGAGAGACAGTGATACATGTGGAAGATGCAACACTCCTGAAGCTGATTTTTTACATCTGGCATGAGAATGCAAGAGGATCGTTGAATACTGGAGCAGGCTGTTCCAAACCTTAAACAACAGTGTGGATCTGGCACTGCAGCCTGAGGTCTTAAAGGCACCACTGGGTTATGTCAAACTGGTACCCAAGCACAGTAGGAAATTTGTTGGACTGGCCCTGCTCTTGGGTAAGCATCAAGTGGATATGGCGTGGGGAAGGGGTGCATCGCCCACCGTAGACACATGGCTTACGGACCTAGCGACTTGCAGCACAAACTCAGAAATATTTTGTACACTGCTACCTCTGGGGTCATGCCCTAGAGACATTTGGGACCTGCTGAGAACCTATCCTGCTGGAAAGGTGAGAATTAACAGCAATGACAGTAGGGACCCAGGAAGTCAGGGTACAGCTGGGGTCAGATTACAAGAGGGGTAAAATTAGAATGTAGGTGGCTAGTCGGTGAAGTAGGGCGAAACAGATGATGTAAACATGGATAACTTCCTGCTTATCCTTTTTAGGTCTCGCCTCAGGCAGCGCATGCGCTGCTCTGGCGAGACTTTTAGTAAGGGGGCTTCAAAAAGCTGACCACACGCTTTTGCTTGTGACCTAAAGCTTGCGGTTACGCGCACAGTTACGCGCACAGGCGCCATCTGGCTTTACTCTCTTGTCATGGCTCATTAAGCGTATCGCTCGCGGGCACCCTTACAGCGCGCGCACATCGCACACCACTCGCCAGACGTGCTTCCGCGCGCACATCGCACACCACTCGCCAGACGTGCCTCCTTGTTTTGCGATTTATACACTTTTTCATTATTAAACACACACCTGCGTTGCGTTATTATTAGCGGCCCTTTAGCATTTTGAACTCATGTGCTCTCTCTCAAAGCCAGCGTCGTCCACAATTGATACACTTTTTAGTCATTAAACAAACATCTACTGCGCATAATTGTTAAATAAATAGAGCGCGGCCCCAGCAAACACATCATTGCAGTGCCAGCAGTGTGATTTTGTTTTACTTTTACAAGCACGCGTGTGGCGTGTGAGCGCGGCCCTTTGGCATTTTCAACTGACGTGCTCTCTCACCAAAGCCAGCCTTGTACACAATTTGTACACTTTTGTGTTATTAAACAAACAATTCGGGAGCGTTATTATTAAATAAATAGAGCGCGGCCCTTTAGCATTTTGAACTCACGTGCTCTCTCTCAAAGCCAGCCTTGTCCACAATTGATACACTTTTTAGGCATTAAACAAACATCTCCGGTGCATAATTGTGAAATAAATAGAGCGCGGCCCTTTTGCATTTTCAACTTGCGTGCTCTCTCACCAAAGCCAGCCTCGTACACGGTTTATACACTTTTTCAAGCCAGCGTCGTCCAAAATTGATACACTTTTTAGTCATTAAACAAACATCTACGGCGCATAATTGTTAAATAAATAGAGCGCGGCCCCAGCAAACACATCATTGCAGTGCCAGCAGTGTGATTTTGTTTTACTTTTACAAGCACGCGTGTGGCGTGTGAGCACGGCCCTTTGGCATTTTCAACTGACGTGCTCTCTCATCAAAGCCAGCCTCGTACACGATTTATACACTATTTCAAGCCAGCGTCGTCCATAATTGATGCACTTTTTAGTCATAATTGTGAAATAAATAGAGCGCGGCCCTTTTGCATTTTCAACTTACATGCTCTCTCAACAAAGCCAGCCTCGTACACGATTTAGAAACTTTTTCGTTCTTAAAGAAACATTTCCGGCTTGTTATTAAAAAATAAATATAGCCGGGCCTTTTGCATTTTGAACTCACGTGCTATTTCCCCAAAGCCAGCCTCGTCCACAAGTAATATACTTTATCTAATTGAAGCTCATTTTCGCATTTCCCTCTGTCCCGGTTATTATTAGATTAAGCATTTACTAAACGCCAGACAACCCTGCTTCTCTTTTTGTTGTACAAATAACTGTTTTTGTTTTGACTTCATTATTGAACATCTCTGTTTTGGTCTCTGCTTTTGACTGCTACAAACATCCAATATTGCTTTTAAAACTTCACCCATATGTGCAACTGCAGTGACGCCACATTTGCCTCTCCTAACGCTGATACTGATCTTTACGAGGAGGAAACCATTGTCTTTATTCAGCTTCGGCAGACTCCCATTTAACCACAGGTAGTAACTGTTCGGACATTTCACACCAGTCCAGACTGGATGGCGGCTACACTTGGGAGTCTTTTTCAAACAAGGTGTCGATGCATTGCTAAAGGATTCCACTTCACAGCTTGACAAAATGCTATTCTCCTTAACTTCTCTGCTTGCCATTTTTTTAACATTCTTTACATTAAGTTTTAGTTCAGCTTGAGATATAGTATGTAGTTAAAGGAGAGCATTATAGAAGTGTATATGATGTACTTTGTCAGGAGAGGTGTACTTGCACGCGGTGACTCTTTTACCACGCAGCAAAGTTAAACACACAATGACAGGCAACTTTTGGGGTACTTTTGAAAAAAGTGTTTTAAGGCCAAAAACTTTATAATTAGTGTATTTGCCGACACTCCCTTACTTTCAGTGTGTCTATTTTTTCCGTATGGGTTATTTTCTTTGCAATTTGAGGTGCATTTATAAGCCTTTTTGCACAGAAAACAAAAAACCGTACACTAAATGCACACTGCTGGTGACAAAAGGGTATTAGCAAAAAATACATTAGTAACACTGTTCTTGCATCCTGACTTTGTTAGCTAACAATTACAACAGGACAGTTCGGACACGGACCAACTTTATATTGGGCCCTAGCTATGGCATTTGGCAAATGTCACTACATACGCAGAAGGTGAAGCACGGACCACACTGGTCGTCTGCTACTGGTGTTTGGTGCGCTTCAAATCAGTCCCTTACGATACACACACCTCTCTTACTTCAAATCTTGACTGTTTATCACGTGTATCATAAGTTAGTCTACACTGCACACATAGCTTCAAGTGCAAAATATTATTTGTCCCTCAGGCAGGACGTTAATAATTGTAAAATACTGTAAATAAAACAAAAAAAATTATGAAAAGCTTGCATCTATTAATCATTACAAAACAAATATATGTTTAATTGCCGATTTGTTTTCGACGCAATGCTTTGCCATAACTCTTTCTGACTCTCACTAGCTCACTAACTCTCTCACTAACTTGCTCATTCAATAAATACATCACAAATTCTATCTTCATCTATCAAACTCACAAACTAAATAACTCTCTCGAAATCACTCTCACATACTAACTACATGAATCTCACACTCTATCACTAACTAACTCTCTCACTAACTATCTCAATCTCTATCTCACTCACTCACTCTCCTACTAACTCAATAACTCGCACTTACTCTATATATACATAAGTAACTAAGTCCCGCACCCTAAAAATATTAGCTAGTGCCAGTTGGCACAGTGTATAGTGTACAATTACTATTCTAATATGTTTTATAAAAATACAAAGGCTATTCTTCATATAACCTTGTATCGAGTTCCTTTTATGGTGTGCCTGGTATGGTGTTGCTATGTACGTATTGCGTAAAAGCTTTACACATTAACTCAGGGATAAGCCAAACTGCTAGAAAACTTATTTCCATATACAATAAAAGCAAAAAAATGTTTAATTATCCAAAACAAAATCCTTAGTGCAAAAACAACAACTGTTACATTGCTAAAAATGTATAAGATCCCAAAGGCGAGACCTATTGGCTTTGCCAATGCTTGTTTTATTCTGCAGCTTACACAGTGCACGTTGCTCTGTTCTACTCTTGATATATTGTATACTGTGAATGTTACAGCGGTCAAAATATGGTATTGTACTACTGTGCCAATAAATGAAGCTTTAAAAATATTATTACTGCTTTATGACATAGATGATGGAAGCAGTGTACATTTCTGGACAATGACAGTACACAATAACTTAAAACAGGGGCAATGCTACACCTACATCTGTAACTGCAGACCGGTCATGCATTAAACAGCCCTTAACTCGGGCTGTGTCTGAGCCAAATAAGTGTTTAGTTTTCTTTGGAGTCAGCCTGGAAATGTCTAATGAAGGTAGTGGGAGCATCTAACGCAAATGGTGGTGTGGCTGCAGAGGAAGCTGCTAAGTGTAGTAGCCTCCACCAGACAAGCTGTACACTTAGACTCAAATTGCACTTAGGCCCTCCACTGTGAGCACAATTCACTACTGGCTTATGTAGGCAGGGCAAAGGTGAAGTGCACTCTAGTGATGGCGGGACCTTGTCTTTGTAGTGCACTCATCACTAATCTCTGTGCATCAACCCTTACAGAATCAGCAGTTCTCCTTGTGTCTTTCACTCTCATACTCAGATGTGCGCATAGCTTTGTAATGTATTTTGTAGATGAGTGTGGAAAATTAAAACATTTTCCAGGAATGAGCTGGAAAGTAGAGTACACTCTTACACTGATGCTCTGCTCTGCTTCCCCTTTGTCAGACGCCAAACCGGTGACTGACAATTCCTGACTTTTATTTGTGTTAGTTGGACATACTCTATAAAGCTTTTATGATTACAAAATATTCTTGGCTCACAAGGCATTGCAAGTCGCCTGCTGTTGCAGAAGCATAGCATTCAACAAGTAAAATGGCAATGGCATCCTGTAAAGGTCAACATCTACATCAGCTGACTGTTCATGTGTGGAGTACATGTGAATGAGCTAAAACGTAAAGTACAAGGAGACATGTTCAGCTGGGAGGTAATCTGCTCTCAATACTTGCACAGTGATGCATTGTGCACACAAACGTTAGTGTGGAGCCCAGGAGATCTTTCCAGCTAGTGCTTGATAACTGTTTGCAAGGTTTAGAGTCTTTCTTAGCTAGAAATGCTTATTAAAGTATTGTCTGCGGGCAAAAGGTTGAGCTCGCGCCTCAAGTGATATTTGGTGGAATTGAATGACACGCATCTGAAATCTGAAACACGTGCTCTGGAATTATGATGAGATGTTGCATTTTGGCAGGAAACATGAAAAGCAGGATGGGCAAGAACCTTCAGAAAACAATACCGAACGCTGATAAACTGTCTGTGGCAGAAAATAATAGGCATTTTGGAAGTTCTTTCTGGTGTGCTTACTCCTCGTAAAAGTATGCACAGAAATGTGAAAGCTACAGTCATACAGAACACTGAACTGAGGGATGACAGCACAAGTAATCAAGCAGCATGGAAAAACTGCCTTTGATATAAGAAGCACTTTGTACATATTTGATCAAATGTGATTACCTCGTAGAGCTCATATATGTAACAGCAAGTTATTAGCATCAATATTGCATGTGACTGGTGATAGTTATCAAAAGGTGAGCCTTGCATACGATCCCAATATACCTGCATGAGTTGGTTGCCATTCGTTGTGTGCACGAAATACGTTTATTTGTGAATGTAAAGAAAAGTGAGTGACTGAATTCATGTTGATTATTTAACACAAATAAAATCTAGTCGGAAAAAAACTACAACCGCTATTCTATTTAAGTATTTAACTGATCTCATGATGTACGTTCGCATGTACACAGCATGTTCTAAGACAGCATATATCTTGTTCTTCAGCACATTGAAAGTTCAGGGAAGGAGAAAAAACAGGTACCTGAGAATGTGAGTCACAATGAACATCTGAAGAACAATAAATGGGTACGAGAAACTTTCACGGAGTGGTGGTGTCCACATTACACGTGTGCACTGAAATAAAAAATTAAAAATAATTAAGTAAAGGCATAGGTTTGCTTCAGTTCTGTCTATTTACACACATCGAGACAACCGGTCACATTCCCTCATTCCTTAAACAAATAAACTAAAATACAATGGTAACAATGCTTACCAACCAGCACCCACCCACAACTAGAGCAGGAGAGACATTAGAATACAAAAACAAATTATTGTGCACGACTGCTAATGTTATCAATATTTCCCTTTCTTGATGGGCAAATAGCACACAGGCATCCATAATTTTAATAGATATGTGTAAAATGAATTGCTTTGCTGCGTAGTTTCAGCAGGTCATCATCTTGAAAGGGTGACATGGGTAGAAAATCCCAAATTGGAACAAAATGGCTGCACAATCAAAAAATATTGCCTAGTAAACGAATAGGTTCATGGGCAGGCAAATATCGGTTGCTGAGCACTGCTGATCACTATCTGGTGTACCCTGCTTCCTCATGGGATTAATAGGATTCACTATAAAGAAATGCCTATCATGTCTATTTGAACCTTTCGGATACTTTTCTCTGAATGGCTGCTAGGAAACAGAACCTTATATGCTGAGACCATAACAGAAAATTGTTTCTCCCTTAAATGTATAGCATAAATGTAGCACGGGTGATTGCATGGGTGCCGTTTTTAAAATAATGAATGAGAATCTTAGTTTTCTTGCGCTGGCGCACAGGTATGTGACTAGAAATGATCCAATGGGATAGAGTAGACAGACACACTCTATATTGTAGCATCGTAGTAAAAGAAGCCACAGAAGTTCAACGCTGCTGACAGTCCTAGGTTTTCAAAAGGAGGTGGTCAAGAAAAGAAGTTAGAAGAGAGCAAACGCAGACAGGCAGTCTCAAAGCCGGGTGCTAGAAGATGAAGTCAAGATAAACATCTTTAAACACAAATTTAAAAAATGATATATATATATGTCAAACAAGCAATGCTGTCAACTCATTCGGTGTTCAACCTTAACACACAAAGATCTGAACATTTCTCTTCTTGGTATAATTATACAATGGAGAGTAGGGGGAACAGCTAAATTGCACATATTGAACAAAACCGTTCAAAAGTGTGAGGTTATTTGAGACACCAGCAACAAAGAATCTCAAAAATATAATCCATTCATCTAGTAATCCACAAACACACACACACACACACACACACACACACAATGTACTAGTAGCTAATCCTATGCTTAAAGATTTTCCTGCAAAAATGGCAAAATACACTCCTTGTGTGGCACTATTCTAAGACTATGCATAAAAACTACGCTAGAAAAACAGAAATTTGAGGTGAGCAGTTATGGAGGTGTTGTAGAGTGCTCCATGTAAAGGGGCTGATTTCCACCTTAAATCTTGGTATCTACCCAGGGTTCCCTACTACCTTTTTGCATACTTTATGCAGCACTCAAAGCCTGAAAGGGCAATATTTTGATTTGTACTGGGTGCTCCCTGGTGTCTGGACAAATTTATGTCTCCCTGACAAGCTCGAACAAGATTGAAACATGTTTTCAGGTTAGCTTGGATGGTATGCCACCGAACCAAAGCTGTAATACTGCGCCTGGAGTGGTAAAAGGTTTTTGTCATCTTTCAGCTCGGCCTGGAAGACACTAGCTAATCCTACACTAAAAGACTTTGCTGAAAAAATGGCAAAAGACTTTGTCACTTTTCTGTTTGTGTGTGGATGGCAATGTGCTAATCCTAACCTTAAAAACTATGCTAGAAAAACAGACATTTGAGGTGAACAGTTTTGGCATGTTGGTGGTCTTGTAGAGTGCTCCATGTAAAAGAGATGTTCTCCACCTAAATCTTGGGAATTATATATATATATATATATATATCACTATATATATATATATATATATATATAAAGTGAGAGAGATATATATATATACACACAAAAAAGAAGCCCAGAACCCTGGGCAGTTCCCAAGTTTAGGTGGAGAGCAGCTCCGGGGTATAGAGCACTCTACAACATCAGTGACACTCTGAATTTGCTCGCATCAAATGTCTCTCAGACATTTGACGCGAACAAATTCAGAGTGTAGCGGATGTTGTAGAGTGCTCTATACCGGAGCTGCTCTTAACCTAAACTTGGGAACTACCCACAGTTCTCGGCTTCTTTTTTGCATAATTTATGCGTCACTCTAACCCTGAAAGGGTATTGTTTTGATATATATCTCTGCCAAAGAGAGCTTCCAAAAAGCCCGTACAGCTTAGGGGAGAAGCGCAATGGCTGGAGGAGCGTACCAGCCAGAAACTCCAATGGTGTACCAAAATAGCAATTCTCTATCTATTTATACATATATATATATATATTTATGTATATGTGTGTGTGTGTAATATATATATATATATATATATATATATATATATATATATAATATAATGGTGCACGAAAATGTGGGGGAAGTCGAGAAACAGTGTTTTATTTCAAACCACACATGCCGCGTTTCACATGTGATCAAGGCCTGAGTTGCCGAAACGCATCTTGTGTGGTTTGAAATAAAACACTGTTTCTCGACTTGCCCCATATTTCCGTGCACCATTATATATATATATATATATATGTATATATATATATACACATACACATATACATAAATATATATGTATAAATAGATAGATATAGATCTACACAAACACACTTCTATTACTATTGGAAAATGGCCCTTTCTGATGGGTCACCCCATACTTTTTGCCTTCCTCCTCCTCTTTTTTTGATTTTCTTTTTCTTGGCTTTAGGACTCTGCACACTTTACCACTGCTAACCAGTGCTAAAGTGCATGTTCTCTCTTCTCTAAACATGGTATAATTGATTTACACCTGTTTGGCATATTTGATTTACTTGTAAGTCCCTTGTAAAGTGGTATACCATACACCCAGGGCCTGTAAATTAAATGCTACAAGTTGGCCTGCAGAACTGATTGTGCCACATACAGGAGTAGCCTTTCAAACCTGTCTCAGGCCTGCCACTGCAGGGCCTGTGTGTGCGGTTTACTACCACTTCGACTTTACATTTAAAACCCCTTGCCAAGCTTTAAACTCCCCTTTTACTAAGAATACAAAGCCCTGCTACTACCTGGAGAATCCCAAACCAGAGGTCCAAGACAGTAGTGGTCCTGAGGAAGAGGAGCAGAACAATGACTGGGCAAATGCTCCAGAAGAGAGAGGGGTGCCACCGGAGAGGGAGTCCCTTACTGGATCCTATGCTGGGAGCAGTGTCTCCTCCCAAACCCTATCCCCTGAGGAGCTCAAGGACAGATAGGCTGAGAGGGACCTGAGGCTGCAGCTGGCCCAGATGTCTACAGAAGAGAGAAGGCTGAGACTGACAGAGCCCTGGAAGAGGAGAGGATAGCTGAGGCTAAAAGGGCCTTAGCCAGAAAAAAACATGCTCCTAAGGAGAAGAAATTGTCTCATGAGCTTAGTTTGAAGTAACTGAACTTACAAGCAAAACAAGTAGAGTCCAGTGGGGGCATCAAAACTACTGCATCCAGTGCTAAAGATACAGTCCACACACCCAGAGACATGGTGCCTATCTTTAAGGAGGGGGATGACATACACCAGTGGTTTCAGGGATATGAGGTAGCTCTAGAGGTGCATAGGATCCCTGAGGAGGATTGGGGAGAAGGCCTCTGGAGCCATATTCCTAGTGGTGGGAGGGATGCCCTACTGGCACGAGAAGCGGGGGACAGGTTTAGGTATACCCCCATGAAGGAGGCCCTGGTGTAGAAGCATGAATTCACCCCAAGAAGAGTGTAGGCTGAGATTCAGGGACAGTCAGAAACTGTCTCACCAGTCCTGGGAGGATTTTGTGGGCTACTTTTGCAGAGCACTGGATGGTTGGGTGAAGGGTAGAATGGGAAACACTTTTGAAGGGCTGTATAATTTGATTGCAAGAGAGCACATATTCAGTTATTGTTTTCCATGGCTATGCCAACACCTGGTTGAGTATACATTCTCTGACCCCAGGGAACTGGCAAAGAAGGCAGACATCTGGGTGAGTACCAGTGTCTGAAAAGAAAGGCATTTGGGAGTGATCCTAAGGGGAATGGCTCAGGTTCCCCCCAACCGGGGGAGGTTCACAGTAACCCAAACAGGTATCAGTAAATTGGGGGCAGGGGTAAAGGGTCCCAAGTCCCTTCTCAGAGTAGAAGGAGAGGTTGGGCTGGTCAGAGACCCAGGGTGCCCTATTCCCAGCCCCAGAGCTTGGGTTGTTCTCAAATGGGAGCACCAGCAGGGGAGCTTAGACTGTACCAAGAGACCATCCACTGAGGGGAGCCCCACAGTGTCAGCAGAACTTGGGGGGACGGCTGCCACAAGCGCCCAACCAGTTCTGGTTTCTGGCAATACCACTCCACAGAGGAGGGTGCAGAAGCCCAGATGGAGGGATAAGAGGTGGAAATAGTCCACAGTGGGAAGACTAGAGGGTCAGGGGTTGCCTGCTCTGAGATCAGAGCACCCAAATACTGACACTGGTGAGGTCACTTCTGGCCGGGATCCATACACTGTCACAGGAACAGAGGGCTGGAGACCTGCGCCAGGCAGACTTTTGCACAACACATGCAGAGTGTGTTTCCCTTGGGCGGGGGTAGTTGTACTCTTCTGGAACTACTGGATTGCCAGGCATATGTTCAGCCTAAGGGTACAGACCCTGGGTTGAAGGGTCAGGTTCAGAAAATCACCTCGGAACTGGTAGAAGGGGCAGGTGGTACTGGTCGAAGGGGCAGGTGGTACTGGTGGTACCACTTCCGGAAGGAGGGTACAGAACCCCGGATGCAGGTGCAGGGGGAGAAAGGACTCACACCTGTTCAACCGAAGGGTACAGACTCTGGGTTGAAAGACAAGTTGCAGGATACCACCCCATAACTGGTGGGAGGTGGAGTGTAGAAAGGATGCACGGCACCGAAGGCTATTGTCCACCACTCTGAGAAACCAAAGAGACCCCTGGATGGCCTGGGGCCAGGCTCTTGACACTGGCAGCTGTCAGTGGCCTCTGTTGGTTGCAGTCCTTACGGGCAGAGTTTTCCTTGGGTTGGGGACAGACATCAGACCCAAGGGGTGGAATGGGCCACATCACTTTGTTGGCCATGGTGGTACTGTCTGCCTGCTGGGATGCATCTGTGAGCAAGTTAAAGTTAGGTGCTGCACAGATGGGGTCCACATGTAAGGAGAAGGATTCCCCATGGGTTAGCTCAGTGGCATCTGAGAGTACAGGCAGAGGGATCCAACTGGGTTCAGAGAGGCACAGAACTGCAAGTGCCCCTGCAGCAGTGGGCCATTGTCTATCGCCCTAAGCAGGGAAGTCCATTGAGCTATTGATTAGTCTACCCTAGCTTTAGGCTGGAGGGGGGTCATGTTGGAAAACAGCCCTCTCTTTGCCTTCCTCCTACCCTTTTTCTGATCTTCTTTTTGTTGGCTTTAGGACTCTGTTGACTTTACCACTGCTAACCAGTCCTGAAGTGCATGTGCTCTCTCGTCTAAAGGTCGTATAATTGGTTTACACCCATTTGACATATTTGATTTGGTTTTAAGTCCCTTGGTAAAGTGTTACACCATATACCCAGTGCCTGTAAATGAAATGCTACTAGTGGGCCTGCAGCAGTAATTGTGCCACCCACAGGAGTAGCCTTTCAAACCTGTTTCAGGCCTGACACTGCAGGGCCTGTGTTTACATTTCCTGCCACTTCGACTGGGCATTAAAGACTACTTGCCAAGCCTTAAACTACTGTTTTACTACATATATGTCACCCCTAAGGTAGGCCTTAGGTAGCCGTAAGGGCATGGTGCTATGTAAGTAAAAGGAAGGACATGTACTTTTATGTTGTGCATGTCCTGGTAGTAACAAACAACTAAATTCGTTTTTCACTAATGTGAGGCCTAACCCCTCTCATAGGCTAGCACTGGGAATTACTTAAAATCCTTTTAAGCTGTAATTCCTGCTCAGAGAGGAGTAGCTCTTTCATATCTCTCGAATGGTAATGATAAATCTTCCTCATTGGTGAAGTTGGATTTAACATTACTGTTTTAGAAATGCCACTTTTAGAAAGTGTCAAATATTCAAATGCCAGTACTGACTTTACTTATACAGAATCTGTGTTTACATTTGTGATCATGCAAATCAATTACTGTGATCACCATTTATTTTCATCATAGTCAGCAAAACATTTTATCAGTTTTCTGAAAATAGCCGTAGACAATAGAACTACAAACATACATAACAAATAGTACATCAACCTTTTTTGGTGTTGATTGCCCACATAACATTTAACATAGCATAACAATATCATATAAGGGGGGGGCGTGGCAAGCCAGCCAACATGGCGGACGCAAGTCCCTAATGCTCAGACTGACATCCCCCTTGAATCCGGCAAATTGATCCTGAAAAGTGAGCCATCCACGTCAAACATCAGTGGGACCAGTAAGCCAAAGACTTGCTGAAGCCGAGGAGCCCCGAATCGTGCTGCTCGGCCGCCCAGGACTGCAGCTGCTGCGGGGAGGGAAACCGGGGCCTGCGGACTGTGGGGCCGCGCGCCAGAGATCATCGGCGGGAGGCGGCCGCCCGCACTTGGACAGCGGCCCTTGTGGCGGCGGAGAACAACGGAGGCGAAGAGACGGCGGCCTCCCTGCGCGATCCCCGGTACCAAGAGCAACGATGCTGTGATCGGCAACCAGGACATACCAGATCGCTTGACCTTCCGGGACTGGGGCTGATGCGTTGAGGAAAGCCAAGGCCTGCAGTTTGTGAGCCCGCGCGCGTGCGATTATCGGCGGTGGGCGGCTGCCCGTGCTTAGACGGCGACCCCTGTGGCGGCGGAGGACAGCAAAAACGAAGAGACAGCGGCTTCCCTGCAAGATCCCCCGGTATCGAGAGAGACGAGGCCGCGGTCGGCGAAGCAACCCATACCGGGCGCCGCTCTACGGCGCTGCAGGCGGGCACTGACCTCGTTGGTGGGCGTCCTGTGACTTGCCAGACCCCTGGCGAATTAGACTCCTGGCCTTGCCGATGTGGAGTGCGGGAGACCGTCGCGAGGCGAGCCGGGTCCCCACGAGGTGAGCCTGGGCCGCTGTGACAGTGCTGAGTGACCTGGCGGCCGCGAGGCCAACGTAGGTGCCGCCCTGCCCTGGAACATCCCGGTGAGTGATGACCCATAGTGCAGGCCGCTTCGGAGAATAGTGCGGGCGGCGGCCTGCTGCGGGGGGTGAGAACCGCGCACTGGAGGAGCTGAGGCGTGAGGAGGAGGAGCGGGCGGCCGGCGCTTGCTGCGGGGGCCCTCTGCGAAGCTCTGACGGCGCTAGTACACCGAGGCAGTCTGTGGACAAATTGCTTAACCGGCCGAGGTGCGTGGTCTAGCAGGGACAGACTGGAGAACGTGAAGGCCCCCCAAAACCGAGACCTGGGAAGCATACAGGCATCGCGCTGACAGGGCGGACGACGAAAGCAAGGGGTTAAAAGCTAAGGGTGACCTGCCCGATATCGACGAAGGGCGGAGGTACGGGCTGAGGCCTCCTCGAGGGAACACACGGCGGCGGGAAGAGGAGGAAATGCCAGAAGTAAGTGGGCGCTGCGAGACCTCCTTCTCCCACCCAAAGCGACGCCGCGGCCAACGGGAATAGGGCCTATACAACTGGCTGCCACCGGGGACATACATGATCGCCATGATGCCCTGTAGCTAGGAAAAGCCGTAACTTAGCGCCCTGCTAAACTTACATTGACGCAACCAGATGCCCTGTCACTGAGGGGCGCCGCCGACTACCACCCTGCTGTGGGCCCACACGCCCTGCCCTACAGGAAGACTGCTAGTGCAGAGACCGCACATAAGATCCGCAGGCTGTAACATGCGTCCTCGTGAATAGACAGTCACACGTGGTGCGGCTGCCACTGACAGCCCCACCTGGCCACACACCTCCAGAGGCTCACACCTGTGAAGGACCCAGACGCCTGATCGGAGCCTCCGCAGGGGCGCCACCACTGGCGTAGCGGCCCCCCCAGCCACTGGCCACGAATGCCCGCGGCGCAACAGCTTGTGATGGGCCGGATGCGCGCCAAGATGCAGCAGGGGCCCCTGCGCGCACGTAACCTGGATCCCGCGCATATAGGAGCTGAGGGGGAGATGGAGCCAACGACCACGGCCCTGGCAGCCAAGATGGACTCAGTGCTTGCAGCAGTGGAAAAAATTGGTGCCGTGTTAGAACATAGCAGAACCTCCCTGGAAACCCAGATAAAGTTACTTCGGACTTCACGCTGCTGCATGCAGATCACCGTAAACTGGCCGAAAAAGTCTCCGCGCAAGGCCAAACACTCAAGGATCTCCAACCTGTCACTCAAAGCCACACAGCTGCGCTACAAGACATGATAGATCGCATACACGCCCTGGAAGATAGAGCAGAGGATGCGGAAGGTCGCTCCCGCCGCAACAACATCCGCGTGGTGGGCCTGCCAGAGGGGGAGTAAGGTAGGAACCCAGAACCCAGAACAATACACAGAGCGCTGGCTGCGCGACCTTTTGCCCCAGGGAACATTGTCAATGCAGTTTGCAGTAGAAAGAGCCCACCGTGTACCGGCGCAGAAACCCCAGCCAGGAGCTAGGCCGCGCCCGTTCATTTTCAGGATACTCAACTACAGGGACAGAGATGCGGTGCTACGCGAAACACGTAAAATGGACAGACTCAGAGTGGGTGGTAGTCAAGTAATGCTCTTCCCAGATTACACCGCTCTAGTGCAGCGCAGCAGGAATAACTATGCGGCAGTGAAGCGCCAACTCAGAGCTCTGGAACTACCGTACTCACTGTTATTCCCTGCCCGGCTGAGAGTGGTTGTGAAAGAAGGGAACCGCTTCTTCGATTCTCCTGCGGAGGCATGGGACTGGTTGGAAGAAACGGGGCGGTGGACAGGCACAAGGCCCTCGGATCCAGATGGAGGCAACCCAGCAGGCAGGAGGAACAGGCGGCGAGGACAACGAGGAATGGTGCGAAATGCGAAGCCAGGGACGGCAGCCCCGAGCCCGGAGAACATGAGAAGGGAGAGGCAAGATGCCCTGGAAGCGGTCACAACTCTTGGATCCCCACACTCAAAAGACCACTTAGACTCTTACACAAAGGACGCATTGGTGGCCAGTGGCTCCTCGTCACCATCAACTGAAATATCAGATGACCTCTGCCTACCAGTGGTAACGCCACAAACTGCTGATGGTATCATAGGATAACGCACTGGCACGCTGAACTCTGTCAGAGGCAGCTCACGCAAGTAGACCATTGCCTGTTTACACGTGTTCTTCCATTGTGTTGCAAATGGGGGCGGGTCTGTTGGGTTGATGGCCACACTCATCCCATTAGGTGACGATACAGAGGCCGCTATGCCCGTGCCCGGCCAAGCCACGTATATTACCACAGGGAGTGGGTGCACATGAGACGTCACTAAGCTCTGAGCTTGGCTGGACTCGCACACTTATCTGGGCGACTAGCTAGATGGCACACTGTATGCATAGGAATGGGGGGGGACAGCCGCAGCAGAACGTTACCTGTGCGCGTACCCCTTCAGGCAACACACTGAATTAGTTTGTACTTATCAGTTGTTACAGAGGTTTGGACGGACATTCCGCAAAGTTCGCCCCAACTGTTATGTTGTTCTTAGTTCAATTATTGTTTTTGTTGCAGCAGACCGATACACTAGTATATGTCAATGGCCCCCGCACACCACGGCGCTCCCCACCCTTGACGCCCCCAGTGACTAAACACACCAGAAATGACACAGGCTAATGTAGTTACGTGGAACGTACGCGGCATGCACACACCCACGCGACGCTACTCCATATTCGCTTACCTCCGGAGACACTCGGTTGGAATTGCCTTATTGCAGGAAACACATACGACACAGCCGGAACTAGACAGATTGCGCAAGCGCTGGAGGGGACAGGTGTATGGCACGGTATACTCAGCACATGCGAGGGGCACACTTATATGGGTGAGAGCGGGCACCCCGTTCGTCTGTGCGGATGTGGTGGTAGACCCCGAAGGCAGATACACCTTAGTGCGTGGGACACTTAACGGTCAGGCAATACTACTGGGCTCGATATATGCCCCGAATGTAGACCAGCCATCGTTCCTAGCACAGTTGTCATCAACGCTGACCCCTTACGCTGGGCTCCCCTGGCTGTTGGGCGGGGACTTTAACTCGGTGCTCGATGTACACATAGATAGGTCCTTCCCCCCCCTCCGGAAGACATCGGCTGTGTCAATCGCGCAGGCGCTCACGGACTGGCTATCACACTGGACATTGCTAGATATATGGCGCGTCCTCCACCCCAACGAACGTATTTATTCCTACTACTCCGCACTACATGACCTACATGTACGCCTAGATAGAGTGGTGGGCTCCCAATCCTTACTCCTACTAGTCGAGACATCGGAATACCAGGGGCGGACACACTCCGATCATAACCCTATGCGAATCCAGCTCAGTTGGGAAGCTGATCGCCCCCCCATTCCCACATGGCGCCTCCAGCCAACCGAATTAGAAGACTCCGAATTCCGCGCATCACTAGGAACGGCTGTCCTCACATATTTTGAACTCAACGAAGGAACAGCAAGCAATGCCCTGGTGGAATGGGATGCCCACAAAATAGCGGTCAGAGGTCACTGTCTAGGGGCCACATGGAACATACGCAAGCAGCTAGCATTATCGCTCACCCGCCTAGAATCACAGTTACTCCAATATGAACGCGAGGGAGAGGGCAGACACTCGGGCCGCCTGGAAACCCTCCGGGCACAACACGCGGAACTCATGGAGCGCTTACGATGCCACAACTACATGGCTCATACAGCTCGCACACATGCCACAGCAGATAGGGCGGGCCGCCTGCTTACCTGGCTGCTGAAGCAGGAGAGTAATCACACCCCAATCGGAGCCATACGAACACCGGAGGGGAACCTGGTGTATATATAGCGTGAGATCCACAAGGTGATGACAGACCACTACACACAGCTATACCAGTCCAGGGGATGCTGCCCAGGTCCAGAGCTAGAGAGATTTCTAGAGGCTGACCAGCTGCCCACAGCCTCAAAGGCACATCAGGAGACACTCAATGGTCCCCTTACCTTAGAGGAACTCGGGGAGGCGATCCAGTCTATGGCGTCTGGGAAAACTCCGGGGCCGGACGGCCTACCCGTCGAATATTACAAGGCTTACCAGGAATCTCTGGTGCAGAGTTTACACACCCTTTACATCACAGCTCTGGAAGAGGACACACTGCCCCTTTCGATGCGTGAGGCATACCTGGTGTCCTTGCTGAAGCCGGACAGGGACCCCACAGCCCTGGGATCTTATAGACCCCTGGCACTGCTTAATGCAGACTATAAGATATTCGCTAAAGTGCTGGCAGAACGGTTGGTGCTGGTAGTCCCCGAATTGGTTCACAGCGACCAAAATGGATTTGTACCCAAACGTAGCACATCACTGAACTTGCGTAGGTTTTTTAGAGTGGCGTCGGACAGTGTGCGGACGTGGCCCAGAGTGGGATGCCTTGTGTTAGACCTGGAGAAGGCCTTTGATTGCTTAGAATGGAGCTATCTAGCGGCAGTGCTATCGAGATATGAGCTGGGCCCGGGATTTCTCCAGATGGTTGGCCTCTTACACAAAAACCCCACAGTTCGGGTGCGATTGGGACCATACATTTCTGACACCGTACCGATATGCAGAGGCATCAGGCAGGGGTGCCCGCTGTCACCCCTTCTATTTGCTTTGGCGATAGAGCCCCTAGCGGCAGCGTTACGTGCGACACTGGGAGATGGAATACCCCTGGGCGACGCGGTGCACCAAGTGTCGCTGTACGCAGACGACCTCCTGATCTACGTGAGGGACATAGAGCATATACCAACCCATCTGGCATGTACACTGCGCGACTTCGCCGCCATTTCGGGACTCATAGTAAACGCTGGCAAGTCCTGTATTTATGCATTCGGGGGGGGGGGGGAGCCGAGACCCGGGTTATACCCTAAACGGTACAGGGGTGCAATGGAGGGAGGATACCTTCCGCTACCTGGGAATCCAGATATACCGTCAGCCGACAGATCTATTCGACGGCAATCTGGAAAAGGCTCTGGCAGCATTCAAGTCACAGGTACACTTTTGGAACACGCTCCCCCTAACGGTCACTGGCAGAGTGGCATTATCCAAGATGGTGATCCTCCCCCGCCTCCTGTACTACTTTGCTAATCTATCTCTATATGTTCCGGCGTCCTTCTTTGCTACACTCACTATACTACTCAGGGATTTCCTTTGGGGGAACGCCAGGCATAGAATGGCACTAACAAAATTGTACCTGCCAACTGACCAGGGGGGTCTCGCCGCGCCTTGTTTTGAGCACTACTACTTAGCCGCACAGCTGCAGTGGATAGCCCGTTGGCTTGCGGATAGGGGCCGAGAGGATACTGCAACCACACTACCTCCCTGCTCACTGGAACAAATAACCAGGCTCTTCCACCCGGCCACTAAAGCCGCAACGCCGACGCCGCTCCTCCTGGCGGTGGCATACAAGTGCTACCGCCGTAGCCTTTACCTCACCAGAGCGCTAATTCCCTACGCACCGGCAATACCACTGGAGGTCTCCCCTAGTGGGCCTGGGGTACTCACGTCTATTGCACTCAAGGAATGGCATGACGCCGACATGCAGACCCTGGGAGATCTGTACCGGGATGGCACACTCATACCATATGAGTCCCTAGTAGAAGACGTGGGAATACCACTGGGGCGATTCCTAATGCATCGATCGCTGGTTGCGACACTAACTGCTAGATGGGGGGACATGACCACGGAACCAAGCCAACACCTCACTATACAGTACCTCCATGTCATGGGGCGGGGCAGGCATTTGGTTCGCTGCGTCACTTCGAACACACGCAGCGATCAGTCTGGATCCACTCCGCCGCAAATGGGAAACAGATCTAGGGCGACAATTGGAGGACAGGGAATGGGAAAAGATAATAAAAAGCCCAGTTCGTATACCCAGAAACATGCGATTCAGACAAATACAACTGTTCATAGTCCACAGAGCATATCTTACACCCGAGGCGATCAATAAGTACTTCCACCGCACGGACGCAGTGTGTCCTCGCTGTGCAGAACCGGGAGCTGGATTCATACATATGCTGTGGGGCTGTCACCGACAACATACCTATTGGCACGCAGTCAGCGAGCAATTGCAAACATGCACAGGGCGAGACATACCCTTTGAATGGACTGCTTACCTATTACACCATTTCCGTAGAACACCGGCCACAAAAGTCACATCTAGGTTCCTTGACCTGGGATTGGTGGTCGCCAGGCGCCTTCTTACTAAGCGGTGGAAAGCACACGATCCGCCGCATATATGTGCATGGAGGTACTCGCTTCTAGCATGGGCAAAAGCAGAGGGAATCGCCATCCAGCGGGAAGAAACGTTGGGGCTGAGAAAGGAGCCCATAGCGACTCAGTGGGAGGGATTGCTCCGGACCCTACAGCAGGCGGGGGGGACCACCCCTGAGGGACAGCCCGAGGGTGGGAGGCGCGAGCCCGTAGTGAGTACCGGGCACCCCGCCAATAGTCAGTCATAATATCAGGCGCACGCACATATACCACATAACACTCAGGGTGTACATAGCCGCAGCCTATGAGTGGGGGCTACTGTCAAGTTGATGCCACGAGGTGGGGCGATGGGGGTGAGGGAGGGGGCATTGTGCGGGATAATCACACAGATATGGGTTAATGCTGCTATGGTTAGTTTTGGTTTTGATTGTTTTGACTATAACATTTGTTTAATTGCAGGCGCTGAATGATCGGAAAGGACTCTGTAAAACGCACCAATGAGACCATGCAATTACTGTATAGTAACTTCCACCCTCCGTGAAATGGGTTGTTTGTTGGGGTTAACCTCGTTTTTGAACCAACGACGACATAGATATGCATGTCATGTTTAACACCCACTTAACCCTTTCGCTGCTTCTGTCGGCCAACGGCCGTCGCGAGCACTACCTCCGTAGTGCTGCGCACGTCCGTTGGCCGACGCGGCCCCGCCCACTCTTCAAAGCCGCCGCACCGCGGCGAAATTTCGGCCGCGGTAAAGGGGTTAAAGTAGTGTATCTCTAATGTTGATAGACGGAGCAATGTATAGATGGCTCTTAATGTGGCACGTTGCCTTTCATGGATATGTAACACAAAAGTCAATAAAAACAGATTTAAACAAAAAAAAAATAACAATATCATATAAGGTTCACAAATTACAACAACAAATATGCATCAACAACAACAAAAGGTGTACCACCGTTCTGAAATTGGAAGCCCAACAGGAGCTGACATCACTAAGTCATTAGTAACCGCCCCTCCGAATTGGGCCAAAACCAGACAGTGCATAACAATCTGTATGTGGAATGGCTGATGCCAGGGATTTTGTCTATTATGCCATTTAATCAACTCATACCCTGTGTACCAGTCATTTCTTTTAAGTGAACTCCCTGGTTCTAAAAATGTTGATGCGTTTTGAACCCTACACCAATTTTGGGGTTCTCCTCACGACTCAGAACTGCTGGACGCTTGTATTGACTTCCGGCATAAGATTTCCAACAAATCAGTTGCCTAGTGTATGTGAGTTCTGGGTGAATTGTATTACTGGAGCAGCGGGCACTTAGTTCAATGCATTCAACGTCGGATCAATCTCTGTCTTTGCACACAATCAATGCGCTTTATTTACTGCAAGGGGGTCTTTTGACGGGTGTCCTTGATTCCAACGTGGACATTTCTCTGTGCTTATAACTCTGTGTACTTTGCAGCCTGTATCCAAAACATGTTTAGGCTGGGTGGCAGCTACACTTTGTGCATTCCATCTAGACAGCCACAACACAGGAAGGATAGGTGCATCTGAGTACCCATCTACATACATTTGCATTCTGATGGTCTTGCCTGGGCAGGATGGAAGGGTGGGGCTAACACTTCACTTCAATAGGCTATGTCCTGTCCGCCCCACAAAGGACTGATTACTCCCCACAGAGAGTCTGGCAGACAGGACTGGGTTGAAAGGGCTACTCTTGCACTTCAGAGAGCTGCTTTGAGGTCACACCAACATCAAAGGCACTTTTGGGTATAAGTACTGGGTCTCTGATCCCTTCAAATCAGACACTACTTGACTTGTAACTAAGCTCTATCAGAAGAACTACTGTGCTGCTTAAAGGACTCAACTGGACTGCTGGTCTGGAAGGCCTGCTTTCCTGTTTGTTGTCCTGCTGCCTGCTGCTCTCTGACTCTGCTGAAGGAGAGCTGGACTCTTGTCTTCACTCCATGAGATCTCCAAGGGCTTGTTGGCTTGCCTCCTGTTGCTTGAGACTCAAGGATATCAAAGTCTAAACACCTGCTCCTGTGCCTGGCTCACTGAAAGTGGCCCAGATACTTGCAACACAGATTTCAAAGCATCGCCTGTGTGCTTGTAGCAGAACCGGCACATCGACCATGTTGCGGGAGTAAAATCTGAGCACTGCATCGGAACCAGCAATTTGCCTCCAGAGATCGATGCATCAGACAGCTTACTGCCGCTGCTACAGCTTGGTGAGATCGACGCATCCCCTCGACTGCGTGGCAGAATCCAGAGCATCGCTCGATGCCTCTCAACTCCAGCACAGGACTTCAGAACTGACGCATGGCCTTCACTGCGTGGAGAAGATCGATGCATCCTGCACCTGCGGGACTCGACATCGACGCATCTTGTTGTGTGCAACCAGGAAAAGTACTTTGTTCACCAGGGCCTGCATGGATCCTGTAGCAGGTGGGCGCTCCATCGTGGTCGGCCCGAACTTTGACTTTGCACGGGCCAGTACGACTTAAAGTAACCTTTTTTAGCACTACTTGCTTCTAAGCGCTTTACTGCATTTATTCCTTTAAAATTCAATATGTCAACTTCAATACATTGAAATGTTGTCATTTTGGTCTTGTGTGTGTCGTAATATAATAATCTATTTTTCTTAATCTGTGTGGAGTCTTTTTGTGGTGTATTCATTGCATTACTGAGAGTGTGTGTGTGTTACACAAATACTTTACACATTGCCTCTTTAGATAAGCCTGACTGTTCTTTGCCAAGCTCCCAGAAGGTGAGCACAGGTTACCTTTTAGTGTGTATCTAGCTCACCCTGAGTAGAGTGGTGGTTCCTGCCTGGAATGGGTGTATACCTCAGTCAACCAGGAATCCCAATTCTAATAATACTATATACATCTTGAGAGAAAGAAGGGGTATTGAATGAGGTGGCGATTGAATGGGAAAGCAAGATAATGAGAGAGAAAGTGACACTGAGAACCTCAGAGTTGAGCGAAAGTAAGATGTAGCACATTTACCTATTCTTCATGTTCAACCAAGATTTTTCACCTTTTTTTGGGACCATATTTATGCGAGTATTAAGACTCTGTGCCTTGTGACTCTGCTTATCAAATTGACATTGCATGTGCTCTGATCCGAAGTGGTATTGATAAAATTGACTTCAACCAACTGGTCTATTTAACTGCCCAGTAAGACAACTGTAGATGCCACAGAAATGCACTTATGACATGGAAGTTAAATGTCATATGTAGGCTGCAGTGTGTACTTACACCGCCAACATACAAATCGAAAATATATGTCTGAACATAAAGGCTGAAAGAGGATTTTAGAGAGCCAGCATCCGCATGACCTCCTTCACTCAGACATCTATATAGACCATAAAGGCTGACAGGCTCTTTTTGGGTAAAGAAAAAATTATTTACAAGCTAGAGTTGTTTATGTGCCTCTTCCAGGACAGTGTATAGAGAAATAGTTTTCAAAACAAATCCTTCCCAATTAAAAACAAAACGTTGCAACCCCCCACACCCACACTGAGTAGCATACTTCACTATAGGGGTACTTCTTCAAAAGCACCAACTGGTGCTGGCTGCTTAGTTCAGAGCTCTGTATTGGCAGTGAGTATTTTTGGATCCTCAGAGGGGCACTGGTGAAATCTAAAATTTTATTAGGATAGGTATTAAAATTGTATTGAACTAAATACTATCCCATACAAGATTAAAATCAAGCTAAGAGAATGTGGTGAATGGTATTTGTTAGGCTATCTCCCTCACCTACTGGTAAACTATCAACATGTTGCTACACTTCTAAGCAATTGACTACATACTGGGCTTTCTTCAGGACCTGTGTGATCCTTCTCCACAGTGCACCATATCCTATCATCTGTTCTATGCAGTGTTCGTACAAATGTGATGTGACCTATATAATAACATGATCCAATAAGTCCTGCAAAGAAGGTGAGGCACACACTGTGGCTTATTCTTAAAGCAGAGGTGCTTAGACCCTCGCATTCATCCCTATAGACTGATACCAGCAAACAAGATCATGTTGAAAACCATTTGTTTTAAAACAATATTAGAATATTGTGAAGAATCTCATAAGTGACTTGTGCAGGTAAATCGTTTTTCTTTACACAAAAGATCCTGTCACCTTTTATGGTCTATATTCAATGGCAAAGCCAATAGGTCTCATACATTGGCTTTCCATTGCAGTTTTCTGATGTTGTGCAGCATTAGCAAAACAAGACCTGGAAAGACAACCAGTCTTCAGTAGAGGAGAGAACCAGTTTGTACCAATTCAGGTGAAAAGAGAGCTAAATAGGGGTGTTCCTGAGAAGTTGAAGACTGGCACCCCTGGTGGCAGAAGGGTTCTGCCATACTGAAACAGAGTTTCCAGAGTAACTTTACAGGAAAAGAGGAAGTGCTATAAAAGGAGGTGGGGAACGGGGAGAAAGTAGACAGGACTGGGTGGCAGAATTTTTCCAGTCACTGGTTAGTGCACAGGATACATTTGGCACCTCAACCATCACTGCTTCAGAACATTCCTTAAGATGAGAAAATTGCACCTGAAGAAGACCCTGTTAGAAGAAAGTGAATTTAAGGACTCCTGAATCTGCTGGAATTACAGAACTCAAAGACTTCTAATCCTGCTGAGTGAGAAATGACCCTGACTATTTCTGGCCCCAAGGGTCAAGTGGCCTCCTAATGTTTCTCTGCTCCAGAGTGGCAAATAACAGAAGTACTTCTGATATCAAGAGGGCCCACTTGACCACAAAAGACTGGAGCCTGTCAAACATCTGGGTGGAGAGTGATCAAGTGCCTAGAAACCTGCCCTGTGGAGCTGGAGGATTCAGAACTGACCAGGAAGAACTTTCACAGAAGTTGGAGGTAAGTGGGTAATTTTTTACCACCTCTGGAGGACCGGAAGAAGGTGATGTGGCTTGCCCTGGAAGGTTGCATCCTAGGCGGGGAAAAGGTTTGTCCCCTATTTTTGCTGCCCTGAAAACTGGTTCAGCTGGACCTCACAATGAAGGTTTCAGGCCTCGTAGAGACCTGCTTGGTTACAGTTTCCATCAGTGCCCCAGTTGAGGATTTCGACGTATCAGACTTTGAGGAACCGCTGCCAGCGATAGCCTTGGTCGTTGCATACTAGAAGATATTGACATCCATTTCAGAAAGTAAGTTGGAAGGAAAAATCTTTGACTGGGATGACCTAATTAGTGTATCCGGCCTCCACGCCATTGCAGTTGGCCTAAAATTGTGCCTAGGTCCCAGTCATCAGCAAACAGTAACATATGAGTGGCGCTTTACTTTTTCTTGGTGATTTTTTACTTTAAACTTTAAAATTCACATCTTTGGTTTCCCTGAACATATTTTTAATGATTTCACTGCTCATTAAAATTTTCTATATTTTCTAAATTTGAAATGTTATTGTATTGTGTTCTTTGCTTTGAAATTGTCAGTATTGCTTGAATTTAAAGTACACTTCTCCAGGCACTACCTGCTGCTGACGCTCCAGCCACCAGAGGTGGACATTAACAGAGTGGATGTTTTAAGTTGGTGTTCGTATCCTTCCCAAATGAATAACCCTATTCTTGGCAAGGGGCAGATTCCATATCTGCCTTAGTTCCTTGATGTGAACACTGGATATCCCACTCAACCAGACTCCAAATAAGGAACTAATGGTTCAAAGAAAAAACGCTATTTTATATTGTGAATAAAATATAAAAAAATCATAACTCATGAGACATACTTACTTCACCGTGGTTGTAAAAGATGCACAGCACCGTAACCAGGCCTCCAAGTCGGCTCATACTGTGGTGAAAAAAAAAACAAGAGTACTTCTTTAAATATTTTATTTTTCTTTAAACATTTTTGTGTTCAAGGATTTATGTTTGTAAAATATTTTCTTGCATTTTAACTAATTGGATTTAAAAAATACACTTTATAGCATATTTATCAGAATAATCATACAAAAAACAGGCATTCGATTTGGTAGCAGTTGAATTGGTTCTTTGAAGAATAATTAAGTCATTTCATTTATCCTTTTCAATGGATCAGTTACATCATTTTGTGCAGCACAAAACTATATACTATTAGGAGCCTTGAAGTGGAAGACCATAGATTGAAGCGTTTTAAAAATATTACTTCCTGCGTGGACTGCCAGATGTATTTTTGAACTGGCTGAAAGTCAATTTTCCCCCTTTTTTCTGAGGGTTTTGTGTACGAATGAGGTTTCATTACAAAAATAAATTAAACCATTACTACTACCCTTCATCATACCTTTTATTATCTTTTTCAGGTTTCATTTAACCTCATTTACATCTAATACTTTCAGCAGTTAGCATATAGACGTCCATAAAATAAAATGCCCTACATACTTGCAGGAACTGAATTTTATCACCCTGAGTCCCAACAGTGAAGCGTCGAGTTTTCCTAGCTACTAATCATACCATGAAAGTTCCTATGAACTTTTCACCAGAGTTTTTTCCAGCCTACAGAGAGATACACAATCGTATCGGGTGTGGTAAACTAAAAACTCTGGTAATGTTTTAAAAAAAAAAAAGATAAGGAGTGAGAAATCGGGCATCACATTTCAAACGTGTACCAAAAGTGCACAATGTGTCATAATAAAAAAAGACAAGAGATAAAATATAAATCTTACGTACATTTAAATGACCTTATGTTACAATTTTTGCTGTATTAAGTGCAAATATATAAATAAACGGAGGCATGGTTGCAAATCTTTAGTTATGTTTCACACCTAAGCAAGTACAAAATCCCATTTTTGCACCAACTAATTTGTGACAAATATTGGTGCGTTTTGGTTGAACGAACTTCAGCATGCCAAATTTGGTTCCGGATAGTCAAATATTTCAAAGGTTATAAGGTGAGAAGGGTTTCAGACGAGTTCAAAAACGTATATCTTTTGCAGTTTAAAATTGATTTTCCCACAGCCAATTGCAAACAACTCTGAAACCGCTGAACAGAATTCCACCAAAATGTATTGCTTCAGCAGCCTTTTTTAATCATCTGGTAACTTTTGTTGAACTGGTGAATTTCTGTCCATCCATAATGGAGAGAAAAGCAAAAAATATGACCAGAGTGCACGCACCCATGCTGGATACATATGTATAAGATTATGAATACCAGAAGAAAAAAAGAAAAAACCATTACGAAAAAAGGGAAAACATTAAAAATCTTGCATTTACATACAACCACCCATTCCTCCCAATGTTTAATGTATACTGGGAAACAAAAAACGAATAGAAACTGCAAAGCGGACAGCTAAAGCTGCAGTATGTATAAGTGGGCTGGCTTTACGTCCACCCACTTATGCAGAACCCTTCTTAGCTTTTCTTACTGGCAAGACAGACTTCACCCATTTAAACACCTCCGCCCTTATACCCCGCAGATCAACCAGGAATAAGGGTGTAGCAAATACAGCCCCAGACACGCCAAAAAAGAGTGTAGAACAATTAACCTGTACCGGCCTTATCAAGTGGCTGGGGAGAATAACTGGTCCTGCTGAGCTTGTTAAAAACAAAACAAAACAAAAAAATCTACCTTGCCCAATAGTGAGGGGATGAGGTGTTTTACATCTCCTCGTCTTAATCAAGGGCGAGTAAATTATCATTTGAAACTGGAGCAGCTTACTGCTTCCCTGGCTGCAAGTCATACACTATAGGATTGCCCAAGTGCAATGGACATAAATTTGACCACGCGCCAACCTGATCCAAGGAAAAGCGCTTCGTGCGCCCCAATCTCCTTACATTATCTAGGTGCACATGGCATTTTCTTTCATTTCACCTTGCCAAAGTATGGTAGGATGCTCTTTGCCCCTACAGGGCCATATTTGCTCCGTACACTCAGCCTCATGTGGAGCCCGGCGGGTATTTGGTTTCCTCACCCGGCAAACATCGATGGCAGCAACCCCCAGCCTTGCCTAAGGGTGAGGTTGACAAAAAACAATAAAAAACGGATTCAGTGCCATCTACACAATGTGCTAGTGCACCAGACCTCCGAGGGCCAGCGTCCCCTTGATAGCTTTATAATCGGTATAAAACCCATCTAAAACACGTCACGGAAATACTGATGCTTTGCGGACGGCAAATCTCTGAGCAAACTTGAATTCAGGCACCGAGGGAGACCACCACTGCGGAAGTAGTATATATATCCAGGTTTGAGCTCAGTACCACATAATGGTCGGGGATTCATTGTACAAAGCAAGAGTTCCATCACAAAGGAGATTCCAATTTTATAACATATGAGGCGTTTTTCTTCGTAGTTAGGGGGAATTTCTGTCTGGGAGATGCACTCAACCTTTATTATGAGTGTTGTACTAAAGGTGGAAATGTTTATGTACAGGGAAATCCTGTAAATTGTAACCCTTCGCCAGCAGATGGCAATGAGTCCCCATTTTATGTGCTTGCTAGTATCGCTGCTTTATTTTGGCTCCTTCTTTTGCTGAAAAATCTCCTGTAAAACATTTTAATAGTTATAATTTTCATTTAACTTGATTTCAAACTAGGCTTAGGTGAAATTTAAATTATGTCGGTGCAATTCATGTAACTAGAGAATTTGCCGCTAAACTTGTTGCTGAGTAGGGTGACCAACTGGCATGGGTGCAAATTCAGGACAGTGAATGCAAAAATTCAGGACAAAGGGTCAAAATTCAGGACAGAAATTCAGGACAGAAGGTCAGAATTCAGAACAAAAATTTGGGACAAAAGGTACGTTTTGCATACACATCAGAGGAGGTCGCGCAATAGTGCATAAGTAAATAGACAACTAACACAAGCATAAGTCAAAATAAGTTTATATTAGGTTGAGAGAACCTTGCACTGCATCTGTTGTGTATGCGGCTGAAACTTGAACACCTGCGTTTGCATATTCAACAAAAAAAAAAAAAGTGAAGAAAAAGATCAAAGCTGAAGGCTTCTCAGATCTTACATGCCCCCTCTCCCCCACTGAAAAAAAGAACACTGGATCCAAAATGCTGTCACTGGGCAGAGAGGCCCATCATTATTCTGTATGTGATAATTAGGCCAACATACAGAATGATAATGGGCCTGATAGCAGTCGGTGCCAGGTCGGGGAGGGGCTGCTGCAGTCCACAGATCACAGCAGGAGCGTGAGCTAGCCCCTGCAGTGAGAGTTACAGGCAGCTTGCAGGGGGCAGCTCACCCCAATGTCTGAAATTACGGACAAAAGGCGTCCGTGGAAGAAACCCTTAAGGACAACGGACAAGAGGCCCAAATTACGGGCAGTCCGTGAAATTTACGGACGGTTGGTCACCCTATTACTGAGATTCCCGAAATTGCACCATTACCTCGCTTTCTTAATTACGCGCAAATTTGCAGTAAAAATTGACAGCAAATGCACTGGAACAAAGAACGCGAGCGGCTGTTCCTGGTGCTTTTATTTTTTGCACTTTTTTTCTAGCGGAAAACGCATCCTTGCGTCAAACATTGATGGGAGGACACATTTTGCCATAAAATATGAGTAAAATGGCAGAATTGCGTTTCGTGTAATTGCGTGTAATTTTGCCAAAGTATTGCGTAATCATGGAAAAGCCAATTCCACACACCCATTGTTTGAATCAAAGAATGTATTTAGATAATGATGCCTTAATTTTTATTTTGTCTTAATTAGTGTAACTGACATCAAGTTGAAATTATATTGCTGAATCTGACTTCTTATTTTGAAATGCTGAGAGAATAAAACAAGTACTAGAGGTTTAAAATCCATTCTCCATCTTCGTTATAGCTGTTGATGCAGCATCATATCTATGTAACTCTGTTTACGGACACACCAAAATAAGGACGTTTTTAAAATTCGGCGTTTTGTTCATGTGCAGACTACCTTTCTGAAGCTACAAAATGTATAAATAAACGAGAAACAAAAGGGGATGATGGACGGAACGTTTGAGCCAATCAAACACTCACCCCCAGTAAACTGATCTGGGTTTAATCCATCATCATTCTTTAGCTCACTCCACCACCCCAGTTCAGACATGGCCATATGCAAATCAGTCTGACCCTGTGCCTCATGGGAACAGTCCAGCCCGAACTGCCAAGCCATGTCTTCCCTGGACCGGAAACAAGCATCCTAGGATCGGTTTCTGGCATTCCAGCCGTCATCAGCCAGGCTTGCTTGAATCCAGTGGCAAAGTGAGCAAGGGACCCACGTCTGGGCATACCCCCGCCAACTTAGGGCAAACAAAGCGATACAAAAGGGGATGATGGACGGAACGTTTGAGCCAATCAAACACTAACCCCCAGTCAACTGATCTGGGTTTAATCCATCATCATTCTTTAGCTCACTCCACCACCCCAGTTCAGACATGGCCATATGCAAATCAGTCTGACCCTGTGCCTCATGGGAACAGTCCAGCCCGAACTGCCAAGCCATGTCTTCCCTGGACCGGAAACAAGCATCCTAGGACCGGTTTCTGGCATTCCAGCCGTCATCAGCCAGGCTTGCTTGAATCCAGTGGCAAAGTGAGCAAGGGACCCACGTCTGGGCATACCCCCGCCAACTTAGGGCGAACAAAGCGATACAAAAGGGGATGATGGACGGAACGTTTGAGCCAATCAAACACTCACCCCCAGTCAACTGATCTGGGTTTAATCCATCATCATTCTTTAGCTAACTCCACCACCCCAGTTCAGACATGGCCATATGCAAATCAGTCTGACCCTGTGCCTCATGGGAACAGTCCAGCCCGAACTGCCAAGGCATTTCTTCCCTGGACCGGAAACAAGCATCCTAGGACTGGTTTCTGGCATTCCAGCCGTCATCAGCCAGGCTTGCTTGAATCCAGTGGCAAAGTGAGCAAGGGACCCACGTCTGGGCATACCCCCGCCAACTTAGGGCGAACAAAGCGATACAAAAGGGGATGATTGACGGAACGTTTGAGCCAATCAAACACTCACCCCCAGTCAACTGATCTGGGTTTAATCCATCATCATTCTTTAGCTCACTCCACCACCCCAGTTCAGACATGGCCATATGCACGAGAAAACCTTGGGCTCACCCACTTATGCAGACCGGCTCACAGCCCGCCACAGAGGCTTAACAGTGTACACCTAAAAAGAAGCATTCACCCCACCCCCGCCCCCAACATTGGGGGGGGGGGGGGGGGACAAGAGGATAACAAACACCTCAAACCTTGCGAGGCTGGCGTATGAAAAAATAAACCTCCCCCGGCCTTACCAAGAAGGAAGGGAGCAATAGTTGGCCCCGCACTCCTGTGACAAGAAAAACAAGCATTGGCATAGCCAATAGGTCTCGCCTTTGGGACCTTATAAGTGTTTAGTTATCCAGCACAATATCCTTAGTGCAACAACATCAACTGTTGCATGGCTAAACACTTATAAGGTCCCAAAGGCGAGACCTATTGGCTATGCCAATGCTTGTTTACAGCTTGTTGGGGTCTTACTGCAAACTATTAGCCAGTCGCCCCTGGTGAAACAATTGAAGATTTTTTCAAACTTACCCAGAAAGAAATCAAACAGTACAAGAAGAAGCCTAAAAATGGGTTCCGACAATTTAGCAAAGCTGTATCAAGCCACGCTTCTTTAGCCTCAATATGCCCACATCTGCAAAACTCGCACCCGATAGGTGGATAGGTTTATATGTAAAAAGATTCCTTTTACTGGTTTATTGACCTCGGAGAAAGAAGTGGAGGCTCGGCATTGAACTTAAAATGCAGCTTGCAGTCCAACTGAGCTGGGTGATATAGTAACTCATCCGTTACGCTAAGATAACCCTGCTGTGAAGTTTCAGGAAAAGGCATAAACCCCTTCCACACCTCCAGATGAAGCCGTCACCTTACCTTCGTTCTCGTCGCATCCAGGGATTTCCTGGTTTTCCACCTCGAAATGACAGAAATGGAACTTTGAAAATTTCGGATGCTGTAAGACCAGATGTTAGCATGAGGAGTGTGTGCAGTGAATGGTTAGTTGAGTTCTAGCGTGTAAGTTGGTGAACACTAGTTTTTCTAGGCACTTTGAAAAGTTCGGGTGCTGTAAGATCAGACGTTAGCGTGAGCAGAGGGTGCAGTGAATGGCTTTTCTAGGCACTTTGAAAAGTTTCGGCGCTGTAAGATCAGACGTGAGCAGAGGGTGCAGTGGTTAGTTAAATTCAAGGGTGTAAGATTAAACGCTAGCTGTCCTAGGCACCTTGAAAAGAAGAAGCTTTGCAAGCCTGGACGTTAGCGTGAGCAGACGGTGGTCACCACATGGTGTCACCACGGTGGAATGGAATCATTTTGAGTTGATGTCAAAGGGGAACCAAGAGAGACCTTTGAAGCCACAACAGGCCAAGGGAAAAATAACTTTTATAAATGGGGACAAGAGAGAGTCGGAGAGGCAGAAGAATGATTTGTTTATCTGAGTATAGGAGTGTTCACGAAGTGGGGGGGGGGGGGTTGGGAAGGGTGGTGTTGGACCTGGAATGGCTTTGAGTGCATGAACAAATGAAGGTGGGAGTGGAAGTAAAAACGTGGAGGACTGGAGAAGAAGATGGCGGGAGGTTGTTGGAAGTTAAGATGCGGAGCACAGATGAGGTCAGAGGTCGTGCAGTCTTTATTAGACACACACATGCCCCACCCAGATGTATGGATTCATATTTCATACTTTGTGTGAACAGAAAAGCTCTGCCGTGGCCACAAGCAACACGTTTCACTTTAAATAAACACCGTGAACAGCCAGTATTGGTAAGGCCAATAGGTTGCGCCTATTAGAGCTATTATCCTTGCCAATGCTTTTTTGCTGATGCTAAGCAAAATCTGAAAAAAGAACACAGGAAAGAAAAAAAGGCGGAATGACATGAAAGTATGCATGAGCACGTCTTCATCATGAAGCTGCTACCGGCCATGCAATTCCATAGTCACATACATGTGGATAACTATGCACGCACATGCAACACCATAATGCGCGTGAGAGAGAGGGGGAGCAGGAGGTGAGCCCGGGAGTGGTGCGTGCGTGCGCGCGCAGTCTGCTCTTTTTGGAAGCACTGCACTCGTGCTTGTGGCGCGCCCCTGCTCGCTCCCGCAAGCTGGATGCCGCAAACAAGCACGAGTGTGTGCTTCCAAAAAGAGCAGAGCGACGGCTAAAGGTCCTCCTAGGCAGCGCATGCGCGCTGCGCAGGCGAGACCTAAAAAGCACTGGCATAGCCAATAGGTCTCGCCTTTGGGACCTTATAAGAGTGTGCTGGGAGCCTCAGTCCGTATGGATGGACTGTAGAGTGTGCTGGGGGGCTGCAGTCCGTGTGGATGGACTGCAGAGTGTGCTGGGGGCCTCGGTCCGTATGGATGGAGTGTAGAGTGTGCTGGTGGGCTGCAGTCCGTATGGATTGACTGTAGAGTGTGCGGGGGCCGCAATTCGTATGGAAGGACTGCAGAGTGTGCTGGGGGCCTCGGTCCGTATGTATGGAGTGTAGAGTGTGCGAAGGGCCGCAGTCCGTATGGATGGACTGCAGAGTGTGCTGGGGGCTTTAGTCCGTATGGATGGGCCCTAGAGTATGCTGGGGGCCGCAATCCCCAGCCTTACACCGTACGGGGTATTATCACAGCGTGTTTTGCTGTGCTTCTGTTCTTGTTTTTCCATTCATTATTGGACGCCGTGTTTAACGACAGGTCACTGCATATGGCTGTATTTTACTGCTCTGTATTTCATTTACTTACCGTATCTAGAGTTCTGCAGCAGTTCTTTCTTCGGTACCTTTGATGTATTGTGTTGTACTCTGTGTTCTGTTGTATCTTCTGTGTGGCCCTCCATGGTACAGCATTCTGTTTCATGTACTGTGTGTGCATTGTCGCACTCTCGAGCATTGCGCTTTTCTGCATTGTAATGCTTTGTACAGATCGCCTTCAGTTGCGCATGTTCAGGTTTCCTGCGAGTTTTGGTATGCCAATGTGTCCCACTTTGCGCAGTTGTGCTGGTTTTAAGTGAGTCCATTGAACTCTGCGCGTTGTTGCGTCTTCGGATGTTTGTCCGGCATCGAACGGGAGCCGCCTGTTCCCAGACGCAGCCTTTTGGGGGGGCTGTTGTGTGTGATGAGGATGCAATGAAACGTCTGGGCATAATGCGGACTTGTGCCCATGTGCGCAGTGTCTTTTGTACAAATCTTTGAATCCAAAACATGACACGGGTATCTTGTGAAGCACTCGGAAGCCCCATCTGTCTTGAGGGTCCCCATATGACGTCATGTTGATGTAAAGCGCATAGGGCCTGTTTCAAGCAGATCACAAGGCCCCTTTAAAAAGTTCTGTATTGGTAAGTAGCCATGTACGTGAAGTTACCCGGGGCCTTCGGGTGTGTTTGTGTTTCTGTGTGTGTGTGTTTGTGTTTCTGTGTGTGTGTGTTTGTGTTTCTGTGTGTGTGTGTGTCTGTGTGTGTTTCTGTGTGTCTCTGTGTGTGTTTCTGTGGGTCTGTGTGTGTTTCTGTGCGTGCATGATTCTGTGTGTCTGTGTTTCTTTGTCTGTCTGTCTGTGTCTGTCTGTGTGTGTCTGTCTGTCTGTGTCTGTCTGTGTGTGTCTGTGTGTGTGTGTCTGTCTGTATGTGTGTGTGTGTCTGTATGTGTGTGTGTGTCTGTCTGTCTGTATGTATGTGTGTGTCTGTCTGTATGTGTGTGTCTGTCTGTATGTGTGTGTCTGTCTGTATGTGTGTGTCTGTGTCTGTATGTGTGTGTCTGTGTCTGTATGTGTGTGTGTGTCTGTCTGTATGTGTGTGTCTGTCTGTATGTGTGTGTCTGTCTGTATGTGTGTGTCTGTCTGTCTGTCTGTATGTGTGTGTCTGTGTCTGTATGTGTGTGTCTGTGTCTGTCTGTGTGTGTCTGTGTGTGTGTGTGTGTGTCTGTCTGTGTGTGTCTGTCTGTCTGTCTGTGTGTGTCTGTCTGTGTGTCTGTCTGTGTGTGTCTGTCTGTGTGTCTGTCTGTGTGTGTGTCTGTCTGTGTGTGTGTCTGTCTGTGTGTGCGTCTGTGTGTCTGTCTGTGTGTGTCTGTCTGTGTGTGTCTGTCTGTGTGCATGTCTGTGTGTGCATGTCTGTGTGTGCATGTCTGTGTGTTTGTCTGTCTGTGTGTGTGTGTGTGTCTGTGTGTGTGTGTCTGTGTCTGTGTGTGTGTGTCTGTCTGTGTGTGCACCTGAATGTGTGTGTGCACCTGTGTGTGTACGTGTGTGTGTGTGTGCGCACATGTGTGTACGTGTGTGTGTGTGCGAGCGCATGTGTGTGCACGTGTGTGTGTGTTTTACCCCGAGGGCCATGTCTTCCCACCAAGCTCTTCTCGGAAGAGGGGGAAGGGGCAAACAGCCTTGGACACGTTGGAGGGAAGTGGGGTGCATAAGTAGAGAAACACCCACTTAAATGCAGCAAGGGGCACCCATGCCCTCAGAACATTTAAGAATTGTGAAGACTCCGGGCCTCTCAAAATCACCTTAAATTTGACCCCATGATAGACAAAAAAAATTCTACTTTTTTACCCTGTCAGTTTTTAGAAGAAATCGATAGTGAGCGCAGATCATCCCAGCCAGGCGTTTTCTTACATTAAAAAAAAGCCTTTTTATTCACATTTACAGTGAACCTATGCTATTTTACAGTGCCCAGTTAGAACTTTAGTAAAATATGTCATTTTCTTTTTGGAGTATTGGGAGAGACTGGCGGCAGAGAGGGAAACGCAGGTTTGAAGTGCATCTTAAAATAGTTGAATAGATCGCGGTTTATCGTACCTTCCAAAATCAGCGTGAAAATCAGCCCGACTGGAAAATAGAATTTTTAAAAAAACAATAATAATAAAAGGCTTGTTAAAGGTGCGTACTCGCCCCCATCGCCGCTATGAAATGTACATAAATTATAGTTATGAATGACGACCAGCGGGCGTGAAGAAAGATGAAACGGTGCTCAAACAAGCAGAGGCAGGCAAACAATAAGGCACAGCGTGGGACCATTCAACATAAAAAAGGAGTGCGCCACACACTATGTCAAGCAATGAGTATAGCGACATGTGACCGGGGAAGTCGCCACCAAAGTCACAACACACCCAAAGGCAGGACAACAAGCAGCGTTTCGCCAAAGAAAAGTAAGCAATTTTGACTGGCATAGGATGGAATAAATGGAAAGTGGTGGGCGTGGTCTATGGCACCAGAGTAGATACCCCATGCCTCGCAGAGGAGCGCATGCGCGCTGCTAGGCTCGACCTAAAAACCCACAAGCATCGCCAATGCTGATAGGTTCTAGCTTAAAATGAAAGTGCCTCTCAGTCACTGGTGAGTTTAGGCACACAGTAGATAGTCTATGTCACTCTTCAAAATAGGAGAAAGGGAAAACATAAAGGGGAGATCTACAAAAGGAGAAAATTAAAAAATAAAGGACTAACTCACTATCCATGACACTCAACTGCATTCATTTTCAGATGGAGTGGCGCACATGATCAAGCACAATACGAGGATGAACAGCCACTCACTGTCCATAAGCCAGGCAAGGCACTGCCCGAATAACTTGTATTTCTTGTACCTGCGCCAACATCTCTTCGTTCGCCCGTCGGCTAATAATGTTGTCTCTCCGTCCATTTTAACCACAATCCTCCTGAGTCCTCCCTAGCCCTGTGCTCCCTACTGCTAAGTAATCTGGACTCATCGTCATAACTCTCTGGATTCAGCTCAATTCCGACCCCATAGCTTCAATGGCACACCTCGCTCCTGACTGTCATGACTCCTCTAACGTTCCTGGATTTCCTGACCAAAGCATCTGTCTCTTGTACTGTACCACATAAAGCGTTCCACCGGAATGGAAAAAAATCAACAAACTTTGGAAAAATAAAGACATTGAGAAGAGAGCATATATATACAAATACCAACTATGATCCTTAGTGCGGTTTTTGAAGAACTGTACTAAAAAATACTGTGTGCACCAATACTATTCCCTCACAATGATGCTCTCTTACGGTACAGTTTTTTTTCCAAAAGGTGCCTGATTGCACCACCTTCTAAGTGTAATCCCACTGAAACAATCCTGTAGGTATTTAGAAACTTAATAGAGAACTCTAACATTTACTTAAAATACTGGTAGCCACCAGCGATCAATTGAGTGCCTAACACAGAAGTGCTTGCAGGCACATGCCCCAAGACCTCTGAATTAAATATAAAAGCTTAGATTCACAGTCACACGACAAATTCATGTCAGTCTGTTTGTCTGATACAGTGCCTCACGGAATGTGCAGTTTAAAATCCGGTTCCCTTGTAGCCTTATCCACTGGGACGCACATCATCATGTGAAATCCCTCTTTTTCTTGTAGATATAATGTATCCAATTTTCTTTCTGCTAGCTCCACGGTGGGAAATGCCACAGTACCCATTTCAACACGTGTACTACAATCTAGGTGTCTCTTTTTCATACAAAGTGTACTATGAAAAGACCCAACCCTTCTTTTGTTGTTAGGTCTGCCTAGAGACAGCTTGGAGGTTTTTGGCAATCATGAGTTATTTTGGGAAGTTATATAACTATTTGCAAAACACGTAAGATAAACCCATTTGATGGGGTATGATCTTGTGCTCAGTCTAATGCTAGAACTATGCTTAACTTGCGTCAGAAGCTTATACTCCTGTTGTCCAATCAGTGCCTGAGGATAGTAAAAGCTGCTGTCTGTATTGTGCTTCTGAATGATAAAAGCATGCATTCTCCATCTCACGCTATGACACTTTAGTGCAGGGAAGGCTTGCACAGATACTGTTTCACATATTTCATGTTTATAAAGAACTTTTTTATGTCCTGAGCCTGTTTTTTGGAAGAAGCTTGCATTACAGCCTCCTGTGCTGCATCTACGTTTCGTTTGTGGAGGCCTGAACAGTTGCTGCACGTGCATACTGATTTTAGTGTCGGAGTCTTGCATTGTACTGTTGCTTCCAATGACGTACTGTTGTGAATGTGGGTTAAAATAGAACTGCTGTTATCTGTGCTGTGACTGTTGTGAGTGCAAGTGAAACTTGCACAGCTGCTGACTATGCTGCACCTGTACTCCGAAAGGGAATCCTACTCTCCGGACAAAAGAAAACAGTTTGTAGCCTTTTCCAAATGTTCATTTTGCCTCACTCACAAGAGGCTATCCTGAGCCCAAGCATTCAGCGTGCGTCCAGCCTGTGAATCTAAGTTAGCTCTGTAGTGTTGCGAGCAATGAAGCACACCAACACTTGGGACACCCATAAGAGGGAGTCTACCTGCATTCCCCCATGAGCATTAGCAGGGCCGGCTTTAGTGCTGGTGGCGCCTGGTGCGACAATCATTTTTGGTGTCCCCTAGGCCCCATGACCGCCTCCTCGGATTTTCTCACTTCCACAGGGCAAAAGTGCTCCTCATCTCTCCAATCGTAAGTTATTGCTCAATACAGCATCTCCCTGAGATCAGCGCCCCCTCCGCAGGCTAGCACCCAGTGCGGCCGCACCGGTCGCACTGCCCTAAAGCCGGCCCTGAGCATTAGGACTGTGGTTGGGCCTAGCACCCCTACGTAAGGCATAAAACCCGTCTAGGCAGGGAGTTACTTTTTGTAAACCAGCATATCTGTGGCCATGTCTTTATTGCTGCAAATGTGCCTGAGTCACACTACACTGGTGAAAAGGAGGCCACACAGACCTACTGCATGTATCAGCGAACTCTCTCTCTTCTGCTCCCATCTTGCCTCATCAATGTCCAGCCTGCAGAAGCAGCACACCGCGGGGCCCAAAAGAGATGGCTCCCACCTAGCGGGCCCATCACCCCACCCCGAACAAGTGGACTGGGAGGAGCGGCTCTCACCAGCATTCATACCGAGGGGAGTCCACCCATCCTCTCAGCCACTTGCTGAGCACCTCAGTGGGCAAGCCCTCCCTGCCCTGAGGGCCGCAGCGTTTCTCCTGTGGCAGCTCACAGCCAGTCTAACACATCAGGATACTCACATTCTGTGGGCCCTACCACTACGTTGCACCACTGGCAGCCATTCCCGCCAGCCTGAAGGGCCACATTCACATGGTGGCACTCCTGCTCCTCAACAGGACCTCCACCAGAGCCTGGTGTTTCAGCCCTGCATCGCGTCTGGTGCCTCCTGTCAGCCACGTCCCACATCGGCCGCTGCTACTCGCACCTCCTGCTCCTACCTGTGAGTACCACGCTGCCCATCTGTGCTTTCCAAGCAAACCTGCCCATGTGAGTAGCTGACCCAGCATGTCGTCCATCCCGGCACGGAGCCCTTTGCTGTAACCAGCCCCCCGCCAACGCAAGCTGCTAGATATAAAGCCTGGGTGGATACCTCGAGACGTACTTTAAAGCAACGAACATTGAGCATGGCAGAGTGAGACCTCTGCCTCTTCTCCTGGGTGGGGCTGGCGTGTATAAGATCTCAAAATCCATGGTCGAAGCAGGTACACCACGCACATGCACAACGCTCAAAAACACCATCTCTGTCCATTTTGAACTCTTTGCAAACTCTGACTATGAACACTTCCTCAGGAAGTCCACTGAAAATATCCTTCCAGGCGTGTTGGTGATCCCTAATGGAAACAATGAGTTTTCTTAAAATAACCCTCACTCACCAAAAGGTCCCTTGGTGGCATGCTTCATCATCGGGTTCTTCCTGCCCCGCTACGGGACGGGGCGTGCTACGACCGACGGAGACGTGGGAGCACTTTTTGGAAGGTATGGGCTATATTGCTAATGTAGGAGTGGAAGGGTCAGAGGGAATTGTGATAAATTAAAAAATACCTGGCCACTTGAAACCTAAATTTTATTGAATCCTGTGGCTGGTATTGTTAAAAAGGGGGGTTCAGGGAGGTGCACAGAGTGATGGATGTGTAACTCCCGGTCTACATGTTTCAAGCCTTACTTACCCCTATGGCCTTTCGTCAGGACCAGGTTAATTGATCCCTAGTACCACTCCTGAATAATGGCAGAAGGACTCCTTAGTGCATATCAAGGTACAAAAAACTGTGCGTAATACAATACCTAATTGGTATGATGCTTCAATATAGTCTGGAAAGATAAGAATTTACAAGAAGGATTAACTTAAAAATGAAGTTATGTAGTGTAAAACACATCACCAATATGTGGAAAACAACGTGATATATTTTTCTATAATTTAGCATTTGTCGTGGTGCCCTTCTAGAGTAATACAAACAAGACAATACAAAACATAAAACATAAATCACACACTCTACGGAGTCATCGTTGTAGAGTCACTCCTTATATAATTATGTCCAGCAGTATACTTAGTTTGTAGGCATTTGATTATGTTATCAAACCGTATACCTTCATGGTTGAGGCGATTACATAGATAATAAGATCGTGAAAATACTTAGCGTGTTTGTAAAAACGTACTCAATTACTGCCTTAATTTAGCCCCATGAGCTCTAAACGAGAGGGGAGGGGAGCTTTTAGTCACACGCTGAAAATAAGCAGAGTTTTATCAAGATAATTGTATACAACAATACGTTCTGTTGAAAAGGGATGCTCGTTAGCAAAGGGGGAGCGGCTATGTCGTACTCACTTCATCAAAGCTGCACCCTCGCCCAGCGCATTATGCCTGCCCGTGGCTCTGAAGGTAAATGCGAGTGCCGAGACTGCCCTGTTTAATGTCAGGTCGGCTCGCGTCCTCGTAGTAACGGTGACTAGACCGCTAAAATTTCAAGATGGCGGTGGGTTTATGACCGCTTCTGGTGTGTTCTGGGAATGTGACTTAGCGCTCTTGTCTGAGCCTTATTGATGACAAAAAAAGTCCTGCTAAAATACTGTTGGTGTTCACAAAATTGGGGGTACGATATCATTAATGTATTTATCGTACAATTAAAAAGGGCAGTTTACCTTTGACTTATTCAGATGTATACAAGCTTTCTGGAGGTCACTGTTGCAGCCTTTCTGCTGTCACTGCGTACCTGCAGGGATTATAGCACGCTGTTCTATATCTGGTTCCTAATTCAGCCCATATATCCTGTCTACGTTGCTGGAAAGATAGCACTGCCATCAAATTCTACATACAGGACGACCTGCAAATTCTCATTTTGTGATATTTGTATTCAGAAGCTTTGAGTATGCTAATTCAAGCTGTGGAAACACCCCCGTTTTGATTGAGAACTTATAATTCAAAAGAAGTAAACTTCATAGTTTAGCAATTTAAAGGTAGTGTCACTTTAAATGTGACTTTGTCAAAGACAGGTTTCTCTTGAATATGTGCAACAATCATAGATTCTTTTGCTCCAGTGAATAGTTCATCTGCGTGATGTGGGTGACATGTTGCAAAAAAACATTGTAGTACCCTTCCACTTGGTTCTGGGCATATCTCTTGATAGAGAGCAGGAGAGGGCTTTACAGCATGTGGAGTTTCACACCCTCCTACCATTTACGAAAGGAACCAGAACATTGTTGGTGGTATTGCTTTGCAAACCTTTGCCTACGCATAGTCCTGTCAGCCTCTTCTTTCAAATGTCCTTTCCAGACAAAGCTTTTGTGTTTGCTGTACTGCAACTCCTTTCATACTGTACAGAAATAAAAAAGACTTAGCAGAGCTAATAGGTCTCTAATACAAGACCTATTGGCTTTGCCGTTTCTTGTTACCTTCTGCAAGTGAAGTAAAGCAAAAAAAAATAGTTGAAGTGAATGTATGCATATGGTCTTTGTTAAATATGGCACAGGGAAGTATCAAGCAACGGTGTTGAGAAGCAACAGGCAACCTGTACGCCACATCAAAGAAGATCCAGCCACATTCAGAGATTCCCATGATTGAGGCGAGGCTTTGTTCCTTGACGCAGCTTCCATCGCTCAGCAGAAAAACTCTGAAGGGACTTCTACACTTTCCACGCAGCACGGCAGAATTATCATTAACAAATGTAAATACAAGAAAAGTACACTAAAACTACAAACACATTTCCATAACCACACTACAAGTGTCCCTATGCTACTGGGATTGCATCCACCACATGAAGGAAACTTGCATTAGAAGACGTTGATGATTCACATGCCTGTCTTTCACAAAGGAGGTAGTGGTCATGTTCTACACCATTTTTCTTGGCTTTACCATGGGCCCATGGCGCTTCTGGAAGAGGCTTCATGATTGGCAGACCCAGCTTTGTACTGCCGTTGTTTAATTCAGTTGTTGCCTTCTAAATCGGCAACATAAACATTGACCAATATATAACATGCCATCATTATGAGAGACCGCTTAAATTTCTCTTTAAACATTTATAATTTATTTCAATTTATATATACATTTCTGTTACATCAATAACAGTAAAGAGGATTGTGTTTCCACAACAAGGCATCACTGACGAGAAAGAAGGGAATTCACAAACTGTTCACAGTCAATTGAGGTCATCCTCTGTGTATACCGGTTATCATTGTGGCTGTATGTATAGCCCCTATCGTTGCTCCTTTATAATAATAAAGATGAGACATATATGCAATAGAATAAAAACCCAACAACCTTACATTAGTGGAATAATAAAATATATTTTAAACATTTTTATATATAAGTTTCCATAAAAATACCTAGACTGATATCAGAAAACCAAAATGATGTCTTACCTTAGATATGCTCCGTATAGAAAGAATAAGGACATAAGAAGTCCATTCAAAACAAAAATCAAATTGACATAAAAGTAGGCAGGATCTCCCATTCCTATAAAGAAAAGAACAGGTTAACATACCAAAACAAAAGGAGACATTATTTCAAAACTAGGTACATTCAATACTTAGAACAAGGCATTTTAAGAATGTCATGAATTTAATGCCACTATTAAATTAATGCCGCAATATCAATTTTAAAAGCAGGAAGACTTCTCTGTGCTTACTTTGCACATGACTGCTGAAGAGAAAGTTAAAAAAATGTCTTTAGTCATATTCTAGTTCAAATGATTCACTGTCACTGAACTATGAGGAACATACCCACTTGCATACCACTTGCAACTATGAATCACAATGCTTCTGGTGAGCATTGACCAATCTAAGACAACTTCATCCGCCTGACCGGATAATCACTTGTAAAGCCCAGGACATTCGACCTAATTCACTAAGATTTTTCTGTGACTTCCACTTGTACTCCTTATTTCCTCCTGAATTCCAGGAGTAATACAAGAGAAAGCCTCAAGAAAACTTACTGAATCAGAACCTCACTACATTAGACAAATTACAACATCACACTGGGCGTAATTCACAAGGTTTGTGTGACCTTCTCTTGTTGTGCTTCTGGTTTACTCCTGAATTCCTTACCCCTAAAATTTAGTAGCAAGCCAGGTGCACAACAAGTGTGTCATGCCTACTCATAGAAACATCTTTGTGAATCAGACCCCACTTTGTTCCCTGCAACCCCTTCACCACCCCCCAGTCTACCTCTGGCTTTCAGTGGGCCTTAACAGCTGTTCCAAGGGCGGTTTCTTGGCTATTAAGCTCCACAGCTGTAGAAGATAAAGGTTTATTAATTGATTGCTGACAGCACAAAGTGGGATTACAGCGGAAAACGTATTTTGATCACGATCACCGCATTAAGTGTAGGGTGAATGCAGGATCATACCTTTAAAACCAATGACATAGCATTAGAAATCCTAAGATTAGCCAGCTTAAGTATTATTTAGCAGAAAATAATTTCCAATAAGTTCCGTCACATATCAGCATGGGTATCAATGTCTACGCAAACCTTTTCTGAAACTGAATGCTCATGCTGCTGTCTTGCAGGTCTCTTGAAAAGGAAATCACATTTTATGGTTGTTAGATGAACAAGTTACTTACCTTTTGTAACGCTCTTTCTGGTTGAGACTATCTAGCCACAGATTCTTCACCTATTGAATATTCCCCGGGCACGTTAGACTGAACCTAGAAATGTTTCAGTAGTGCCTAGGCCTATTTAGCTGGCACCGTGCTGACGTCTGTTGCCTTCGAGAGATCATGATCAGTGAACAGATTCCTAGACTTGGGATGTTATTAATGGATAGAGTCCAATCCCAGAAAGGGGAGGATGGGAGGGTTGGTGAGGAATCTGCAGCTTGATAAGAGTCTCTACCAGCATTAACAAAGGTAAGTAACCTGTTCTTCTGATCAAGACTTCTAGCCGCAGACGCCTCACTTTTTGAATAGATACCAAAGCAGTACCTATTGGAGGCGAGTCTGTGAATGGGCTTAAACCTGAAAGTCCTTTGGGACCGAGCGTGCCCTCCAGATAATAGTGCTTTGTAAATGTATGAAGGGATGCCCACAGAGCTACCTGGCATATGTCTAGGACAGGGACTCCGCTTGCTAGTGCATTGGTAGCAGCTCTGGCAAAGGTAGAATGAGCATGCAGTAAACACGGAGGCTGCTTTTTAGACAATATGTAGCAGATCTTAATGCAGAGCACGATCTAGGATGAGATGGTTCTTGTCTGCAATGCGTTTGCCTTTTTCGCACCAGCGAACACCACGAAGAGCTGATCGTCCACCCAGTGTTCTTTGGTATGATCTATGTACAAGATCAGTGCTCTCTTGTGGTTTAAACAATGGAGTCTCTCCTTCTCTTTAAGAGGGGTGTGCTGGAGCATAGAACATTGTCACAACTTTTGGCATAAAAGATGCCAAAATCTGCAGACTAGGAAGACTGGGAAGAAGGTGGAATATGGTAGATTAACACAAAGAGCCTAAAACTCACTGACACACTTTGCCGAGGTGATAGCGATGAGGAACACAGTCTTGATAAAAAAGTAGCTGTATGGGGCAGCTGTGAATCTGTTCAAACGGAGTGCACATCAAGTAAGTAAGGACTAGGTTATAGTTCCACTGGGGCATCACAAAAGGAGAGGGGGGGGAGGGGACATGTTGAAGCCCTTTCAAAAATCGCATCACAATTGGTGACTTAAATAAGGAGGGCTGGTCTGGCAACTACAAAAAGGCCAAAAGATAACCCTTAACCACAAAGCAAAACCAGGCTGAGCAAGGGTTAAAACAAACACAAGAGCATCAGATAATTTGGCCTGAAAGGGCTCAATCAGGCATGTACCACACCAAATCACAAATATGTTCCAAATACAGGTGTATTAGTTTTCGCCGAGGGATGCCTGGCTGTCAAGATGGCATCAGCCACTGCGGCGTAAACGGAGTCTCTGGCTCAGCTCTACAAGGTTTGCTTTTTCACCCAAGGATGACACGAGTGAACTTAGTTCAATGCACCACGCTTGAATGTGAGGGATAGATTTTTGTAGTCCAGCAGAACTCCATCCAATACATAGTAAAATGGTGTCAAAGGTTTTTGTTTATGAACAGTCCTTAAACAGGGATCCAGGGACACTGTGATGATTAGAAAAAAACCTCTTTCGTTCTCTTCAATAATACACACGCAAGATGAGCTAAAAAGACTGTTTATTTCAACAGATGCACCCTGTTGATCAACACATCTAAAATAAACACGCAGGATATGATTAAAACCGCACAAATGCACATTACAAACAATAAAAATAAAATGAAAATTTCTATCATGGTTAAAATGTCATCTAAACATCAAACACCTAAAAACCTATTATATACACTACGCTAGGAGAGCATGGAAAGTAGAATAACTTGCAGCTAGATTTTCTTAGGGATAATGGGTGCACTGAATACCTTGTTTATAGCAGAATGCTATAATTATCAGAAGTCGGGGAGGCCGTGTTCCCTGCGAAAGGCAAACACGCATTCAGCATCAACTGCTCCCTGGATTGGGCTCAGTATCAGCTTTCAGTAGAAAGTGTGATACAGCACCTGCAACTCTGGCAGGCAGGATCGTCTTCTGGTTTGGCAATATCTTGCTTGCAAAAATCTGAAACCAAGGGCCTCTCCTGACAAGTGTTCAAATGAGTCCTTTTATATTGTATTTTATTTAGGATGGACTTTTAAATGTCACCTTAGGAATGTTTGATTTAACCAATAAGCATCAAGATGCTAGTTTAGGACGCTTTGCTTTAAACATCTAAGGTAAAAGAACGACAATTCAGACTACACTATTTTGACTACTGTTCTTTGTTTGACCTTGAAATTGAGATAAGGCACTTGCTCCAGACTGATGTCGCATCAGGAGTTTTGTTGATGTCTTTATTTAAATGACTTGACACTTTCACAGTTCTGAGAAAGATAAGGACAAACAACATCAGCGTCAAAGGCAGATTTAGCAAAAATACAGAAAATTGAGTCGCAGCCTACTTAAAAAGTAGTCTGGCCTTATGTCACCACCTCCAGAGGAAGGTCAATATTGTTCAACTGTGGCCTCTCATCTCCAAGCATGAAGGAGGAGATTGAGATGGTGCAGGTGCAGAACCGTGCCCTGTTGCTGCAACAGCAGGTCCTCCCGGAGGGGGCAGCCTAATTGGAGGACAGAGGCTGTTGAAGCACAGGAGTTCTGGATACCAAACTCTCTGTCCCCAATCCGGAGTCAACAGGATGACTTGGGCCTGGTCATTCCTGATCTTCTTGAGAACTCAGGGCAAGAGTGGTATCAGCGGAAAGGCATACAGGAGTCCAGAGTCCACTCGAGGGGGAATGCCGCTCCGAGCAAGAAACACCTTGGAAATCCAATGTGCAGAAGCACTGATATTTCGCATTCTCGGCAGTGGCAAAAGATTTAAAGCCACGTTCTCTCCAGTCACAGAAGAGAACTCTCGCTACCTTTGGGTATAACTGCCACTCGTGATCCACTAGGTGCAGACAGCTGAGTTAGTCTGCCCTGGTATTTAAAGATCCTGCCAGATGGTTCACCACCAGGAAAACTCCTTGGAGGTCCAGCCACTTCCAATGGTGCAAGACTTCCTGGCGCATGGGCCGTGACCTCACCCCGCCCTGTTTGTTGCAGTACTGCATAGCAGTGTGTTGTCTTTAAGCACCTGAACCATCCTCCCTTTGTTGGACGGAAGGAAGACTTTGAGCACCACACGAATGGCCCACATCTCTAGAAGGCTAATATAGAGCCCAGACTTCCACAGAGACTAGAGGCCCCTGATCTCCACCTCTCCGAGAGAGCCGCCCCAGCCCAGAAAAGACGTATCTTTCACCACTGTCAGCTCTGGGTGGGAAGGAAGATGAGTCTGCTGCAGGCCCAATCGCGGTCCAGTAACCACCACTGCGGATCCTTTGCAGTCTCCTCCGAAATTTGAACACAGTCAGAGAGGTCCCTTTGATGTTGGACCCAATGAGACTTCAGGTTCGACTGCAAAGCCCACATATGCAACATGGCTTGCTCAACCAGCAGGATGGAGAAGCCCATCTTAACCAAGCAGCCTTAGAGTCAATTGCACAAAAATCAAAGAATGAGACTGAAATATCGGGATCATAGCCTGAATGTTCTGGACTCTCATTCCAGGGGAAAATGCACAAAACCAGAATGGCTCTGCTGAAGGGGAGCATATGAGAAGGAATCCAGTGTGACTAAAGCATGTTGATGGTGAACCTTAAAGACGACAGGAAGTTTGCTGCAATCTGGAAGTGACTGGCGACAGTCAGTCTTTAAGGTAGGGAAAGACTGGCACCCCTGACCTCTGAAGATGTGCTGCCACCACCTCCATCACTTTTATGAACACCTGAGGGGCACTTGTGAGACAAAAAGGGAGCACAGCAAATTGAAAATGCTCCTTTCCCACCAACCAAAGGTAACCCCAGTGAGCCTGCAGAATGGCTATATGGAAATAAGCATCCTGCAGGTCCGACACTACCATCCAGTCTCCAAGGATGAGGGCAGACAAGACCCGGGCCAATGTGCATATTTTGAATTTCTCCTTCTGGAGGAAGGCATTGAGAGTGTGAAGGACTACAATAGGCCGCAGCCTTCCATCTTTCTTGGGTACCAGAAAGTAGCGGGACTAACAACCACAACCCATTTCTGGTGCAGGCACCCTCTCAATCGAGCCTTTGGACAAAGGGCCTTGCACTTCCTGTCGCAAAAAGGAGAGACTGTCCTCAGCCAGTCGCTATGGGAGCGGGGTGGTTTGGGGGGGAGGGGCAGTGGAAAGAGCGGCGGGGAGGAAAGGAGAGGTAAGGCATAGCCCTTGTGAACAATCGGTAGAACAAACTTGTCCGAAGTTATTGCTTAACAGGCCCGGGTAGAATCAGTGGATATTGCCTCCCACTGAGTGGCTGTGCTCCTGTAAAGACAATTTAAAGAAGCTTGGCGCATGTGGGGCTGGTCACAAGGGCAGTGGGCACCACATGCTTGGCTGTGCTCCTGTAAAGACAATTTAAAGAAGCTTGGCGCATGTGGGGCTGGTCACAAGGGCAGTGGGCACCACATGCTATGTCGCAAAACTGATGGGTTCCCTGTGAAAGCTGGACAGGATAGCGGTAGGGGTCACTGCAGCCAAATCTACATAAGGAGCAGTGGGACTGTTGTGGTTAGCGAGGAGGAGAGTAAAGGCCCAAAGAGCATGCAGTAGCTCTGCTTTTATTTTTAAAACGCTCTAAAGAGGAATCAGCTTTGTTCCTGAACGGATGAGTTGCATTGAAGTGCTTGTCCATCAAGGACTAGATATTACTCGAAAATCAAGTCGATCGCAGCCAAGCATGGGGGCGAATGCCAATGGAGGTTTCTGTGGACCGCTCGATGGAGTCGGTGGTGTCTAAGTCACAATAAATTGTGAACTTGGCTGCATCCCCGCAGTCTTTTACCGCCTGAGTGAGAACAGGCCTGGGGTCTTCGGGTACACCAGGGAGGATTTGTGCCACCAAATCCCAAAGAGCGTGGGACTAACAGCCTAACAAGTAACTTCCATTAAAGTACCTGAGGGCCAGACTGATGGACTAAAACAAGTTTGCCAAACATATCCACCCACTTAGATTGCCTGTCGGGGGAGTGGTAGGAAAGGTGTTAGGATTCGATCCAATTGATGGAAGCTTGCACCACCAGGTTGTCAGACAAAGGGTGTTGTTGATTGACTGGGGAGAGGGGGAGGCAAGGTTTGGCCCACACCCTCAATAAGGTATCTGTCAGAGCTTCGTTAAATGGAAGAAGGGGATCAGAAGATGTTTGCCCCGGTTGGAGGACCTCTGTCAAGACATTGGTCTTAACCTCCATGGTTATGAAGCAGATTCCTCAGTGGCAGGTCTAGGGGATTAGAGGAGACCGAGTTCAGGGAAGTCATTGAGACCACTGGCCTCCTGTAGGTCCACATCCTAATTATCATCCAAGTTGAGTTGAGCAAACTCATCATCCGGGTCGTAGTCACTGTCCGAGTCTGTCCCACAACAGGAATGTGAAGTGCATTGTTTTCCTTGTGGCTGTGGCAAACCAAGAAGGGGAAGAGGCACCTTGGTTGGAATCGGTTGGTCGTAGTTGGACTGGCGTTGACTGGGAGCTAGATAAAACAATCGGGACCTCCTCCTCTGGATCAATGGAGCCGGCATCGGAATCAAAGAGCCCGTAGCCGGCATAGGTCCTAGCGCCATAGGCAGAGTCAGAAGTGGAGCCTCATGCAAGTTGCAGAGGGTTTAACTGGCGCCGAAGGTCGTTGAACTTGACAGAAATCAGCTTTTTGCCTTTGTTTGAAAGCTGGCCTTCTCAACTAAGCCCATTGGAACCTCTATCCGGCTAAGTATAATGCATGAACCAGACAGTAAACTGGCTCAATAAATGCAAATACTACTTTTGGAGGTAGAAGCATACTTTATAAGCCTAGCTATGGATCTGTTGAATTTTCAACCTGCAGAAAGTCTGCCAATTTAGGCGTAGGCATACAACTAAATACCTATCATTTGTGTACGTCTGCCTCCCTACTCAATGGGAGATCAGTTAAATGTGTAAAAATCATACATCCTACAAAGTAGAAAGAAACCTACAGGCGTTTCACATAATAGGAGGAAAGCTACACTCAGTAGCTTTCTGACTTGTAAAATGATCTTAGAGCAGAGGCCTGTAGGTGGTTGCTCTGCCTGCATAAGCATTATTTTGCTAGAAGTCGAAATGCATGTTACATCTGAAATTAACGACTGGGGGGCGTGGCCTAGCGAGCTAAGATGGCGGTCGCACCTTGAGTGTGCTCCCGGACCCCTCCGCTATCCGCCCGCAATCTGCCGTCTTAACAGCCATCCAGCCCTGAAATCTGGCGCCACCCACTGCTGCCACATACCCGACGGTGGCCCTGGCTGTGGGGACCCAGGATACCAGCGCCTCGCCGCGATCGTCTGGCTGTCCGGTCGGCGCTCGCCTCCAGAATGGCGGCCTCCCCCTCATGCCATCCGCTGCCTACACCCTGGGTTTGAGCTGCCTGGGCCCCTGCTGAGATGTCCGTGCCGGCCTGAGAGGCCCCTGGGGAGCGGGCAACCTTGTGGGTGTTGTAGCGGTTTTGGACGCCGCTTGCCTCCTCCTTTTCCTTGCCGGGCTGAGTTCCCACGCGGACTCCGGCCCACCGCTGCCGCGACTGGCGCCGCTGGCGCGAAACTGTCTCCCGACCTTCGCCCAAGGAAGGGACACCCGTAGCTGCGCCTGGCTCCCCTGCGGCGCTGCCGCTGTATCGGCCGTTCCATCGGACGGCGGGAGTCTGGAGTTGGGGATCGGCGGCGCTTGCGGCCTGGACGAAGGGCAGTGGCCTGTGGGGAGGCCTGAAGCTGTTTGCCCCCTCCTCCTTCCTTACCTGGTGGGACTGGCTCCCTACCACCAAATCGATCCGCCTGAAGCGAGGCGCTGTCCCTGCATCCCCTTGTGAAGTAGACCCTGCAGCTGCACCCCGGCTCCCCTACGGCGCTGCCGTGGTACCGGCCGCCACATCGGGCGGCGGGGGGCTGGGGACTGGCACCGGTGGGAGACCCTGGACGTTGCGTTGCGGCCTATAGGAGGTGGAGACCCGGAGGCTGGCCGAATTTGAGAGCGGTGAGTCCGGGCGACAGGGGGAGGTCCTGGGACTGTTGAGAGGGACCCCCCGTGCGCCTGGCCTGCTTGTGTGACCTGGGCCCTGGGCAGTGCTGCGTGCGGTTTGGCCTGCTGCTCCACCCTGCCTCATCTGCTGCGAGTCAGACCTCCTGGGCCCTGGAACTCTTCCCGCCGTCAGGCTGGGGCTGTTTCCCTACTCCTTGGAACTGTCTGCCCCCTCCTCCTTCCTTGCCTGGTGGGACTGGCTCCCTGCCGCCGAAACCGGCCCGCCTGAAGTGAGGCGCTGTCCCTGCATCCCCTTGTGAAGGACACATCTGCAGCTGCACCCCGGCTCCCCTACGGCGCTGCCGTGGTACCGGCCGCCACATCGGGCGGCAGGGGGCTGGGGACTGGCAGCGGTGGGAGACCCTGGATGCTGCGTTGCGGCCTATGAGAGGTGGAGACCCGGCGGTTGGCGGACTCTGAGAGCGGTGAGTCCGGGCGACGGGGGGAGGTCCTGGGACTGCTGAGAGGGACCCCCCGTGCGCCTGGCCTGCTTGTGCGATCTGGGCCCTGGGCAGTGCTGTGTCGGTCTGGCCTGCTGCTCCCCCCTGCCTCACCTGCTGTGAGTCCGACCTCCTGGGCCCGGGATCTCTTCCCGCCGTCATGCTGGGGCTGCTTCCCTACCCCTGCTTGGAGGAAACCTGGTGAGGTGGTGCCGCCTGCGTCTGCCGAAGGGTTTCCAGAGGGGGCCCTCCGCCGCACCTTGTCCCCGGCCTGGCCTGCCTTCCTGGTGCTGTCCTTGGGCCTATCGAACTGGGGATTCCCCTTGCTGGCCTACATCCCAGCCATCACTACTCCGCCTCTGAGGGCCTGCGGCGCGGAGGAGGTGGGTGTTCGACCGCACGCATCGAGCGGTACAGGGCCCTGTACGCTGCCCCCCCCCCCCCCATCTCCCCTGATCTGTCTTGGAATACCTGTCGGGGACTGTAGATCCTTCTGCGCGGCAACCCTAGCTGCCAGATCTGGGCCGACCCTTCATCGTGCTGCCTCTCGCTGAGACCGTGACCCAGGGGAGATCCATTTGGCGGCAACTACCACGAGGCGTGAGGACTAGCAGAGCATTCCCTCCGCCATCCCCCGGCTCTGATCTGCCCTGAGAGAGCCTGGTACGGTCCGAGGGCCCCAGGCGCGGAGACCTTGCACCTGACCTGGGGCCTCGTCGGGGGTGGCCGCACCGACTCACATTTTGACTGTTGTGGGATCCCGGGGCCCTGGGTCCAGCTTGCGCCTGCGCCCTTTGACCTTGATCGGTGGCCCCTGCCACGGAGACCGTCTAAAGAAACGGCTGGACCCTGGCCCATTGAGTGACGATCATGGGTCACGACAAGGTGGCCAAGACCCCGGCCACCCAGACCAAAATGGACCGCTTCACCACCACGGACACCGGGGCGGTCGGGGGAACCATGGATAGAGAAGCCCCACCGGCCGCGGACCTGACTACCATCCTCCAGGCCATACATGCCTCGCAGTCCTCTGTGGAGGGTAAGATTGCTGAGGTCCGGGTTGACATTACCCTCATCCGGCAAGATTTGCGGAATACGGTGGCCCGGATCACGGAGACCGAGTCACGCATCTCCACGGTGGAGGACGACGTCCAACAGCTTAAGGAGCAAGTCACCCGCCTCCAGTCCCACACCCGAGAGCTGCATCGGAGGGCAGAAGACGCTGAAAATAGGTCCTGCCGCAACAACCTTCGCCTGGTGGGGTTCTCGGAGGGGGTGGAGCAAGGCCGCCCAGCGGACTTCATGGAAAAGTGGCTTCGCTCGTGGGTCACCGAGGGCTCCCTCTCCCCGTGGTTCGCGATTGAACAAGCACACCGCTCCCTTGCCCCTAAACCGCCGCCGGGAGCAGCCCCCAGGCCCATCATCATGCGAATTCTCAACTTTAAGGACCGTGACTCCATCTTGACTGAGGCCCGCAAACAGCAGTGTCTTCGGTATGTCAATCACACGATCATGGTTTTCCCTGATTACACTCGGGAGGTCCAGGGTCAGCGCCGCTCGTTTGGTGAAGTCAAGCAAAAGCTGCATGCCCTTAACATACAGTATAGGCTCCTTTTTCCGGCACGCCTGCGAGTGGTTTTCTCCAACAAGACCCTTTTCTTTGATACCCCTGAGGAGGCATGGACTTGGGCCACGGAGGAACGTCCCCTGAGAGCCAATGACCGTCAACCATCATCAGGCGGCGTGATTCGTGGGTCTGGCAACCAAGAGGCTCCTGGCCCCCGGCCCCAACGCAACCGCTCACGAAGACGCCGTGGCCAGAGGCGGGCCCGCTCAGACTCTCCGCTGGGCCCCTCTCGGCACCCGACTCCGCTTCCTGGAGAGCCTTCGGGTGTGCGGCGGTCCGGCTCCTCAGGACGCCTGGATCCTGGAAGTACCTCGCCCCGGCCTTTACTGCTGGACCTCCCAGACACTGACCTGTAGCGCAGCCCAATGCTCCTCAGGGATCCCGCATGAGCTCGTCTCTGCCTGCCGGGCCTGGCTCCGTGGCCGGAGACGGCGGCTCGGCTCATTACTGCTCCAACTCCAGACGGACTTAACTATGCACATCCTGCAATGAGGAGGGGTCCTCCACGTTTCCCAGTCCCGAGCGTTTTAGTTTGGTCTCTACTAGTTTCCACTGTTAGGGCGACAGATGCTTCCGTTCCTGAAGTATAGGGTGGGGGTTGGGTTCGGGTTGGGGGATCGTTGTCCCGGGGTTTATTGTTGTTTGTTTTTTGTTGTTCTCATGCCAGCACTTCTACCTCATTCTGCAACGTCCTTACAGTGACAGACTTTGTCCTTCTATGTCTTACACCCCGCGCGCTTACACTACCACGCTCCCTGCGCGTATTGGGTACTCGACCACTTATCCAGCCTCTCCATGTTTGACGGCCGCACCGGTTTAACATCACTTCATATTATGTCATGGAACGTCAATGGCCTCCTAGATAAGGTTAAGCGCACTGCAGCCCTGCGGTATGCCCAGCGACACAATGTAGACATATTGCTGCTTCAGGAGACCCATCTAGTAGGCAACCATTGCCCCTTCCTTGCGCGCGCTGACTATGGTGGGGTTTGGCACTCTGGTTTTACCCGGGGATCTCGAGGGGTGGCGGTCCTGCTGCGCCGCGCCCTTCCTTTTGTTGAGCGTAAAGTAATACATGATCCGGGAGGCTGCTTTGTCATTCTGGAAGGGAACATTGGGACCCAAACCTTGAACCTGCTAACTGTGTACTCTTCCCCTTCTCTGCTGTCCTCCACGCTCCGGCGCCTTGCTCCACTAGTAGCCGCCCTGCCCCCGGGGACTACTGTAGTTCGGGGGGATCTTAATGCGGTTATGGCTCCAGACCTTGACTCTGCTGCAGCCCCTTCTGTCTCTCGGGTTTCCCAATCCGCACTCCTTTCGAACTGGGCTGCGACTCTGGGGCTTGGTGACGCCTGGCGACTCTGGCACCCGACTACTCGTATGTTCACTCACACATCGGCCGCCCACCACACACAGGCCAGACTGAACTATCTGTTTCTTCCGGCCCTGGACTGTCGATCGATCCAAGCCATCACTATCCTTCCCAGAGGCCTCTCGGACCATTCCCCGGTTTCTATGCACCTGGGTAGCCTCCCGGCCTCTTCACGCCCGATCTGTCGGCTTAACGCCTGGTTTCTCCAGGACAAAGACTTCCGGAAACATTTAGGGCTTGAGCTGCATCACTACTTCGCCACTAACCAAGACTCGGTTTCGTCCCCTGGTACCTTGTGGGAGGCCGCTAAGGCAACTATTCGCGGTTTTGCCAAAGGCCAACTTAAAATCCAACGCACGAAGCCAACGCTCACGCTCCTGGAGGCCCAAGCTGCCCGGCTGGAGGCCCATCCCCCTGGGGAAAGAACAGAGGCCCAGGATCTGAGACTCACATTTCTCAGAGACGAGCTCAGACAGGCCTCCATGGAGTCCGCTAAGCTGCTGTGGAGGTCCTCCGTGGCGAGAGTGTATGGATGGGGGGATAAAAATGGGAAGCTCCTCCACCGTTTGGCCACTTATCCTATGGCTAACCGTATTATTCCTGAAGTGATGGACTCCCAGGGGAACACCCATCAGACCCCCACGGCGGTGGCCCAGTGTTTTGCCTCATATTACGCTTCTCTGTACTCCGCCCGGCCTCCAGACCTCGCTCTATCGGAACTCCTCCGGAGTGAAAGATTCCCCCTCCCGCGGCTCACTGACGCTGAGGCGGAGGACCTTGATCTCCTGATTACTCCGGAAGAAATTAATGATGCTATCTCCCGCATGGCGGCGGGTAAGACGCCGGGACCAGATGGCCTCCCGCAGGAATTCTACGCGTCCTACCGGGACACGCTGATCCCCCATCTCCTTGCAATGTACCGTGAGGTGGCGGATCGCGGTTCCTTCCGTCCTGAAACGGATCTGGCCACCATTGTGGTGATCCCTAAGTCTCAACCCCCCTCGGCCCACTGCTCTGACTACCGCCCTATTTCCCTTATCAACTCAGAACTCAAAATATTTGCTTCAGTTTTGGCGCACCGCATACGCCCTCACCTGGACAAGTTGGTCCAGATGGACCAGTGTGGCTTTATGCCCGCCCGGTGTACCAGGCACTGCCTTAGACGGCTCTATCTGGCTCTGGCACACCGACAACAACTGACTCCCTATCTCTCTTTGCTCCTCGTGGATTTCGAGAAAGCATTTGATTCGGTGGACTGGCGGTATCTGGAGGCAGTGTTGTCGGAGATGGGATTTGGACCCCCCTTTCGTAATTTGATCAAGACCCATTACTGCAAGCCGCGGGCCCAGGTGATGGTTAACGGAGCCCTTTCCCGCCCCTTCCCCATTGGGAGAGGCACGAGGCAGGGTTGCCCCCTCTCGCCCCTCCTCTTCGCGTTAGCGATGGAGCCCTTTGCCTCTCTTGTCTGCGCTGACCCGCTACTCACGGGGTGGCAATGGCCCGGTCTGGCGGAGGACAAGATTGCCCTCTACGCCGACGACGTCCTGATCTTTCTGTCGGACCCAGCCCGTTCAGGGCCTCTATGTCTCCGAGCGCTACGTCTCTTTGAGCGTGTCTCTGGTCTCAGATTGAATGCGGCCAAGTCGGTCCTGGTCCCCCTTCACTTGTCGAGAGAATGCTTCGATTGGCAGTCCTCGATCCCTCTCCGGCGACAGTCGTTTAAATACTTGGGGATCTGGGGGACGCTCCTTCCTGATCTCGCCTGGTCTCTCAACGTCACCCCCCTGGTGAAACGGGTACGCGCTGATCTCCTTCGATGGCAAACGCTGCCGCTGAACCTTATGGGCAGGATCGCTCTTTTTAAGATGATGGTCCTACCCCGTTTCCTCTATATGCTCCAAAACACGCCCCTCGCCTTCTCGCAGTCCTGGTTCCGAGAGATGGATGGTTTGGCCAATAAATTCCTATGGGGAGGTCGGAGGCCGAGATTGGCCCTCAGTCAATGCAGAATTCCGCCCTTTGACGGGGGCTGGGAATGACGAACCTACATCTATATTACCTGGCGACCAGGCTTCTCACTGTGCATGACTGGTTTAATGGTGGCTGGGCGGATCCGGCCTACCGCCTGGAACTACATGCCCTGGGTTTTTCCGGTATTCAAGGGATGCTGTACGGAACCGCTATCCCCCACACCCTGCCGGAGATTACTCGTGGGGTGTTTTTGGCCTGGCGAGCCGCCCTGCGCCACACCAGCTGGTCAGGCAGACTAACCCAATGTACCCCTTTGTGGAGCGGAACATGGCTCAAAGACGTTGCCGCTCTCTCTGGTTTTAGAGCCTGGGATCTCATCAGCATTTTTCAGCTGGGAGATGTCTGGCGCGGAAGCCATATTCGCGAATTCTCAGACATGCAGACCCGGTTCTCCCTCCACGCCTCTCAGTTCTACCGCTATCTTCAGCTGCGCCATGCACTTCATATACACATCTCGGAGGGGACCTCCTTGCCTGCATATAGCCCGCCTGAGGCACAGGTCATGACTGGCAACTTGGGGAAGGGGGGGATTTCCCGCATTTATTGTTCCCTCACAAATAACACCCCCAACTCCCTCTCCTATCTCCGGGATAAGTGGGAGGGTTGGATAGGCTCCCTAGATGACGCTGATTGTAGAGACGCGCTGATGGCCCCTAAAACTGTTACAGCTTTAGCGCGGCTCCGATTAGTTCAAATATACTATTTACATGCGGCTTACCTCACGCCACTGCGCCTTCATCGCTCTGGGCTCCGGCCTGATGCTTCCTGTCCCCGCTGTCGCTGCCCCCAAGCGGATTTTTATCACATGGTATGGCTCTGTCCAGCTATTACGCGCTACTGGGAACTAGTGACAGCTGAACTTACTGAGGTCCTGGGCTGGGAGTTCCCGCTGAATCCGATGACCATCCTTTTAGGGGTTACTGATGGTTTGGATGGGAACAGGGCCGAGAAGCTCTGTCTCACCACGGCACTGATGGTAGCTAAACGAGATATTGCAGCCCTTTGGCTGGACCCGTCGGCCCCGTCCATGACACAGTGGCGCAGGGGGGTGGATTGGTGTGCAGCGCAGGAGCGACCAATGTATGCAGCCCGCGGTTGTCCCAAAAAGTTTCGAAGGGTGTGGGGTAAATGGGTCGGGGTGGTGGAAGACTGAACTTTCCTGAGGCTTCCCTATGGACATGGTTGTGGACATTGTTGCTTGCTATTCCTAGCTGGATTCATGTATGTGAGAGTAGTATTTCCCTATTTTTGTCACTGTTTTGTACTGACCACTGTGCGAAAAGCTGGTTTTGTTTTTCTTGCTGCAAATGTGTTAATTTCAAAATCAATAAAATTATCAAAAAAAAAAAAAAATTAACGACTGGGACTAGGCAATAAAATATTAAATGAGAAAGCTGCCACATCAGTTTGATTTCCAGGTAATGTGTTACATAGTCATGCAAGGGAAATCGGGTATCTTTGTAACCTGGAAAAATAAGCCAGAGCAATTATGGGGTGCGTAGTTAAGACAAGCATTATCAATGCTAATTGCCCTGGCTTTAAAACATGGTAATGGGAAGCATTACGAGTAGACAGCACGGAAATGGATATGTATTTGGGTGGCAGCAAATATCTGTAGAGTAATATTGGTGTTGGTTAAAAGGCCAGACTTAAAAATCCATGAAGGTTAATGACTGCCCTCCTCCTATCTGTGTTGCTGCCAGAGAGAAATACCATAAATTATCTAGTTATCGAAAGATACTTTAACAGCATTACATCATGTGTCTGCCCCTGAAAGTTCAAGCTCAGGCAGCTGGAAAATAAACAAAATGATCACAGCTGAATGAAGGCATGAACGTTTTTTGTGGAAGCACACAACTTCTGCCCAATAAAATACATCTACACCTGGCTCCTAACATGTGGGTGGAGCCAAAGCCCCTCTTCTGGTAATTCTCACATAATTATCTGGTGTGACAGCTGCGCTGTCAAGCCAGACCACAAAAATCAAGGAATAGTACAAGTGGAATAGTATAAGTGCCCATGAATTACAGGTGAATGTGAGTGGAGCACTAAAAATTCAGTGTGGCGAACACAACACTGGTGACTTCCCAGTGCTGAATTTCCAAATAGGTATTACTTAATGCCTCACCTACAGGGAATTTTACTTCTCCCACTCCCTACTGATGTTAGTGGCATTGCTTCTATAGCCTCCTTACCCTTTCCCTGTCTGTCTGTAGTGCGGACATCACAACAATTGCACTTACTTAGACCTCCTGCTTTCAGTTGGAACACAAGATTGAAGTCTTTAACATTTCTTTCCCAGTATCGCTGCAGCCACCATGTTGTGCAGCAGGTGGCAGACGCAATTAATCGAATGCAGTGGACAGCTCACATGTGCAGAGTTTGATGTGGTGAAATGACTGCATAAGATGTTTTACATCCAATTTTTCTACACAGATTTTAAGTAAAATTCAATTTATTTGTGAATTATGGCCAAGAATATTTTCTAAGTAACCACTTGTTAAAGTCAGAAATTTGTATCGATTTGAAGAAAAAAAATGTATGGCTTTCGATGTTCCCTTGTTTTGTCACGAAATATTCACAAAAAATATCCAAAACATTCAGAAATATGAAATTGATTAACTGTTATAAACGCGAGACAATCCTTGTAATTGTTAACATTTTTGTATTCAAACTTCAAAATCTAATAAGAATTTGCAGTAGGAACAGTGAATTTTTTTAGGACTCTGACGTCACATTGTTTGTGGTGTGTTTGAACCCAAGGTACATTCCTACCCACAGTATGGGGTGCCCCGTTATTGTTTACTACTGCGAACAAAAATGCATTGGACGTTGGGAAGAGTCTTGTGACTGTTAATCACCATGGGAGCGAAGGTGGCATACTGGACGGCCACAACGGCTTCAGATGGGCTCCAATTACTACAGACATGGACTTCTTAATAACCAAATGAGACACTGCGGCCACCCGGAGGGGGGAGTGACTCACCCACACTCGGGAAACGGGCAAGACGTTTTGACTTCAGTGCCAAGGAGGAAGAGGCCTCTTACAAGGCAAGAGGCTGTGAGAAGAAATCTATTTGGGGGCCTTGGGAGGAGTGCTCTCATACGATTTAAACTGGATCCATTTACCTCAGTTGCTGGAAGTTTATTCATCAAATGCGATGTGTTATACTAAATGAAGGATCTATGCCTGACATGGTTATGTTTATTAAGTTGTAAAGATGACTCTTTTGTACATGTGGAAATAATAAGCAGAGCTATAAAAAAAAGTAGATTTTAAAAATTATATATTATTTACAACTTTTTAAAATCAATATTAAACCTTTTTAATTAAGCAGAGTTATAAAAAAGTAGATTTTTCAAATGATATATTATTTACAACTTTTTAAAAACAATCTTAAACCTTATTAACTTTTTTTATTTTTATATAAAATGGTAAACGGCAAACCACAAACGGATGGCAACAGCACGAGTAAAAGGGAACACACAGACTTCGTTTCATTCGCAAAAAAAAGTGATGAACTGACAATGGGTGATGGAGGAGAAACTCCCCTTTGGCAGGGCTTGCAGAATGTATTTTTCATAAGACTTTAAATAAATATTCTTCAGAACCCAAACATAAATCCACCAAATTAGAACTTGCCTTCACAGCTCTCGACAGAGCTAAGCCCATATCCCCTGTTCACTGTCCAACAGGTCTTGGTTTGATATCCGGTGAACTCTCCAAGCCATCTGTAAACGCGGAACATAAACGCCAAGACCAACTGCGGGATAGAAGGGTTTCAAAGAACTCAGAGCTCCGTACTAGTGCTTGACAACTTGCCTTTATTTATAGACACAAGCTACATGCAAGTATTATACAAGTTACGAATCTGAGAATTTAGGCTGATTTTCAGCACTATATCACAGTGTACTAATCAAAACAGCCATAGATTCGATCGAGTAGCATCGATGTCTGATTTTACCAAATATGTAATGTACCTTCGATGAGAACTAAGGGACTAAAGTTATATATCTCTCCATCATTTTGGTGTAAGTCAACTACACCTGCTCAGCTGTGCACCGATATGAAAAGGTGGGAGGTGGGAAGATTTTCAGAAGCAGAATTAAAACACACGGCTTGTAAACCAGCGAAGTGCAATGTGAATCTAAACTGGTTTGCAAATGGGAATGCAATTTGCAATGCGATCCATCTAACAATAGGTCATATTACAAATTGTACTTGCCAGGTCGCAACACCACATGCCTACTAAATATTAAATGAGGCAGATCACAATATGAGCCCCCTATGATGGACTGCCAATGCAGGAGTGAAGGCTTTCCAGGGACAGCAGGAGTCTGTCCTTACATTTGCATTCCAAAATGGAAGCATTATTTTTTAAAGCAGCCTGTGAGTATGAAAACCGCAGGTACTGTTATTAATAAATAAAAAAGGGGGGCGGGGGGAGTGTGTTGCCGGGAACATGTGGCTGGGAGGGAGCAGGTGCTGGTTCACTATTAAAGGACCACTGCGAGCGCTCCCCGAAACCACCAACATGATTGGAAAAGATGGCCCAGCGGAATATCTTCTCTTTTGCAAATTAGATAACTCCCTGTGGTGTTAATATCTGAACAAGGATTGGGGAGAGTAATTTCAGTTGCAAACCATTAATGCATTGCTTGACTCACAGACAGGACACGGATTCTCCATTCATGACCCTCCCCAACTCCAATTCAGATATGATAGAAAAACCTCTTTCGTAAGACGGAAAGACTATATATAATAAATATATATATATAAACATTTTATAACATTTAGTTTTCATAACTAAAAAGTTATGAAGCATAATTCTACTTTTTGCTTACCTCTTTCTTAAACCTTTAAACATTGTTTAGCACTTTTTAATTTACCAGGTTTAAAATTGTGAGGGTTGTGGTAATAACCGCAATACCCTGAATTTGATATGTGTGGTAAGGAATGATCAGTTCGTAGTGTGTAGTGCTGTAGATTCATGTGCTTTCCATACTCCTGCCATCTAGTGTTGGGCCCAAACGTCTGCAACTTCTTTTTCTGCGAAGAGGTTTGAGTCACATGACCCATTGCGACTCCTCCCTTATTTCAGAATGCACCAGCACACGGACTCCACCTCAGATCGTTTTCCGCTCAGCCAGTGAGTTGAGTAAGTGTACTATAGTGTCGTAGAATGAGTGTACTGTGTATTATAAAGTGAGTAAGTGAAAATATATAAAAAATATCTGTGCCCATGAATGCCTTCCCGGCAGGAGGGTGGCTGTAAGTGAACCTACTGCATTACACACAATGAACAGATGGTTGCAGGGTAACATTTTACGTTCATAGCATGTGTGGGTCTAGATACACATGGTCTGCATAGAGCAGTCCCTCATCAAAGCGGTGGGCTAAGTAGCAGATGATGCAGAAGTTTGAAAGTTTTCTTAATAACCGTTTGGCCAACTAAAGCATATTGACTACCTAAAATCTCTACAAAGTAGTGTTTGGTAAAGTTGTGTGGCATTGACCAAGTAGCAGCTTTACAGATGTCCATTAGAGGGATGTTATCCACTAAGGCTAATGTGGCAACTTTTCACGTGTAAAGTGTGCTTTTGGATCTCTTTTGTTAAAGGGGCTGGGCCCATGTAAAGCAGAATGGTATCTAGGCCACTAATGAACAAGTTACTTACCTTCAGTAACGATATATCTGTAAGAAACATTAGTTAGTTATAGATTCCTTACCTTAGAATTACCCCCAGGCGTCAGACTGGATCCGGAAAGTTTTTTCGTCAGCAGTACCTCTGCACGTCGGAAGGTGGTGTCGGTCGGCTCCGCGTCCGTCGTCGGCATCGTGGTCGCCGGTATGACGTCGCAGCAGCTACTTAGCTACCGCCCTCGCGCGCTGACGTCAGTTCTGTACACGACTTTCCGCTCCAGAAACGCAGAGCCATGCAAGACACTGACCACTGGTGCACAAAACTAGGGCCCTGAAAGGATATCCTTAACCCTAGAAATCAGTTCGCAGAACGGGGAGGATGGGTGGTGCGGTAAGGAATCTATAACTAACTAATATTTCTTACAGATATATCGTTACCGAAGGTAAGTAACTTGTTCATCTGAATGAAACACGTTAGTTATAGATTCCTTACCTTAGAATAGACACCCCAGCAATACCAACCCCGGTGGTGGGTCTGCAAACCAAGATCACACCAGAAAATCCTGGAGAACAGAACGGCCAAAGAAGCTGTCTCTCCGGACTTGGCTGCCCAGGCAGTAGTGTTTGGTGAACGTGTGCAGCGATGCCCACGAGGCCGCCTGACAGATGTCATTCAGAGGAACTCCTCTTCCTAAGGTAGTAGTGGCTGCCGTCGCCCTGGTGGAATGAGCGCGCAGCCCGGCTGGAGGCTCCTTTTTAGCTAGAGAGTAACCAGCCTTAATACACAACACGACCCATCGAGAAATGGTGCGTTTGTGTACGGCCCGACCCTTCTTTGCGCCCACGTAGCCAACAAAAAGTTGATCATCCACCCGGAACTGTTTCGTGCGATCCAGATAGAAGGAGAGCACACGTTTTGGGTCCAGACGGTGGAGCCTCTCTTCCTCCTTCGAAGGATGCGGAGGCGGAAAGAAGGTGGGCAAAGTAATGGTCTGCCCAATGTGGAAGGCAGTGACCACCTTAGGAACGAATGATGGACGGGTTCGGAGAACCACCTTGTCCGGATGAACAGACAGGAAAGGAGGTTTTGAGGAAAGGGCCTGGACCTCACTCACCCTTCTAGCAGAAGTGATGGCTACCAGGAAAGCAGTCTTAAGAGTTAAGAGCCGTAAGGGACAGCTATGAAGCGGCTCAAAGGGAGCGCACATTAAATAAGTTAGTACAAGATTCAAGTCCCACTAAGGCATAACGAAGGGAATTGGTGGAAAAAGATGTGTTAAGCCTTTTAAGAAACGGTGAACTACCGGGGACTTGAAAAGAGAAGGCTGATCTGGCAGCCGAAGGAAAGTAGAGATGGCTGACAGATAGCCCTTGACAGTGCCCAGAGAGGAGCCCTGCTGGGCTAAAGAGAGAAGGAACAAGAGTACTTCAGAAAGAGGGGCAGAAAGGGGATCCACAGCCTTTGCTGTGCACCATGCCACAAATTTGTTCCACCGGCAGGTGTATACCGTCTTAGTGGAGGGACGCCTGGCTGCCAAGATTACGTCACAGACTTCGGGAGGCAGGTCGAAAGACGTCAACTGCCGCCGTTCAATCTCCACGCAAGGAGGTGGAGACTGGACAGGTTCGGGTGGAGGACCGTCCCCTGCTGCTGCGACAGAAGATCCTCACGAAGAGGCAGACGGGTCGGAGGATCGATGGCCATGTTGAGCAGCTCGGGATACCAGACTCTTCGTGCACAATCCGGAGCCACAAGAATGACTTGGGCCCGGTCGCGCCTGATCTTCTTCAGCACTCTGGGCAGAAGTGGTATAGGCGGAAAGGCATACAACAGACCGCAACTCCATTCGCGAAGAAAGGCGTCGCCTAGCGAGTGCCGCCTTGGAAATTCCAATGCGCAGAATTGCTGACATTGCGCGTTCTCTCCCGTGGCAAATAGATCTAACCAAGGCTCTCCCCATTGTTGAAAGAGACCTTACACAACCTCCGAGTGAATACTCCATTCGAGATCCATCATGCACCTGCGGCTGAGTTCGTCCGCCATGGCGTTCAGGGAACCTACCAGGTGTTGAACCACCAGGGATATGCCCAAAGATGGCATGCATCGCCTCGTAGAACGTACGAAGCTGGGCGGGAGTCGCTCCGGGTCCCGGAAAGGGAGGGAAACTCTGAGTCGACTCGTCAGGCCCCGCGCGCGGAGCCGCGGGAGGGGCACCACCCGCGTGCCTCGTCGGATCGGCCGACCGATGAGGAGAAGTCAAAGAGCGACTATGCTTCTTCGACTTCTTCTTGTGCTTTGACTTACCCGACCCCGAGTGCGAAGACTTCGATGATTTCGAACCGGAATGGTGGTGGCTCCGCGACCGGGACCTCGAACGGCGCGGAGCCGACTGCCGATGTTCAAGCAGCTTTCTGGACCGCTCCCGCAAAGCCTTCGGCGCCATCGACCGGCAGTCGGAGCATGACTTGGGGTCGTGGTCGCGCTCCAGGCAAAAAAGACACATGCGGTGCGGATCGGTCACCGACATCATGCGATGACAGGAACCGCAGGCCTTGAAACCGGGCATCCCTCGTGCACCTTTTCGGAGTCGGAGACTTGAAGAAAGACGTCGACAAAAGTCGAGAAAAGGTTAGTCAAAAAATGACTGACGGTACGCTCTTCCCGGATCTGCGCTGGCTGGCGCGGAAAAAGAAAGAACTGACGTCAGCGCGCGAGGGCGGCGTCTAAGTAGCTGCCGCGACGTCATCCCAGCGACAACGACGCCGACGACGGAGGCGGAGCCGACCGACGCCACCTTCCGACGCAAAGAGGTACTGCTGACGAAAAAACTTTCCGGATCCAGTCTGACGCCTGGGGGTAATTCTAAGGTAAGGAATCTATAACTAACGTGTTTCTTTCAGATATATAAGTTTATCACCAACCAGGATAACGCCTCTACTATAAATCAGTCTCAACTTGAATCAACACACGCTAAATATCCGTATGTGAAAATTATAATAAAATCACGCTTTTTAATTTCTGATTCCTTAATATTTGTATTTTATGCCAACACACCTGAACACTGAGTTCTCTAAGCACATTTATACATTTGATCACTTCAGAACCATAATCAGCACAAAAAATACATTCATGCAGAGGATGGAATTCTTTGACAGAAGTAAAAAGCATCCTGTCACCAGTGCTCGTGATATATGCTATAGTCAGCAGAAAAATAAATGTTCAGCAAAGGAAAATAAAAGTGTAATATTGATCTTATTGATTTAAATTTTCACATATGGTTTGTAGATTAAATATGAGACTGATTTAAAGTAGAGGCATTCTCCTGGTGAAAAACAAGTACAAGTGTGCTTTTGGAGGCATAGGAAAAGTGTAATTGGCTTTAGCATAGCAGGTTTGGATACATATAGCTACCCACCTGGCAATTACAGGCTCAGAGTTGGCATACCCCTTGTGGGTTTGGCGAAAGCCACAAAAATTTGATTGGAGTTTCTAAATAGTTTAGCTCTATCATTGTAATACATGTGCACTCTTAACAACCAGAGTGTGAAGTGCCCTTTCAGGTACAGACTCTGGTTGTGGAGAAAAACAGGTAACTCCACAGTCTGGTTCATGTGGAAAGACGAGAAACGTAGGCAGAAATTTAGAGTTTGTAAGAATGAATGGCTCCTGTATTGTAAGGGCTTGGAGCTCACTAATAGGTCTGAGGGAGGTGAATGCTACCAGGAAGGACATCTTCCAAACTAGAAATGTATGTAGCACTAGTAGAGAAGCTCCAAAGGATCCATTAGTCGTGTGAGGACCACATTAAGGTTCCAGACAGGTGCAGGAGGCGTCTTTGGAGGAATTACCCTTTTAAACCTTTCATGAAAGGTTTAATAACAGAGATCCTAAAAATAGATTAATGCTGTCTGTTTTGTATGTATGTTGCAACTGCAGATAAGTGTAGGCATATGGAAGTGTAAGAGTAGTGTAAAGATGTAGGAGGTAGGAAATAATCTCCTGTACCAGGACTGTAAACAGATCTAATTGTTTAGAAATACAGTAGTATATGAATCGTTTCCACTTAGCTGTGTATCAGGTGCCAGTCATTACAGATAGACACCTCTTTGTGCCTTTCATGATAAAAAAGTTACCAAAGTAAGTCATCATAGATGCGCAAGTGTCGAGTATTCAAGGGGTTTGGCTTGTCATGTCCTGAATGAATGTATGTGTAGTTTTATATAGCGCAACGTTCACTCCAAGGAGTATCTTGGCGCTTTAGCGGAGGAAGAACACCTGAGACCATGCAGTCTGGTTCCTGGCATTGTATAAGAGCTGCATGTATTCGGGCCCATAGTCAATACAGTAGATTTATGGATGTGTTTGGAGCATATCTCAAATATAGATGATAAATGGCATTGTAAGAGCAGCGTATAAATGGGGGACTGTAGTCAATACGAAAGAGTTATGGGTGTGTTTGAAGCGCAACTCAAATATAGATAATCAGTCCTTCGTTTGTGTCTCTAGGTCGGAGTCCCATGTGAAAGCGGCCAGAGTGGCAGCCATATTAAAGGTGATATTTTCTACATAAGTGTTCAATTAAACATTTACATCACTGGATTGTGGGGTAAGAACCTTCAATTTTAGATTGGGTGAAAAAGAAAATAATGGATCAGAGTATACGATAATGGGCTCTTTGAAAGCGTATCTCTTGCAACAGTTTACATTTATACAATTCTGTTTATGAAATATGGTCTGATTAACTAGTCCCAAGTTCAGTGGCCATATTAGTTGGACCATAAATTAGAAAGAATAGGGTCTAATGGAGCAATTATTTACAGGCAACCATTTTGAAAGAGTTATTTTAAGAAAGCCAAAATTGAGCAATGGGGACGCTGTCGGTATTTCTTCAAGATCTCTAGTTAGCCATTTTTTAAGAAATTGGTTATTTAGAAAGCCGCCATAATCGAAACGGAAAGGACAATGGCTATGAAAGATATGGCATTAGAAACATGAAGTCTCAAAATAAATCAGAGGGTTGGTCTAAAGACTAATGGTATAAAGAAATGAGGAAAAAATGCGAAGAACCAGTGAAATTAGACTTGAAAGCACATAAAAGTATTTTTGATACAAGAACTTCATAACAATGGACTAATTCACGTGCACTGCTCATGTGCTACCAATAATCTGAAGGGCACTTTATGGACCAAAAGTTTGATGGGAGGTATTCCTGTTGCAGTGTGATCCTTGAAGTCCACACCTCCCTTCCTCTGATAGGATAACATGGTGTTAACTTTTGCAATCCAAAAGTAACTTCGCAATAACATTGTCTGACCTAATGATATCATTTTGCATTATGGCTTACAATTGTTTAATGCATAAGGTTAGTTTTTGTTTACAGATTCCGGAGTAAAAGAACAAAGTAAAAAAAAAAATCCTCGAAGTGGGCTCCACTGGCTAGGCATTGCAATTCTATGTACTCACACCAGAAAAAGATTGGTTCATAGATTCCAAATGCCTAGATTAAGTACCACCTGAAATATGTAACCTTCTGTGCAAAAAGGATGGGTGTGGCAATACCAGCAGGCATTGCCAAAGCCAATAGGTCTGTCGTAACTGTTGCTTTTTAAAATGCACTATTTTACCATCATATGCCACAAAAATAAAAAGGACAAAACAAGAAAACATTCAGCTGCATACACGTGGCATATGCCTGTAATAAAAAAGTAAAATAAAAAAAAAATTGCATATAATTCTCATAGAACAGTACACATGCTTCCTAGCCAGCCGGTACGCTTAGAACAGGCACAGAAAACATTTTTCTTTTTTTAGTTTGTTAGTATATCCTGCACATCCCATGAATCCCATAAAAATAGGATTCTTACTTTTGAAAAGAAAAGGTTCTGATAACTGAATTACTGCAACAAAGTCTTAGATTAAATAAGCAAGAGTAATAAAAATGTAAAAAGAATAACGAACAGAAAGAAAACGCGTATGCTAAGAAATATCTGGACCACCAGCTAGGGCACTCAAGTGTCTTTTAAGGCGGATGTTCACCTGTAATCGGACAAATTGCAGTCACTCACATTGGCTGAAGTAGGCTGACACATTGCCTTTTGTGCGTGTGGGTGTTTGGGAACCAAAAGATAAATGACCGCTAAACTGACCAATCAATGAAAAGAGCCAACAGTGTAAGTGCTTTTGATTTCTGAATTTTATGAATTCATCAGGCTAACAAAATAGCTGGAGCTGCGTGTAAGCAAGGTAAAAAAAAAATGTCACATTGTGAAAGGGACACTGTGGGGAGGAGTTGCATGCAGCGTTCCAATGGCAATCATGTTTGCTCCTCACAATGCCCATGGATGGCACTAGTACAGTAGAAGTCGTCCCTCATAGACATTTCAAATGTTTACTGACTGACAAGAGCAGCCAGTAAACTTCCAACGTTTTAAGACTGCAGGAACATTGACAAACCATTGGTAAACTTCATTACCAATCACAAAGATGGGGGGGGGGACCTTTCTTCGTGATTCAAAAATAAAAGACATCTGCGGCAAGAAGTGTCACGTTGGTACAAAGCCTGCCACTTTGTGAGGCACTTCTACTTTGCAAAGTAAAAAGACTGGAAACACGGGCACTATATTTGGTGAATTTTGTTGTAAAAGGAAACGTGACTCATTAAAAGAAATATTTTGGTGGTTGACGCACCTCCACACTCCCCAGCCCTGCAAATCCAATGGGTGGTTTCCCTGCTCGGTCACCGACATGCGATAGTGGGCGGTATCCTATACCTCATAGGCAGCCGGGTATAGCAGCTGCTACCCCTAATTCACCACTCGATAACCCTCCGTCTGCCCTCGCTACCTCTGGTGTCAATGGCCATAAAGGCAGTTACAAATATAGAGAGCTAACAGAATGGCAGGCATTAAAACATTTTCCATTGCTGCTTTTTAATCCCAATACTGAAGCTGGTAATTATTATCAAAATGTGACTAGAAAGCAATATTGATGTTTACGTTAATGCTTGAAAAGGAAAATGTTACTAACCCTATAGGCATCTGTTTGTAGCACGTAGATTCACATTCTCTGCATAGTCCTACCATCTAGTGTTGGGTTTTAATACTTGCAAATTCTTTTTCCAAAGAAAGTCTTTCGAGTCACATGATGCACTGTGACTACTCCCTTAATTGGCAACGTGCATGGGCACTGACTCCATGTTAGATTGTTTTTCTCATAGAGGGTAAGAGTAGTATGGCGAAAGTATGGGGAACATATGCATTGGTAAAAGAAGTTAATTAGTAAAGGACGAAATCTGTGATTACATTCATACACTTCCAGGGAGGAGTGTGGGCGCATGTGGATCTACAGCACATCATGGTACGTATAGGTTCTTATAGGGTTACATTTTCCAATTATAGCATGTGTTGCTGTAGATACACATGCACTGCATAGATTGCAAAGCAGCACCCCACTACAAGTGGTGGCTAGTGTGTGGATGATGCAGATGTCTGAAATAGAGTCCTGAGGGTCATATGGCAAACGATTGCCTGTTCTCTAGCTAATATATCCACACAATAATGTTTAGCAAAAGTGTGTGAGGTTGACCAAGTAGCTGCTTTACATAGGTAAGCTAATGGAATATTCCATAGAAAAGGCAAGGTTGCTGCTGTTTTCTGTGTACAGTGCTCCTTGGGGGGTAACAGGGAGGGCATTTTTGCCTTTATGATAGCAAGTTTAGATGCACTTCACTATCCTTCAGGCATTGCCTGCTTTGGAGAAGGACTGGCCCTGATTTGGTTTTGCAAAGGCTATAAACAAGCTTTGTGAAAGGGCTTGGTCCTGTCAATGTAGTACATTAGACCACGTTTGACATGTGAATGGCATTTTCTGCTAGGGAGTCCGGTCGAGGTAAAAAGCTCTGTTGTTTGATTGAGACGGAAAGGACCTTGGAGAGGAATTTTGGGGTAGTCCCGAGTACCCCCCTATCTTTAAGAACCTAAAAAGGGGAAAGTAACTGGAGAGGGCAAGAGTGCAAAGGCTCACAAGGGGTCCAAATGAGTCTAGTAAACGTTACACTGAGGTTCCATACTTGTACTGGAGGAACTCTGGGAGGGATGATTCTTTTGAGGCTTGCGATGAAGGCTTTAATGACTGGTATACAGGAAAGAGAGGAATGCTCCCTGTTTTGCATGTATGAGGCTATGGCTACTAAAAGAAGCCATATGAAAGTGTAGGTGAGGCCTGACTTCTGCAGGTGAAGAAGAAATCAAATGATGCCCTTAACTGAGGGTTTTATGTTTGGGGATGCAGTAATGGACTAATGTCTTCCAATTTGCTGGCTAACAGTCTTGTGTGATAAGTTTAGGGGACTACTGTAGAATGTCCATGCATACTTGTGGAAGACGCAAGTAGCCAAACTCTAGGACCTCTAAAGGTGCCAGATCACTAGATTGAGCTGTTTTGGGGTCTAGATGTCCGATTTGACATTGACTTCTGGTGAGAAGGTCCAGCATGTTGTTAGTGAAAAAATTGATATAGCTTTCCTCACCGAATCCTGGCTCAATGACCACTCTTCCCCCATCCTAGATATACTCACCCAGCCAGGCTACAATATCATCAGACAGGACAGACCGATTAGAACAGGTGGCTGACTAGCTATCATTCACAAAGAAGGTATACAACTTGCCACATTAAAAAATGCAGAATACCTGATGCTTGAATACCTTGGTGTTGAACTTACAACCAAAGGCTCCGCGCCCATCAAATTCCATCTACCACCCTCCAGGTGAGCGTGCGCACTTTGCTAAAGAACTAACTGACCTAATAACATGATTCTCACTAACTGATACAAAAGACGTGTTCCTGGGGGACCTCAATATTCACTGGAATAACCCAGAAGACACCACAGTCCAGAACATCTCCAACCTGCTCAAAATCAATGACCTTAAACAACTTTGCAATGAAGCAACCCACATCAAAGGAGCCAGTCTAGATGCAATCATCACCAAAAATGAGCTGGTATCTCGAAGATCGACTGGTCCGATCACCACCTCATATTATTTAATATCAATTCACACGCTAGAATCAAACCAACACGGTCTGCCAAACCTAAACACTGGACCAGGAACATCAAAAAAAGTCCCCATCACGGAACTAGAATCCAAGATTCATGCCCAACTGCAACTCCACCCCTCTACTCACACAGCTGCGGACCTCACTGCGCATTTTAACACAACAATGACTAAAGTGTTAGATCAAGTTGCTCCACTCAAACTCAAACAACCGAGATCCATCAAATCTAACTCTTGGTTCAACGAGGATCTCAATAATGAAAGACGACAACTCAGGCAGGCAGAAAGGTCATGGAGACAAAACCCCTCGACTAGACACCTCGATCTACTTAGAGCCGCTCGGGTGTCATATAAAAAACACATCTTCAGAGAAAAGGCATCCATTTTTCACAGCCAGCTTGACCAGGCTAAGAATAGACCCAGGGAGCTCTTCAACATTGTTAAAAGACAAACTAAACAGCGCAGCCTTGCAGGACTTAATAGCCACCAATGAACGCTGCGAAGAAATCGCCAGCTTCTTCACAGAGAAGATCACAAAAATGTATCGATCCTTCTTCCAAAGCCCGAACCTACCTCCCCCCCCGATTCTGCCCCTCCATGCTCGCCTCTGACCAAACTGAACTAATTCCTGCCAATGATAACCAGATACCCACACATACGAAAAATGATGCCAATTGATCGGAATTCAAAACCATGTCCGAAATAGAAGTCTTCAACATAATTGAAAGCCTGAAGCCCACTTTCCACATCACTGAGCCCCTCCCTTCCACAATAGTACAAAATCTCAACCATATCATCGCCCCCTTCTGTACAAAAATCATTAACTGCTCTCTCACCTCAGGCTGTGTACCCGATTTCCGCCAACTTGGACAAATCACACCTATTCTAAAAAAAATAGGGGCTGACCCTAACGATCTCAACAACCTCAGACCTATCTCTAATCTCCCGTTCCTAGCTAAAACCCTAGAGAAATGCGTCCTCCAACAACTCAACAAACATATTGACGATTTCAGCCTCCTTGATTCCTTTCAATCGGGTTTCAGAAAGGGCTGTAGCACTGAAACAGCCAAGCTCAATATCTCCGATGATATCCACAGATCCTTAGATGAAGGTGAAGCTTGTCTTCTCATCCTTATTGACCCATCTGCGGCATTCGACACAATAAATCATACAGCGTTACTTGAGACTCTAAAAAAGACGCTCTGGCATTAACGGTACAGAACTAAAATGGTTCACTTCCTACCATCAACACAGATCACAACAAATTAAAATGAACTCATGTCTCTCTAAGCCTTCACAAGTCACTCTTGGTGTCCCCAAAGGCTCGATCCTCTCCCCGGCCCTCTTCAATCTCTTCATGGAACCAAACACAAGCATACTAAAGCAAACTGGAGTTAAATATCACCTATATGCAGATGACACACAACTGTACTACAAAATCAAATCTCCCAGTGACATCCGACACCTCAATGACACTCTAACCAAGATACAATCATGGATTCGCTCGAACCACCTAAATTTGAACCCGGACAAAACTGAATTAATATTGTTCTCTCCGAAAAATAACCTCCTACCAATACAAGATTGGCTCAAGAACCTGGATGCCCTAAACTGCTCCCTCATCATCTCCGATTCGGTAAAGTCACTAGGCATTACCCTGGACAAGAACTTGCCAATGAAAGACCACATTAAACAAACTGCCAAAGGTGCACGGTACTCTCTAAAACACATCAAGAAAATTAAACCTTTCATCCCCCAGGATGATTTCAAGACAATAGTTCAATCCCTAGTCCTCTCTAGACTGGACTATGGGAACGCCACCGTAACAGGGACACCAAAATCCCACCTAGCCCCACAAAGATCAGTCATCAACATGGCAGCCCAACTCGTCACAGGCATTAAAGGGTTTGAACACATCACACCAACCCTTGAATCACTCAGCTGGCTTCCTATTGAAGGTAGATGTATCTACAAGTCGGCATGTATCACGCACAAAACCCTTCACACTCATCCCCACAACTACCTAAACAGCAGACTCGTAAAAGCAGGACGAGGCAGAACTCTGAGAAGCTCTAACTCACTTCTCATCCCTCCGAAATCAAAAAAGAAATCCACCCAGTCCCGATCCTTTTCGGGTAATGTACCCAGGTTGTGGAACACTCTCCCTATTGAACTCAGATGCAACCCCTCCTTCTCCTGCTTCAAAAGGGACCTGAAACTCCATCTCCTCGACAAATACTTTACCGACATAGCCAACTGAACCAGACTCTGACAACCCAGTTGACTCTCCTTACTACCTAGACCATCAAGGACTGGCGGTTTGTCCGACAGTTTCACCTACCTAAGCCACCTCTTGACTCACCCCTCTAATATATTGTCTCAAAATGTTTATTTTGTTATGCATATCTCATCACGTATCCTTATACCATGTTTTTCACTACTCTATTCATTCATGTTGTAAAGCGCTCTGATACCCTCGGGTCTAGCCAGCGCTATATAAAACATATAAAATAAAAATAAATAAATAAATAGCCTCTTGCGGGGGCTGGCTGACATCTTGAGTAGTGCTGGGTACCAGGGCTGTCTGACCAAAATGGGGGCTACACTGATAAGTCTGAGAAGATTTTTTTACATCTATGGAACCACAAATGGGAGGCATGGGAGAGGCAGAAAAGTGTAAGCAAAGATCCCGGACCAGTTTATCCATAGTGCATTGCCCATGGACTATGGGTACCTGGAGGCAAAGTTTGGGCATTTTGCGATTTCAGGGGTGGTGAATAGGTCTAGGAGTGGGGTGTCCCAGCGCTGGAAGAAATGAAGCAAGACCTGCGTGTGGAGTTCCAACTCGTGGACTTGAGGATGCGTCCTACTGAGAGTTAACAGAAAAGAAAGAGAAATAAAATCAGCGCAGTTTCTTGGACAGGCTTGCATACTCTGTATGAGGTGAAAGCTGTGTGGGAGCGCACACTGCCATGTCCTTTGTGCTTGTAATACCAGGGGGAGTGAGAGAGCAGCACCCTGTTTCTGGCGATGGCTGCCATGTTGTCTGTTTCGATTCGTTTTTCATTGGTTCTACCTTACTCTGCATGAGGGGAAGGAAGGCTTTCAAGGAGAAGTGAATGGCAAGGAGCTCCAAGACGTTTATGAGGTGTCCTGCCGATGAAGAGCCCATACAGCTTGTATGGTCCTGTGTTCCAAATGTACTCCTACGCTGGCTTGAGAGGCGTAGATGGTGATGACTTGCGGAATGGGGTCTAGGAAGGGCCTGTCCTGTAGAAGACTGCAGCTGTTTCACCACTGAAGAGAGGGATGGGCACTGGTGCTTACCAGCAATAGATCTTCCCATTGACCCTCCACCTGTGAACACTGAGCTGAGAAGCACTTTTGTAAAGGGTGCATGTGGAGCTGGGCATGGCAGTACTAAGGTGATACAGGAAGCCATTATGCCCAGCAAGTGCATGAAGGTTCTGACTGAAAGTTGAAGATTTGGCTCAAAAAGAGGTAAGAGCTGCTGGAAGGCTAGCACTCTGAGAGCTTGGGCAGGCTTTGCCTGTGACTCGGTTTAGCACTGCCCCTAGAAAGATGATATGAAGGAGATGTAGGTGGTATTTTGTGGCATTTATTCTGAACCCAAAGGTTTGTAGGAGTGAAATGGTAGCCTGGTTGTCTACTAGACACAGTTGCTTGCGCTCTTAATCAGTCAATCGAAAAGAAAGGGGAAAATGTGACTACCCAACCTTCGCAGGCGGGCGGCAATTACCACTAGGCACTTTGTGAAGACTCTTGCAGCAGTGGTGATGCCAAACGGGAGTACCTTGAACTGGTAGTGATGACCACTTACCATGATGTGGAGATAACGCCAATAGGCGGAATGCATGGCAATGCGAAAGTAGGGTTCTTTGAGGTCTAGGGCGACCATGTAATCACCTTGCTGTAGTAGAGTGATGACACCCTGGAGCATGACCATTTGGAGGTATTAAGAAAGGATGAACTGATTTAGGGACCTGAGGTCCAAGATGGGTCTGAGGGAGACATCCTTCTTGGGGATGAGGAAATACAGAGAGTAGACACTTGCCCAGAATGGCCCCTTTTTGGTTGAGCACTTGTACCTCTTCCTGCAGAAGGATGAGATGGTTGCTGCTGAGAGTGTGGGGTGGGGTGGTGGGAGTGGGTGTGGGTGTGAGAAGTTATAGGCAGTAGCCGTGGGGAAGCACCACTAACACCCACTTGTCTGATGAGATTTCCTGCCAGCGAGGGAGGAAATCTTTCAGTGTTTTGTGATAGGAGGAGAGAGGAAGAGTCAATGTTTAGGGGTTGAGGCCCCTTTGCCAGAAAGTTCTCTGCCCCTCCCCCTGTTGTCGCCCCTGTAGGCACCCCGGTATACCCTTGTGCTACATGCTGGTGGTAGAACTGCTGCTGCTTCTAGTATGAAGGGGTAGGGTCCTGTGAAGTGTCTTAGGAGCATGCCCTGTATTGTTGCCTGTGAAAGAAGCCTCTAGGTGATGAAGTCTGAAGGCCACCCATGGCATTAGCGGCGTCGGTGTCCTTTGTAATTTTCTTTAACATCTGATCAACCTGCGGGCAGTACAGATGTTTCCAACAATGGGCAGTTTAAGCAGATGATGTTGTACCTCCGACTTGAAGTCTGAAATGCAGAGCCAAGCATTGAGTCTAATGAGGACACTGGTGTTTATCATCCTAGATGCCGTGCCCGCTGTGTAAATGGCCTAACAGATGGTGGAACGGGAGATGTTTTCTCCCTGTGATTTTTCCCTCTCTTCTTTTTGAATTTCTTCAGGAGATGCTTTACTAGCTCTTGAATTTCGTTCCATTGTACCCTGTTCACAGTAGGAAAGGAGGCAGACTGAGTCGGCTATCCTTCAGTGGGCAGTGGCCTCCATTGCTACCCTTTATCTGGCAGCATCCAGCCTCTTGCTCTCCTTATCAGGAAAGAGGGCATCACTCTTTGCCATGAGGGGAAGCCCACTTGCATGCTGTATGAACAACCAGGGAGTCTTGTAGGACTTGAACCCGGATATAGGCCAGGTCGTTGGCAGAAGGTTTGTGCTTTTCCTCCACCCGTGGTGTTACAAACCTGGTCTTGACTGGCACCTAGAAGGTGTCGGGCTGAGCATACTCTTCAACAGTAGGAGGAAATGGACGGTTCTCACTGACTTAGAGAGCATTTTCACGAAGAAATAGTCTTCCTTCTACAGAACATGCATATCCACTTTATGGAAAGTGGTTGCCCGTTGGATCACCTCGTGGTATGACCTGGTTTTGTCCCTGGGAGATGCCCTAACTGAGCAATGGTTCAGGTCTGGATCTCGCAGGGGATCGAGATCTGTAGCAGTGCCATGGGTCATCTGTAGGCACTGGGGCCCGGGTTGAATGGTGCCTTGTAGGGTTTGCCTCGGCCAAAGGGGCTGTCTTCCCCAAAGGAGGAGTGGGGGATCCTCTGGTGAGTGTGTAGACAATAGAGGTGGTGGAAGTGGTTGTAGAGGAGAAGGAAGTGGTACATAGGGGAGATAGCTGGTGCTTGAGTGTCTCTTGGGATTAGCAGCTGGAGGGGGGACTCCAAAGTCAGCTGTCCCTTGAAAGTTAGTTTCGTTTTCCGAAGTAACGTCTCCAAAGGTGTTGTCAGAGAGAGCTTCATGGAGAGTTGTCCCCTTTTGGGATGGATGAACAGCCACTTGTGCCTTGCATCCAAGTCACAGTCTGTCGGATCGGCTGCTTTGAATCGTGAGTGCTGGCTGTTGATGGTATCCTTGATGCACATTGTTGTTTCAGTGCTGGTGGTGGCCTTGGAGCGGACAGTGGCCTCAGAATCGAGGGTAGCCTCAAGACTTGTGGAGGAACTTGGGGCTCAACGCCAAAAGTGGTTGGAGCCCGGGCTAGGGGCAATGCGTAGACTGCAGCCCGAAGGCTCCCTGGTGGTGGGAGGACTCTATGCCCAACTCCAGAGGGTAGTGCTCTGTCCGTGCGTGAGGCCTCCTGGGAGTCTTTACAGACCGGCCAGCGGTTGTCGAGGCGAGGGGGATGTCTTGTTCTTCTTCCTCCTGGTCTGAGTCGGAGAAAAACACCACTTTTGATCTGGGCACTGCTGATGTGGTGGAATGCCCGAATGCCTGGTCTTCTTTGATGTCGAGCTGAGCCTCTTCTCCAAAGATGTCAGGAGTTATCGTCAGAGGTCTGCGTCAGCATCTTCTGATGAGCCCACCTTCTTTCTCGTTGATTCTGAAGTGGAAGGTGAAGAAGGCATGGCACGTAGTGTTGCTGTGGTCAGGGGAGAGGCAGAGGTTGCACACCTCATGGCGATTGGACCACAGATATTTGGAGTGGAACTGGAGACAGTATTAGAATGGCATTCATTCCATTACTTTGAGTGTTTTCTCTATGGAGAAGTTGTCAAAGTTGAGGGGCGTGTGGCCCCGAAGAGGGCTGGAGGCCCCACAGTTCGGAGTCGATGGTTAAGTCAGTCTCTAGAGGCTGTCGCTGAGAGGAACACAGACAAAGGTTTTCGCGATGATCGGAATCAAATTTCACCATACCAGCCTGAGCAGAAGCGTGAAGAATGAGACATCACTTGAAGCCCCAGTAATTCACACCGAAACCCAATGGCGGTAAAAAAACATTCTAATATGAAGTCGGTGCCCAGGTGCATTGTCAACTTAGGAAGGAGTCACAGTGTGTCTTTTGAAGAAAAACAACTTGCAAACGTCTGAGCCCAAAACTACATAGGAGTATGCAGAGCATATGCATCTACAGCAACACACAAAATTCCTTTCTTGACTTCGAAATATATTAAGTCCAAGTCAAATACTTTAAGTGATACAGTTTGTTGACTTTACCTGTACAATTTTAATAAATAATAATTATTTGCAGCAATCCCTACAGGTTTTCTTCATGTTTAAAAACTCCCTTAACTGCACAGAAAAAACAAGTATTTTCAAAGTCAACAGATAGGGCCTCTATTTTCAATCCCACCTAATATATATTTTTTTAAATACCAGCTGCTGTGAAAAAAAAACGCCAAAGAAAAAAGACTGATGATTCAGTGTCCTCTTCTGATGTAAAATAGATTACCCAACACACATTGCAACACAGGCTCTCCATAGGACGAATAATACAAAAAACAGTCAATAGCATAAGATTAGAGAGAAATACTGCTCTGGATGGTTAAAACCCCACACTAAGTATATTTTAAAAAAATGCTAACAAGAGGGCTGTGCTGTGATAGCCGACTTGAAGAGAAAGAGGAAACTGTTTAGGTCTCACCTAGGCAGCACAAGCGCTGTTTCTTCGAGACATGCTGTAACTATAATATGGGCTTGAACAGCCGCCCATCTTTTTCATTGGCTCCTCTTACTGTCCTATGTAAATGCCGGCTTTCGATTGGTGAATACACTTGGTAGTCCCTCCTTTTTGACTTTTGTAACCTCCAATGAGGACTGTCCCTGTTACTTGTGCTCCTACTCATTTCATTTACCATACCTTATGGGCACTCTCTTCTGTTGTTGACTTTTCGCTTTTGAGCTAACAAACATGCATTTGTATTTCTTTGTTTCCTGCTCATCAGAGGCTTTCCTGAGGGGCCTGTTCCGTGCACTTACCCCTCCTTACTCCTTGTTTTCTTTTGCTATGGCAAATGGTCAACCATTGTTTAATTATATTTGTTAGGAGTTTACATTTACCTGTTCCCATCAGCATGTTTTTTGTAGGCCCAATGCAGAGACTTGAACCCTGGTTCCCCAGGCTCGAAGTCGGCAGCTCTGTTTGTTACACCACATCGCTAACTTGTTTCATTTACTCTTGTGTTTGATGTACATGCTTTATTTGTTTGCAGCTCCTCCTTGTCTTGGTTATTCAGTGAAGAGACGTTTGTTTGTGTGGAACTGCGTGTCTTTTTGCTTGTTTTCTTTTCATTGCCCGTTCTAGCTGCAGGCATCTTATTGTTAACACCCGAGCCCTGGCTCTGTGTTCTTGCATCCTGGGGCTTAGTATTGTCAAGGAAATAGAGCTGATTAATGGCGTTGTTACAGTATTGTTATTTGATTTGATCTTATTTTTTTTTTTGGTGTCTGCTCAAGGAACTATGGGTGACACAAGAACTCGTTAAGACTAGCTATTACGTGTAAAGTTAGGCATCAGGCCCACATGACTAGGAAGGACTGACACGGACACATAGATATATGGGTAGCAACTGGCTACGAGCACGTGCACCCGGGCCCTTTTATTGGCGGGGCCACGTCACTCGTGACACCCGTGATGGATGGGTGTGGGGGTGCAGTGTGTCCAGCCCTCGAGTGGCTGGGAGAACGGCTTCCTGCGGAGCACTAGAACGTGTCCCGCAGGACACTACATTCCTTCCCAACTTTATTAAAGAACAAACAAAACGTTAGTCCAACCTGTGGGGACAAAACAATTAACTAAACCACCACAGGGTCCATCAGTCTTCTGAGACAGGTGGCCGGAAGACGTCAGACTTGGGCTGATGACTCTGCCTGCAGCAGGACCTTCTCGGTCGGCACTCGTAGTTTAACCTGAAGGGTTCAGGACACAACTGCTGGCTTGGAGACGTCCGCTGCGTAGCGTCAGTTCACTTGTGATGACATGTCTTGCATGGCTTCCCATTTGTTGACGTCGGTGATGGTCTGTGGTGAATTCAAACAGTTCTTTCAATGGGATGCGTCATGAGCATGGATGGAGTTCATGGTGACGGTTCGTGGAGGTGTTGCCTGATCAATTGTCTCTGTGGAACCTTTTGGCTGCAACCGATGACCCGTCGGTGGGGCAAAGTCTCTTTTCATTCTCCCGCCTGGAGAGGTCCATTGCCGGGGTTGCTGCGGGACTGCAAAAAGGCTATGCTGCGGCCGCTTGTGTGCTGACTGGGGGCAGCTGCAGGACCACCGAGGAGCCGTTACTTGGTCGCACGCACAACCCTCTAGGGTGGAGATGTCTTGGCCGATGCTTGCTCTCACTACCGCGGTTCAGGGGTGTGCCCGGTTCACAGGTAGCCTCTGGTCTCTTTTCTCGGCTGGTGTGGCAACAGCGTGTGACTCCAGTCCATCGATACTCTGGGAGTGGTGTTTGACGCAAGTGCTGATGGCTGGCGTGATGGCGGTTGCCAGCCATGTGGTGACTCAGGATGACAGGTGGTGGTGACTTGCTGGGAGCGTTAGATGTCAGGAGGGACTTGGCAGCCATGTGCCTCTGCCTTGTTGAGGTTGAGTTTCAGTGGCGGCTTGACACGTAGAGTGTGTGGATCCTCTCTTGCCTGGCTTGGGGCCACTGCCGACTCCATCTTGAGGCGGTGTGAGGAAAGACACTCTGTGCTGATCTTCACCCATGGCATCTGCAGTCAGGAGCATGAATGCCGTTTGACTTAGCCTGCTGATACTCTGGGATGGACGTTCGCCTGGGGAAGCATTGGGATGAGACTCGGCTTGCGCTTGCTGCGGCTTATGTTCGGTTCTCCCGTGAGGCTGTATCCAGGGACGCCGGTTGATGCTCGCCTGGGGAAGCGTTGGGATGAGACTCGGTTTGCGCTTGCTGCGGCTTATGTTCGGTTCTCCCGTGAGGCTGTATCCAGGGACGTCGGTCCACCTTGGTGGCTGTCTGGCGTGTCAGGGTGTGCTTTTGGCTTGCTGTGTGAGTCCTCGGTCTTCTCCCGTTGTTGGTCTGTTCAGCCCACCTGTGTTCCTCCGGTTTCGGGGTGACAGGGCTGTCACTCTCTTCTTTCTTCGAGGGCGTTGCGTTTAGACCTCGAGGCGGCGCCGGCTTCTGCCTTCGTTTCAGGGTGCTTGTCCGGACTGGTCAGTTGGGGTGACGTGCTCCTTGCTTGCTGGGCGACGTGACGTCCGGACACGTGTCGCCAGTTGTCGGAGCGCCTGCTGCTGTGGCGGCCTGCCACATGGAGTGTGCGACTCCTCTCTTGTCTGTCGCGGGTCACAGCCGACTCAGTCCTGAGGTGGTGCGAGTGAGGACACTCTGTGTTGCCTTCGGCCAACTGCGGGGCTTCGCTGGGGCGGTGGCGATGTGGATGCTCTCCTACCTGTGTTCAGCAGTGCTTCTTTGTGGAGATGTCTCGGCCCCCTGGGCGCTCGCCCGTGCGTCAGGTTCACTGGCGCTGCCTTTTGCGCGCATCTGACATAGCGCGCTCCGTCTTCTTCTGGGGTGCTTGCGGTGGCGTGCTTCCGCCACTGGGCGCGTATGCTGCGCGCTTCCTTCGGTCCGTTGGGGACCTGCAGACTTGTTGCTTTGGGCTACTGCCTTGGACTCCACCCAGTATCCGTGTGCAGTGCTTCACTGTCGTCCTTACTGCTGCAGTGACCACCTCTGGCCAGTAGGCGTCACTGTATTCCTTCACGCAAGTGTCATTGTCCTTTCCCTCCAATGTCCTTTGCTTGCCAGTGTCCTGCACACTACTCGCTGGGGTGGATGCAGTATTACTTTCAGGGTTCCTTTGCTGCGTTGGGGTATATGTCTCTCTCTCTCTCTTAGCTTTGAAACTGGTGCAGCATGCAGGCAGTCTTTCTGGGCCTCATCCTTTTGCAATAACTTATGCCCGGGTAGTCTTCCTTATTTTACAGTCAAAACTGTTGCTTTTTCCTTGTGTACTGCGGTGCTCTGCTCACTGCAAAGGCGCCACTGATCCTTTGTATGCACAGCTGCTTTGAACTGCTGCTGTTGTGTATTTCCCTGGCTGGGCATCATCTGTGTGCCCCAGGCAATCTTTGCTGTGTCTCCAGTTCTGTTGCACGTTATTTCGCATCGCGTGTGCGGTACCCCTAAATGGCCACTAGGTGGCAGCGTTGCTTTAATCCTGTTCCCTTTCACTGTTCTCGGCCGCTTCCACAACGTTGCGTGCTTCTTGCACTCTCCCTTTCGGGCAGACCGTGCACCCGGCTCATTCAGGCCTGCCCCCGGACTCCTGATGGTCTTCGCACACACCAGTATTGGCCTCTACAGCTGGGTACGCTCTGCGGGCTTCTCTTCACTGCCGCTTTCACCTCGCTTCACTTTGGCTGGCCCCCCGGTGCTGCTCTCTCTCGTGGGTGATCTCACGCGCTGCAGGCACAGTCTGGTTTCTGGGCCCTCAGGCGGGGCACCGTTGACGACTGCCCACACCACGACACACTTCAGACGGCCCTCTCACCGGAACAGCAGCACCTCCTCCCGATAAGCCTTTTTCCTTTTCATTCGGGGTAGGGAGTGAGGCACCAGGGCCCCCGTAGTCTCAGTCTTAGTTGCGCCACTTTAAGTTTGCCGCTCAGTCGGCCGCTGGCCGGATGCGGTCTTATCGCTCTTCCACCCCACCGCCGCAGCCTCACATTTCACACGCCGCACGGGGAGGTGTTGCCGCTATTCCCAGTACCTGCACATTTTATTCTGGGCACTATGCAGAGTTCATCTACCTCGCGGGGGAGTGGTGAGCTACTCCACTCCCCGTCCTCCCGCCTTAGGCTTGCTTCACTGCCCCTTATCTTCCGGGCTCACCTTCCGCCCGATCGCCACTCACTTCTTGCAGTCTGCGGCGGTGGCTGGCATCCTGGCAGTCCGGCCCTGCTCGCGCTGCATCTCTGCCATCCCAGGTCTCTCTTCACGCCGGATAGCTCGGCAGCAGACTCTTCAGAGGCGGGGTGGGCTCCCGCCACCTCGACTACACCCCGGGGCTCTTCACACGCCCCGCGGGCTACCGGGCGCATCTGGCGCCTCTGCACAGGGGGTGCCCTTGAATGCAGGCACACTAGGTGCGGGTTGAGCTCCCGATCACCTTTTTTCCACTCACTTCAGGCCCGGGGCTCTTCGCATGCCCTGCGGGACGTTTGACGAGTCCTGCGCCTACTCGCAGGGGGTGCCCTTCACACGGGCAGCTCTCTCCCCCTTTTCCCCCATCTGCTGGGCTGCTGCACGCACGGGCACAGCCCTCTCGTCGCCAGTGTAAAGTTGGGCCTCAGGCCCACATGACTAGGAAGGACTGACACGGACACAGATATATGGGTAGCAACTGGCTACGAGCACCTGCACCCGGGCCCTTTTATTGGCGGGGCCACGTCACTCGTGACACCCGTGATGGATGGGTGTGGGGGTGCAGTGTGTCCAGCCCTCGAGGGAGTGGCTGGGAGAACGGCTTCCTGCGGAGCACTAGAACGTGTCCCGCAGGTCACTACATTACGGAAGGCTATGTGCGCCAGATTAGACATGTTTAAATGGGGCACAATCTTTGCAATATTTCCTGGGATAGCCGGTCAGAAATCATGCTTTCTCTGATCCAGTTGCATCGTTGCATTGATGATCTTTCTTCCGTCCTAAGACATTAGCAACCGTGCATACAGCGATCATTGAGCGAAGTGGGCGAGCTCTCCAGTAACAGCCGCGCGCATTTCACATCTATTGCCACGAATCCATTTGAAGTGTGACATACGTTTTCAAGAAGTAAAATGTACTTGTTTTAGAAATGAGAACAAAAGCACCGCCCACTTCGGAAACGGAAATACCAAGGTCTCATCCTACAAGTTCCGAGGGAGACTGCTCCGTGCACTTCCCCCTCCCGGTTTTCTTTTGCTCCCAATCCTGTAACTGTTCAACAACTGTTTAATTATGTTTGTAATGAGTTTAAATGTATTTGTTGCCATCGGCATGTTTTTTGTAGAGCCGATGCAGAGACTCGAACCCGGTTCCTCAGGCCCAAAATCTGCAGCTCTGTTTGTTACGCCACATTGCTAACTCGTTTTATTTACTCGTATGTTTGTTGTACATGTTTTATTTGCTCGCAGCTCATCCTCGTCTTGGTTATACAGCGAGGAGACGTTTGTTTGCATGGAACTGCATGTCTTTTTGCTTGTTTTCTATTGCCCGTGCTGGCTGCAGGCATTTTATTGTAAACACCAGTGCCCTGGCTCTGTGTTCTTGCATCTTGGGCCTTGGTATTGTCAAGGAAATAGAGCTGCTTAATGGCGTTGTTACAGTATTGTTATTTGATTTCATCTTCGGGTTTTTTTTGGTTTCTGCTCAGGAACTATTGGTGGCACGAGAACTCGCCAAGACTAGCTCCTTAAAAAGGATGTGTGCGCAAGATTACACGTTTGAATGGGGTGAAACCTTTGCAATATTTCGTGGAAAAGCAGGTCAGAAATCATGCTTTCTCTGAATCAGTTGCATCGTTTAATTGATGATCTTTCTTCCATCCTAAGTCCATGGTTAGTGAAGCACCACCCACTGCGGAGCAGAGAATACCAAGGCAGCATCGTGTGTGTTTTCTATTCGTGGGCTCGAACTCCATTGTGTTTCACATTGCAAACATTTAATTCTGACCTAAAGGCAGACAACCAAAAACCGCCAGTGCCATGTGCAATAATCTCTATAGGTCTAGTTGGATGTGGCGCCCACTCCAAAAGAAGGACAGGTGCAATGTCGTACTTAGAAGCAAAAGCATAGTAGTGCATATCCAATTCTTCAGTGCTGTAAACTAGTACTTACAAACATTCTATTCTCAAGGACAGATTTATGGTATTTTCGATAATTCTGTTTTATTATGCGTTACAGGAAGACAAATGCGTTCCTGTTGCACATTTATGTTTTTAAGTGAACCTAGTTGTATGTATGTTGCTGTTTATTTTGCTGCACTATTCACTTCTTTGGTGGTCCTCTGCCATATTTTTTAAATATCTTGAGCGTGGATTCAGCAGTTGTTTAGTCTCCCAACCCTACTTTGGGACGGGATCCCACGGACACCTAGATGCTGTTGTCATAAGGCCATTTTATTTGGGAGCGAGCTCGGTGTACATAAAACAAACCATCAGCTTATTGCTGCACAAACTAATATATCCTCACAGCACTCTAACAAATATTAACTATCCCCTCTGCCGCTACACAATTCCCATCCCCCTTTAACAATTTCTTATTTAACTTCAACTTGACAACTTGCGTTAGTGACAGGGCCTTTTGCCCTTTCTCCAATGTTTCTTTGCAACGCACCATCCCGTCTGCCTCTGGACCAAGCATACCTTCCTTTGATTCCCCCATTCTCCTCTTACTTTCCGTTGTTCTTTTCCCTGTTACCTCTAAACTCGTCCTTAGTGCCCTTCAATGAGCTTAAGCCCCTATGACTAATACCCCTTCCTCTGACAGCATCTATTTCCCAGTGCCCAACCTATTGCTGAAGCCTATTGTCCCTGTACTAGGATGGGTTGGTAGGCTCAGTGGTTCCCTAGAGCAACTGCTCGGTCGCAAATCCAGCGCTCTGAATTATCACTCCCAAATCTCCTTGGGTGAAGAGGGCAGTACCTTCCAATCCACCTAGGGCCCTCCAAGTCCCTTAGTGTGTGGTGTGCGAGTAAACTTCATGGGAAATAACACAATTGAATTTACCAATACTTTGTGGTTCTGAAACTACAGCATATCTAGTTATAATCATGGTTCAAGCAGAAGAAATACAGCTTCCATCAGAATCCAGACAACCGAAAGTTCCGTAATGAAGGCATAACTATTAATGTTTATGCATCACAGTAAATACAGCCTATTGTTAACTCAATAATATTCATTGGATTTTGAAGCAGTTATTTTGGCACTCTTGCTGTTACCAGGATGTCAGTTAAATACATTCTTGAGCCATCTTCACATAGGTCAGGAATTGAAATGGGGCACAAAATAAATACATACATTTCTTTTGTTTTCAGCAATTCCTCAAGCAAGTAGACTCCTTCCATAGCTAGACGGTTGTAGTAGTGATATGACACATGGATTTGGTGCTTTAAGGGTCAAAACACTGACAATTCTCTATTCAAAGATTGGCCACAAAATTTACTATGGACTGAATTTTTCTGACTTCCAAGCCAATCTCTATTTATTTATCAATCTAGATAAATTCTTCAAGACTTGGCACACATTACATGCTTATGCCAATTAAATGTAATTCAGTTTTTTTACAATAACTTGGTATAATTGCTATAATAATAATTGATTTGCAATTATGTTTAATCACTTTTAAACATAGGAACACAATCCACATAAATACACTCCACACCAGGCCACATAATTCCAATCAGCATATTTCACTCAATACCACACACTTCCACGCCACACAATTTAGCTCTACACATTTCCATTCCACACCACATAATTAGATAACAAACCACATAATTCAACTCAACAACACAATTACACAACACACCAGATACAACCAATCCACACCACAGAATTCCACATCATGCCACAAAATTCAACAGCACATCACATAATTAAACTCAACTACATACCACTCCACAACACAAGATACCATTTCACATAATTACACTCCATGACAAACAATCCAACTCCACATAATTCCAGTAAACTCAATACCACATAATTACCATCCATTACTATCCATATAATTCCAATGCTCACCATGCCACATAATTCCACTAAACAAATCCACTCCACACCCCACAATTCCACAACTAAAAATTAAAATCCAACCCACATAATTCCACTCCACTCAAATCAAAACACATGTGTAAAAACCATTGTCATTTACAACGCCAATAGCTCTAATTCTCGGATGTATGATGTAACAACGCGATCATTTAGATCGCGGTACATTACATCGCTGTTTTTACAACGCAAGTCGTTACCACGACTTGCGCTGTAGGGCGCTGGACTTAGGAATAGTATGATTTACTATTCCAACTCCAGCCTACGTACAGTAGGGAAGGTGTTGGAATAGTAAATCACACTATTCCTTAGTCTAAAGCGCCCTCCAATGCAAGTCGTGGTAACGACTTGCGTTGTAAAAGCAGCGATCTAAATGTACTGCGGTGTTTTGACCGCGTTAAGGTCGTTTCCCCTAATTCTCACACATGCGAGACCTATTTGCATTGCAAATGCTAGTTTTATAATATGACGAGGAACCACAGTAGTCGAAAGGGAACAAAGCTAGCAAGGAAAAAAACAATGCAATGCAACCCAATATTGGCAACTTAGCAATGCATTCTCTACGTTACTGTCAATTGTTGAATACCTAGCTCTCTTGTCAACATATAGTCATAACTCAATTTATATGCTACACTGAAATAATTCAGCAAAATGAAAAATCACAATAAGTAGAAAATAATTACTAACCTCAGGATAAACATTGAACCTCTTCAAGGAATTAATGACTAGAGGATACTCTGTGCTTGCGTCCTCTATTATACTCTTAACACCAATGACAAAGGAAGGTGCTTCGATGATAGTCTTGTAGAAGGAATAATAAAACCCCTGCAATGGAGAAAGATACCATTTTGTGAAAATTACAGAACATCCAGGTGTCTTGGAACAGACCACACACATGTACATGGAATGCAAAAAAAAACAATTGACGTAACTAAGACTGTTGAGCATTTTGTACCATCAACCTGAAAACATTTCCTTTGCTTACTGTTAGAAATGGGATTTCTGGTTGGCTAAGGCTTGCGCCAAAGCCAGGCAGAAACCACCACTCTAGTCAGGGCGAGGGAGTTACACGCCAAAGATAACCCCTGCTCACCCCCTTGGTAGCTTGGCACGAGCAGTCAGGCCCATCCCGGAGGCAATGTGTAAAGCGCTTGCGCAACACCCACTCAGCAGCAACACACTAGGCACACCACAAAAGGAGACTCCACACAAGGTTATATAAAAATAGCCTTTGTATTATAAAAACACATTAGAATATAATCACACAAGGTACACTGTGCCAACTGGCACTAGGCAGTATTTACAGGGGATTATATACAGGACCGGGCCAATCGGGCCACGGTCAGAACCATCAGAAAAGGTAAGTACATATAAAACACAACCAGTCACTACTGGCACAATAATGACCTTAGCATTATCACATTAGGCATAAAACCTATTATGTAATAACCTCCAAATCCTGAATCACGCTAGGGGCATAAGTCACAGTAGAAAGTAACCTCATCACATAGACCACAGTAGAGGTATAAACCAGGGTGCATAAATCACAGTTCCTGCGCACCACATAAATCCCATGTAGAGCCTGGCGCCCTAACAACCTAGCGCAGCCCCCTGGCCAACTGGCCTTCTCAGAGGGCTCCAATGCCCTATGTCCCAATAGTCAGGGCGTAGCTGCCAATGCAGCAGAACCCCAAAAGTGCGCAATTGCGCAGGCCTAAACGTAGCAGCTGCCGCTAATTGCGGTGCAGCTGTGCAGGCAAAAATGTGGGCACTGACACTCACAGTACCCTCTGGGCCCCTCTGGGATTCTCTAAATAATTATGCACAGCGTTGCAGCTGCCCACTGTCAGGTGGGGCAGCTGGGGGAAATGCCTTGGCACTACGGTGCCCTGGGAACCCTCAATCGGGTTCTACAATTGCGCCCCAAACGTTGCAGCTGCCCACTGTCATGCGGGGCAGCTGTGGCAGCAACGGGCACCGACTGTGCCTAACTGGGACTCTAACATAAAAAAAATGGCCCTCAACGTGGCAGCTGCCCGCTTCTGCGGCGCAGCTGAGAAAATGCCACAAGCACCGACAATGTGCCTCGAGCGGCACCAACACTGTGGTGCCTTCAGCCCCCCCTCACTCACGGGGGGCGCACCAGCAGATTTCTCTGGGTCCCTGTGGGTGGGGGCAGGCACCGACAACGTGCCTCGGCTCTCTCTCACCCCCGGGCCCCTCCTCACCTGTTCAGGCGGTCTCCTTCTGGTCACAGGAGCGCGGGGTAGGCTCCCGTCTGCTTCCTGCTTCTTTGGCCACACGCGGGGCTCTCTCCTCCTCACGGGAGCCCCGCTCTGTCCCAGGCCGCTGCTTCTTCTCGCCAGTGCGGGGTGGGCTCCCGCCTGGTTTCCTTCGCCGCACCGGACCTCGCCGCACTTCACCCGGGCCCCCTCCTGGGACCCGGGACTTCTCAGCGGAGCCTGCGAGGCTCCGGACTTCCGTTCTGCGGCCCCGCCCACAAACAGGCAGTCCCGCCTGACTTCCTGTTTGCCGCTCCAACGCGGCGGTGATTTCTTCGGCGGCAATGCGGGGTGGGCTCCCACCAAAGCAAAACACAGCGGGGTGGGCACCCGCCGTAAATAAATATCCAGAAGCGGGGTGGGCACCCGAAAAATAAATAATAAAGCGGGGTGGGCTCCCGCCTCGCTCTCAGCACTTCGGGAAAATCCCTACGCTGGGGATTCCCTCAGAAACCAGGTGCCGCTCGGCGCTGCGGAGCTCAGGCTCTCCTCCGTCTTGGGAAATTAGAATATAGCGCTCCTGAAGCGCTAGGCCCCTTTAAAGTTCCTGGGGTAAGCTGGGACCAGGAATAAAAGGTCCTTGGGGCTGGGGACACCCCAGCAGGGTGCAGCCAGGCAGGCCAGCACGCAGGGACCCCCAAGAAGCAGCAGCTGGGTCCCGCGGCGGTTCTTCCTGGCAGAGTGTCCCCTGCAAGTCAGCACAAGCACAACTGAACAAGAAGCTTCATGGGGTCACAGCCCCCTCTTTTATACACCCTTTTCCTTTGTCACATAGCACAGGGCTGGGGAAAAACCAGGTGCAACTGGTTTTGGGGGAGCTTTGGAGCACTTTGTTTTGCTCAGCTCCTCTCTCCTTTCACAGGACAGGCTAGGGACATCAGACGCACCACAGGGGGTGGAGCCAGCATTGTGGAGGGAAGGCACAGCCCTATTCAGGTCCCAGGTGCAACTCCTCCCTCCCATCTAGATGCAGATCTCCCTATTCAGCCCTGCGCTGACTCACCCTGCCCCTCCTGGAGCCACACACACCTCCCAGCCCCTGTCACTCACAAAGCCAGACATGCAATTCACATCAGGCAGGCAGACACAGAGCACACATAAATGCCAACTTCTAGAAGTGGCACTTCTCCACTAGTCACAATAAATCTGCGCACACCACTGCGCAGCATTTATTCTCACGAGTTCGCACATACTAAACTCGCCCCTGCCCTACTCTCACACCAGGAATTACCATGGACACACATATCCCCCATGCATTCCTATGGGAGGGCAGGCCAATCTCACCACACGCACTCAGAGTGCGCACGCACTTTACACTGGGACACAGGGCTAAAGTGCGCAGAGGCCTAAAACCACCAACACTACACAGAGAAAAGGCTAGGAGACGAGGCAAAAAGTTGAGGGGTGAACCTGCCAAAAGGGCCAAGTCCAACACAACCCCCTTCCAGCCAAAACGCAGGGCAGACCAATCACCACCGTGATGGGCTTCCCTGCTTGGGGCGATAGAACACGGACGCGGGCCCGCAACTGCAGGGACACCCTCCTGTTCTACGCCACGGTGAACCCATGTGGTTCCTTCTGAAAAAGCTGTCCGGAGCAACTGGGCTACCCCACTGGTACTCCCTAGCTGTCCGCGGCCAGGACCAGGCCCTAGGCCATCCAGATGCCACTGGTCCTTGCCCATTCACAGAGTGGGGGTAGTAACCCCTGGCACATAGTAGCCGTTCTCCACTCTTCCCCTCATCAGGGCAGGTCTAGACTGCCACTGATCCTCCAACCTAGGGTCTGCACCCTCAGGCGGACCAGAAGTCACGGGTGAGGCTCTCCTCCCCTACCTCTTCTTCTAGGGCTCCGCACTCTCCTCCTTGGAGAGGCACCCTCAGAACACAACTCTCCCACCAGTTCAGGACCTCTCTCCAAAAACTGGTCTCCCAACCTAGGGTCTAAACCCTCAGGTTGCACCGGGGTCAGAGGCGAGGACTCCCTCCCTCTGCACCCCCTTCCAGAGTTCTGCACCCTCCCAACTGGAGCGGTACCCCTGGAAGATGAACCGGTCAGGACACTGATTACAGATGTCCCTTCCTCCAGATCAGGCGGATCCTGAACCTGGCCTCCCAACCTTGGGGCTGAACCCCACGGCTGAGCATTTGCCTGGCACACCAGGACTTCCGGGGCGCACTCAGCAGCCCCCGAGGGTAACACATGACTCATGTGTTGCGTGACAGTCTGCGTGGCGCAGACCTCCCGACCCCTGTCCATCTGACAGTGCGCAGAGATCCCCCACGACAGAAGTGGTGTCACCATGGTCACTTCTAGGAGACTCAGCCCTTCTGGCTGGCCCCTGACCCACTGGTTCTTCCACTGGGGAACACATCCCCCTCTCACCCCTCAATCCGGACTTCTGTACCCTCCCAACTGGAGCGGCACTGCCAGACACCAGAACCACTGGAGCTCTACTTACAGACGCTCCAGGTTCTCCAGACACTAGGAGATCCTCCTCAAATGGACTAACAGGACAGCCTAGGCTCCCAACCTGGTGTTCCCTGAAGAAACCATCCAGGTTCTGAGACTGGGTTTCGGGCACCTGGGGACACTCCTTCCCACACTCACTCCTACTCCACTGAGACAGGACGTGAGCCCCTACACCCCTCCCACTACACTGGGACCCAGCTGGGCTACTCTGAACCTCTTCCCCAATACAGGACTGGAAGATACCTGAACCATTACTTTCAGAATCACTCCCCAATGCCTCATCAGAACCTTGGGCCTCCACCCAGAGGTCTGCCTCTCGTGTAAACTCCCATAGTTCAGAAAACCCACCCTCCAACAGGTGTTGGCGCAACCCCGGCAAACAACAACTGAGCAGGTGCTCTCTGAGAACCAGATCGAACAGTCCTTCAAAATCCTGTTCCGTGTTAACCGTTACCCAATCAGCCAGTGCATCATTACATTCATCCGAAAAATCCGCCCAAGACTGGTGAGACAGTTTCCTACTGCCCCTGAACTTCAACCTGTACTCCTCTTCTCTGAAACAAGGTACCATATTTTGGGAACTGGGACTTCCTGCACTGGACTGTATATTGCTGCCACCACTGGACTCCACCCTCACTGGGGAATCCAGAAAACTACAACTGCACTCAGGGGATAATCTACCCTCCCGAGCTAATTTCTCCCTGGCGAAGGCCCTCTCAGCCTCCGCCATCCTCTCCTGCGCTAAGACCCTCTCGGTCTCTAGCTTTTTCTCCTCCATACTCAGCTGCGCTATCTCCCTGGTATGCTCTAACCTGAGCTTCTCCAAAGCCAGCTGATTCTCCCTTTCTTCCCTCCTATCCACCCACTCCTCTGGGGACAGGAAAAGGGATGGGGCACTGCCCCCGACACTGGACCCAGCAAGGGACTCCCTATCTATGGGGTCCTCACTATCTACTGGCGTCCCTGTCCTGTCACTTTCTTCCTCCTCTTCAGACTCCTCAGGGCCCCCCTCAGACCCACCACCCTCTTGGCGTGCGGCCAGGGCCCTCTTCTCCTCATTGCGCTCACAGTCCCATTCATCCTTTTGCCATTGGATCAGGTTGTCCCTCAGTTTTGACTGGGTGTCCGACCCACTCACTGCTATGTCTCTCTCCTTACAGAAGTCCACCAACTCCCACATGCTGTATCTAAACAGACCACAAAAATTAAAAGCAGACTCCATTTTGGCAGGACGCTCAGGGACACGTGCAACACAGGAGACCTAGGTTTCTGAGCTGAAGCAAGAGTATACAATTTACAAATGACACTTTTAGGAGAAGAATTAAAACAAAACTCAGAACAATAATCCCCACACACGTGATTATCTAAATGTAGAGTTTGTAGTGCAACCAGTTGTCGCTGTGGTACTGCGCAAACGCAAGTCCAAATCCCCACCGCTGACAACCAATGTTAGAAATGGGATTTCTGGTTGGCTAAGGCTTGCGCCAAAGCCAGGCAGAAACCACCACTCTAGTCAGGGCGAGGGAGTTACACGCCAAAGATAACCCCTGCTCACCCCCTTGGTAGCTTGGCACGAGCAGTCAGGCCCATCCCGGAGGCAATGTGTAAAGCGCTTGCGCAACACCCACTCAGCAGCAACACACTAGGCACACCACAAAAGGAGACTCCACACAAGGTTATATAAAAATAGCCTTTGTATTATAAAAACACATTAGAATATAATCACACAAGGTACACTGTGCCAACTGGCACTAGGCAGTATTTACAGGGGATTATATACAGGACCGGGCCAATCGGGCCACGGTCAGAACCATCAGAAAAGGTAAGTACATATAAAACACAACCAGTCACTACTGGCACAATAATGACCTTAGCATTATCACATTAGGCATAAAACCTATTATGTAATAACCTCCAAATCCTGAATCACGCTAGGGGCATAAGTCACAGTAGAAAGTAACCTCATCACATAGACCACAGTAGAGGTATAAACCAGGGTGCATAAATCACAGTTCCTGCGCACCACATAAATCCCATGTAGAGCCTGGCGCCCTAACAACCTAGCGCAGCCCCCCTGGCCAACTGGCCTTCTCAGAGGGCTCCAATGCCCTATGTCCCAATAGTCAGGGCGTAGCTGCCAATGCAGCAGAACCCCAAAAGTGCGCAATTGCGCAGGCCTAAACGTAGCAGCTGCCGCTAATTGCGGTGCAGCTGTGCAGGCAAAAATGTGGGCACTGACACTCACAGTACCCTCTGGGCCCCTCTGGGATTCTCTAAATAATTATGCACAGCGTTGCAGCTGCCCACTGTCAGGTGGGGCAGCTGGGGGAAATGCCTTGGCACTACGGTGCCCTGGGAACCCTCAATCGGGTTCTACAATTGCGCCCCAAACGTTGCAGCTGCCCACTGTCATGCGGGGCAGCTGTGGCAGCAACGGGCACCGACTGTGCCTAACTGGGACTCTAACATAAAAAAAATGGCCCTCAACGTGGCAGCTGCCCGCTTCTGCGGCGCAGCTGAGAAAATGCCACAAGCACCGACAATGTGCCTCGAGCGGCACCAACACTGTGGTGCCTTCAGCCCCCCTCACTCACGGGGGCGCACCAGCAGATTTCTCTGGGTCCCTGTGGGTGGGGGCAGGCACCGACAACGTGCCTCGGCTCTCTCTCACCCCCGGGCCCCTCCTCACCTGTTCAGGCGGTCTCCTTCTGGTCACAGGAGCGCGGGGTAGGCTCCCGTCTGCTTCCTGCTTCTTTGGCCACACGCGGGGCTCTCTCCTCCTCACGGGAGCCCCGCTCTGTCCCAGGCCGCTGCTTCTTCTCGCCAGTGCGGGGTGGGCTCCCGCCTGGTTTCCTTCGCCGCACCGGACCTCGCCGCACTTCACCCGGGCCCCCTCCTGGGACCCGGGACTTCTCAGCGGAGCCTGCGAGGCTCCGGACTTCCGTTCTGCGGCCCCGCCCACAAACAGGCAGTCCCGCCTGACTTCCTGTTTGCCGCTCCAACGCGGCGGTGATTTCTTCGGCGGCAATGCGGGGTGGGCTCCCACCAAAGCAAAACACAGCGGGGTGGGCACCCGCCGTAAATAAATATCCAGAAGCGGGGTGGGCACCCGAAAAATAAATAATAAAGCGGGGTGGGCTCCCGCCTCGCTCTCAGCACTTCGGGAAAATCCCTACGCTGGGGATTCCCTCAGAAACCAGGTGCCGCTCGGCGCTGCGGAGCTCAGGCTCTCCTCCGTCTTGGGAAATTAGAATATAGCGCTCCTGAAGCGCTAGGCCCCTTTAAAGTTCCTGGGGTAAGCTGGGACCAGGAATAAAAGGTCCTTGGGGCTGGGGACACCCCAGCAGGGTGCAGCCAGGCAGGCCAGCACGCAGGGACCCCCAAGAAGCAGCAGCTGGGTCCCGCGGCGGTTCTTCCTGGCAGAGTGTCCCCTGCAAGTCAGCACAAGCACAACTGAACAAGAAGCTTCATGGGGTCACAGCCCCCTCTTTTATACACCCTTTTCCTTTGTCACATAGCACAGGGCTGGGGAAAAACCAGGTGCAACTGGTTTTGGGGGAGCTTTGGAGCACTTTGTTTTGCTCAGCTCCTCTCTCCTTTCACAGGACAGGCTAGGGACATCAGACGCACCACAGGGGGTGGAGCCAGCATTGTGGAGGGAAGGCACAGCCCTATTCAGGTCCCAGGTGCAACTCCTCCCTCCCATCTAGATGCAGATCTCCCTATTCAGCCCTGCGCTGACTCACCCTGCCCCTCCTGGAGCCACACACACCTCCCAGCCCCTGTCACTCACAAAGCCAGACATGCAATTCACATCAGGCAGGCAGACACAGAGCACACATAAATGCCAACTTCTAAAAGTGGCACTTCTCCACTAGTCACAATAAATCTGCGCACACCACTGCGCAGCATTTATTCTCACGAGTTCGCACATACTAAACTCGCCCCTGCCCTACTCTCACACCAGGAATTACCATGGACACACATATCCCCCATGCATTCCTATGGGAGGGCAGGCCAATCTCACCACACGCACTCAGAGTGCGCACGCACTTTACACTGGGACACAGGGCTAAAGTGCGCAGAGGCCTAAAACCACCAACACTACACAGGGAAAAGGCTAGGAGACGAGCAAAAAGTTGAGGGGTGAACCTGCCAAAAGGGCCAAGTCCAACACTTACCCTATTACAAATATGCCTTTTGACGGGTAACACTAAACCTGTGCCTAAGTTTTTCGTTTGGAAGGACAGTGCAGCTGTCACCAGTCGTAATGTTGTCATCAGAAAAAGAGGTTTAAGAAGCAGTGCTGAGCAAGGGGCTTAGGCTTGTGTGGGCCTTTTTGCTTTGGAGGACAGCTTCTGCTCAATACATTACACCTGAGTTGGTTATAGTGACAAGTTAATAATAAAATCTGATCTGTTTATTATGAAATGTTACAACAAAATCAGTAGACCTGGTATATTTATTTTGTACAGTATTTGTTAACAGCAATAGGCCTTTGAGAGTGGACTGTTATTTCTATCGCTAAAGCCTGTAGAAAGATATTTCAATGCAGTTGCATAAAGTACTGTATTAGACAAGGGATTGTTTGTTGGCTACCCTCTCTGACAAACCTTGGGAGTAAAAGATTTGCACTGTGAGAATCCTTGATAACGTTGTATGTTGTTTTGTTAACAGGAACTTTGGAAATGTTTCTAATTTTAAGCACAGTATACCCGATGACTGTGGGAAAGCGTATGCTTAATACAGTAGGCTTGAGTGGTTTATGGTGACAAGCCAGTGAATGAGGGGTATGATTCTGACTGGCTCATTGGGAAAAGTCAAATCAGATGCCTTAGGTCTGATCTGTAATTAAAGGTTATACTAAAGGCAGCAGGGCTGACATATTCACTGTGAAACACAAACGTTTTAGCCATTAGGCCTTTTAAGGGTGATTTGTCATTACAGGATGTTAAAGCCAGTGGCGAGTTAATTCCTTACAAGTTCCAAAGATGCATGAAAGATGTGGCCATCTGGATAAACAACAACTGTCTCAAACGCAACACAGACAAGACAGAAGTACTCATCTTCGGGAAAGGCAAGGACACCCTCTGGAACAACGAATGGTGGCCACCAGAGCTGGGCCCAACCCCCAAACCCACTGAACACGCCCGCAACCTCAGCATCATCCTTGACAGCTAGCTATCCATGAAGAAGCAGGTCAAAAGCATAGGTTAATATCAATAGGCAGTTAAGTGCAGATTCTTATTACACTGTATTAAAGCATGTAGACTGGAATTTTGTTAAATGGAATCTCACAGAATAACACCGTATTCAAGGGTTTTAGTGTTATTTACCCCCATTTTACAAGCAATGGGGGTAGATTTGCAGCCAGATAATCCTGGTTAAGCCCACTTAGTATGGATTGAATATTGTTTTGCCAACTGCATAATTTCATATCTTTATGCATGATACTTGTCTTGTGGAAAAGCTTATGCTCAATGATAAAAGCTACAGGGCTATTTATTTACTTGAGAAGAGTTATGTCAGATGATGTAGGTCTGATCCATTTATTATAAAACGTTACGAGTAATGCAGAAGTGCTGGCATAGTTATTGTGAATCATACAAAGCAAACAAGGGCAACCCAATATGCCTACTAGGAATCGGGGCTTATACGTGTATGCACGCCGATGGTTCAATAAGGAATAGTTTAAAAAGATATTGATGGTTTGAGGTTGATAAAAGTTCTCAGCAACACCAGTATAGGTTCTGAAATAGAACACTGCACTTTCAATCAAAACAAAATTATTTTTTATAAACCTTCATAACATATACAATGGTCAGAAAGTGATAAGCAAGTGCTCGGTGCCCCCAGTGATTACACAAGGATTGTGATTCAAGCAGATTATATACTAATAGCAAATAACTAAGATCAGATCAACAGGGTTGGGTTTCTGATTTAAATTGAATTCCAGAGCACAATCCCCAAAATATTGTAATGGAACCTACTTTGTTTACCATAGTGTCAACACAATTTTTACACTGTTAGTTACTTTAAGGTCATCAGCAAGACAATTAAAAATGATAATGTCCTTTTGGTTAAAGTTCTACCACGTGCAAACTACCATACCAGAGGTGTGCAACAGGCTTCTCACTGCACCGTTCATGAAGTTGCAAGGTCAGACTTAAATAAAAGTCCCAACAAAGACTCATAGCCACCATCATGTAGTTCATTGAAAGTATGGAACAGTGCGTGTCTGTAGTAGGCCTGGGCGGAAAACTACGCTACGCTCGCGTAGTTTGCGAAGTTTGCGCTACTTCGCACTACGCGAATTGCAGGTAGCACAGTGCAAACACGCGTAGCGGTCATTTTTTGCTTGCTCGCGGTCCTCAACGTCAAGTTGGCGACCGCAAGGAAGCAAAATGACATCCCGGCGAGACTTTTTCCTCGTTCGCGATCATCAACATCAAGTTGCCGATCGCGAGCGTGGAAAATAAACCTCCCGGCGAGATTCTCAACGCGGGGAGGTCAGGTTTCTCATTGCGAGTGGTCGCGTATGCTCGCGACCGCTCGCGATGAGAAACTACCAGTCCGCGTTGAGAAGCTGCCGCTCGAGTAAAAATCTACTCGAGCGGCAGTAAGAGACAGCTCGCACTGTGCAAGATGCCGTTTTCAATGATTGCACAGTGCGGACAAGCATCCGGCACTGTGCAATCATTGCGAACACGCACTACGCAGTTCGCGTAGTGCTACGCGTAGCTCGCGTAGTGCGAACTGCACTTTGCGTAGCTTCGCGAAGCGTTACTTCGCGAACTACGCCCAGGGTTAGTCTGTAGTCTAGGATACCAGCGCAGCTTTTAGACTGTAGTCAAAAGCAGAGTTAAAACAGTACCTGCAGTAGGGACAAGCAATGGGGCCAAGCTGTTGGGAAAATTAAGACCTGTTGAGAGAGAAAATGCTGGCCTTGGGAGCCCAGTCCAGTAATTCAATGAGCACCAAGAAGTAGGGAAGGTCAGACAGTGGAACTACATAAATGTTTTTAGATACATACAGCTGAACTATGGTTCGAAAAAATATATATTTCTACAGATCAAAGGGCACAAGCTGGGGAGCGGTTGCGGGAGAGTGAAGGTTTGGATTCTCCACAAAAGGGAAGGTAATGACAGAGGATTTGTCTAGGGTATAATACAGAGGGAGTTGAGTGCGTTTGTGACTTTTTTATCTTAGGCAGCTTACCTCTCAATAAGACTGTATGGTATATTCCACTAATGTCCCACTGTATCTGAGCGAGACCGAGTCTAGTTAAGTCTTTGCGCTGTTTGGCACACATGGGTAGTTAATACTGGGTCATATTTTATGGTCTGGCTTGACAGCGCAACTGTCACCAGGAAACTATGTGAACATCACTAGAGAGGAGCTTTGGCTCCACCCAGATGATGGGACCCAGGAGTACATGTTTTGATTGAGAAAAAGGTGTATGGTTTCACAAAAAATTGCTTGCTCTACACACAGCTGTTTTTGTTTATTTGTCCAGATGCCTCAGCTTAAACTTTCAGGGGCACACACATGACAATGGAATGCTATTAAAGTGTCTTAGATAACTTATGTTGCTTTTCTCTGGCAGCAGAATAGATGGTAGAAGGGAAGTCATAGAACAGCATGGATTTTGAGGTCTGGCTTGACAGTGCAATGGTCTTAATATTTTAACCTACACCAGAAATATTCTACAGGTCTCTGCTTCCACACATATACATATGTATTGCCATGCCTTCTATTTGTAATGCTTGATATTACCATACAACATCACTTTAAAGCCAACCTATTGGCATTTGTCAATGGTTGTTTAGGGTGGTCAAGGTCAGAAAGTAAAGAGTATTTAGAAGACAGCAGAGGTACTCTAAAGACAAAACCTTCCTAGGAAGGATGGAAAGAAAACCCTCCCACCCAACACAAACTCAGAGACACGCATCTATAAAGCTTAAAATAAAATCTACAGGCATCAGATTTCAACTTCGCTTATGAAAGTGCAGTTATTTTGTAGACTGCACTTAGCAGCTAAGGGGTGTACTATTCGGAAAGTATCTAAACATGGTTCCAGTGCTTTCTCCATGCGCACCAAAATAGTGGAGATATTTTCCTTTCTGTGTGGTAGAGAATGCATTATACAGAAGCATTGTCAAAGCCAATAGGTCTCACTCTTGAAATGTTTTGACTCTGCCAATGCTGGTTTTGCTTTCCTAGATGAGCATGGTGTATGCAATTAGTAATGCTGTAAAAAATCCATTCAACGATGTCTGCCGCAAAACCACACATACTCCCCATAAAAACATTTTAATGGATTTTCTTAAAGCATAAGAAAACTCTGAAGCTATAGTTGAATATACTTATGCTTTAAGAGCATGGACAGACAGCCAACCTGGAATGCTTAAAAAACATATCAAGATGGACATCCACTCATAAGGTGGTAGGTGGCGCTCAGAATGAGAGATGGTTAAAGGACAAGGGGGGCTGGGTGGGCCAGCTTTTAATATAGAAAGGGAAATAGGGTAAAGAGGGAAAGCCAGAGAAGGGTAGAATATAGTCCTGCAAAGGAATTTAAATGAAAAGTCTGAGAGCAGTGGAAGAATCTGTACTCAAGTGGCTGACTTAAGGTCCACTCTATGTAGTGTATTGAAGGTTCACAATAGGTCTTCAGCTAAATTAATGTAATGGAGAGTCCGAAAAAAAGCTATTCAAGTGCTTAAATGAGGGGATGTTTTTGACCTGTGATCGGTGTTCTTACTATCGACATTTCTGCTCGAGACACATGTGTGACTTATGCAATTTTGTAAAGTACAGCTGCTTTTCCCGTATAGGCTTGTGCTTTAGTACATGTGCAGCAGCTATTTTGGGAATAGGGAATATTAGTATTTGATCAAAAACCTTATGCACAACTCCAGGATGTGGTAACCGGTAAGAGATAAACAATCTGAAGTGCTCTTGACTTTCAACCAGGATGCAACACCCTAACAGCGCCGGATCTACTCAGAAAGACTTAGGATCCCTGTACCTTGAAAGGCTCGCAGGAAACATCAAGGTATAATAGAACTGGAGGACAAAAGCCAGTTCAGGTCCTGTACGCTTTAAGGGGAAATAAACAATGATCTCATGCAACAGCAATTAAGAAGTTCATATAGCAAACGAAAGATGAAGCCTTTAGTTTATTTGAAACTCCAGAAAAACGAACAAAGTATGAATTCTATCTGAATAAATCCAGGCAAAAAGAGCACATATTTCATTAGGTTGTGTAGTTATTAGAGGCAAAGATACAAAGTTCTTTATTTCCTTTTCAGATCATGAGTCTTTCAAGATCCATTTCGAACTCCTCCACTGATTTCGTACAGGTACTCTATGGAGGCATAATGATGGAGAACAATGTAACAAAATAAGAGAGGTAGATACAGAGTTTAGTGCTACCTCTTTTGTAGAAACTAGTTATTTACATTTTGGAAAAACCCAGCTGACTTTCTTTCACAGGTAGCATGAACAACAGCACAGCTTCAGTGCAAGATATTTTGATGCCCTGTACAGTACAAGATCTTGTCCATGCAGCATCAACTACATTTGCTATGCCGGACACCTATTGATCCACATGGTCAGTGTAAAATGGACTTTGTCATCTCTTCATCAAAAGGAGCTGAAGGTTAGGAAAATGTTTTACTTCAGAAGACATCCCAAAGCTTTGTAATGCGGTGGAAAGCTATCAACAGACTTTGGGAGTACCAAAGTACAATAAAGAGGCAGCAGTGGTACACAATGTGAACTGAATTAATTAGACATGTTGGACAATTTTACTTTACAAAATAAATCATATGTTGTGGTAATAGTCATCAGGAACCCATTTTAATTTCAGAAAATTAGTGAAATTCCTTGGCTAGCCATACATTATTCAACAACATAGAGCAACATATAGGTAATTTTAATGCATCATGCAGTAACTGATGTTTTTCAGTACAAAAATCTAAAATCTAAAATCTAAATCCGTATTTGTAAAGCGCGAACTACTCACCCTTAGGGGTCTCAAGGCGCTGGGGGCCGTCGTGGAAATTAAGTGAGCTATTGCCCAGAGTCACACGGTGCTGAGCTGAGCTGCCGCCGGAGCAGGGGATCGAACCGTGAACCCTGTGCTCCGAAGTCAGCTGCCCTGGCCGCTGCACCACACCTCATACAAACGGTAATGGTGCTCCTGACTGATGATTCTGCTTAATGGAAATTACCAGAACACAGGAGAGAATGGTCATATTAATCACTTCCCACTACCCAACATATACCTGCCATGTCCCTTTGCTCACAATTTACCCCTTTAGTCTTATCTAAGAATCAGAATTTTACTAATGCATTAATCTATCATTCAAAAGCTCCAGAGACATGATCTTTAATACAACAATCTGGGATTACACATTGATGATCTAGTCATAATTAAGATCAGAATCATGCAGAAATATACACTAAATAAACTACAGTCCATGATAAATTATTTTTAAAAAGTGCTCTACCATGTGATTTAATTAGAGAGCAGTACAACTACAAGAAAAGATTCTACAAGATCAGGCCATGTCCCTGGCCCTTTCCAATAGGAGAAATACATTTGCTGGGCTTGGGCACTGGTTTTCTGCCAAATGCATGCATCCATGACATCTTGTACACATAACTAATACCCAAATGGGAATCCTGGCACTGAAGACGAACCAACAGTCAAAGGAAAGCAGTGAAGAGAAGTGGAAGTAAAGGTGGAGAATCACTGAGGGGAGATGAAAAGCCAGGTTTTCAGAGATGTCTTGAGAAGATTGTTGTGTATACCTTGCATATGGGAAGGCGAAATGCTTCACAATTTAGCTGGTTGAAATGAAGAAGGTATGCCACCTGATTTTCATTTTTGGAGTTTAAGAATAATTAAGGAGATGGAGAGGCAGCGAGCCAGATCATATGGAAAAAGTTTCTTCCTCAGGTAAACAGGCCCAGGTGATGAACCGACATGTGTGCAAAACAAAGGGCCTTGAAATTTATACACTTCCTTACTGGAGGTCGGTGAAGATTTTTTTGAGTGAGCTTTTATGGTTGAAGACTTGGGTAGTCCTAGAGCCAGTCTTGCAGAAGCATTCTGTATGATCTACAGATGATTTACCAAGTATTGAAGGCCCCCCCTAGGTATAAGTTACCATAGTCAATCCTGGAGGCAACCAGTGCTTTCACCAATATCTAGTGACGAGAATGAATATAAGCTGGACTGGTCCTGCAGTTCACTGAACCTTTCCTGGACATGGATCTGCAATTACCATATTTTGCAGACCCGTATCCCGTGTGCTTACAAAGAATGCTGTGGCTCATGCCTATTATGTCGCCTACGTGGCCCATTCTGAGCCCCGTGTCTTTCTGAACAGTTGCTCTTAAGTGTCAATGCCAAGATTGGAGTGCGTGGTTGTGTGCGCGTGTGTATAGTATATCTATAAATGTATCTATACATCTTTTATTTCTATAGGTCAAACCTAGCCAAAAGGCAACAGAGCGCTCTACATTATAAAGATAAGCATAAGTTCAACAAGTGACTATTATTATTATTAGTTCACTTGTAAACTGCTGTGTTATATAGGCATCCTGGAGCTCGCTGCCAGTGAGCAATCAGACATATATCATTACCAAAACGTTTTAGGCCAAGTCTTATATTAGAAACGCTAACAGAGTGAAGAGAAATGGGCAAGCTGTTAAAGAGACCAGCCGCCTGCACCGAAAATATTATGCTGCCCATTCAACCTTTTTTTAAATTTAGGGACCTTCAATAGATTGGTACTGACAGAGTGCAGTGATTTGGAAGGTGTGAAGCGTTGTAGTTTGTGACGAAGCAGATGCAGCCCACTGATCTGAAAGGGTCTATGTACTATGCAAAGTGATTTGAATTTAATTTGTTTGGCTACAGGAAGCCAATGCAGAGCGTCCAAAGCCCCTGAAGATGAAGAGTAGGGAAGCAGAGAAATTGCAAGTGTCGCCACAGCAGCCTGTGTATATGCAATCACCAAAGAAGATATCCAGGTGACCCAAAAAGACAGAGCATTACCATAATCAAGGCTACCCATAATGGTACTCTGCACTACAAGAGGGTGAAGATGCAAAGGTAATGGTAGTATTTTATAAAGAGCCCTCATTAGTCTGAAACCGGTAGAAGGTCCTTTATTGACATGGGTAGAAAGTGATAAGTCGTCCAAATACACTCACAGATTTCTAACAGATGTTGCAGTTATTGGAGTGGAGTTATTCTCTGAGGGCAAAAAAAACATTGGCAAAGATTGTAAAGAGGAAACCGAAAGGTTGCTCATTACCTCAGTTTTATCTTTGTTGAATTTGAGAGAGTTAGCTTGAAGCCACTTCAAAATGTCTCTCATACAGTCATGAAAAGAGAGCACTGGAAAGTGTGAAGTGCAATCCAACGTGAAAATTATTTGTGTTTCATAGACATAGTTCACAAATGTTATGCCATGAGATCTGATAAGTTTAGGTAAAGGTCGGAGGTGCACATTAAACAAGTATTAGAAATGCAATAGGTCTCGCATTTTTTTTTAAGTTCGAGCTACTGGCATAGCTCAACAGCTACCGGACAGAAATTGCCACTTTGCAGGTGCCGAACAGAGCATAGCTCCATAAAACGGCCTGAAAGCCTAAAACGATGTTGACAACCTACAAAATAAAAAGGCAGATCAGGAGGAACCACGGATGTAGTGGGATGGCCAACGCCAGCAAACAATGAGTGAAATCACCTGGGCGTGACCCAAGCACACAAAGGCAGGAGAATCAGACCCAATGCACCAATAAAAACCCCGTATTTGTAAATGGCACAACAACGAACAAATGTCAATTCATGGGCATGCCAAAAGCCGATAGAGGAGATAACAACCGGTCTTGTAGACAGCCATGCGCGCTGCCTAGGCTCGACCTAAAAAAGCACTGCAGTGAAATTCAGATCTCCGACGACAGAAACTAGCTTTTCAAGAAGGCCCTTCAGCATCCAAATCTACTCATCCGAGTGGGCTGCAGTTTTACAACATCCTCTTTTCTTCAGGCCCCTTTCTTCAAGCCATTCCTTACTAAAAGGAGTTTCAGCCCATGGCAGACAGGAACTCTGATGCAATGGCTCCAAAGTTTATGTTTTTCTTTCCCTCCTGCTCCTTCTTGCCACCTCGTTTACCTCAGGTTAGAGCCGTGAAGGGGGTCTCTGCTTACAATGCCTTCAACCTTTGGTCCCTTTCTCCCAGAGACAGGTGCTCTGAGCCTCTAATAAACCAGAGGGTTTTCGTCATTTGTTTTTAATTATTTGACGTAATAGTGCATTGATTCTGGCTATCTGTGCTTTTGAAAGCCCTCTTGCCCACCCACTTCCCCACCCGAAAAAAAAACAAGTGACCCCACCAGCCTACCAACTAGCAAAGGGGACTGAAGACATGTTCTCGAGTGAGTCTATTCCCATAGGGATTCCAGTACAGGCTGAGCTGGTAGAGAATAAGCAATTACGGTTTCAATGGACTCAAAACCACTGGGGTGTGCAGGGGACTGCATTATGTATGCAGTCTCAGCTAAATGATTGATTATATATGTAGAAGAACCCAGTTATACTAAGCTTGTCCCAGCCCATCTCCAGTGTTAAAAAGCTTGGGAATCAAGATCGACTCCGAGCTCTCCATGACTAACCAAGTCAACTCGGTGGTGGGCATATACATTGGTCTTCTAAGACAGCTGAGGAAACTGGTTCCACTGCTCTCAGTTTCATCTCTGAAAACCATTGTATCAGCAACTATCGTCTCACGACTCAACTATGGCAACGCGCTCTATGTCGGGCTCCCCCAGAAACTTACGAATAAGCTACAGGTGGTACAGAATGACGCAGCTAGGCTGATCTTCAGGCTGCCCAGAAGAACTCATGCCACTCCCTTGCTGCGCAAACTGCACTGGCTGCCTGTCAAGCAAAGAGCGAAATTCAAGGGACTTTGCATTGCCCATAAAGCCCTTTACGGACACGCCCCAGGGTACATAAGGGAACGCCTAATCAAATATGTGCCTGGGCGGGCGCTCCGCTCAGCAGAAGCCGCCCAGATGGTCTGCCCGCGGGGTAACTTTGCTTCCAAAGGAGGACGAGCCTTCTCGGTCCTTCTGCCACAACTCTGGAACCAGTTGCCCGACACCCTCCGTAAAGAACATGGTCTGCTTCCCTTCCGGAAACAGCTTAAAACCATTCTTTTCAGGGAAGCACTAGACACGACCTAATCATTCTTAGTACCATGGAGACTACCCCGCCCTGATGCTGTTTTTCTTCTTCCAAAGCGATAAGAGACCTGTCGGTGTACATGCGCTATACAAGAACAAAATAACATAACATAACAAAGGGGCAAGTAAGATGCCTTCTAAAACTGGCAGTGAATTCTGGTGCAGATGAAGCATATTGGCTTTCTAGGCATCAGGTTTGCTATGAGCTGCGCCAGGGCACTCCAAATAGGCAAGCGCAAGCGGGGCGTGTGAAACAGAACGTAAACACACCGGCATACTTTAATGCACAACAGCATGGTGGAAGACCACCCTCAGATCTATAGAACATATTCTGAACGATACACATCCACCTGATCACTTTCAGGCCCTATATGACCTGTTGGGTCACTGTCATGAGGGTAGCTAGCAGAAAGGAATCAGGTTCGAAAAACATGAAAGGCGTACAGAGGGGCTGTGTTCTGATTTGGGTAATGTGAATTAAAAAAATCTACTTAAGGACAATACCGGAGTGAAAGTATAAGAATAAACATAATATTAATTTATGTTTTTAATTTTTCTATTATCTGCATGACAGTAGCGGACATATTTAATTAATTCTATAGTATATAGATAGATGGCTTTATAACCTGTTGAATGCTTTAACAAATAAACTGCTGCATTGGTACAGTACCACATTGTAGGCTGTTTTTGAAGGACATATGTGAACCGTTTTTGTTTTTTTTTTAAACTGGGGAAAATACATTTCCCAGGAAGTTCTTGAAAATTCCCACAACAAACCCCCTAAAATATCACAATGAGAAAGATGGAAGTAAACACACAATTGTGGTTGCAGACAAGAGTTAGAACGAAAAGGGTCACTAGGCCAGTGCTTCGAGGTCTAGAAGGATACACTTCAGGTCACACATTGAGAGCAACTAGTGGAATTCTGAAACTTTACTTGGCGGTTATATCACACAGGTGGGGAAACCGCTTCTGAAGAGATTGGAGACCACTATCCTCCCCGCCCCCACCCCAAGCACACTCCCGGAACAGCATGATCCAGGAGAGAGAAAAGGAGTCAGTAACGTCATTGATCAAACACCTGATTACTTCACAGCTCCCAACATCATCTTTCCCAGGCCAGTTACCGCACATTCTACATAAAAAGGATGACAAATGCAGGCAAGTACCCCGCCTGCACGTGTACTCTTTACAGGAAGTAGAGATATCCTGCACTGTAGACACACATTCATTTTAAAGCCCCTCCCTTGAAAATGAAATGGTTTCACTGTATTAGGCTTGTTTTTACATTTATTTTTAATTTAAAAACTCCGCTTTTGTAAAGCCCATCCTATCTCGATGCATGTGGCCTGTCACTGTCGTGAGTCTTGTCGTGGTTGGGCTTTATAAGGTGGGAGAGATGGCACAACAGGCCCGCTCCAGTAAGAAGGGATGTGTTACAGGCAAAGCACCAAGGGTAGTGACGTGGGCAGCCTGCGTCATTAAAAAAAAAAAAAGAAAACAGTGTGAAGAAATAATGATAAAAGAAAGGAAAAGCCCGGGGATTCATGGTACAGGCAGAGCCTTTAAAAACACATATACCTGGTGTTCCCCATAATTATGCAGAAACTTCACGGCTGCAGAATTGCATAATTCCAGTGGTTGTGGTCAGAGCCACTGGAATTATGCAACACGGGAGGACCAAATTATGGGGCAGGGTTGACTAAATTAAGAGGCAAAAAGGCAAATCATGTGGCGTAATGCGTCATATTTTGTGATAGTATTACTTCATTATTTTGTCATTTTTACATGTTAACACTGCCTGTGCAAAGGTTTCACCTAATTAGTAACAGATTAGCATCCAAATGCAGCAATAAGCAACAGAAGTGACCAGTCAAACTTTGCAAAGACACAACATGTCTCCTCATTATTAGTAACTTTGGACCCATTGAACTTGAAACAATTTATTTATTAAAATCTACAAATTATGCAGCTGATGAAGGATTATGGGGCAAATGCGGCAAATCCATAGTTATGTGGAAAATGCTGTGGCCGCAGAATCGCATTATTCCAGTGGCTCAGAGAATACTCGATCATGTCGTACAAGCACAGTTATGCCACAAGTCACAATTTAGTACATAAGCATGAGAAACGAAGGTCCCAAGACATGGAGAGAAAATAAATATTACACAGGTGGTAATGATAGACACCACTGTCTCAGTGGTAGAGGGTAAAAAAAAAATCCAGTAATCATCATTATTGTAATTACATCTTAAGGTTTTGCGGTGTTTAATTTTTTCACGTTTCAGTCTGTATATATAAATACCCAATAATTGTGTGCATGCACTTAGGTCCAATACCTAAAGGCAGGCCAAAGCCAGACCTACTGGCTGAACATTGCGGTTCATATCACACGTCTTCATTTCTAAATGCTGTAACAGCTGTTACCATCATATACACAAGTTATTAGTAATCAATTTACCGAACTCGGTAGGATGCAACTCGGAGCCGACCGAGCCGGAACGCTAGCTCGTGTCCTGCAAAACCAGTACATATTTGAACTCGCCGAGCCACCGCGTCGGCTTTCAAAGATACAATCCCGAAAAGCAAATTTGATTTTTTGCGATACAAAAGACAGCTGGAAGCGTCTCCATAAAGCCGAATTAATTTATTTCAAATATTTATACAGCGTGCTTCTGCGCAGGGAAATGTCTCTGGGCGCTTCTCATACATATCACAAGACCCGCATCACGTGTCCCATGTTGGCAGCTTTACAGTCATTAACAAGCATTTGCAATGCAATAGGTCTCGCATTTGCGAGAGTTTAAGCTATTGGCATTGTAAATGACAATGCCTTTTATTTGTATGTTTTGATAATTAACACCTAAATAAAAGGTATTGTCATGTACAATGCCAATAGCTTAAACTCTTGTAAATGCGAGACCTATTAAATGAAGCGGTCGCCATTGTCTCGGCTGCTTAGAAAGTGAAAGCGCGCATGGCGCTCTGAATGGTGCAGGAAAGCATGTTGTGCCTGCAGTACGAGAAACTACTTAAAGAAAATAGTGCTTATAGACTAAAAAAGACTGACCGTGTAACAACCGAAGTAAAAGGGCCAGTCCTCATGGGAGTTTACGACTGAAGACAAGGCGGTACTAAGGAGGGACTAACAAGCCTATTAATGGATCAGAAGCCAGCATTTACGAAGGACAATGACACAATCCAATGACAAATATAGGCGGAGAATGGGCAGGGCTTCTATTCCATACTCCAATACAGCATGGCTGGCTGAACAGCGCATCCATACCCATGTGAAATAGAGTTCTACGAACCAGTCTTCTCTCAATAGTGGGCGGGGGTCAGCACAGGAGGTCGAGTTTGGAAGGCTGAGGCTCAGAGAGGGGCACGTCAGCACTGGGGCAGGGATATGAAGGACTTATAGTTTGGTTTTGCAGGGATTGCAGAGAAGTAGCACGTCTGTACTGTGGAGAACATGAGGGAATGGGGACATCAGCACTGAGCTCTGGAGGGCCCAATGAAGGAACCTTAGCACAGTTGGATGGAGTTGCGGCTCTGTGAAGAGAGGGACCTCAGCACATAGGCCTTGAAGGCTGATTTGCACTACTACACACTGCCTTTCACATATTCCATCTTGTGAAATGCACGGCATGCATATGCCCACTGTGAGGCTTACTCTAGTGAAGGTACCTTCCGAGGCCAGGCACATGCTGAGGGTGCTTGCAGATGCATTGTGGCCAATGGGACCCAGCTTGCAACCTAGGCCCCATACACCTACAATGGTTGGAAGCCAGTAGCCTGGGGCCAGGAGGTGCAGGAGTCTGGGCCACCCCGCATAGGAGCCAGAGGCTACTCGGACTGTGGGAGGTCATCCACAACGAGGGCTGTCACCCCGACTGCACAGGCCAAATTTTCATTCACTGGGTTTGTGTAGGAGCTTGTCATGAGGTAGAAAAGAGGACAAGGAGACACAGTGGAAGTTGCTACATTAGGTGAAAAGACAGAGGAAATGAAGAAAAACAGAAAGTTGGAACGCAATAGTGCTGGATAGGAGGAGGTTGGGAGAGGAGGGGGCAACTATGGATGAGTGATATTGAGGAGAGAAATAAAGAGGGACATAGAAGGGTGGGTGAGAATCGGATATGACAGACAATGAAGGTAGGGGAGTCATAGCGTTAAAAAATGGACAAAGGATATAGGAAAGACAGAATGAAAAGAAAGATTGGAGAGCAGAGAAAAGGTGAAAATATAAGAAGGGGAACTGGAAAGAAAGAAAAGGTGCGGATAGGAAAGCAGAATAATAGGAAGTATAGAAATAACAGAAAGATGGAGAGGGAAGAAGATTCTGATGAGAGAGCGAGGGAAATGGGAGATTTGAGTGAAGACAGAAAAGGTTCATGTTTGGGGAGGATGAGCTATGGAAGCGAGATGGTAAAAAGGAAGACATGAATAAGCCAGAAATACTGAGGGAAAGAAAGAAAGGGGTGTGAAACATAAAAAGGAGAGAAAAGGGGAGGGAAAGAAGGAAGGATGGAAGAATGAGAAGAACAAAAAAAGGCCTAGGTAACATGAGGGAGGGAAAGGGAGTGAAAGGGACAATAAGATGACTATCAGAACAACATCGAACCCACTAGGTCAATGGGTTAATCTCCTAGGGAATGAAATGTATTAGTACAGTAGTTAAGGGGCTTTTCACATGGGTGCCAGGCTTGTATTCCGCGCATGCAGCCTTGTCTTCAGTGCACAAAGCACCTTTATTGCCGAACATTGAGGAAAAATTAGAAGGAACATTGCCTGCAAGCACTTCTTCATTTACAAAGCATTAAGTGCAAGGGCACAAGGTATTTCACACAAGTCCCTTGCACCTGGCAGTACTCACTTGTCACCTTAAACTGTATATTTAAGTCCTAGTTTTATCATTTAAAGCATGGGTACTCACAAACATTCTCTTAGGGGCCAAAACGCACAGTCGGGGGTATGACCGGGGGCCGCACAGATGGGTGGGGGTGTGGCTGGGGCGGGGTGATTCAGGGGCGGGGCTAAGTGGGGCAGGACATGGCATGGTGGGGAGTCTGGTGGACAAATTCTACCACGTGGAGTAAAACCATGTACGGCATTCACAAAGTACTTCTTTAAATTAACTGTTCAAAAGATTGAGAGAATGCTGCATTTTGAAATAGACAAGTGGATGGATATGTTTGAAATGCAACCATTATCAATAAGGATGAAAAATGGTGACAAGTCCAGCTTTGCAAAGGGCCTTTCATTGCGCGGTAACAGATGTTGCTGCATCTTTAGTAACCTTTGAACCGTTTGAGCTAGAAGCACATTATTCTTTTGCCAAAATCTACAGATTAGGCGACAGACGATGGATTATGTCAAAAGCGGAAAATCTATAATTATCCAAAAATCGCCACGGCCGCACAATCGCACAGTACCACTTGCCCTGTCTATAGTTAAGCACCTGGGTAAGGAAACAGTTTTGCTGAACTAGAAATCCTGCATTCCTTCCCAGTGCTGTCAAGATCTTCTCCAATCTATCACTGAGCCACAGGCCAGGAATGTTCCTCACTTGCAGGACAACACAGGTAGTAGTGTTAATGCTGTGGCTCAACTGTAGGCTATACACAGGCACAGCGAGATTAGGAAACAAACTGTCATAATAAACAAGTGTTAAAACTTATACCACCAATGCAGTGCACAACAAAACACACAGTACCAGAAAAAGAAAAGTAATTTTCTCTCACAAAACATTTCCTGCGTTAAAATTTTAAAATCAGCCATTTCTCAAGCATCAAAAAGCATTCAGAAATTCTGTTGTATTCTGTCCCAGATCGGAAATCGGTCTGCCTAATAAAAGACAGATACATTTGCCGCTTTTTAGAAGTAAACTATTTTCCATGATCATGAGGTCAAATACCAAAACATCAGTACCTCAATGTTGCATGCTACAGCAGAACCACAGCACAGGACGAGCCCTGTCCCTACAACAAGCTGAAACTCCTTTGGTAAAAAGCCCAACCTAAAAGCAAAATGATGTTGGGTGGCTACCGAAATACAGTTAAAAACGGGCCAAGTAAATACATTAATTCCCTTATTAATTTTACAAATATTTGAATTTTACCATAATAATGTTAGAAATCATGCACCTGGCTCTTTAAAATCACCTTCTCTACCCCCTTGGAGCTCCCACCGTTGCATCAGCAAACACACCCTGGCCCCTACCTTACTGTTCTCGAGCGCCTCCCATCTCCTGGCAAGCCGAGTTACTTTCAAAAACAAAACTCCGGCTGCAGATCCTTGGTTAGGTGGATGAGTTGTGCTTTCTCAATTCATTGCCCTTCTGTAGGCAGCTTAGCTTCAGAGGAGCTCTGGGTGTATCAGGTGAGAGGCAGCACTCGTGGTGGCAGGGCTAGCAAAAACACACAGCCATGAAGCTGAAGGCAGGTGGAGAGGAAAAGCAGAGGGCATGTAAGACACGATGTCTGTGCTGGGCTGGTAAGGAAAGCCAGCAACCTGCATGCCGTTTATATAAATCTCTTCCACAAGCGAGTGACATCACTAACTAGGAATGAGGGGGGTCGCAAGTGAGCAGGTAGATCCAATTTGTTTTCAGAGCATGCTCTGTTACCTTTTTTTCACTTTGAATATGGACCCCCTAGGAACAAACACAGGCAAAATAATGGCTGCTGAGCCTGCTTGTTTTCCACACAGGGGCCGCATGGAAAGGTCTGGCGGGCCGCAAGTGGCCCGCGGGCCGTACTTTGAGTACCACTGATTTAAAGGAATATTAATTAGCTAAATGTTCCACTAACAAACTTTGCTAAAAAGTAAACACAGCTCCACCGAGTGGAGGATTCTAATAAATACATGCAGGTAAATAAGTGCAGTGCTGAGCACAAATTAAGCACAGCCTGCAACGCACAGAGAGGCTCTGATTGTGCGCCAAGCTGCTGCCCAGAGGGACACTGAATGATCAGGGACTCTTTCTCATCTGCGAAAGCTCCCACCCAGTTCCAAATAGAAGGACAATGAATTCCTTTTGTATGAGCTGCATTCCAGGAAGCAGGTGTCCACGTCACAAGGAGCTCAGCTGAATATAGTCCCACCTTTCCTGCAGACCAGGCAGCCCATCAAGGGAAACAAGGATTTAATCTGTTATATCCCTTATCAAGTTTGCCCAGAAATAAACTAAGAAATTATGTTTTTATAGGAAAAATGAGCAATTTGCTCTTGGGGCAGGTAAGGGTTACCAACAACATTTCTGTGGTCAGAGTTGCTTCACACACCATAAAAATATTCGAATATGCCATGAATACCCCTTCATAACCTAGGGCTTTTTAGCACTTTCAAGTAAAAAAAAAATCTAAGTGGGTGTTCTGCCTCGATCCTGCCTATAGGAAGTCGGGCTTGGGCAATCATTTTTATTTAGTGCTGCGTGCCACACGTGTTATTTCTAAATGCCTGTAAATGCCATGTGTTATTGTTGCCCAATTTAAGACAGCCTAGGTACCTTCACATCACCGCAGGTTTCAGCGACGAACGTTCAAAACTCTGAACAATTTTTCCGGCTTTAAAAACGTACCCGAATACAGTGAATAGAACAACTGGGCGTACTACTCACACGTGTCCCGGGCAATTTGAGAGTTATGAAAAGCTAAAACGGAATTATTTTTACCACGTTTAGTAGGGGTGTTGAATTACTACCTAACTCAGGACTGCTTAATTCAGGGGCCTCTGCTCCTCAGCAGTTAAAACTCAGAACCTTCCAGCAGCAGGCAGATCTCTGCAGCAGCTCCTGAACCCTTTGAGCTATTCTCTGGTTTAAATCGACCCCCAGTACAGTGGCTTAGCTGTGAGGTGTTTCCGACTGCAGTTCCTTTTGACCTACTCCATGAGTTCAACCCCCTGGGGAACTCCTCGTCCTGGTATTGTGTTAACGTCTGCAATTGGCCGGTTTAATAACGGGTTAACGTGGTGTTTTGCAATAAGCTGATGTGAAGTGCTAAAGGGGACTAAAAATGACTTGTTTTTATAAAGTTATTTCTGTCATGGCCTTGCGGCTTCACAGCGCAGTGATTCGTAGGTGCTATTGAACTATAACACAGCGATGAACATGTTATCGACTTCAGAAGGATGAGTGTTTGGTTTGTCCCGCTCCGTTTTCACACGTGCACGCTGCACAATGATCTCAGCAGCAGATGCATAAACCTGTTGGGCTATTTCATTGCTTAGAGTTACCCTTCATCGATTTTAGGTCTGGCTTGACAGTGCAACTGTCACTTGACCTTTTAACATACACCAATATTTTTCTGCGGTTAATTGCTTCCACGCAACTACATATCCATCCCCTTGCTGTTTACTTATAATGCTTCACATAACCATACAGCATTCATTTAAAGCCAGACCTAGTGGCATTGCTAATGCTTATTAGCTTTCGAAGCCCAAAAGTCTGTTTTAGAGGGAATACCCACCTACTGCGGCTTTATCCTACCTCAAACAATGCTTCTGTTGAGGGGAGGGGAGTGTGTGTGGGGCGGGTGGGATGGGATCGTGGAGATCGGTTTGGGGCGGAGTCAAGACTCTCAAATTCACAATGGGGCTGGAGATTCTCGTTTATTTTTGCGCGTCGAAATCCCAGCGGAAACAGACCCTACAAACTCTCAGAGTCCGTGCTCAGACACAGCACGCCATGTCACCCTGTTTGTAAAAACAGGCTCCAGACCAGAGGATAACATCCTGGGGATACAAGCAAGGAAACAAAACGAGTTTAAAAGAAAAACACGGTCCACCACGCTGCATCAACTCAACGTTGGACATTTTTCATAAACATTTTATATGTGCGAGAGGAGCTGGAGTTTATGGCACGTCCCTGGCAGGGTGCCTTCTAATTCATGATGAAAAAAATGATATGGACGTAATGCAATACTTCCCCCACCATGGCGCGTAGTGTCAGCTGTCGCGTGACAAATATCTGTAGGTGACGCGCTCGATATTGAGGAGAGAAATAAAGAGGGACATAGAAGGGTGGGTGAGAATCGGATATGACAGAGAATGAAGGTAGAAATGACCGCATTCACCCACACAGAAAGCACAGACAGGACAGTGTGGAAGTGGAACTAGGGGGCACTAAACGCAACTTTACACTCAGCATCATCCGTGTTAAGTAAACTGCTTTCTGCCAGGCGTTGCTCTGCCATTCTGCACTGAAACACATCAACACGCGTCTTTGTGTTCAGTCGACGCTCTCTGTAAACCAGGACCATGTGCTCAGTTTAGACAGATATTGAACAAGTCTGGGCAAAACTGCGGCCCTTCTACACAGCAGAGCAGCATGGAGCTAAGTGAGGCAATTCACACCGAGCAGCAATCTGATAAATACAGCTGACAGGCACAGCACATCGCTATCACTGCCACAGCTCCCACACAGCACTGGAGGGAGGGGGAGGAACGGCAGAGAGAGTGGGGTGGGGGTAGAGTAGCGAGGGGAGGGAGGAAACAGAAGACGCGAGTGACTGCCTGGAAAGCAGATGCCGTGCTGAACTCTCCCTGAACCTTCCCTTGACACGCCCCATCACATAAGAGAAAAGCAATAAAACTGAAGGAAGCCGTAGACTCTGTGTCCCAAGGGCGTGCACAGAAAAGCCACAGGGCGGTAACCAAAAACCCTGAAGAGCAATCAGAAGACAGGGTTTTAAATAAATATTGACATTGCCCAATACAAAGCATGGGCGGAAGCAAAAGTCCTTCTCCTAAAATCCCTCTAAAATCCCTCTACCACAATCCCTCTACCCCAATAAATCTCTCGCTGCGCGAGCAGCGCTACGCACTGCAACGCTAGGTGCGAGACCTAAAAAGACTAGCCGGGGGCCGTCCTGGCATTCCCAGCCTAATGAGCTCTGGAGGGTCGCTAAAACGGCGTGAGACACGGGCCCTTCCTCTTTCACCTGCGACATCTGCTGCAGCAGGGTGAATTCCCAGCAGACAGCAGTTCACTGGCACTGGGGACCCAAACAGAAGGTCACACCTAGCACAGCCCAGGCCCCGCCCACGGGATGCACTTTCCCTGGTGGCTGCAGGGGGGGGGGGGGCGGAGCACAAACACAGTGATAAAGGATGCAGTGCAAACAGAGGATCTCCGGTCCGTGAATAGGCATGGACTGCTGTCAGTGGAAAGAGCTCTCGGCCGGGACTTCATTACTCTGATTTACAAGTAGCTCTGAGCACCGCAGATAACCGCAGATGCTTAACGGGCCTTTATCCTGGAAAGCACGTTTCTAGCTTTCATTATCTGACGCCTGTGTGCACGACACGCACACGCCTGCCTTCCAGACTGGCCGAACACCGCACAAATATTGCAAATAGTGCTCTAAATAACAGGTACGTACAGTGTAACACTCGAAGTAAAGGGGCAATAGCCATGGGAAGGTACAAATGACAACATGGCATAATAAGGCGGGACTAACAAGCCTCATAATCAATCAGAAGACAGAATTTACGAAGGACAAACACAGAAGCCAATGAAAAATATGGGCGGAGAGTGAGGGCAGCTTGTCTCCCATACTCTACTACTGCATGCCTCGCTCCGAGCAGCGCGTGCGCGCTGCCGCTAAAGCTCGACCTAAAAATGATGGGCTGAGAGCGGAGTCCTGAGGAACTCCCTGCTTAACTGCACCAAATGAGGATTGAAAAGGTGGTAAATGAATCGCTTCTGATCTTCCTTCTAAGAACTGAACCAGCCATCGCAGAGCTCGTCCCATTACTCCCAACTAAACCAGCCTGGTGATCAAAATATCATGATTACCAGTGTCAAATGCAGCAGATAGGTCAAGTAATACAAGAATTACCCAATGACCCTTGTCCGCTGTCATACATAGATCATCCAGTGCGGTGACCAGTCCCCCTTCCATTCCATGAAGAGGGCAAAACCCTAATTGAGCCTCATCTAACAAAATGTTTTCTTTCAAATATTTAGAAAGTTTTTTGTTACTAGGGAATGGCAAAAGAGAGAAGGGTCTGATATTGCTAAGCACTGATGGATCTGCCAAACACTACTTTAAAAGAGGTAGCACCAACGCCTTTTTCCAATCTTGGGGCACAGTAGTGGTCTCCAATAGACTGGTTGTATATAGCTGTTAAAGGACCCACAAGATATTCAACTATGATCTTCCAGACTTTAGGCTAGTACAGGCTCTAACAGAGAACCAGCAGTAAAAGACTTTGCAATGTCAATACATTCACTTCCTGATAGAGGAACAAAGTCATCTAACTTCATTAAGGAAGAGCCTGCAATGGGAGAGGTCACCACCGTTTTTGACTATCAATCAATCAATCAATCAGTATTTAAGCAGGACTACTCACCTGTGAGGGTCTCAAAGCTCTGGGGTGGGGGGGGGGTCAGGGCTCCAGGTTCGACTGGGCACTGAGGTTGAGTCGAAGAGCCAGGTCTTGAGATCCTTCCTGAATTGGGTCATCAACGTGGATAGCCTGAGGTGGAGAGGCAGGGTGTTCCAGGTTTTGGCGGCGAGGTAGGAAACGATCTTCCTCCGGTCCTGGTCTTGTGGATCCGAGGAAGGTGGCAAGCACCTGTTGAGCGGAGCAGAGGTGTTTGGTGGGTACATGGAATGAGAGGCAGTGGTTTAGGTATGCTGGTCCGGCATAGTGGAGGGCTTTGTAGGCGTGCATGAGGAGCTTGAAGGTGACTCTTTTGTTGACTGGGAGCCAGTGGAGTTCTCGCAGGTGTTCGGAGAGGTGGCTGCGGTGGGGGATGTTGAGGACCAGTCTGGCTGCGGCGTTCCAAACATTCTGTAGTTTCCTGAGGAGTTCCTGGGTGATTTCTGTGTAGAGTGCATTGCCGTAGTAGAGTCTGCTGCTGATGAGTAAGTGGGCGACCGTCTTTCTGGCCTCAGTGGTGATCCATCCGAAGGTCTTTCGAAGCAGGTGAATATTGTGGAAGCATGATGAGGAGACGGCATTGGAACAATGGGAAAGAAGATATTAAATCATTAGGATCAATGGTGAGTGATGTGAGAATAGCTCTAATTTTTTTCTCAAAGACAGCTGCCAGATCGTTGCAAAGTAGTTGATTGGGGGTAACCTAGTGCACAGAACAGGAGTGATTGAATAGATTACAAATGATAGAGGAAATAGTACTGGCCAGATTAGAGGCTGATGAAATTTAATTTGCAAAATATTCTGCCTTACGTATTTTGATCGCTTCTTCTATCTAATTCAGGCGAGAAGTGATGAGAGAAGTAGTGGGTTTGAGAGTTGTTAATGCAGCATTGTGATGTACTTTTCATTAAAGAGGTGTGTCTTCCACTCTTTCCTAAATTGGTAAAGGATACGGGGATGTTGTTTCAGTGCATGGGTGCATAGATGAAAAGGGCCCATTGCTTTGCTTTTTTAATTCTTTTTTACACCTCTTAGTCTGCAGTCTTATGGTGTCATGTCTGCAGGATTGCTGAGAACCACCAGAGGTGGTGAGCTTGTCTGCAACATAAGCAGGGGTACTGGTCGGGATGTCTTGGTAAATGATGCAGCTGGTTTTGAAGATAGTGCGGGCCACCAAGGGAAGCCAATGAAGTTCTATTGGAACGGTTATGAGGTAATACTTCTTCAGGCCCTGGATGACACTTGCAGCGGCTTGTAGAATGCCCCTTAAGGTTTACCAGTTTGGAGTCTGGGAGGCAAAGGAGCAGAGCGTTATCATCAAGTAGATATGAGAGAAGGAAAACTAAAACAGCAGTTGATTTCTGGAAGAAATGGTTCTACTTTATTTAAAAGAGAGAGCCAGTACCAGGTCATCATTGTTTCTTTGGCAAAGTGGTCCTTTAGTATGTGGTTGGTGTCCTGGAGAACCAAAGAAACTTGCCATTCAGTGGAAGTTGAAGTACATCCATCATACCGCACCTGTACACGTAGAAACTCCTTGACACGGTTCGCTGTAGTTGCATTAATCCAATGTTCATGAATATTTAGATTTGCAAACAGCTCAAAGTACCTTAGGAGATACAAAGTGTCTCAATTGGGCAGGAAAGTCTTACAGTCGTCCATTTAGGTTAAGTGTCAATAACCAGAAAGCATCTACCATGTCTGTTTCGTATTGCTGCTTAGGCTTTTATGCTTGCAGGTTCTTCCACACATGTTCTGAGGTTCATAATCAACCAAGCTTTGGAAACATTAATCCTTCACATTCATAGCATACTGATTTAGTTAGGGCTTTTGTGGTGTACATCTGCTCCAACTGTGTCCGGGGGCCCACTAAAAATCACCTTTCTCATAGCTGAATGAATGGCTGAATCATTACTGTATTCTATTTTGCTTGGTATTGGGGTTTGTGTACTCTCTATTTGATCTGGACAGCTTATAATGTGCGCGTATTTATGCATACAAGTTATTCAAATGGATTGGTACATTAACACGTTGGCTGAACAATTGCGTTGAGGATTGAACGACTGTGTTGGTTGTACCTCAATTCATCCCACACAACCTCACTTTAGTCAAGCGTCAGACCATTCTGAAAGCCATGTACCACATTACTGAGAGTAATAGAGGCTATGGATTTGCAAGGCCACTGAGTCGGTTGCTCAGGTTTATGCACACAAGCACTTTAAATGGTAGAAAACAGGGCATACAATGTTTTAACAAAGGCTTTACAAAAAGATGCATGTCAATCAGCCTGAATACCGGACCACATTTTTATTTTTAACTCTTTAGTACCAGATAGTTTCTGTCTCTTGAAACTGTTCACTTGACTTATGACGGGAGCAGTGCCCATTGCGAAGTACCCATGCCAGATGGTGGGTGTAACTGGCTGACGAAGAAACAGGATATTCACTGAAAAAACAAAGGCTAAATTAACATTATGGTTAGGTGAATTTCTCATTTACATTAATGTTTTGAACTTAGGAAAATCACAGAAATTTACCAGTTATAGTTAGCACCGCTAACTATAACTTGAACCCCCGCCATGCACTCCTTATGACATCACTCATGACATGCTCTATGACCTCATTTATGACATCACCGTTGACATCATCCAATGAGAGTGCTAGTATGTTTAATAGTTTACATAGTGGCAGGTAACTTCCATAATACTTTTCTACCTAATCTGAGCGAGTGCCCTGACCTTCTGGCCTGGGAACCACTCTCCCTCCACAGAGCTCCGCTTGGCCGTCACCGCCTCTGACCCAGGAGAACAGGGTTCGAGACCGCTCTCAACCCGCTCTCTGTGCCTAATCTCTGTGCCTGCTTGCCTGATTGCCTAGGCACTGTTTTTTGTTTTAATGCAGTCCTAGTGCTTGCCTTATTTATTATTGTTTTCCTCGCCGTCTTCGGCGCCCGTTAGACCCCGCCCACCTTCGATCGCCGCTTCCCGCCTTCCCGACTTAATGGAGGCCGCTGCGCGGAGTAGCGAGCGAGTGCCCTGACCGTCTGGCCTGGGAACCGCTCTCCCTCCACGCGCCTCCGCTTGGCCGTCACCGCCGCTGACCCAGGAGAACAGGGTTCGAGACCGCTCTCAACCCGCTCTCTGTGCCTGCTTGCCCGATTGCCTAGGCACTGTTTTTTGTTTTAATACAGTCCTAGTGCTTGCCTTATCTGTTATTGTTTTTCCTCTCTCCACTCGCTTACCTGATTGCCTTGACATTGTTTTTGTTTAGCGCAGTCTTAGTGCTTGCCTTATTTATTGTTTGTTTTCCTTGCCGTCTTCGGCACCCGTTAGACACCCCCCCCACCTCCAGATCGCCGCTTCCCGCCTCCCCTACTTAATGGAGGCCGCTGTGCGGTGCGCCGCTGGCGCGCCAAAGGCAAGCCCGTCTGCGCCCATCCACGACCCAATCGCGACCAGCGACAGGGACCCTGCATCTCGTACCAGCCACCGCTACAACACAGCCGCCCTCCACGCACTCACCCCCGGAAGACTCAGAGACTGCCAACAGGCCACGCCTAACACAACCCACGGCCAGTTCTCCTGCCTCCACTGCCACCAGACCTTCACCTACACCACCAACCCTGCCTCCAGCACCACCAGAATCAACACCAGCAACGCCCTCAGATGCATCCTCCTCAACGTGCGCTCCATGCACAAACACGCCGTGGAGATCTGGAACCTACTCAACTCTCTCTCGCCAGACATCGCCTTCTTCACGGAGACCTGGACTAACGCCTCCTCTGGCCCCGACATCAACACCGCCATCCCAGAAGGATACAAGATCCAGAGGAAGGACCACCCCAACCACCCGGGAGGGGGCCTCGCCATCGCCCACAAGAACACCCTCCGCCTCGCCACCTGCAGCGAAACTTTCCCCTCCGCCGAACAACTGCACTTCCAGATCCAGACCAGCCCCAACTCCACGCTCCGCGGAACCCTCGTCTACAGACCCCCCCGGCCCCCGGGCCCCCTTCGCCGCCACCATCACCGACCTCATCGCACCCCACGCCATAGTCTCAATGTACTACATACTCATCGGTGACCTGAACTTCCACCTCGACAACCCCAGCGACCCCAACTCCACCACCCTTCGGGACAACCTCGCCAACATCGGACTTAACCAACTCGTCACCACACCGGGCACGACACACCCTCGACCCCATCTTCGCAGCAGGAAACAGCGTCCACTTCAGCCACACAATGCAACCTCCATGGACGACCACCACTGCGTACACTTTACCGTCGACAAACCCAAGACACCCAAACCAGCCCCACGCCCACCACGAAGGAACTGGAGCAAGGTCCCCGACGAGCAACTCAACTCCACCCTCACCCGAGACAACCACACCCCGGCATCCGACGCAAATGCCGCAGCCAGAGAACTCCACACCTGGATCGCCAACTGCGCAGACAAGCTCGCCCCGCTACGCAACACCAACAAGCAGCACCCCAGGAAAGCTGCCTGGTTCACCACCGATCTCCAAGAAGCCAGACGCACCTGCAGACGCCTGGAGAAGAACTGGAGAAACGACAAGACATCCGAAAACTACACCACCTACAAGGACGCCATGACGGACTACCACAACCAAATCAGAACCACCAAAAGAACTTTCATCCACAACAAAATCCTCGCAAACTCCACCAACTCCAAGGAACTCTTCACTGTCATTCAGGAATTCACCAACCCCCACAGCAAAGCCACAGACATCACCCCGTCCCAAGACCTCTGCAACAAGCTTGGAACCTTCTTCCACCTCAAGATCAAAAACCTCTCCGACAACTTCGCCGACCACCCACCAGACGCCACAGCCGGCACGCCCACCAGACGCCACAGCCGGCCCGCCCCCCAGACACACCAGCCAGCCCACCATCTTCACCTGGACTCCAGTCACGGCCAAAGACACCATCTCGACCATGAAAGGCAACCACTCAGGCGCCCCCACTGACCCCTGCCCCCCTCACATCTACCACAGAGCCACCACCTCCATCGCACCCAAACTACAACACACCATCAACACCACCTTCGAAACAAGCACCTTCCCAGACGAATGGAAACGCGCAGAAGTCAGGCCCCTGCTCAAGAAGCCCACAGCTGACCCCACCGACCTCAAGAACTACCGGCCCATCTCGCTCCTCCCCTTCGCAGCCAAAGTTGCAGAGAAAACAGTCAACAGGGAACTGACACGATTCATCGAATACAACGCAGTCCTTGACCCGTCCCAATTCAGATTCCGGAGCAACCACAGCACCGAGACAGACCGCCCTACTCGCTGCCACGGATGACATCCGCACCCTCCTGAACCAAGGACACTCCGCAGCCCTCATCCTACTCGACCTATCAGCAGCTTTTGACACAGACTCCCACCGTACACTCATCGCCAGACTACATGATGCAGGCATACAAGGAACAGCCCTAGACTGGATCCAATCATTCCTCACCGGAAGAAGCCAAAGAATCAGACTGCCACCCTTCCTTTGCGACCCCATGAATATCACATGCGGAGTCCCACAGGGGTCGTCACTGAGCCCGACCCTCTTCAACGTCTACATGGCCCCCCTCGCCTCAATCGTCCGACAACACGGCCTCAACATCGTATCCTACGCCGACGACACCCAGCTCATCCTCTCCCTCACCAAAGACCCCGCCACCGCCAGACTCAACTCCCAAAAAGGGATGCAGGAAGTCGCAGTCTGGATGACCAACAGCTGCCTAAAGCTCAATGCCGAAAAGATAGAAGTCCTCGTCCCTCGGAAGCCCACCAACCTCCACGGACCACGCCAAATACCTCGGCATCATAATCGACTCATCCCTCACCATGAACCGACAGGTCAACCCCGTCCCCTCCAGCTGCTTCAACACCCTCCGAATACTCTGCAAGACTTTCAAGTGGATCGCCCCTGAGTCAAGGAAGACAGTCACCCACGCACTCATCACCAGCAGACTTGACTATGGAAACGCGCTCTACGCCGGCATAAACAAGTCCCTACTCCGCAAACTCCAGACGATACAGAACACCGCCGCCAGACTCATCCTCGGCATCCCCCGGCACGAACACATCAGCCAACACCTACGACGGCTCCACTGGCTCCCCGTGGAGAAAAGAGTCACCTTCAAAATCCTCACCCACGCCTACAAATGCCTACACAACACCAGACCTGAATACCTCAATGACAGAATCAACTTCCACGTACCCAAAAGGAACCTACGATCTTTCAACCTCGCACTGGCCGAAACCCCGCGCATCCACAGAGCCAGAGCAGGCGGAAGATCCTTCTCCCACATCGCGGCCAAAACATGGAACAAGCTCCCGGCAGACATCAGGCACGCCCCCTCCCTGAACACCTTCAGGAAGACTCTCAAGACCTGGCTCTTCGGCTGAACGGATCAGCTGACCCCTCCCCCCCCCAGCACCTTGAGACCCTCACGGGTGAGTAGCGCGCTTACAATACCCTGATTGATTGATTGATTGAATCTTGCTTAGCCTGGGCCCAGCTAATGGGTGTGTTTACAAAACGTATGTGCTCCTAATGCACCATAGCTGTGCTCTTCACAACTTTTTGGGTTATACAGAAAAAGTTTCCAACAGGAAAAAGATTCTACATAGTAGATGCTAACTTTTGTAAGCAGCCTTGAGTTTTTAGAGAGAATCGTGTTAGCACGATAAGTTTTATACTTCACATAGAAGAGAGTGTGCACTAGGTACTAACCTATGTACATGTGCTTGTTTTGCTTCAGAAGATTGGCTATCTGTAAAGGTTTCTCCACAGAATGAAGGATGCAAGTAGTATGATCTTTAGTTCCTTCAGATCTTTGGTTATTTTTAGAAGATAGTGTCTTTTTTTGACCACTGTTGAATAGAATTTACACTGTTCCGAGTAGATTCTTTTCAATACTCTGGAGTATTTCTCATGAGAGTTTCACGGTTTGCAAACAGTGTGCCAAGAATGAACTCACTCCATAGAGTAAAAACAGTTTATAGTACTCAGTTCCCTACTGATATCAACGTAATTTCTTTATGTAGCTTTGTTGTGTGTCAGCGGTTTAATACAGATAAAAGTGGTCTGTAGTATGGCATTTGTTTTGGAATTGGCACGCACTATTTTGGCATTCTCTGAACAGTTGTATACAAATTGAACGCTGTACTCAATGAGGGCTTCCCATGTATCTGTGGCTGACTGTTAATGTGAACTATGCAAGCTGTAAAGTGTATGGTATAGGGTCAATGTTGCACAAAATGCATGCTTTCTACACCTTTAGGGAGTTGTATCTGTGATGGTAGTAATGATGACTAATATTCTCCTGAGCCATTTTATACTTACTGTCTGGCCTCTAATACCATATTAATTTATAGACCAATAAGCGGGAAAGCGAATTGTTAGTGATGTCATCAATGATGCCATTGGAGAGGTCATCAGTGATCTCATAAATGTCTTAGAACATGTCATGAGTGATGTCATATGTGAAGTCATAAGTAATGCATGGCAGGGCGCAAGTTATAGTTAGCACAGCTAATGATAACTGGTGAATTTGTGTTTTTTTTTAGTTCAAAACATTAGTAATGTCACTGAGAAATTCACCTAACTATAACGTTACTTTAACCTTTGGTTTTTTCCAATTAATTTCTAGTTTTTTGTTTACGAAAATTAATTAATTTTTTGGGTAGATCTATGGTAGAATACCTGAATAATACATCTTGTGTGCGGACATTATTTTGAAAGGGAATGGTTTTTGTATTGTTGTATTACAATACAAAAAACATTCATAATACAACAGGAAAGGGTGCACAGTTTGCAAAATGTTTCTAAAAAATAATGTCTGAGTATAAAAGAGAGTAATACAACAACATTTGTGTTGAGATTATCCGTCTCCTTAGTTCTGGTAACTCTCATATTGAGACATCTTCACGGCAAATACATTAATATTTTAATGCCATACTTTTCATTGCCTTTGTATGTGTATGTGTTTTTACATTAAAATTATAATTCAAAAGAGTAATCAGTTTTTGCAATAATGTATAGTGTTAGAAATGTTTTTTTGGGCTGGCTTGGGTTTGCACCTTAGCCAGGCAGAATCCACCACTCTAGTGAGGATAAGGGAGTTACATGTCTAAAATAACCACTGCTCACCCCCTTGGTAGCTCGGCACAAGCAGGCAGGCTTATCTCAGAGGCAATGTGCAAAGCATTTGCACATAACAAACAGTAACACAGTGAAAACACTACAAAAGGACTCCACACCAGTTTTAGAAGAATATCCAATATTTATGTGTGTAAAATAAGACCAAAACGATAACAACCCAACATACGGTTCTTCAAAATACCAATAATGCAAAAATAGACTTTAAATGCAGTTCCTTGAAGTTGATAGCTCTGTCCGGGGCTATCGCGGTGTCATGTACACCCAAATCCAACAGTACCGTTCTATTTCGGCCACTGCGGGGCTGAGGCCGGCTGTGGAGGGCATTGAGACTGTGGTGTTAAGCGGCTCAGTGGTGGCCGTCCAGCGGCATCGGTGAGACCAGGGCTGTGGTGCGAAGTGGGGCGGTGCTCGGCGCCGACAGGTCACAGTGCCAGTTGTGGATCTGGAGTCATTGGGGCTGGCGTCAGTGGACCAAGACTGCAGTGTGGGACGGGCAGTGTGTCGTGTAACTTATGAACAGTGCCCCCAAACCACAGTGCTTGCAGCGGCATTGTCGGTGAGACCAGGTTGGCGGAGTGAAGTTAAGCGGTGCGTAGTGCAGTGCCCACATGTCGCTCAGTGGTGCCGGCAGACATTGTCGCCGGTGAGACCAGGGTTGCGGTGCGAAGTGCGGCAGTGCCGTCTGCGGTGCCTTCAGGTCACGGAACCGCTGGCGGTCTCAGTGACGCTGTCGGACTGCGGTTTCCCTCTGTGGCCGCTGAAACACTGTCCCAGAGGAGGTACCCAGTAGATGTTGATGTCTTTGATTTCTCTGAGACTTCCAACAGGAGGCACGCTCTACATCAAGCTCTTGGAGATACTTAGGTTGCAGAAAGAACAGTCCAGTCCTTTCCCTGCCCAAGACAGAAGCAGCGACTGTAGACCAACCCAGCAAAGCACACAGCAAGGTGGTAGTCTCTTCTCACAGCTCTTCAGCTCTTCTTCCTGGGAGGTTCCTTAGTCCAGCAGTAATCTAAAGTTCTGGGGTCAGGGCCCCAATATTTGTATTTGAAGTTCGCACAAGCAAAGTTCCTCTGGCACACATAAACCAGTTCAGCCTGGCTCAGGCCAGGTTCACCGCAGGAGGTGGAGACAGCTTTGTGAGAGGCAGCCACAGTCCATTCAGGTGCAAGCAACAACTCCTCCCACTACTCTAAATGCATCCATGTCTATTCAGCCTGGCTATGAGTCACCCAGGAAAGGCAGGACACACCTCAACCCCCCCGTGTCTGTCTAGTGTGAATGCACATCCCCAGCTCATGTCACTCTGTACCCATACGGTGAATACACAAATGTCAGAGGCACAAAGGATGGTTAAGCAAGAAAATGCCTACTTTCTAAAAGTGGCATTTTCAAACACACAATATCAAAATTATCTTTACTAAAAGATGTATCTTTAAATTATGAGTTCAGGAAGCCTAAACTCTATTTCTCCATCTTGTCCCAATGGAAAATTATGCTTGTAAGACGTTACAAGGCAACTCCCATGTTAGCCTATGGGACAGATAGCCTTTCAATAGTGAAAAACAAAATACACAGTATTTCACTATCAGGACATGGAAAACACACCAACACATGTCCTACCTTTCACAGACACTGTACCCTGCCCAGGGTGGTACCTTGGGCCTACCTGAGGGGTGCCTTACATGTAAGAAAAGGGAAGGTTAGGGCCTACAATAGATAGGATAAGATAACATGTTGCAGAAGTCAACCACACCTGCTATTTGCATTTGGAAGCTACTGTTCTGAACTGAAATATATGGTGAACTTGTGACCCGAGACTGCAGTTGAATGTTGCAGAAACTGTTGCTATGGAAACTGGCATTAAGGAGAGTGGGGGAAGGGTTGAAACAACTGTGGTAATACAATATGAAATGCAGATTTAAATACAAGTGATAAACGATTAAAGTTAGTTTTTCTAAAACAGTAGTATGTTTAGAAGAAGTGTGTTGTTCAAAATTAGCAGTAGTATTATTGGAGAAAGGTTTTTGAACTCTCGTAAGGGTTCGGGGCTCAATGGCGATGCTGCAGCGTGGTGGAGTCGCCACTCCACAAAATTACAGTACGAGTTTGGGCACTTTTAGAAGAGAGTTAGAAAGGGTTAATATGAGTAACCAATAGAAATGTGTTTTACAATTTGAAATAATGAAGGAACAAATTTGATTTGTTACTTACATTTATTTCTGTGCAGAAAGAGAGGGAAAGTTTGCAATTACTGGTTTTACCTTGTTGAGAGTGCTGCATTACATTTATTGTGTGAGAAAGAACATTTTTCACGTGTTTCTGATATTTGATATTCTGCAATACTATTACAGAGGTGAGTTACAAATTTGTAAGGTGTGTTATGTATTGTGTAGTAGTGGTTCAGTCTATTTAGTGATATTTTTAAGTTTGAAAATATTTTTTTTTTTTTAAAGATTACAAATTATTACAAAAGTGTGCTGTTTGAAATGTTACGAAATGTACAAAGATTCTGAGTAGTTGCTGAATAGTCAAGCTGCAAGAGAAAAGTGAGGTTTAAGACATGCTGGGAGAGGTATTAGTGATTAGGCTACTTTGTATAACTCTGTGGAAAGGTACGCTTGAAGTACTCTGTATATATTTAGGTGTCTTCGTGAAATGAGGAGTGCAGTCTGTCCTGTTGAAAGGACTGGATGGTCTTGTGACCGAGGTACAGGGTTGAATTGGGATCCAAAATCGGCCCGGCCAACGTAAAAGAAATGGCCCATATTTGTATATTGTGCCTTGTCGGAAAATACTAGGGGGGCTTTAAAAGAGCCATGTTTTATTAACTTCAGGGAGATAAAAAAGAAATGGAAATGTTGCCTGCACACTTTGTGCATGGGTTTGTTCACACTGGTGAACCACACCTGAATAAAAGTGAAGGTAATTCTCAGGCTCCCTGCTCCTGCTCAATCTGCGTACATTACAGGGCCGGCACATCGAGAGACTGGGAATGACACCTCCCTCGACTCCCGCCACCTCCTCCCCCACCAAACGCTTCCTCCCCCCGTTTGTAAAAGGAAGGTAACAGAGGCCCATCTGCGTCGAAAAATACCACTTAGACCCTCACTGGGCTGCTGGCGGTATCTGAACAGCACAGATAAAGTCCTAATCGGTTTCCATGCTACAGAAAAAAGTGGCACACAGTTGCAACTTACATACCGGCCCATTGTACATTGCCCGAGTGTCCGTCTTACCAATCCAACCTTGCTGAAGTATGTGTATACTTCTACATGTATTTTCACAAGTTATGCATCAGAAGATCCGACAGCTATAAAACACAGGTATACATCTAGTTGTATGTTTCTTTTATGTATGATGGCACTTGCAAACGGCAGAGACACATGCATGCATGGTTTCAGTAATATGGTGAGACTTGCAACTGTGACATGTGAAGGGTTGGTGCTTTATATTTGGCTAGGCCCAACACTCTTAGTAGTTGCTGAGTAGTGAAGCTACAAGACAAAAGTGAGGTTAAAGACATGCTGGCAGAGGGATTAGTGATTACGGTACTTGGTATGAGTCTCTGGAAAGGTATAGCTGAAGTACTCTGTATACATTTAGGTGTCTTCATGAAATGAGGAGTGTACTCTGTCAAGTTGAAAGGACTGCATGGTCTTGTGACTGAGGTACAGGGTTGAATTGGGATCCAAAATCGTCCCGGGGAACGTAAAAGGCAGGCCTATGTTTGCAGATTGCACCGTGTCAAAAATACTGGGGGGGCTTTAAAAGAGACATGTTTAATTAACTTCAGGGAGATAAAAAAGAAATGGAAATGTTGCCTGCAGTCTTTGTGCACGTATTTGTTCACACTGGTGAACCACACCTGAATATAAGTTAAGGTAATTCTCAGGCTTCGTGCCCCTGGTCAATTTGCGTACATTACAGGGCCGGCAGATTGAGAGACTGGGAATGTCAGGTCCCTCGACCCCTACTCCTCCCCGCCCAAACGCTTCCTCCCCCCACATTTGTAAAAGGAAGGTAAGAGGCCCATCTGTGTCGAAAAATACCATTTAGGCCCTCATTGGGCTGCTGGCAGCATCTGAACAGCACAGATAAAGTCCCAATCGGCTTCCATGCTACACAAAACAGCGGCACACAGTTGCAACTTACATACCGGCCCATTGTACATTGCCCGAGTGTCCTTCTTACCAATCCGACCTTGCTGAGGTATGTCTATAGTTCTACATGTATTTCCACACGTGTTATGCATCGGAAGATCCGACAGCTATAAAACACAGGTATTCATCTATTTGTATGTTTCTTTTATGTATGATGGCACTAGCAAAAGGCAGAGACACATGCATACATGGTTTCAGTAATATGGTGAGAATTACAACTGTGACATGTGAAGGGTTGGTGCTTTATATTTGGCTAGGCCCAACATTTTGAGTAGTTGATACACACATTCAATCAATCAGATATTACCTACGCAAACATGCAATCACCCAGGCAGTAGTCTTGTATTCAACCATTCACTAAGCCAATACCTATGCACTCAACTATTCTGTCAAGCAATACTGAAGCAGTCATCGAATGATACAGGCACTACAGTTGCACTAAACCATTCACTCAGGCACTACCCATGTAGTCATCCATTCCGTGAAGCACTATTCATGCACTCATCCAATGACAAAAACATTAGCCTTGCACTCATAATTTCACTCAGGTACTTCCCATGTACTCATACAATCAACCAGGCAGTACCTTTGCAGTCATGCAATCACGCAGGCATTATGTATGTACTCATGCAATCAGTAAGGCACTAGTTTAGCACTCAACTGTTCACTCAGGTCCTACCTATGCAGTTATCTATTCCCTCAGGCACTAATGTGGCACTCATCGAATGACCCAGCCAATTCTGTTACAGTCATCATTTTACTCAGGCACTACCCATGCACTGATCTAAGCATTCAGACAATATCCTTGCACTTATGAAGTTACTCAGGCACAACTTATGCATTCATGCAATCACACAGGCACTACCCCTGCACTCATGCTATCACATAGGCACTACCTATGGACTCATGCAATCAGTCAGTTACTACTCTTGCACTCAGCCATTCACTCAGGCAGTAGCTATGCAGTCATCTAGTCACTCATGAACTACCCATGCAGTCATGCAATGAAAGAGGCAGTATCTATACAGACATTGAATTAATGAGGCATTACCTAAACAGTCATGCAATCACCTAGCCACTACTCTTGCACTCAACCATTCACTCAGGTACTACTCATACACTCATCCAACAGCTAACCCGATACCTCGAAGAAAACAGCATCCTGGACCAATCCCAATCGGGGTTCCGCAGCAACCACAGCACTGAGACTGCCCTCATCGCCGCCACCGACGACATCAGGATCCTGCTGGACAACGGTGAGACCGCAGCCCTCATCCTGCTGGACCTCACCGCCGCCTTCGACACTGTCTGCCACCGCACTCTACGCGCACGCCTCCACGACGCAGGGATCCGAGACAAGGCCCTGGAATGGGCCACCTCCTTCCTCGCCGGCAGAACCCAGAGAGTCCGCCTCCCACCATTCCGATCCGAAGCCTCCGAGATCATCTGCGGCGTACCCCAGGGATCATCCCTCAGCCCAACACTGTTCAACATCTACATGGCCCCGCTTGCACGCATCGCCAGACAGCACGACCTCAACATAATCTCCTACGCCGACGACACTCAACTGATCCTCTCCCTCACCAAGGACCCCTCGCCGCCAAATCCAACCTCCTTGAAGGAATGAAGGCCGTCGCCGATTGGATGAAGATCAGCCGACTAAAACTGAACACGGAGAAGACAGAGGTCCTCATCCTCGGCTCCAACCCCTCAGCCTGGGACGACTCCTGGTGGCCAACGACGCTGGGAGCAGCCCCGACACCCACCGACCACGCACGCAACCTGGGAGTCATCCTCGACTCAACGCTCTCCATGGCCAAGCAAGTCAACGCAGTCTCCTCCTCCTGCTTCAACACCCTCCGCATGCTTCGCAAGATCTACAGGTGGATCCCGACAGATACAAGAAGAACAGTCACCCAGGCCCTCGTCAGTAGCAGACTTGACTATGGGAATGCCCTCTACGCGGGAGCCCCGGCCAAGCTCATCAAGCGACTGCAACGCATACAAAACGCCTCCGCACACCTGATCCTCGATGTACCACGCCACAGCCACATCACCCCCCACCTGAGGAACCTGCACTGGCTCCCCGTCGACAGGAGAATCTCCTTCAAACTCCTCATCCACGCACACAAGGCACTCCACAAGACTGGCCCAGCCTACCTCAACAGACGACTCCTCTTCTACGTCCCCAACCGCCAACTCCGCTCCGCCGACCTCTCCCTCGCCACCGTCCCTCACATTCGAAGAACTACCACCGGCGGCAGATCCTTCTCCCACCTCGCCGCCAAGACCTGGAACACCCTTCCACTAAGCCTACAACAGACCCAAGACCTGCTGACCTTCAGGAGGCTACTCAAGACCTGGCTGTTCGACCAGTAGCAGCAGCCCCCCCCCCTTTTTTCTCCCCAGCGCCTTGAGACCCTCGCGGGTAAGTAGTGCGCTTTACAAATTCTGTGATTGATTGATCCATTCACTCAGGCAGTACGCATGCACTCATCCAATGATGCAGCCATTACCCTTGCATGCATCGTTCCATTCAGGCTGCACCCATACACTCATCGAATCACGCAGGCACTACTGCTGCGCTCATACAATCACAGAGGCACTACTCAGGCACTCATGCAATCAAGGATGCACTACCTATCCACACATTGAATTAATACAAAATTACCTACACAATCGTGCAATGAATCAGGCACAACTCTTGCACTCATCCATTCACTCAGGCACTACCCATACCTATAAAACACAGGTATACATACATTTCTGTATGATGTCACTAACAAAAGGCACAGATTGATGTATGCATTATTTCAGGAATAGGATGACACTTACAACAGTGATATGCAAAGGGTTCATGCTTTATATTTGGCTAGGCCCAACACTCTTAGTAGTTGCTGAATAGTAAAGGTGCTAGACAAAAGTGAGGTTTAAGACATGCAGGCAGAGGATTAGTGATTAGTCTACTTTGTTGAATTGTTAGTGACATCCTACATGAAAGAAGGATACAAATAGATGTATACATGTGTTTTATAGACCTATCATCTTTAGATGCATAACATGTGTGAAAATAGATGTACAAGTAGAGATATAACTTAGTCGCAATGCATGCACTCTTTTCAACTTGAGAGACTGCACTTTCCATTTCAATAACACACCAAAATTTCGACAGCGTACTTCATGTGTACCTTTCCACAGACTCGAACAAACTAGCCTAATCACTAATCCCTCTGCCAGCTTGTTTTAAACCTCAGTTTTGTCTTGTAGCTTCACTTTTCAGCGACTACTTGGAGTGTTTGGCCTAGCCAAATATAAAGCAGCAATCCTTCACATATCACTGTTGTAAGTCTCTCCATATTCCTGAACGCATGCATGCATGCATATGTCTGTGCCTTTTGCTATAGTGAGATTTACAATAGTAACATTGCAAAGATTGGTGTTGTGAATTTCTGGAGTTCTCTTGCTTGTTTGTGCACTTGTCTGGACTGTTTCTGAATATCAGTTCCTTGTGTCTGCACTTGTGTTGTTTCTTTCTGCATCCTTCCTGTGTGTTTCTGGAGCTCTGCTGCTTGTTTTTGTACTTTTCTTCTTCGTTTCTGCACCTTTTTGCTTCTTTTTGCAGACCTCTTTCCCGTTTTTGCAGCTCTTTTGCCTCATTCGACACCTCTCTTCCGTGTTTCTCCACTTCTGTTCCGTCTTTCTGCACCTCACTTTTCTTTCTGCAGATCTCGATCGTTTATGCACTTGTCTTGCCACTTTAACTACGTCTGTTGCTTCTTTCTGCACTTGTCTTGCCTCTATCTGCACCTCTGTTGGTTCTTTTGTCTGTCAGCTTGCCTCTTTTTGCACCCATGTTGCATGTTTCTGCACCCGTTTTCTCTCTTTCAGCACCTTTGTTGCGTCTTTGAGCATCTTTGTTAGTATGTTTCTGCATCCGTCTTGCTTCTTTTTGCACCCCTCTTGCCTATTTCTGTACCCGTGTTCCCGGTTTTGCAGTTGTCTTGCCTTTTTCTGCATCTGTCTTGCGTCTTTGTGCACTTCTCTTGGATGTTTGTGCACCTCTGTTGTTTCTTTGATCACCGCTATTGTCTCTTTGTGCAGTTCTGTTGCGTCTTTCTGAATTTCTCACATTTTTTCGTAGCTGTGTTCTTTGTGCATTTCTTTTAGGTGTTTCTAAACTTTTTTTTTTCTTCTTTCTGTCCCTTTCTTTTTGTCTCAGTAAGATGTTTCCTCTTTCTGCAGTTCTCTTGCTTGTTTCAACACTTTTGTTTTTTTATTGGTAATAAAGAGAATAGCAATGTAATTGTAATTAATTGCTTACTAGTTAATATCAGTATTCATATGTAATTAATTTAAAATAGTTAATTCATGTAACAAACTATTGAAACTGGTTTTGTTTTTTAGAAAATTATTTTGTTTGGACCACAAATTCAAGATGGCAAGAAAACTTGAAAAGAGAAGACAACAAAAAAAACAGATCTACTTAAAGAAAAGTAAAAAGATTGTGTTACAAAAAGATGAAAATGTTACTAAGGATAAAGTTTGTTCTGGTAAGAGCACTAAACACTTTCTTAAAACAGTTGCAGAGAAATTAAAGATAGACAATAGCAATTAAAGGAAAAAGAAGAGTTGTACAACAAAGCAGAAGGAGAACAACATTTCTAATGGTAAAAAAACGTTAGTTTTTGGAAAAACAACACATTACAAGAGAAAAACAATTTAAACAGATACGTGTACGAATCTTTCGAAGTAGAGTAATTCAAAATATATTAAAAAAATTGTAAAAAGTATAAAAGAAGATCAGCAGCATATAAGAAGCAACAGATTGAAAGTGTAGTAGATACTGCTTTTGATTTGAAACAAAAATTATTTATTTTAATATTGAAGAGAATGAGAACATTGGATAAAATAATTAAATTTATGAAAGGCAAAAGAAAAAGACTTGTCAATAGAAGTAACTTTTGTAAAAATTTCACTGGTGAATGGAAGCACACTTCTACTAGTGAACATTTCTTTAATGAAGAAAGCTACTTTCAACAGAAAGCATTAGTGTATTCAGTTGATACTAGTGGTCGATGCTATGAGATGAAAGATGGTTGTCCCATTCCAAAAGAAGAAATGGTTGTTAGTAGTGTGGAAGAAGTAATAGCTGAACAAGTGCAAGGGAAGCGTACACAAGCTCCTGTATATACGTATATACGTGGATTTGTAGCAGTATTTACAGTATTCAACAGGAATCTATTGACATATTGCGAAATTTTAAACAGAAGATTAGGATGTTACAAGGACTAGATCCATGTAAAATAAGAAAATATACTAAGTTGCACGGACATTCTCTGGCTTGTCTTTCAAGAAAAGTGTGCAAAAGTACTTTATCACTTAAGAATGTTAGCAGTACACCACTCAGGAATGTTCAAGTTAGTAAGGAAAGTGTACTATGTAAAAACTCCTGCATTATGTTTAAGAGAAATTAACACAGCTTTTACACAGTTCTTTATCAGATGTACAAAAAATTTGTGATGATATACAGTTTCGTTTTTTTGGTTCACAACAGGAGTGTGTAGAAAGTGAGAGCTTGATAAGTGTAGATATTGAAGAACATGGGAAAGAGATTAGTATTGTTGAGTTTGTAGAAGAAATTACAAAGTTTAAGACAGTGTCCTATGAAAAACCAAACTATATTTGTTGTCGACATACTCATTATAGAAGCCAAACTAGGAATGTTAATTTATATTTAAAAAGTGAAAAGGAAAACAATGATAAGTGGCAGCAATTTGGTGCTTATTTGTTGGTGTAAGGTCGATTTGAGTTGGGTACTGATCAACGTATTTGTAAATATTGTTACAACAAATTAGAAGAGAACAAAATGCCAGCTAGAGGTGTTCATAACAACTTAGAATTAGTAGCTATTCCAGAGGAACTGGCAGATTTGAATACATATGAGTCAATTCTTATTCAATCTGTACATTTCAAGCCATAATTCGTATGGAGCCTAAAACAGGTAAGCTGCCACCAACAGATTTTCAAAGAGGTCTGAAAGGAAGAGTTGTGTACTTACCTTTAGATTTTAAGAAAAATATTGAAACTGTTGGTGGAGACAGAGAGGAAAATGAGCCAGTAGTTATTCAAGTAAATGGCGTCCCAACAAAGAGTCAAAAAAATATGGCAAGAGTTTGTAGATGTTAATAAACTTCAAAAGGCTACATTATATCTTGTAGAGAACAATATTTATTATAAAACTGTAAATGTTGATGAACAGGTAATATGTTTAGAAGATGAATCAGAAATTTCAAGTGGCCAAAAAGAAAAAGTGGACAAGTCCAGGAGTGAAGAGATTTATGAACATTACAAGATACATCCTCTGATGTATGGATAGGAAACAGCATTGAATTATATCAAATGAAAAAGCAAAGGGAACTCCAATGAGTGTATGGGAAAAAAGCTTAGAAGCTCGTTTTCCACAGCTGTTCCCCCCCCTGGAGAAGGTGGACGATTTGATGAGCGACTTGTACGGATTCCAGCTTCAGAATACCGCTCGACAAGATTGTACTCTTAAGATCCCAGATTTCGACAGTGCATTCCATATATATTTCATCTTCTGTTTGAAAGTGATTTGTCTGCTCTTTCACATGCAGTGAACCACATATTAAAAACAGGAGTTCATCTTCAACATGTTTCTGCAAAAATATTCATGGACAAAGTTCAACAAAGATGAAAATTTAGAATCACAGTTAATTAGTTTGATGGCATGTCAACGTGGTACCAATGAATAATGGTTTCGTCTTTACGATGAACTTATATGTATGTTAAGAAACTTAGGTACACCAACATGGTTTGTAACACTTAGCTGTGCTGAATATGCGTGGGAAGATTTACTTGACTTTCTACGAGAAGCAAATTCAAATATAAAAAATATTGACATGAAGACACCTGGAGAACTCTGTTCATTGGATCCTGTAAATGTGTGCAGGTATTTTAACCATAGGTTTAAAACTATGATGTCATTTATCTGCAATAAAAATAATTGTCCTCTTGGAGAAGTTACTGATTTTTGGGGCAAAAAGAGTACCAAGCCAGAGGTGCTCCTCGTATACACATGTTATTATGGATAAAGAATGCTCCAAAATTTGGAACTGATACTGATGAAACTGTATTGTCTTTCATCGAACAGTATGTTACCTGTGACATTCCAAGAGAAGGAGGAAAAAAGAGCTTGAGACAACAAGTTTTATGTTTTCAAAGTCACCGCTGTGGAAAGTATTGTCAACGGAAATACAAGTCTAAAGGGAAAATGTATACAACGTGTCGTTTTGGATTCCCACGTCCAACAATTTCCAGAGGAAGAGTAAATTCTTTTTTGTCAGCATTAAGGCATACAATAACTCGGAAATCTCCCAAGAATACATACAACTTAAAAAGAACAGATCAGTCAAAGTATATTAATGACTACAATCCAGTTATTTTGAAAATGTGGAATGCAAACATGGATATTCAATATGTTGCACATAATTCAATTGCCATTGCACGTTATGTTAGATCATATACAACGAAATCAGAAAAGACAGATGAAAGAAATGTGGGAAGAAATTTCACAAGAGAAGAGTCTTAGCAAAAAATTGTGCAGCTTTAGTTTGAAAATGCTTTCCCACCAAGAGATTGGATCCTGTGAATGATCCTGTGAATGTTCGGATCGCTTGTGCTCTTCCAGTATATATTCAAAGTCAAGAGGAATCATTTGGGTAAGTTTAGGTCTTGCCTGCGCACAAAATAGAGTATTGAAAACATAATAAGAAATTGAATACTTAGCACTGAATGAACCAGAAAGTACAGAAATTGTTAAAACTAAGATGTTGGGTACATACTATCCCAAAAGGAGTCCATGTCTGTATGAAATACTTCAACATTACAGCTTTAAATGTTACAGACAATATAAAACAAGGAAAATATGCAGTAATTGGATGTGACGGATGTTTAGTAAAACATGCCAAAGGAAATCTTATTAACCACAGAAAACTCAGTTGCGAAACTCCAGATAAGAGAATTTTTCTATTTAGCACTTCTGCAACTGTTCAAGGCATGGCGTAATGAAACAAAATTACTTGGAGATTTCGACTGCTACGAAGATTCTTTTAATGCATGTAAAGATAGCATTCAATGCACAATTTTCCCTACATATCTACAAATCTTAAATGATGAGATTGAACAAGAAAATACTATTGCAGCTGAAATAACTTAAGTCAGTTCTCAAGATAGTCAAAGTTCTGGTCCACAGAGTCAAGATCCACTGGGACAACCAATTATCGAAAGTGAAGCCGCAATAGTCAAGAATGAGGTAGAAACTGCAATGCAACAAGCACAACAGGAAAATATTACGTTGGAAAACTTAGAACAACTAAGTATTGAACAAAAAGAAATATATGTACAAGTGACAACAGATACAACATGGTTTGTTGCATGAAAAAAAGAATGCCAATGTTCATCATTTAAATCTATTCTTATGGACATCAGTGGTCAAGCAGGAAGAGGAAAACGTTTTTTAATTAAAGTTTTGACCAGTTATCTACAGAGAACTACAGATTCACATTTATCTTGTGTTTTAACAGCTCCAACTGGATTAGCAGCACACAATATTAAAGGGATTACTTTACATAGATTACTTATGTTACCAGTAGAACATGATAATAAATTGGAATATCAGAAGCTGTCTGGAGAAGCTTGTTATGAAGTGTCAAGAGTAATGAAGAAAATGAAACTTTTAATCATTGATGAGGTGAGCATGGTCTCAAACTGAATGCTTGCCTTTGTACACTTGAGAATGCAACAGATTTTAAAAACAGAATACAATGTGCTGTTTGGAGGAAAACATTTAATTGTATTTGGAGATCTACTACAACTAATTCCTGTAAAAGGACAACCAGTTTTTAAAACACTTCTGCATGAAGACACTCGAAAAACTTTGGGAAGTATTGGAAATGTGAACATTTGGTTAAATTTTGAATATAAAGAACTTATAAAGAATATGCGACAAGCAAGTGATGAAGATTATGGAAATATTCTTAAAGATATAAGAATTGGTGTCTTGATGAAACATGGTAAACAGGCTTTAGAAAGTCGGCTACTAAGGAACTTGTTTACAACTGAAAACACAGCGGCTGAAGTAATGTACAAGATTGGAGAAAAGAAGTCTATAGTTTGCCTAAAGCCTACACTGCAAGAGTGTTCTACATTCAATCAAGAGCTTTTGAAACTGGAAAAACAAGAAATAGTTGAAATTGAGCTATTGATAAAATTGAACACCAGGGAGTGACTATTCTTCTTACAGAGAAACTACAGACTAAATTGCGCTCTTTGGAAAAGTCAGGATCTAAAACTGCTGGCTTAGAAAAAACTTTACATGTATGTATAAACTGTTAGGTAATTTTACAGCGTAATTTGAATGTAGAAGAAGGTGTAGTATATGGAGCAATGGGAAAAGTTGTTGATTTAGTAAAATTTCAGAACAGAGATGGAATAGAATTTTTTTAAGTAAAATTTGATCAGATTAAAGAGGTGAGACAGATTGGGCGTTGTGTTGTATGTGTTTTGCTTGTAAAAGACTTGTATGTGCGCAGAAAACAGTTTCCTCTGTCTATAGCATATGCAATAACTATTCATAAATCTCAAGGTTTAAGTATAGACAGTGCTTTGGTAAATATTGGAAGTACAGTGTTCAAAGAGGGAATGGCATACGTTGCATTATCTCGAGTAAGAACACTGTCTGGTTTGTATTTGGTTGATTTTGATGAGAAAAGGGTTAGTGCTGATGTAAATTGTGTAAGAGTATAATCCTTTAAGAAGACTTTATACACCGGATTTAGGTGAATATCCCATATATGAGAAACGTGTAGTGTGTACAAAACAGAAATATGTCAAAGATTCAAGTGAGGTTGAAATAAATTGAAGAGAAAGTTGAAGGTGTAAAGAAACAGATAATGGAAACTGTTGATGACATTGTAGGATACCAGTTGGAAAATAGTTCAGGTATCAACTGTTATGCTAATGTGATTCTGAATGTTGTGTTTTATCTACAAGATCTTAATCATGAAATCATGGGAAATCATGAAAAAAGATTTTGTTCTTTACTACGTCATGTATTTCAACAGTTGGTAACTGACAGAAGTAAAATCCATACTGCTTCTGGCATTCGGCATCTTTTGGATATATGTACTGCTTCATGGACATTTACTCTCAATATACAAGATGCACAAGAATTTCTGATACTTATGCTTGGAGTATTAGAAGACGAAGGAATACAGATTGAAAACTTAATTGGCCTTAGTTACAGATGGGATCATAAATGTGAGCAGTGTTCATTTACTTCTAGTACTGAAATAGACAGAGAATGATTCATATACTTAACAATACCAGACAGCAAATCACTACCTTTTAACAAATTAGTAAAAACAGCCAATCATGATATGAACTGTTTGCATTGTAAATCAGAGATGTTGTCTATGTTACATATAGAAATATACGGTAAATATCTCATTTTAATGCTACAACATTGTAGAGCAAATGAAAGAAAACTGGAAAGCAAAATTCAAAATTTTGTTGCAAGTCAAATATTTATTTGTGGAAGAACTTTTACAACAGTGGCTATTATTTTCCATGCTGGACCTACTACCACATCTGGACACTATACTGTGTATTTAAAGTGTAATAGAGGATGGACACATTGCAATGATGCCCACTTGGAATTCAAACATATATTGCCTTATGAATTACCAAATTCATATTTGCTATTTCTGCAGCCAAAGTTTTGAATACATCATTCGGCCTATTGGGAAGATGTGAACACAAATTAACAAATTCAGGTTGGATATTTTGGAAGCCAAAGTTTTGAAAACATCATTTGGCCTATTGGGAAGATGTGAACAGAAAGTAGACAGCACTGCAAAGAATTACTAAATCTAATTAGTGTTTGGATTATTATTTGTGGTAATTGGTATTGTATTTGGAAAATTGTGTTGAAAAGCAAATAGTTTATATATTTGTTGTGTATATTGTACCATATGTAAATGAGTGTACGTTTTGGCAAGTCTCTTTCAGATAAATAATAGACGTAATGTACAAGAAGGATGTAATATAGAAACTGTAGTTCGGAAAACACATAGCTACAGATATTGAATATAATCCTCTATGCTGATTTTTTTTTTAACAATCTAGATGATTGTTTTTCCCCCGCTGTTCCATGATGATACTACGTTGAATTCACTGTGTATGGTGAAGTTAAGTGGAATCTGAAAACAGCAAAAAAGGGAAAATGAAAATGTTATGTAATTCTAAAATTATGTTATCCTCTTAAAAATGTAATAGTATAATTTCTGTAATACATTACATAACAGTTTTTCTTCTTCTTTATAGTAGGGAGTGGTGAACTTTGAAAAGAGTTTTAATCCTGTTTAGGACAATACTACTCTAAAATAGTTCAACAGAGTCATGTTTCTAAATTACTTAAAAAAAGGTAAGAATACATAACATAATATGTATGATAACGTGAAACAATATTTGAAGTTCATTATGTTATTTATTTGTAATAAAAAAATCTTGATCCTTTATACTATTTGAAAACCTTGATCGTGTTGCTGAGGTCATCAGCCAGGTAATCATTCTTTTACACAAACACTATGAATGCTCTGATGTAATCTCTGTAGCAGAACTTTAGCATTAATAGGATAACCCAGGCATTATCCTTGCATTTTTCCTTTCACACAGGCACAAACTATGCACTCATGGTAACACCCAGACACTACCCCTGCACTTATGCAATTACCAACGGACTACCAATGTACTCATACAATCATCCAGGCAGTACTGATGCACTCATCCATTCACTCAGGCACTACCAATGCACTCATCTATTCCGTCATGCACTAACCATGCACTTATCTAATGACTAAGACATTACCCTTGTACTCATACTGTCACTCAAATAGTTCCCATGCAGACATACAATCACCCAGGCACTACTCCTGGAGTCATGGAATCATGCAGACAGTACGCATGTACTGATGCAATCACTAAGGTACTAGTGTTGCACTCAACTATTCACGCAGGCACTACACACGCAGTCATCCATTCTCTGAGGTACTATCCATGCACTCATACAATGACCCAGGGATTTCTCCTGCAGTTATCTTTAAACTTTGGCACTACATATGAAGTGATCTAAGCACCCAGACATTACTCTTGCACTCATCAATTCACTCAGGCAGTGCCAATGCAGTAATAAATCAACCAGGCACTAGTCTTGCACTCAAGTATTCACTCAGGCAGTACCCATGGAGTAATTCATTCGGTCAGGCTGTTGCACGGATTCTGCCTATGATCACAACTATGTGTATGATTATGGGACCTTAGTAGGTACGGACTGAGTCATCCTATTATCTGAGTGCCTGTAAGCTCTGGACCAACTTTCTATATTGTCTCATTTGCTGTTCGAATCCCTTACAGAGAAACAAGTGATTAGACAACCCAGAACACAACACTTCCACATCTCTCAGGAATCGCAGTAACAAGACACACCCTTTCACGGTCACTCTTGTACATGTAAGATCTGACAGAGACATGAAACATTTTAAAATATTTATTTTAAGTAACGTGGCCTAACATGCAGTCTATGTGCCACAACAAGAATAAAAATGTATGATAGAAATATAATAGTATACCAGTTAGTCCATTTGTCTTAAAGGGAGATGTCATCATAAAAAGACAAGGGAGAAAAGACTATACTACCTAACCTCCCTTCCGTTGCTAAGAAGAAGTATTATTATATAATAGAAGATCTCTGGGCTTTGTCTGCAGACCATATAACTTTGAATATAGATGGTAAAGGTAAATTAAAGGTGCTATTTCGCTGTTTTCCCTGGAAACGTTTTTCTCCAAGTGTGTGTGCCACCTATTCGTGTATCCTAATTGTATCACAATATGGGTGTTCAACAACAACTGCATTAGTATGTTTTATACATTTGCTAGGGCCTGTCCAGAGCAGAATAACAAGGGATATTGTTTATCGACTTTGACCACAATGTTGAATTTAAAGTTCCGAAAGATGCTGAGAAGAAACACAGCAGACAGTTCTCATGTGAAAAGTACGAACGAGGTATTTTGCAAAAATAAAGCCTTGTGTTATCGTGCGCAAAAGCTGGATAATGGCTGCAGGGCTTATGTTAAGTTAGTGAAGTCGATAATGTTCCGAACGGCCAGGTCGCACCCTACCCTTCGCCAGCTCTGTAGCAGTCAGGCAAAGAGAACACAAAGATAAGCAGAGCCAAACTGAATCTGTAAAGGTGAAATCGTAGAAAAAGTCAATATTTGAAAGTTCGCAAGGAACGAAAAAGGAAATGAGAAAAACGATAAAAACAGTGCTTTTGAGGTATAGAAATAACAGGCAATGAAATCGGGTTCCCATGCGCACTTATGGAGATTCATCGAAATGCAAGAATTCACAAGTACCGCGGAATGCAATCAGCTCCAAAAGGTCATTCGCACCTCTCCAAGCAAAGTGGGTAGCCATCCAATTGAGCAAGCCGAAAGAACAGACATGGTCATCGTAATCTCGTGCAACCAGGCGCATGTCAGGGCAACCTGCGTGATATTCGATGATGCTGCACTGCAAGAGGCACTGCGCATGAGCACACGTACTCCATCGCCCCCTTATTGCATTATTAAACGCATCCATCAAGCGTGTGTCTCCGGAACAGTCGTGGTCATGAGCCAGCAATGGACTCACCAACAGTTCATAATCCAGGTCAGCGCGTGAAGTAGTGGAGAGGCTCCATTCAGGTCGCACTCAAAGGGGCACGGGAGACAGAAGAACACATGTTGCACGCGGGTGAAATAGATGTACCGGAAGTTCAGCCTATAGCTGATGGCAAGAGACGCCAATGGCAAGCATCCAAAAAGTTGCAGCATTCATTCACGGTACAGCCGCAATTGGCCTGGATGGGGCTCAACCACAGGACAGGCAGGCATTTCGTAGTAGGAGCAGGAGAATGAGCACTGTGCAAACCAGCAAGAGCACCATGGAAAACCCGGCAAAGGCGCTGGGAAAATTAGAATGAATAAAAGCTGGTATTACTCCAAAAATAGTCTGAAAAGAGATAACGAGGCCGGAGTTGACTAGTTAAAAAAAAATGTAGTAGGCCTTCGGTTTCAGACGCATTACATATTTGGTGTATTAATTCAGCAGAATGTAGTGGGAGATTGGTATTGAGCAGTGACTCAATGTCACTTGGTGTTTTAGGCACCTGCTATTTGAAGGTCTCACAAGCTGATGCGAGAGCCACTTCTTGTTGAAACAATAGCGCTTTGAGTCAGCGTATGTAATTGTAATCTGTTTTCAAAGTAGGAATGGAAGGCCATAGCAAACTATCTACAATCCCATGTGGGGGAGGACAAAAAACATTGGTGCAACATGTAACACGTTGTGAAAGAGTTGCTATACACGGGACGACTGCTCGTAAGCCACAGCAGTTGGTTATTTCGGATAAGATAACTGCAGTTCGAAAGCTCAATAAGCGTGGGAATAACAGTAGGCACTGGAGTTTGTTTAAAAAACAGTACAAATTACGGGCCGAAACATTACAATCTACGTGTACTTTAATTTGTTTACAAGCTAAATAATGTTGTACAGGGGAATCACAGTGATTCGCTGTTAGGAGAACTTATTTATCTTCATGCTGACAGCAAAATGCAAAAGCAACTAATACAATTCACGAATAAAAGTACTTCCAAGGAACTTAAATGTACCAACAGGGTAATGTTTCATGCAATCAAGGACGCACTAGCTATACACACATCCAATCAATCAACGCAATCGTGCAATCACCCAGGTACTACTCTTGCACTCAATTATTCACTCAGGCAGTACCCATGCATTCATTGATTTCCTCAGGTACTACCCATGCACTCATACAATGACCCAGGAATCACTCTTGAAGTCATCCTTTTACTGAGGCAGTACCCATGCCCTGTTCCAAGCAGCTAGATATTAGTCTTGCACTCAAACATTCACTTAGGCACTACCCATGCACTCATAGAATCAAGGAGGCACAACTTATACACACATTCAATCAATCACGCATTACATATGCAGTGATGCAATCAGCTAGGCACTACTCTTGCACTCAACCATTCACTCAGGCAGTGTGTATTCACTCATTAATTCCCTGAAGCACAATCTTTGCACTTATCCATTCACTGAGGTACTACGCAAGCATTTATCCAATTATCCAGGCAATACACCAACACTCATAGAAACTCTCAGGCAGTACTGTTGCACTCATTCTTTCACTCCAGTAGGAAGGATGCATTAATGCAATCCCCCAGACAGTTCACATACACTCATAGAATGACCCACGCACTACAAATGCACTCATGCAATCATTCAAACACTACTCTTACACTCAACCATTCACACAGGTTTTATGGATACAGTCATTCATTCACTCTACTACTAATTATGCACATATGAAATTACCCAAGCACTATTCTTTCAGTTATTCATTCATTCATTTATATATTATGTATGCACTCATGCACTCAGTGAGACACTACTTATACACAACTGTAACATTGATCATACACAGATTTTTAGAAGCAATCACTTTCTCTCCATACAATTTTTCTATTTTTAACTGGTGTTGGTAGTTCCAAGAAAACTTTTTTTTTTTTTGGGTGTTTTTCAATTTTTAAAAAATAACAATGAAAGTTTAACAATCCAACTGTGGTGTTTCTTTTAAATGAAGAAACACAAGTAACAAAACTAAATACAAAAAATAATTAACACTTATGTGCTTTCAGGACTGTCTTGATAGCATCAATGGACAGCTCTCCCACGCAAAGAGTTGTCAAGCATTTCCTATAGTGGATGGCAGCATCTGCCATCTCTGGAACAATAAGAGGTTGTGGAGTGGTCAAAACAACCCCTGCAGTTGTTGATGGTTGTGTTCAATCATCACTGGCTGCTTCTTCTCTTCTTTGGCGCTCTCTCTCTCGTGCAAGACGAACAGGGTGGATGGTTTCAAGGTGTTTCTTCATTCAAGAAGTACCACATGAGTACTTCTCCTGTGAAGCTCTGGAGAGGACTTTGTGGCAGGTTGTGCTTGTTACCTTACGAGCATTCATCTTCTTCTCTGCCTCCAGGACAGTGAAAAAAAGCACACACGATACTCTCCTTCTGTTTTTTTACAGGCTCTTCCACCTCTTCGTCCTGCTCTTCAGGAAACGCTGATGCCATTTTATATTTAGAAATATGAATATCACCAAAAAAGATATCAGATTTAGAGAGCCTAGGAAAAGCTAGTCTTTAAGGCAGACACACCCAAAAAGAAAGGACTGGAACAGGTGTTGGTTTCACCCACCAAGAGAATGAAAAGCTCTTTAACCAATGAGAAGCTTTTTTTTGTATGTCACATGGAGTCGTGTATGGGTTGCGTACAGATCGCGTATGCGTAGCGTACTCGTAAACTTTACTAAATATAATGTAAAACTGTAAATTAGTATTAGGATATTTTGTTTAAAAGTATTTCAATGGAAAGTGTTTATGCAAAACAGATATTTAAACTTGAAACATGCATATTTGAAACTTTTAAAAATTGCGCCGCAGTGGTGTCTCCTACGCGAACCTGGAAATACATGAAGGAAGAAATCGCGACCCCTACACGTCTGCTGCATGATGGGGCCGCGTACATACAAATGTGCTTTATAGATCTTAAAAATATTGCAGAAGAACACCAATACTAATTTTCACTATTGATTAATAAACCTCTTTGTAAAAAACATATATTGTTTCAGTGTAAGTATGTATTTTAGAATTACATTTGTGTAACAGTTTCGTGCATGCAACACATAGATTTGCAACTGGTAGGCGATACCATTGCGTCCACAAAAATCTGTTTAAAACATTTTACAACAAAAGAATAACTTCTATATTAATATTTTTAGGTACTTAGTAATAAAGCTCTACGTCAAAAAAATATATTAATTCATTCTAAATATGTGTTTTTGAGTGATATTTCTATGTAACGGATCCTCACATCCATCGTGTAAGTTTCTGTACGGTATGCAACCCTTTTATTTTAGTGGCGTAGCTAGAGGGCGGGGGGGTGAAAATGCTCTCCAGTACTCCCCCCCCCCCCCCAATAACACCCCTCCTCAACTTTTAAACTATTAAAAGTGATTATACAAAGTTTAATTGATCAAAAAATAGTTTTAAAAATAACATTTTTTTCTAAAAAAAAATCATTTCAAAATTCTGTAATATATCACACTGTACAAAATTGCAAAGAAAACAATGTTAATTCAAAGAAACAAGAATATAGCTCAGCTATGTTATGTTTTTTTTAAAAACTGCTTATAAATACTTCAAAACCTTTTAAAAATATTTAAATAATAGACGAAAAATAAAAAAAGAAACATCTTTTAATAAAATTTTTTTTTTAAAGAAACAGTAGAAACTCATACATAAAACCATAGGTTTCAGGGACATTACAGTTAGGAATTTGCAGTTAAAAAACCTTAGAAATTCACTGAAAAAAACCCACAGGTTTCAGAGACGTTATAGTTAGGTTTGACATTTCACTCGTACAAAACCAGAGAAATTCAGGCGTTCTAGTTAGCTGAGCTAACTATAACTCGCGCCCCCGCAATGCACTGCTGATGACGTCACATATTACATCACTCATGACATGGTCAGTGACATCACTGATGACATCCACTTAATATCGGATGCACCTCTTCATAACATAACCTTTGATACACTCACTCTAAAATATAGAGTAGCATTCTCGACACCATAGAGACACCAATACCAGTTAGTACATACCCATTCACTGATTCATAGGTGTACACACATCCACACACTCACCCATACAGTCACTCATTCACGCAGTCACTTATCTATACAGCCAATGATATATGCAATCATATACCCATACAGACACTTACACACTGCCACTTACCCATAGAGTTACTCACACACCTAGTCAGTCACACAAAGAATCAATCACATTGCCATTTACTCACCTATACAGTTATACACACATCACCTCACTTATTCATACAGATACTACCACATACTTACTCTCTTATACAATCACTGACACAAGCACACACTCATCCATACAGCCACGCTCACAATCACTCACTCTCACATATAGTCACTTATATACTCCAACACTCACATATACTGCCTTTCACATATGCTATCACTCACACATATACCACTGAGAAATCCATTCACTCACCAACACAGCCATATGCACACTCACCCATACAGCCCCTCGCAGACACACCCATGAATCCATAAACCCAGTGAACCACCCACTCACACATACATGCAGGGAGTCGCACACACCCCCACCCACCCACCCAGACACTCAGGCACCCATACAGGTACTCAGACAACCAATCATTAACCCATATAGATACTTGTGTAACTACTCACCAACCTCATGCAGCCACTTACACACCAAATGATAGACTGATACAGACATTTACACAGATTAGTCATTGACCCATGCATTCACTAAGACACGTTTAATCACTCACTTATACAGTTAGTCACGCACCCACTAAATCATCCATTCAGACACTCATACATCCATCCATTCATTCTTTAATACACCTTGGTATATATATATATCTATATATCACAATCTTAAACTTTTAAAAAACACTCAGTCACTGGATGATGTCATGAGTGATGTCACTGACCAGGTCATGAGTGATGTAATATGTGATGTCATCAGCAGTGCATTGCGGGGTGCGAGTTATAGTTAGCTCAGCTAACTATAACGGCTGAATTTCTCTGGTTTTGTACGAGTGAAATGTCAACTATAACGTCCCTGAAACGTGGTTTTTTCACTGAAAATCTATATATAAATATATATCTATATATATATATATAAACGGACTCAGATTGCTGGGTTCGGGCCACTCCCCGTGCTAGTGTGTCAATGGTGCCTTAGCCAATCGAAGAGGGGCATACTGCTTTTTAAACTGTGGGCTGATAGTTCATTTGTAACCTGATGGCATCTGAGGAAGTTATTGTAACGAAACGCGTCATGCCGATGGTTTCAATAAAGGCAGCTTACCTGGCAATTCCGGGTGTGCTCGACTTTCTGCCATCAACGAGGAAGTGTGTTTTGGGGACGGACACACACACACGGACACACACACACACACGGACACACACACACACACGGACACACACGGACACACACACACACACGGACACACACACACACACACACACACGACACACACACACACACACACTCACTCACTCACTCACTCAATGGATGCTTGTTTCTGGTCCAGGAAAGACCTGGCTTGGCAGTTCGGGCTGGACTGTTCCCATGAGGAACTGGGTCAAGACTGATTTGTTTTTGCCTGGGTCTGAACTGGGGTGGCGAAGTGAGCTAAAGAACAATGATGGATTCAACCCAGATCTGTGACTGGGGGCAAGTGTCTGAAAAGTTTCAGCGCTCCGTTCAGCATCTCCTTGTGTTTGCTTTGTTCACCCTAAGTTGGAAGGGTATGCCCAGACGTGGGTCCCTTGCTCACTTTGCCACTGGCTTCAAGCTAGCCTGGCTGATTGGGGGTGTTACCCCGAAACAGGTCCCAGGATGCTAGTTTCCAGTCCAGGGAAGACCTGGCTTGGCAGTTCGGGCTGGACTGTTTCCACGAGGAAAAGGGTCAAGACTGATCTGCATATGGCTGGGTCTGAACTTGGGTGGTGAAGTGAGCTAAAGAACGATGATGGATTCAACCCAGATCGGTGAATGGGGTGAGTGTCTGAAAAGTTAGTGCTATATATATATATATATATATATATATATATATATATATATATATATATATATATATATACATATACACATATTTAGAGAGAGAGAAAGATTATATATATATATATACACACACACACACATATTTACTGAGTGTGTAAATATATAAAAATACACAAAAATATATATGCATATATATGCACATACACACACACACATAAAAAGTGTTTATACCTACCTGTACATTTGTTTTTGAAAGCATGTCTTTACCAAGCATGCTTTTATCACAAAAATGCAAGTGTTTTACAGCAAAATATAAACCCTTTATCTTTATATAGAAAGGGTTTAAACTTACCTGTAAAATACTTATAATTGCTTGTAAAACTTTTACCATGCATATGCCCTTACCATTCATACTTTTACAACGAAATTCGTTGTAAAGGCATGCATGGTAAAGGCATATGCTTTGTAAGGGTTATGCATGGTAATGACATTCGAGTTATAAAGGGTGCTTTGTAATGGCATGCGTTTCAACGGAATGTGTGGCTACGTCATACATCCGTGTCAATTCAGTATAAACTTTAAACTTTTTTATTACAAAAAACTATTTACCAACATAACAAAAGTACAAAAACCACATTAACAAACTAGATCAACAACTATAAAACAAACAAAACAAACAACTTTACTAAATTTTTATGTGATTCTGATGAGCAGCCACCAACAACTACTGGATATTGATTAGGGTAGACCTTCTTTCCTAGCTCTCCTTCAGCCACATTAGTCTGCCAAAGAATCTTTAGTTTGACAATTTTGTTTATATCAGGGTAGGTGGAAAAATAGTGTCAGCAAAGCTTCTCATCTCCAAATTTTGTTTACAGTTTTTTTTTTTTTTTTTAAAAGAGTTCACAAAGCAAAGCTCGAGCAGAGTTAGCTCGTGTTGCTGAACTGGATAACTGTTCACGTGCCTCCACATCCTTTCAACCTGAATACACTATGCCTGCTCAGGTTGTTACTGCTGAACAACAATAATGCTGCTTATCTTAACCAGGCTTGTTTTTGCTGCTTATGTTAGCAGATAATTTTTTCCTCAGAGACAAATAGAGCTACACAGGACAAGCTAGTGTAAGATAAACAATGCCCGCTATACAATAGAAACATTATCACTTCTACAATTAACAGTTTTTTCCTGACTTTCCACAGTTATTTCCAAAACTGAACAAGACTTTTTCTCCTCCATATATTTTGTCACATTGTAGTTTTCTTCGTTCAAGGAATCACAACTTCTGTTTTCCATTTTCCTCTAACAACAAAAAAAACAAAAAACTTTCAATTACATACTGGTAAATAAATGATAATAGCGATTCATAACTATATTCTCTAAACTGTTCTACATTTTTCACCCAAAATCACAAATTTATATCTAGTGCACTACTTACATTGTTGTTCTTTTCTACTGAAAAATTCCACACCCTCACCCAGTGCATTTTTTTCACAATTAAACTAGAACACGCCATCAAACCTGATTCCATAAAAGTTTAACACATTCCTCTTGCCATACCTTTGCTAACAGTGAGCACTGTGATTTACTCTAGAAACATCACCACTCAAACATTTCATGGGGTGAAGTATATGTACAGTAAGGTTCATAAAAACACTAGGGTTTGTATTAAGAGATTCCACATTCTTTGTTTTATAATTTGAGAAAAACTACCTCCTTTACTTACAAGTGCATGCAGTTTGAACACTATTTTTTAACACAATCTGCAATACTTGCGGATATTTCTCTACATTCAAATGTCTCTCACAAACTATACTGAAAAATCACACCTCTTCAAACAGCTTTTCACTGAGTAAACCTTTTGTAGAATACGTTTACCAACAGTAGTGCACTTACTGATACTTCCCAACTAAGTTCATAAAGTATATTAATAAATACCTGAACTTGGAGCGAATTCTTATATGCAGCTGAAGACACCAGTGGCTTTCGGTTCCAAATAAATCACATCTGCTGAGCACAAAACAAAAAGACTTCCTTCTCCCCCAAAGCACCAAGGACAATTTAAGCTATCTCTGGTTCTTTAGTTAATCAAATCACAGCATTTCTTCAACCATCTAATAAGAATGTTAACTATTGGTTGAGCCTTGGCCCTTTTTTTCTACTTCTCTTCATATGATTCCTCGAGACTCTCGCTAGATTGTAAATCACCTTGCAGCAGGCTTAGTAATTTTCCATGCGGGTCTCGCAATATGTTTGCGGGATCGAACGAGCCCCATGCGGCAAGCTTCACTCCCTGAAGCTTGCACGCTACTCTCGTGAGACCCTCACGGGATCAAAACAGATTTGTAGGGAAATCGTAGTATATGGAAGGGACTAGCCTCTCTACTGAGAACCAGCTCTTGGATATTGGGTGACCACACTAGGGTGTGAGAAGGGACTGCCCTTTCCTTTCAAACTTCTCTCTTAGATGACAGATATGCATAGCAGGGTATGCGGAGGGACTTGCCACTCCGCTGAGACCCCTCTCTTGGATGACAGGTGTGTATAGTAGGATTATGGGGAGGGACTGGCCTCTCCGCTCAGACCTCACTATCAGATGGAGCATCTGCATAGTAGTTAGTTGGGAGGGACTGCCTTCTCCCCTGAGAACTCTCACATGACAGATGTGTGTAGTAGGGTGTGTAAATGGACTGTCCTCTTCTTTAAGACCGCTGTCTCAGATGACAGCTGTACGATGTAAAGTGTGGGGGAGGAACTGGCCTCTCCTTTCAGTTCTCGCCGTCAAACGTGTGTGTGTGTGTGTGTGTGTGTGCGCGTGTGTGTGTGTAGTAGGGTATGTGGATGGACTGGCCTTTCCTTCAAGACCTCTCTCTCAGATGATAGATGTGCATAGTAGGGTGGGAGAGGCCTCTCCTTTCAGACCTCTCTCTTAGATGACAAGTGTACATAGCAGCGAGTGGGGACGGTCTGGCCTCTCCTTTCATACCTCTCTCTCACGTGACGGGTGTGCATAGTGGGGTGTGTGGATGGACTGCCCTTTCCTGTCAGACATCTCTCTCAGATGACTGGTGTGCGCAGTATTGTGTGTGGATGGAATACCCTCTCCTTTCATACCTCTCGCTCACGTGACAAGTGTGCGTAGTAGTGTGTGGGACGGACTGCCTTCTCCTGTCAGACATCCCTCAAAGATGAAAGGTGTGGGTATTAGGGTGTGGGAAGAGCCGCAACTCTACTCACAACTGTCCACAAGCCAATGGACATAAATAGTATATCTTGAAAACACCATCTCCAGTAAGACTACTTCCTACAGTAAAAAGTGTGCATACCAGAGTGTACGCAAACACCACCTACTCCTTCCTATTTTTTACGATCCCACAAGAGTCTCAGGAGACCGTAACACTTATTTTTAAAGAAAATTAATTAACCTTCTGCTCATCACAGTACTTCTCTCCAAAAACAAGGACCACAATATGCATTCCTACTAGTGGAGTGTATTGAGAACTCATCTACTCCTTTTTACTATCCACTAACCCACGAAAGTCCTCGAGATCGTAACAATTAGTCACAAACACTATTCATTTATTTTCTTCACAGTAGTTATCCCTTAGAATACCTCCTCTCTAAATCTAGGAGGACAGCAAGCCTTTCTGCTGCCCCCTTAAGCTATCTTTTTTACTTCATTTCCACAACACCTCCAATTTTTCACAGTAAACCGTATTGGCGGCTATTTAATTTCTAAAAATCCAGTCAGACAGCCAATCTGAGCGCTCGGTGGACTCACAGGAGCCTCTCGCTCCCGTAAGAGCGCAAAGGTTCACGGGAAAAACAGACCTCTCAACCAATTGCAGGATTCCATTTTTTAATTTGCGCTCTCGCAAGACACTCGCGAGCCCAACTGCCAAAATATACTATTATTTTTTACCTTTAATATCTCAAAAACTACTGACCAGATTTACACCAAATCACAAACAGCACAATCTGCGGATCAAAATCTAGCTTCCTGCCAAATTTGGTGTAAATTTGTTCAGCGGTTTTCGCAGTCTTAAAGAAGTCTATAGAAAATGCATGGGGATTTTGCGTTTTCGGATCCCCCTTTGATTTCGGCCCCTGCTTGACAGATCACCCTGAAACTTTCTTGGGGAAAGTTTTGTGAAAATTCGTCAAACAGGGCCAATGTTATTAGCAAACCAGAAAACGTTCTTTCTATGGAAATGTAGACCACACTGTACCTTTTTATATCCATCCATCGGCATATTTAGACACACACCCACACTCCTAAGTAATTCGCTCATTACTGTGGCCTCAAAGAAAGTGTAAGCCTGTAGAGGAGAGAGAGACCGAGTGTGTCAGTTCAGTGGATAGTTAAAATACTTAACTCTACATCTTTGTTCCTTAAAGGTATATAAATCAATGTTTCTGCCTAAATTTAAGAGAAGCAGGAGAAGAGTTAAACATTATTCTCAGTGACACAGTCCACAAATGCACTTCTTCAAAGGTCATCAGAGAAGGTTTACTTAGGTTCAAACATAACCTGGCTGCTCAGGTGGATAGTGACAAGGAGAGATGGTGGAGATGGTTGGACTATTTTATTTGACTGGCAACATGACCAAAATCAAATTTGTTTTCCAACTGAACTGGTAAAAGTATTGGCGGCAGGACCACAATATTCCTTCGCCCACACAGCATAACTACATCAAACTTAGCGGTGAAAGCATCCCTCACATAGAGTTGAAGAACAATACAGAAAGAAGCGGTGTTTCTTACATATTCAGAACATGCACAGCACAAGAAACAGAGGCACACACACAGTATAGTACGATCAGCCACACTGCAATCTTCCCAAAATACACAAGCATTTCCAGGCACACACATAGATTCCCCACTTTTAGATGCAATGAAAGTTTACTTTTCTCACAGAACAGGCTGAAAAGCATTAGTTCAAGTGTCCCTCATAAAAAAATAATAAGTGCAATAGTCAGAGGAAGGGCAAGCTTTTCTTATACACAGAACTAGGCAGCAGTGCAATATTCACTCACATCCAGATCAAATTCAGCAAGTACACATTCACCCATTGTACAAAAAGGAAATTCACAGGCAGCAACAGGGCAGGCTGTACTCACACACAACAGGAACATCACAGTCAGCCACAGTAACACCCGCTTTCTGCAGAGAAGAGAAAATCTGTAGACGGCTACTGTGCAAGCTTCACTCGCACACACAAAAGGTGCAATATATTCAGCACTGCTGATTTTCCTCGCACTTAGGGCTAGAACATCACAGGCAAGAGCACGGCAGACTTCTATTACACATAACAAATATTCACAACAGAGGAGCAGTGCAAGACTCAGATACAAAATAGATATTAAGCAAGCATCAGTGCAGAAATTCCTCTTAGTAAGAATGGACAAATTACAGGCAGCAACAAATGAATCTTCCTAAAACACGCACACAGCAAAGGTCTAGTATGGGCAGCAGCAGTGAAATCTTCCCTCTAGTTTTGGAGAGCATGGACAGCATGTGCAGCAACAGCACAAATTTTTGCACTTAGCTTCCTTCCTAGTTCCCATATTTGTGAAGTGGTGCTAACTCGGCTCCTCATTCACCTGCAAGCAACAAGCCTGTTATAAAAAAAAAAACAGTTAAACAAAGTTGTAAGCGGTGCAGTCAATTACTTTACGTAGATCGGGCAAAGCTGCCTATTTCAATACCTTTTTGTTAACTCCAGTTGGATTTTTGTTTCCATAAATAGATGTTATTCCATCCCATCGTATTGGCCTCAGTTGTGAATCATTCCCGAAAATGTATACCCTTTAAATCATAATTTTCTTCGTTCTCTAATGAAGCTAAAGCAAAAAAGTTGTGAACTTTAGATTATCTCAACCAGTTTCTTTTAATTTTGGTTTTAGCTCTCCTAACCACCTTCCCTCGCAAACCTTTGGTTATACACGAACTGCTCTTTTCCATGCTGAGGAATATTCTCACTTTGGTCATTTGCTTCTGCAGCCTTCTAATACCACAATATTTTTTCAATTTCACTACTACAAATATTTGGTGCAGTAATAACGTTCCGCTTGCCATATTTCTACAACATCATGTTTTTCCATTTGTGCAAATCACTTTCGTAAAAACCAGATACATTATTTGCATTAACCTCTTCTGCATGCTCTGCCTAAACCAGATTGTAAGGCAATAACTACACCCCAAATATTTGTCCTATCTTCCCTATGACTATTCACCAGATCACATATTTCCAAACATACAAAATATGCGCTTTCTTCAAATGCACTACATTATGCAAATACCTTACGTTTTTGCCTCTAACTATTGTTACTACAGGGAAGCAGCAATCAGAGAGCCGACTGAAGGTAAAGGAAGTATATACATCATGTTTCTTCCAGTCAGAATCAATGAAAAGACTTTAACGGTTTCCATTCAAACACAGAATCAATGAATGCAATCTATGAACTACTATTGTATCAAGGGCGAAAACAGAATGAAATAGCTTTCAGCATTGCATTGGCTTCCCGTGCAATAAGGAATACGTTTCAGAACCCTATGCTTAGCCAATAAACCTGTTATAACTTTCACACAGTTTGTCAAATTCCTGATCAACATTGTAACTAAACATTCACAATATGACAGGTTTTGGATTGGGTTATTTTGAGAAAAATAGATTACTGACTGGTAGATTTGGTTCCTTTTCAACTGAACACATTATGCCAATGCTGCCAACGATTTACAATGAAACCTTAATTCTTATGCTGAGGCACAGTATGCAGAGATCTTCCAATTCACACAAATAGTTGCATAAACTCTTTTAATGGAATTTCATACTATTTGTGGGAAGATATCAAGAGTTTAAAAGCATTCCCCTCAGAGCACTGACTCGACACAATGTAAACTCTTAGCCAGAGCTAAATTACTATGACAGCCTAGACTTCTGAAATATTTAGGGCATCAGGATCACTCAGAGGAAGTAAGAAGATGTTACCTCAAACAATGAAAGAATGGTGCAATTATAAATCAGTAAATCCCTTTGTGGAAAAGACACACTCGTTCAGTAGTGGGTTGCACTGCACCGTTGTAAATGCCGATACTACACAAGAGTGGTTAACATATTTCACATTGTAAAGCTCTTGTCAAGCCAATTTTCCCAAAAATTAGATGGCATTATAATTTATTAAGGGCAGGGACCTGTCCCATAATCAAGTGAATTAACCTTGAGCCTGCTTACGAGAAGGCTGATTTGGCTCTACCAGATGTTGAAAGCAATGCTTTGGTTTCCCAGCTCCAACATTTACCCTTGTGACTAAATCAAACACCTAATTGTCGGGTTGCCACTCGGACATCCTGCTGATCCATTTATTTCTGGCACTGAAAAAGCCACACCCGAGATTCCCCTAATTGGGGTCAATGATCTAGAAGCGGGCGATATAGATGGTAATAAAGTAAGTACCTTTGTTTACATCTGGTGTCTTCTGCTTTTTTTCCAACCTATGATGTGAAGCCGATTCAGCAGGATGGATTGCGTGAGACGATAGAGGATCAATATAAGCAGAAGATACATTTTTCACCTCTAACAAAGCTAGAACTTGTTTCGGTATCAAGGTGCGTCAAATTCTACTTTATGGTAGAGTGACGTGGGTCGCAGGTCGCCGTACGTGGAGGGGACTCAATCTTTTCCCCCCCACCCCCCAACCTGTAGCTGATTATAAATAACCATAGCCCAGACTAGTCAAGGAGAAGTAGGAAAGAACTGACAGATGAGCAGGCTAAAAATATGGGCATGTAATGAAGTCATTCAGCAAAGTGAGAGTTTGCTTAACACAGTATAGGTTACCATGTAGAGGAAATATCATTATCATTGATGGGTAAAATGTATATTACGAAATCAGGGTTCGAAAAATCCACTCGCTATGGCAAGGCTATGCCAAGCCAGATCTAATCAGGACAAGCTATTTTTAGGGCCTAATTCGCCCGTTCTGATGAGCTGACAACAGGTGTTCTGCTTGCTCACAAAGTGATGAGCAATAAAGATGCCTTTAAATCTTGTTATCTTGTCACATTCGCTTGGCTTTCAGAGACTGAGGTCAAAAGTCAGTTTGTCTTCCTACATTTACTTTTCTTTCTGTGACTGAAGTTAGATGATTTTGTAAAGTGAACTGTGTGACAATGGCGCTGCGCAAAGCATGTTAAATTAAAGGCTGTAAGATTTCAGGCTTTTTTGTCTAACACTGAAATAGCTAATAAGTGAACTGCTCAAATATATTTCACTAGCTATAAAGACACATTTTTGTAATTTTGTGGTGAAAAAACAAAAAGGATTTTTATAGGATCAAACAAATCAGAACCCTTTACTTGATGTGCAATTTTTTAAATATTTTTGAAGAAACCTAATTTCCAAACATTGTTTATGCGCTTTATAGTTTTAGCAGTAAAAGTACATATTAGTGGGAATGTTTTGTGGCCATTTCAATGGAAAATGTGCCATCAGTAAATGACAGTGCATTACCACATCATGCTTTAGTAAAATATTTATTATTTATGAAAAGTGAGTTTTTAAACATGACCTGGGAAATGGTCTGGCTTCTTCCCAGATAACAATACTATTAGCGAACTAAGAGACAAGCCAAGGATCATGTGTGCCCTATATGTGGGCTCAATCTTTATTATATGTGGAGCAAATGTTTTGTCTAGTAAATAAAGAGTTTTTTTGTACAGCAGAAATAGTGAACCTGCACATTTGAAGGTGCTCTCTTATATGATAATGAAGAAAAAGGCGTCTCTATAAGACAAAATATTTGCCTAGGATCACACAATTTGAGACCAGTTCACGGGTCAAGTACATTACAGTTAGGTCGAGTAGATTATTCAAGTTACTAGACTTGCAGGTCTAGTAACATTTTTATGATTTTTCGAGCCCTGGAAATCAAATTATTGTTTGAGAAGTTGTCACCAGTACACTGATCTTCTACTGGCCATGTCACATATAGGTGAAGTATAAAATAGATGCATTGAGGAAAGCAGTTATAGTCACATATAAACACTGAATCATTGTATATTGTAACTGCATCTCACACCAAGACTGAGAGCTAGTTGTTTTAGATGTGCCGCTAGCAAAAGACGCATAATTAAACACTGGCTGCAGCCACCTGGATGCTGCATTAGACTATGGAATAGATGTTAAAGATTGGCTGGTAGCTTACATTAATATTTAAGAGGTCAGTTTTGCTACTTTGGTTTTGATGCAGTACAGATAAATGTTATTTCAGTCTCTTTAAAAAAAAAAAAAAAGTATTTAAAAAAGTTTAAAAGATATACGTTCCCACTGGAAAAAGAATAAGTAAATGAGCTAGAGACTGTTAATTTTAAGCAATGACTTATATCAATTTTACACTAAGGAAAACTGAACTTGTGAAGAACTATTGCTGTCTGATACATTCTTCAGAGAGCTCAGTAAAAGATGTGTGCGGGGAGAGAACGAGAGGATACATTTCAAATAAGGTATCCTTTGGAAATGCAAAAAACAAAATACAACACTGCACTTCTGTGCGATGATGGATCATAAACAAATCGGCCAACTACCCTCCAGAGGGTACTAAGTGGTCTGAAATCTACTGCAAAGGAACTCATTATGCGTTTCGGTCTCATTGGACCTCTTCAGAGGGGTGTAGCCCATTCTGTTTAGCAGAAAATCCTCAGCCACAAAAAAGGTGTTTGAAACCAAAAGCACATTTCTGCACATTTAGAATGAAAAGCAACCCCTGACGCGTTAGTGGCAAACTAAAATATCTTCAAAGTTGAACAAAACATAACTATCACTTCTGTTCAAAATTTAAAAAAAAATGCTTTGCACTTCCTTTTTTGATTCTGGATATGGTGCTTTATCGCTAACAAAAATGGCAATTAAGACAACCACTGGCAAAGCAAACAAGTCATGGCTTCTGCAGTGCTTTTTAGCCACAGCTGTTTGACCGAAACAAAAGGGATAATGCATATGTACACATGCATGATCATGCTCACACATACGTGTCACAATGCTACTACGGCTCTACCATTATCATGCACTTGCCATAAACTGTATCTGCCAAGCCATCCAAAAAAGGGGGAAGAAAGTGAGACAGGGTGGGGTAGAGCAGACAGGGATAAAGAGGTTAATGAAGCTCAAATGTGCAGTGGAGAGGAGGGTTCAACAACAATGCTGGCTGTGGGGGGAGGTTAAAAAAGAAAGCGGCATAGGTAGGGGTGGGGAAGGAGACAGACTAGATGGGGGCGGGGGGTACAAAGCGGAGAGCTTCGGGGGCATCCGAGTGAGGAAGCAGTAACGAGAGAGAAAGCAAGAGAACATAAGCACTCTCACGGAGTGCTAAAAACACATTAAAAAAATAATAATAATTGTTCCCTGAATGGAAGAGGGGGCAGGATACAAGTCATCCAATGATAACAATGGTAAAGAAATTATGGTCCAGGGTGAATGGCAAGAACAATAAGAGGAAGGCAAGCCAGTGAATAAAAAGCAAGCAAATAAGATTGCTAAGTAAGTTAATAACCAACTAATGGTATGCAATGACCTCACCCAAAGCCCATAGTAAGCCTTGATATTGCCCAAAATAGGAGTTCAACAGACGGCTATCTGTAAGCCAGAACTAAAGAGAAAAAAAACAATATCTGAATTGGTGCAGCAACGCTCCTCCTTTTCTTCCTTCTCCTCGTGCTTTCAAAGTGAAATGCAGTGCACTTTCTGAATTCAAGTACGCACAAGTCAATGCAGGAATAGTATAAATGACCTGAAGCCTACACTTAATCATTCGATTCAAAAGTTTTAAATGTTATTCGAGTTATGAAAAGTTATCTCACAAGGGATTAAATAACACAATATAACTACTGCAAATGAAGTGGATTTTACTTGATAGCGGAACATCATACATGAACCTGATGGAAACCTGAACGAGTTGGAAAGTGTATCTATGACTAAATTTGTCACAAAAAGGAAGTGTTGGCAATTGGACGCCAAGTGGGACATTTGATTTTAAAAAAAAAACATCTTAGGTTTGTAAACATACTAAACTATCTTTTCTTAATTGTGCAAATTTAAAAAATGTACGTTACAATGGCAATAATTTAAAAGATGGATGAATGGAGCACAAGTCGTTTGTAAAGCCCAGGCGTCATTCAAACTCTCCCACATCTACCTTCATCTTTGCTTTCCTCCCACTTTCAAATGTTCCAGTGCAATCCAGTTTGGGGGTTGTTTTAGTTTTGAATCTCAGAAGCGGAAGAAAGAGATGGCGTTGACTGCAGTTACCTGTGCTAAAGCAGACACTGAGCCTCCATTAACAACCTGTGTGTGTATTCTTGTTCAGTAAGGTTTTGACTGCAGGGGTGGCCCTGCCAATCGAGCATGTCTTTACTGCCTAAAGAAAAAGACTTAACACAGTGCACAGACTGACGAAGAAGACTCCTAATAAAGAGAAAGTGCGTTACAGGCAGTGCTCAATTTGTACAGGTGGAAGGCATCAGGACTCAATTTTTGGGCGCTGAACTTTGTCATCATAAAGATTTTGACCCGAAGTAAAAGGTAGAAAGGCAGAAAATGGAATAAAGCGGAAGATAAAGATTGTGAAAACAGAAACAAAGGGAGATAGCAGGAATGAAAAAGAACCTGTAAGAATGCAATAAAGAGACGGAAAGTGTAGGAAGAAAGGGGTACGAGGTGGAATCAACATTAGTTAGCTCTGGTCTTTTGCAACCCTGACATTAGGCAATGCCGGCGGTGGTTCCTACGAAAAAATAGGGACGCCAGGACTATTTTTAAAAAATTAAGCAGTTTTCAGAGGAAAACTACTGGTACACTAGATGGTTCAGAAGTTTCACTCTGGGTTTTAGAAATGAACTAAACCATCAAGCTCTTCCTTTCTGGGAGAGTTCTTTCATTCTCCCAAGCTCTAGGCTGTGCCTTGAGTCACAGTGTTCTGTTAAGTGTGATAAGCAGGATAATGTGCTGTGCACGCAGATACTGCAGGTGTATGCTGGGACGGTTCTAAGCAGTGAGTGTACTATGCTCCTGCATTGCAAAATGCAGTACACTATGCACTGAATCCAGCACATTTTTAAGTGCGATATGTAATGATGAGCAACATACTAGGATGTCTTGTTCAGGGCAAGGGAGTAGCCAGCAAATTAAAAAAAAAAAAACCACTTTGATCCAGAACTCGAATGCCATTGGGTGAGTGAAGCGAGTAAGTCCTACCCACTCTAGATGAGGTCCCTTATTAACGCCTTCAGTTCATCTTTAAGCCTTTCATGTAAACATCCTTCTATCCATCTTTTCATCCAACCTTTCAACCTTCCATCCATCCATCCATCCCTTCACTAGGTATACATCCATCCTTCCACTCACACCTCCAAACATTCATACATCCTTTTACCACATCCATTTATTCATCCATCCATCAATTCACCCTCCTTTTATAAAGTGAGCAAACCATCCTTCCACACCTCCATCCAGACGACCATTCACCCAGACTTTTATCATTCCAGCCACTTTTTCTCTCACTTATTGAAATAGTTTTATCCTTACATTCATCAGTCCATTCACCCTTGCATCCATCCTCTCATCCTTTTAACCCTTCTTTGTCAGTTTCTTCCTTATTTTCATATGCCCTTCATTTCACTCTTCCTTCCAGCCCTCTCCCTCACTTTCTTTCCCTCTCATTCCCTCTTCATTTCTTTGTTGTAATGAACTTTGCGTGCTTGACCTCTGTCATCAGTGTCCCTTATTTTTAAGAGCTTTGGCAGAGCTGCAGACAGGAAAGGCTCATAAATAACTGAGTGTCAACACCACCACCCCCGCTTAAGCTGCAAAAATGGGGGGTTCGGAACGCCACTGGTTCAGAGAGAACTACCATTAAACACTCTGCAACAAACTGGATTTTGGCCAGTGAATTGCAGAATTCTGTAGGATGAAATGCACTGAAGCATTTACCGAAAATTAACTGTTAAATCAATTTTCGATTGATGACATTTTTTTCCACATGTATGCCCTCAGACCTAAGAGGTGATGAAAGGAGGTCTTTGAGTTTCACTGAGGATTTGAATGCTACTTCGTATCCTTAAAGCTGTAGTAAGTTTTAAATTAGTCGCAGTACCTGAGAGAGAAGCTATTTCAGTAATGGTGTTTATAAGGGAAGTCCAATCCGCCTTCTTTTTCTAGCTATAGTAAACTCAGAAGCCAAAGCCCTCGCCAAAATAGTTATAGAATAGTTAAATAACTGGGCTGTGGGGCTAGAGACCGCAAAATATCCAATCACAGAAACAGGATTAAAAAAAAATATTAATTATGACGCACGCTGCAGGAGTTGTGACCAATGACTCGGAAGGCATAATGAGCTCTGGTACCGAACCAATGTACTGCACATTCTATGTTGTTCTGGTATAGCACAAACATAGCTAAAGCAGTGGAGCACTGGACATTACATAGGGTGCATCAGAATGTCAAGAATGGTCACTTTCACAATAATGAGTAACCACAATACTGTGTCAATCCGGAATCATTAATGCTATTGTGAACCCACTCAAAAATAAATGAGGAAATGCACTTTATTGTCCCATTTGGATCAGATACCGGTGAACAAAGCAGGGATATCAATGAAGGCCATATAGGGTTGGTGCATTCAACTTTTCTGTTAGTTTTCCATGCAAGTTACTCTATTAACAGCATTTGTGGGAAGGTGCGAGGTAAGCATGCTGGGCGACTCAAAGTCCATCGAAAGTTAATGCATGCACTCTTGTGCTTTGTTACATCTCCAACATGTTGATCTGTCTATGTAATTTGCCACTTACATACTGTGCATCACACAGCAAGCTGCAATGTTCAAACATCCATACTTCAACTGCAATTGAAGGGAATTGCACTCACCACCTTTCTGCTGCTCGTGCTCCTGCAACTGCTCATTCAATATGATGCAGGTGACCACCTCAGGACTCTTAAAAGAGCTAATGATGTCAACTTGCGCTTCTTCTGATAGTCTCCAGGACGTCCAGGGATAAATGGTGCAGTCATCCCAGCAACTCCTCACATCCCTGGTACTCTCAGGTGGCAAGACCCATAGCAGTGCACTGCAAAGTCCTTCTGGCAATGACCCGCCAGATTTCCATCCTTGCTTTACTGAGCAGCTGCTGAACCACTGAGGGATACAGCATGAAGATCAGATCCACCACAATCTCAGACCCATCCACCACGGCGTTGGAAGTGCTCTCCCAAAGTTCCTTAGCCATCCAGAAATCCACAGATCAACAGAGTGCAGCAGAACATAAATGGATTGTATTCACTCGCATCTGAATTGCACAGGAATGGCCAATTTATCCACCCCAAAGTTATACATTTCAAGTTATGCATGGCGATAGTCTTGGTACGTGATGTAGCATAAATGGTACGTGAGGGAGCATAATTGAACACACAAATTGTGAAAAGACAACATTATTGAACATACAGATTAAACATACACGAAAAACTACAAGGTGTAACAAGAACAATGGTGATGTGCGGGTAATTTCAGAAATGAAAGGTCAGAGTGAATTTAGAATATCAGACTACACAGCTGTAATATAGACACCTACATCATCAAAAGTGCAAGAGCATGAACTATTAATTGATTTGAGGTTACCCGTTATGGCAAGATTATGCCATGGGGCAACATTGTAACATGAAATGTACATTCTTGATACAGGTATTAAGGGAAAATACTTAATTTGCATTTACTGGTTTCTTAACTGCATTCGAAAAGACCGATAGGCCAGTCTTACGGAAACACAAAGTTGTTGCATGTGGGTGTCCTACACAATTATGTGGTCAACATTTCTGAACTTTACTAGCAAACGTGTTGTGAACAAATCATGATTGGTCGTTCATGGGGAGTGCCAAGCGTAGAGTATACATCCAGAAGGATAGTGCACTTGCACATATGCTATTCAAACTTTACCACAGTGATATTACAGAGGTCATCACACACTGTAGTTTAGATGAACCTACTCATTTGCAGGCCGATACTACCCAGACAACAGTCATCTGCAGTGACACAACAGAAGGATTTCATAGAGGGCTGAAAGCATTGAACCAAAACCTACAAGAAACGGCTTGATCATAAATATTGTCAAGATGCAAGTAATGGGCACCACTGAAAATAATAGCAGGGGAAATTCACTAGCGAAAGACTTGAGGTAGTGCACGAATATTGTTACCAGGGAATACTAACTGACAGCAAGTTATCTTGTGCAGACCACTTAAACTGCAGTAAAGAGCAGCAAATACCTTAACATGTGCACCCAAGCAACCAATGGCATACACTGGCTACATCCGATAGGGCAAAAAAAGCTACATTATTGCCAAAAGTTATAAAAGACCACAATACGTTTCTCATTCAGTAAATGTTGATGGTCTGGATGCCCCACTGAGGAGCTGAGCAACTAGCTTTGAACAGGAATTACCATGGAAATAGCCAGAATACAAACAGTGTAGCTGGTCCATATTCTCAGTGCCGGTACTGGGGCTTTACTTTTATCTTGCTCGTATTCCACTAAAATATCTGTGCTCGCTGATATTTAGTAGTTCAACACGACACCAAGCACTATTGAGATTTTTTCCCCATCTGTCAACTTTAGCTGGCAACATTAAACCTTTACGTGTCATTTAATGATATGATGACAGTGCAGCAAATGTGAATACTTACCCGAGGTTGAAAATGAAGCATAGAGCAAGCCTAGCTGACTACATACTTTAGTACAGACAATGACTGAGATATACCAATCGGTTTTTGCTGCTTTCAACTATTTTGAGAAGAATATCTTTCTTGATTTTTTGATTTGGCTATCTACCAGTCTTAGGAGACATGCATGAACTTGGAGCTTTTGCAATCTTGCTATAGAAACAAAAGCCAATATGGTGTTCAATTTTCAAGGGTCGCTCTTAATTCAGAACAAATATAGTGCCATACTGTAATGATTGTCAAAATGAAATTGCAGTGATATTTGAACACACAATGTGGTGCATCGATTCAAGAGGAGTTATACAATATCGCGCAAGTACAGATTCGATATAGGAATATTTTTTTATTTCAGTAGGTTTTTAGCTTTAAACCAGCCTCGACTACGCCAAAAAAGCAAGAAAAACACAGCAATAAAAGCCAAATATTGTACAGCACTGTCTGTAAGGCGAACCACATGCATAAACGAAATATTTCTTTGTTTTCACATACCGCTCTCGTTCCAATTCACCAAGTGCATAATATGATCACATTTTATTTTATTCTGTGGGTAGAAAATATATGGAAAACGAGTAGACTGCACTGAAATGAGTGCCGTTTGAATTGAATGCCTAGAACGAGCACCTGAAAATGAAAGTGTGCCATAAATTGCAATAGGTATAGTGACATCTACAGGGCTACATTAACACTTACTAAACTATATTTTCATGTGAAATAAATTCTTTAAACTGAATGTCATGTGTTGACAGAGGTATTGTTAGGTTTCGCCTACAGGATGAGTGCGCCGTCAGCGAAAGCAATTGCCCTTAAAAAAAATAAAAACTTAAAAGCTGCTCAGAGCAAGCCCATTACTTACCTTTACTTACCATTGGTTGGCTACCAAGGCACTCGTTTCATTGCTTCCCATTGGTCAGCTGATCCTCCTAGTGTCCAGCTTTCTACTGGGCTTCGGAGTCGTGCCATCAAGCATGGACATTATTTTTTTTATTTACTTACTGACATGCACTCAGAGTGCATTCTATCTAGTCTCTCTCCTTCATCCCAGTCCTCCTTCCACTCCAAAAGTAACTTTCCCTCACCACCCCTGCCCTCCATTGTTCACCTCTCCCGCCCTTCTCCAAGTCTCCGATGTGCACTGCCCCAACCATCACTGTGCTGTTTTTGTTTACGTTGCACAGCAACGCAGGATGCTGTGCAACATGGCTTAAAGGTTAAAAAAGTGCTCTGATACTATCAACGCTGGCAGTGTCGGAGCCCTTTTCTTTTTCGTTTTACTTTAAGCCATGTTGCACAGCATCTCAACTGCTGTGCAACAAGTAAAAAAAACATGGACAAAGCCAATGGATTTTGCCTAGGTAAAACCTATTGGCTTTGCCAATGTTGGTCTTAAAATGTCAAGGGGTGTTTCCCATTTTCTTTCTTTGTGTATCACAATCGATAACCAAAAAAAGGTCACAAAAAATAAAACGAGGGGCACAAAATATGACATGTTTATTCTTAAATGATCACAAAATATATGACTATGTGAAAAATTATGAACTGCAACAACGAAATGCGTTTCTAGAACACAATTGTAGCAAAAGATCAATTATAATTGTAAGTCGAGATATACAATGTATGTTCAATAATCTTACTTAGGCAAGCTGCTCAAGCTCTGAAAACACTCATGGTACAAAGACAAAGGTACAGACAAAGGGGCCTCTCAGACGTGTTTAAGAGTCCTGGAAGTGACAGTATAGGAGTACTCTTTTCAGGGTCGGCTCCTCCGTAATGGCGGAGGAGCATGGCCCCACTGCCAGCAGATGATAAATAAAACTATACTAAAACATTGTTATTATCGTTTTATCTATCTCTGTGTGAGCTACCTAAGTCCGACAGGAGTGGCGTGGCCGGGTCGAGGCAGGGAGGAGTACTGTGCACTTATAAGTGCGCATGTGTGTTTGGATGGCCATCTTAGGCCGGCCAAACACACATGCACAGTTATGTTTCTCCAACCCAGCTGAAACCCCACAGGCTCCCAGGCACCATTTGAGTGGCAAACGAGGCCGCTCAGACCAATCCTAGCGCTGCTCTCATGCTAGAGAGCAGTGTCTGGATTGGGTGGGGAAACTGTGCCTTCAGGCCAATCCACTTCTGGGACAAGAGGAGCAGGAGGAACGAGGCAGCCGGCAGCAGGATTGGAGCGATAAGTGATTTTTATCATTTAAAAAATATATATTTTCCAACCTCTCCTCTCCCCCACCTGCTCCCGCCGCCCTACTGGTTTTTTGATTGGCAGCAGCCACCGCAGACTCTTTTACATACCCTCACTTGCCTTTGTGAATCAGCCTGAAACATCCATCTCCTTATTAGTGAAAGTGCCAAGGGAGCACAGCCCTTTCAATTTGTACTAAATATATAGTAATAGTTCCTGAATATTCCCATTTTAGATGTTTTGGGCCAATTCACAAAGGAATGTAAGAGTACGTAAAAGAGTACTCCTTTTGAGGAGGATATTTAAAAAGATAGATTTTTCTTTGTTCTATTGATTTGTTTGTAAAACTATTTTTTTAATTTTCTCAGTTGGGAGACCTATTTCATGTTATTTTTTAGTCGATATTTGTGGTGTCAATACTATGATGATTTACAATAGGTGTACTGAAAGTCCATGTTGTTGGTATTAAGGCAACAGATTCATAGCACACCATTTTTGTTGGCAATATCGTGACATATAATCAGTTACAGAAGTATGTCCCTCTGAAAACTGCCATATGCAAAAGAAGGAAAAAGTTCAAAGATAAACATGAAACTGAGTCATACCTTGCTTTTCAGTACAGGAGCCGTCACACCAGACTTATGGGATTGCATGCAGAACAGATTAATTTAAGAGAATATAGAACCTGACAGCAGCTATAGTGATATTGTACAATAGCTGTAGCCTCATGACACTGCTGGCGTACAAACTCTTGTTAAGTTGTTTTGAAATGCAGTATTGTGAGGTTACTGCAACATGAAATCTCAATTGCAAGACTACTCATGCAAAACGTTTCTGAAACTCCTGCCAAATGAGACTGCTGCTGTAGGAACTGTATGTACCATTGGTAATGGCATATGCATTTTTCTACTGCAGCCAATGCATGCATGACACTCAGGAGTGTAGAACACAGACCATATGAATAGGTCATTTTCATACAGAAACCACTTCCTCATGCAAAGATAACTCCAGTTTGAAGATTTGAAAAGTAGCGGTCTGAAGTATACACTGGCACGGATCTTTGCTGTTGGACAAGATGGAACTGCGTGCGGAGTCCATTTACCATGACCCCTTTGTGTACACTTGCAGTGTCTTCAAATGGAGCAGTTACATGGTATGAGTTTCGTGTACTGAAAGTGATGGGTCTCTTGGGGATAGCGGGCGGGTTTAGAGCCACTGTGTGCAATAATGCAGCCCTGAACCTCAGCCTGACATGGCGAATGCCTGACACAAACCTTTAAATTGGGCTCATCAAGTGTTGTTGTTGAAAGGGAAAGCTGTACGCTCATTCCCTTTGTCATGACCACCTTTGTGTCACCTTAGAGTATTCCTGGAAGGAAGCACCACTTCGCATAGTGAGTTTCATATACTGAAAACGCTAAGTATCCAGGCACACAGGAGGCTCATTCTAGGCTTGGAACAAATGGGAGGCAGGGACTGATGCCTTGGAGCTTTGCTAAATTGACTATGTTTTTTGATACGATAAGGGACTTGCTTATTTCTCATATCGACTGAAAGTGAAGAGCTTGTAAAAAAATGTCTTACAAAGGATAAGAAGCAAGCCAGACTTGGTGTAGTCCATTTGATATATATTCTGACATAATTAAAAAAAAGGAATGCAACAAAATCAAAAGGACCTTATATAGCAATGGAGAACAGTCTCAAACAGCTGGCAGCAATGGCATGAAGAACCGCCACCTTAATAGTATATGGGCATTCTCTTGTAATGAAATCAGACTAGAAATGTTAGGGGACAGGATTAGTTGCGCTCTTTTAACACCTCCGTTGTAAACCAAGCGATATCTGCTCTCACAAAACAAACAGGAGAGCCGCCACAGAAAGCGAAAGACTACAAAAAGTAACGTATTGCTTGCCACTGCTGTATAGAGGAAAAAAAACTGAACAAAATAAAAATCTTTAATTAAACTGGATGAAAAAAAAAAAAGAAAAGCAGTGATGAACAGCTGTCCGTGGTGGTAAAAGTGACTGTCGCTTTGGAGGTGCGCTAAACTGGTCATAGTTGTTTTACTATGAAAACGGACTCAATAGTTGTTACATTCGTGTTTCGAAGTGACAGGAAGTGGAATAAGAGTAATAAAGTATGGACTGAATGCATGCAAATGGTCGGGTAATTTCTTAGCATGAGGTAATGCAGCTGGGCGCTTTTGGAGGGGGGGGCATATTAGGGGCGCTATTTTTAGCCTCAATTAATCAAATCGAACACCATATGCTAACACAAGAACCACACATTAAAAATGATTGCCATGTAAGACTAGTCGATAGTCTTCGATATCAGAAACTTGGGGATAGCCAGGTCAATTAAAACTGGAAACAGCAAAACTATGAATCTTCCTCATGAAGGGCCTTGGCGATATGCTTGCCAAACAATGGATACTGTTCAGTTTTTAATTTCACATTTATTAGCTGACTTTTAGAATATGAGATTTGTGACCCAAAATGTCAAAAACATCTGCAATCAGAATACATTTCTCCAATCTCCTGTAATATTTAGCAACTACAGAGTTGAGTTCTCACATGATAAATGTAAAGTACAATTTAAAAAACTAACCATTTCAGTACGAAACGACATTTCTCTTTCCAGCGTTGACAGATGAGAAAAATGACGATCATTCTCAAAAAGATTGGAAATATGGGTCCTGTAAAAAGAAACAAAAAGGATGTTGGGTGTCGATTTTGTGAATGTGAGAAGTTATCAACAATTGATGACTTGTAGCTGATGGAAAAAAAATAGTGATGATAGATGTCCAAGGTTTACTGGTCACCAGATGAATACCACTCCTCCATTCAACTCTAGAACCACGGGACAGAAGTAAAACAATGGTTAACAGATCAAGCACTGCCATAATCAATTGTGAAAAATGGCAGACACCGTGCACCAAGCTTATATAACATTTACACCAGTTAAGGGTATCACAAATACTACTCATTTATAAGCTAATTTATAAGCTCCTTGGAGAACGACATGCATCACAAGCAGATTTTTGAACTTTGTATTACCTTCTCACCTATTCCTCATCCTTACATAACATATGCATCTTGTGAGGAGAAACCTCACCACAGTAACCCTTATCAAGCACCTCTCACGAATAAACCTAAAAGAAAACAGCCCAGTACCCAGGTGTATCTAACCTTTTGGTAATAAGAGCTACTTATGGTCAATGAAAAATCATCCCGAGTTACTAATATTAGTGATGTAATGGTGATCACGCATTCCAAGATTGTCAGCAGTGACAGCATCAAGCAGGGTTGCCAGCAGTGAAGCAAAAAAGCATGATCAATTTGGAATACCTCTAAATGGATAATGCATAGCAGACATAGCTGCAGTGCCCCTGGCATGAAGTTATAAATATGAGCCACAAGTATCACAGCTTATGCCTTTAAACATAGTTTTGAAATTCGACAATTTTCACCAAACATCATCTTATGAGTTCTGAAAATAATATCTTAAATATATACTTTTTTTCTACCAGACAAAGTTCCTATAGTAGTAGGACAGGCTGCAGAGAGGAGAGCTACTTACAGATAGCTGGAGAGTTACCAGTAGCTCTTGAGCTATCGTTGGAGACTCCTGCTTTAACTATTAAGAGGAGAACAAAGACTCTATACTTCCTGTACTTGCAATCCTGCACAAAATAAATATTCAGATCCATCCCTATCTGGATGATCTTCTCCTAGTTTCCAACTGCGCTCTGAATTTGACACTGGACATTGTGAAGATACAACGAACCCTGAGAATGTGCAGTGTTCTGATCAATTTAAAAAAATCGAAAACCCTCACAGAGCCTAGCATATATTGGAGCTTGGTTCCGGACTGATTTGGGATTGGTCTGACTTCCAGAGGCGAGGAGGTGGAAACTGGTTCACAGGCTGACAAAGATTTTAAAGAGTGATAAGCATCTGCAAGAGAATCCCTGCGAGCACAGGGAGACATGTTAAGTATTGTTTTCAGTTCTTGCAGAAGGTTCTCGGTCTAAACCAATCTGCATTAGGCTGATGTATACGTTTTTCTTTTAGGCAGCTTCACTATTTGTTGTTCCTTGGGCAATACGTCACTGGGTCCTCTAGAACGCCACATTCTTCAGCACTGGCTGCCAGCTTCCAACAAGTTCAAAGTTCTTCTTCCTGCACGTCAGTCTCGAGAGCGCAACTCCAGGAGGGGGCTATTCCTGGCCAATCTGAAGGGGAGGGTTTGAGGGCGAGGGGAGCTCTATCCCCTCAGTCAGTGGTGGTACAAAGATTGAAAGCATCAAGGGATTGGGTGTGGTGCTTGGCCCTCACTCAAAACAGGGAGTTTAGATGGCTCACTAAAGAGTCCATTTGTATACCTGGAGAGTGCTCTTAGCAGTGTGGTAGGCTCTCCAGAGGTTCCAGTCCAAGATCTTTCAGAACAATGTACTGGTGAGAACGAAAAATGCAGTAGCAATGTTGCATCTGAACAGGCAATTCAGAACCATTTTTTAATTCACTGGTACGGAGAATAATAGACTGGGCAGAGAACAATGTCTTATCTCTAAGAACAATTCATGTTCATGGGAGGAAAACAAGGAGTAAGGCATCCTCAACAGCGTTTGTCCTTCATCCCAAAATTTGAGAATTAAGAGGGGAGTATTCCAACTGATTTGTTAGAGATTTGGCAACCACTCAAAAGAGCTCTTTGCAGACTATTCCAATGGTATTCTTCTCCCAGGTATTTTTCTAGGTTCTGCTACCCCCAGGCCGAGGGTGAATGCATTAACGTATCAATGGCTCGTTTGCATTTCCTCCAATTTCTCATCTTTTAGAAAGGAATCAGAGATAGAGGGCAGAGGTGATTTTGGTTTGTCCGTTTCAGGCTTGGAGACATCGGTTTCCCCTGCTAATGGCTATGTTAATAGACCAGATGTAATTTCTTCCTCTGTCTCCAAATCCAATTCTGCCTCCTCCTGTATTACCTCTTTTATGTCTCCAGAGTTGAGATTAGCGGCTTGCAAGTTTAGAGGGAAGGGCTTAGAAGGCTAGGTTTGTCTCAGGTCGTGTAAGAATACATTCTGGCTTCCAGCAGGTTGCCCACTAGAAAGTCTTCGGTTCATGACTGGGCCTCCTTTCTAACCGGTGTAAACTTTATTCTTTTTCTCCTGTTCTGTGTTCCCCTTAAAGAGTTCACTGGGCTGCAATTAAGGCTTTCCGTTCTCCTTGGTGTGCTCTTTCTGAAGTTGAAGGCTGGGTTTCTACATTGTTTAAAGGTTTTGAACTGTTGAGACCCAAGGTAAAAGATGTATTCCTGCCTTGGGACCTTTTTTTGAAATTGACAACTTCACAGGGCCCTACCTTTGACCCTCAGTCTGAGGTTTTAAAAAAAAAAGTTTTTGCCCTTAAAGGTAGTCTTTTTGGTTGCCATTGTTGACTTGGTGAGCTTTTACCTTGTGTTATAACTCCCCTTACCTTAAGGTATTTGAGAATCATATTGTTTTGGTATTGAGTCCTCGGTTTAACCCAAAGGCACACACTGTGTTCCACAGGTCTCAGGAAATTGTTCTACCTGTACTTTCCTCTTCCTCGGATGATGAATGCCTGCAGGATGTAGTGAGAGCGGGTACAATTTGACAAGAAATTTGAATTTTAGGAAGATAGACTCTAAATTGTACTGTAAATTAAATTAGAACTTTATAGCTTGGAGACTAGGATTGCCATTAGCAAACATTTCTTCAAAGAGAGAGAGAGAGATTACTTGCAAATTTACTTTGCCAGTGGAATTCTTGATATCTAATGAGATTTGTTTTGACCCTTCCAGTTACATCCAGAAAGGCCATGGGAAAACCAGAAAAATTATATCTCAAGGGGGCTGCAATATTCTCTCCAAATCTAGGTTTCCCAAAGAAGACCAAACAAAAAGTCTAATCGGAAAAGCACTGCCACAAGGTTTGCAGTAACAATTCAGGACCAAATTATGACTTTCGGTGGTGCGGGCGGCCCACTACCACTACGCCCCCGCACCGCCAAGAGTCTCTGCCGCCTGCCCGATTACAAGTAATTTTGTGATCTGGCAGGGGGGCTACATGGCTGTCCCCGCAGCAGTGCCTCTTTCAAAGGCAGCAGTGCCTCTTTCAAAGGCAGCGGTGCCTTTGAAAAAGGCACCGCAATGGGAACGCCACACAGGCTCCTGCACGGTATGGACTGTGAAGTTCATGCAGTGCAGGAAATGGGGTGCATGCACACAGAAGGGCACATGTTGTGCCCCCCTGCATGCATTCCCAGGCTGAGGGGGCGCAGGGGGCCCTGTAGGAGCCCCTTTGTCTCAACGCCGCCAGCCTTTTCATGGAGGAAAGACCTCCATGAGAACGCTGGCGGTCCTGAAACTTATAATATGCATGGCAGTGCCGCCGCAGCAGCACCACCTGCATCTTACAATGACCCGGATCACCAAGCCACCACCAGGGAACAGCAGTTCCCTGGCAGAGCCAGCAGTCCAATTATGGTCCGACTGCCCATCTATTAATAGTATGAAAGCAAAGGGGTAATACAGTATCCATCAGAACCTGGGCATATATATCATACGTAACAGAAGGTTCTGTCGGGTAGAACAATTTCTTTACAATTCATAACACATTTGAAAATCAGTGATTCTTAAGTCGACACTGGAACACATATGAAGTGACAATGTGGTTGGCGGTATCAAAAGGATTTTTACTTTTTGAAAATTTTTAAAATTTTTAAACAATTTTTAACTGAAACCACAAAACTTCATACAACACAGGCTGTCTTGTAATTCATTAAATGAAACGACACAGGTGACAAATATTTACAGTGACTAAAAAGTGCCCAAGTGACAGAGGGTGACTCCGTGTATTATACATGGAAGTGAAGAAACAATACGTTGAAGATACATTTAAACAAGGGAAGGGATTTGAAGTAAGTCCAAACACAGTATCCTTTACGTATCTCTAGCCCAAGAAGTGATTGCTTAATAATTCGAGAGCAGCGAGACCTATGGGTATATTGGACAATCATAACCGTCGACGTTTTGACCCTGACAGACGCATAATTAAGGGATTGTCATGGCGGGTCTTCTTCAGGACAGCGGAGGCAAACAGACAGCCAAATCCAAATGAGTGTATGGATTTGGTGAAGAAGTCAAACGACGATTGCTTGGCTAATCAGTAATTCAGGAAGGAAGTCCTTACGATGGGCCCTGTGCTAGATGAATCCGGCTTATCGTCTTGGGAATAAGGGCGTTGTGGTGGTGAGTGACCTGGTTTTACGAAGGGTACTGTTAAGACCATACCACGGCCCTCAGTGAGGCGAGTCCTTCGATATAAAGGCTGGTCGTTAAGTCAAGTAGGTGCACACGTCCCCGCACAGTTCAGAAAAATTCTTGTCTGTAAGGGATTCGATTCGGCAGCATCGCTTAGGTCATGAGCTAATCGTGATAATAATCAGATACTTTAGATGCAAACCGCAGGATGGCTATTCATCTGAAGCAGTCTCAGCACAGGGCCCATCGTAAGGACTTCCTACCTGAACTACTGATTAGCCAAGCAATCATCGTTTGACTTCTTCACAGAATCCATACACGCATTTGGATTTGGCTGTCTGTTTGCCTCCGCTGTCCTGAAGAAGACCTGCCATGACAATTCCTTAATTATGCGTCTGTCAGGGTCGAAACGTCGACGGTTATAATTGTCCAATATACCCATAGGTCTCGCTGCTCTCGAATTATTAAGCAATCACTGCTTGGGTTAGAGATACGTAAAGGATACTGTGTTTGGACTTACTTCAAATCCCTTCCCTTGTTTAAATGTATCATCAACGTATTATTTCTTCACTTCCATGTATAATACACAGAGTCACCCTCTGTCACTTGGGCACTTTTTAGTCACTGTAAATATTTGTCACCTGCGTCTTTTCATTTAATGAATTACAAGACAACTCTTAATAAGGCGGTCGGACTGCCGGTGCGGCGGTGGCTGGACTGCCACACCGAGCCACCACGAGTTTAGCGGTGCTCGGACTGCCAGACTCTTAATTAGGCCCATCATGTTTTCTGAGTTGGCGAATGTGATCCACTGCAATACAGAGTGGTGCCACAACATAATACACTGGTCCTAGTTAGGTTTTAAAAAAATCTGAAATTAAGACTTAGTTACTTTGAGTTGCAACATAGGGAAAATTAAACTGGAATTTGGAGAACAGACATTTAACCCCTACACTGGTGAGCATTGTACAAACCTTGAAGGGACATATCCCTTAACATTGCTGCCTTATGCACAAGATAAAGTTCGATATATACGTCATAAGGGCCTACTGAATACTTTTTCTGAAATATATCAATAGAGCAGGTTAGTCTGCCAAACCAATAAACCGTTGTCGACATCAAATTTTTTTAAGCTTCGCTAACCAAAGAGCCTACAAGTGTAACATTCAGATCAAAGACATAAATGAAAACGGATGAAACCATTAGACCCAAATATTCAAATGCCTCCTCAGTCTGTTAGAACAATGAATGGGGAGGAATCAATAGGTCAGTAGGAATGGTGTTAATCATTATCACATAATTACGTAGATGATTATACAAAGAGAGCTGCATACTAATGTAACACCTCCATTGACAGAGCATTGCAGGTTCGGCGATATGTCTAGGTTAACTTTATTCCTGGGAGCGAGTGACTATCACTTCAGCAAAAAGAAGGCGTGGTCAGAGGCAGCATAGTTCCCTACCACTTTGAGGTAAAAGTTCAGGTTAATTTCCAAAAATGATGTAGAGGTATCTTTAAATAGGGGTCCAAGTAGGGGAAAATCCAAACTTGTAAAGTTAAATTAGAAGAAAGGGTCATTCATCTTACTGTCCACAGGATTCAGGAAAAGAACATACATTTTCTTCTGGTGCAGCAAAGCACAGCTGTTTAGATAAGACATGCACCAAATGTTGTTGGACCGATGTGTGCCACTACCAACACATCTCGCATGATCCCAATCACCAAGCTTAAGTAATTCATTCTCAAAAGCAACACAATAGCAAACACTTTACATACATACTCAGGTGACTCTACTTTAGAGAAGCTACTCTTTTGATTGTTTCCCTCTGGTGATCACTGAAATGAGAGACTGTGACACTGTTTCTAATAGGTCATTCTATGTTGACAAGTTTAGGAACAGATTTCTGAAATGTGGGACTGTGCATCTATCCTCAAATAGCGCCTTTCAACTTGTGAACATTAAAATAAAATATTTGTTCACTGACAAATCTGTATCTTCTCTTCCAATGCTCATAATTCTATATTTCTGTACATAGAATGCTGCCTCTATTCTAGCCTTACCCTTCTCTCTTCACTCTCTTCCCATTTAGACCTTCATCAAAATCTCCTCTGCCCTACGCTCCTTACTTTCTCTTCAATGTTTAACTGGAATAGGTCAATTCAGGGTCCTCAAACTGCTTAATTATTTTCCAGACAAAAAACAAAATACAAAAAAACTAAAAATACATAAAGTAAATAATAAGCACCTTTGAAGGTAGGATTAATGTTAAATTTCCAGCGATGGAACCTAAGAAAAATAAATACCTACAAAAGTTTGCAAACTAAATTCCTACAGTATTGTTTTTGCCATCAGTTATTATGCAGACAAGCAATTCTTCATAGTTTATTAAATGCTTGTAAGTACACCTATCACTTCACCAAGGAAGGGCGGGTATTCTCATTTTATATATTTTTGGCAATGAAGGCCCAAAGAGCCAAGAATCAAAGGAAATAATGTTTTGCTCAGCATATCTCTTCATCCTAGCAATCTCTTTCTCATATTTATAAGTCAAAGCCCCCAAAATGCATCATGGTTCTAGGATGTTAGAGGAACCATCAGCACAAGCACATCAACAGAACCTAAAAAGTTCAGTTAAGTATGGATGGATTATTTCTCTAAAATTTGCTGAAAATAGTGAATGGTCTATTCACTGTATTTTGCGGAGTGGAATAGTCTGGCTTTTTCTGGCTCTTTCTGACTGAATGTGCAAGATTTGGATGGTCTAAAATAAGAGAATCTGGAGTTGTTCCTTTTCAGAAATGAGCAATAGCAGATATCGAAATAAGATCAAGCCGAGAGCTTCTGAGCAATGAATGAATAATACCAGATATCGAAAATACATCAATATGTGAACTTCTCCCACATGGTACATTGTGCCAGTTGGAAGAACTCCTTCAGTGTGCTTTAAAGCAAACAGGTGTTGGGGACAAAGGGAGAGGAGAACAAATGTACAACTACATTTATTGAGTGAAAGGACACTAGGGTAACTAATGGATCTATGCAAATAATGTTAAGTCTAAATAATCAGTAGAATCACAATACAATGATTCCAAACTTTAAGAGTATCAAGAAAAAGAATGCTTCTAAAGATTCATAGATTCATCTTGCAATGGGTATAAAAAACCTTTTTTTAATTTTTTTTTTTTTTTAAATACACTGATTTAGGAGCGTCTGCACTCCAAACCCAAGCGGATTACAGCTGTGATACTGACAATGCGGGTAGATGTCATATTACTCACATTTAGAGTCAACAACAATTATTAACCTTGATTAACTAGGATCGGTTGATACTGGACTATCGAGGTGGTCAAAAGGCTCCACTTTCAAATTTAATACTATTTTTGATCTGAAATCAACCTCCCAAAATCTACTGGAGACAATAAAACAAAACTGAATGCCAGGAATACAGACTTCAACAGAAAGAATTAAAATGGTAAACTCTATACCTCCCTAAAGCTTCAAGCATACAAATGCAGGTGCATCACTTCCACCTCTGGGATCGATGCAAGGATTTCCGCTGGCTATTTCAACAAGGCAATTTTTATATTAAACACTTCGGTGTGTATTTACAATTAAAGCACAGATTGTGGGGTTTCTGTGCTATGCAAAACAAAAATAACTAGTTCAAGTACACAAATTTCTTTTAAAAAAGTTTTGAAACATTACTATATTGTTTAACTCTATGGTTAATATTATTCAAGTCTTAGTCCCTTTACATTTTTCTTATAAGTGCATATTATAAGAGTACACCGTGCAGAGAACAAGCACCTGAACTAGCATACAGAGTACTTTGATTGAAAAACTGAATCATGGCTGAGGCATAAGGGTACTGAGCAAACCAATGGAATAAGAACATATCTTTGCGGACACTCTCAGATGCTTCATTGGTTTTGCTGTAAACATCATGGACTTCAATGGCAGTTAAAATGTTGGGTATCTCAGAGTCAAGTGGCTCAACACCTTTGACGGGTAATTGACATTAAGGGTGCTTGGGTAGCGAATGCATTATCATATGGCATTATCATACGACAAACTCCTTTAAAACAAAACATATATGCTTCATATACTGTACATGAAGAAAACGCAGAACTGTTTCTAATCTTTAAAAGGTTTCCGAAAGAGGGCATGAATGACATCCAAAGACATCAATTTAATCTAACTGCAGTAAGCAACTACAAAAACAAAATATAAAAAACAGCTCATCAAGAAGAACCAACAAATACACTTAAAACTGCTGAAATATTTCTTTCAAAGATTTCTCAGTCATATGGCTAAACTTACATGTTCTGACAATGCAGAGGTCTATTGCTACAGAGTGTAATTACAGCGGCCTAAAGCAGGAAGCTGTCAATGTACTTAGACTGTGCTTTTCAAATATTCCACAATAAAACATATGCTATAAACCACTCTTCACAATATTGTGAATGTGAATTATTCCAATAACATATCCTGCTGGTGCCTGGGATGAGAAGTCTTCACACATTTGTTAATGTATCCTTAAGGAGAGGGCAACTGAAAGAGAAATCCATTTACCTGTTTTTGAAAATTAATATCACAGCTGAGCAAGACATAGTTGCAGCCCTTAATAAAGAACAAGGAGTAAAATGATTAACCCCTTCCATGTTTATGATGCAACGGTTCCGTCATGAGCCAGGGTGGGCGTGTGCTCATGAAGGAACAGTTCCGTCATGGCACCCACCCATGGGGGAAGCGCTGGCGCCCCCCCTTCTATCTGGGCAGCCCATTTAGCCCCCACAAACAGGGATAGCAGCGGAAGAGTTTCCGCTGCCACCCCTGACCCCCCTCGGCAAACCCATGACGTCAGCGCGCATAGCGCGCGCCAACGTCTTTATGAAGCCATTTGCTTCCAGGCGTCTGGAGAGTAAGGTAGGTTTTTCCTGCTTGGGGTGGGGGGAGGGGGGAGGGTTTCCTCCGTGCACAGAGGAGACGAAAGAGTTTTTCCTCTCCCCTGATGTCTCTTTGCAGGGCATTCCTGCTGCACGATCGTGCATGGCATCGCAATCGAGCAGCAGGAATGCTCCCACTAGGCACCAGGGATTCTTTTTTTTAGTAATGGAAACAACCCCTTGGGCAAGGGTAGCTTCCAATGGTGGGCATGATTATGTTTGTATTTTCTGCCCCTCCTGGGGAAAGATCAGTCCTTTTTTTGGCCTTTCTGTCCCCAGGAGGGGCAGAAAACCCCACCAGAGCCAGGGATTTGTTTTTATAGTGCATGGAGGCGATCCCTTAGGCAAGGATCGCCCCCTATGTTTTTTGGGGTACTTCTGGCTGTTTTCTGCTCCCCCCCTGGGAGCGGATTGGCCCGTTTGTAGGCCAGTCTGCCCCCCCCCGGGGGGTAGAAAATCAGTAGATCCAGGGATTGTTTATTTTTTTTGTTCATGGAAGCGCCCCTTTGGCAAGGGCCGCTTCCTAGGGGCATATTTTATGTGTATGTTTTTTCTGCCCCCCCTCCCCGGCCTGTTTTTTTGTCCTTTCTGTCCGGGGGGTGCAGAAAACCCCACTAGAGCCGGGGATTTGTTTTAATAGTGCATGGAGGCAATCCCTTAGTGAAGGATCGCCCCCTAATTTATTTTTTATACTTGTGGCCAGTTTCTGCCCCCCCGGGGGCGTATCAGCCCTACTTGAAGGCTCATTTGCCCCCCGGGGGGGGGTTTGAAAATCCACTAGCATCAGGGATGTGTACATATTTATGTTTCAGCGTGGCCCCGTAGGTAATGGTCGCCCATATTGGCGCTATTAATTTTATAAAATTACTTTTACCCGTTTTCTGCTCCCTCAGGGGGCAGATTGGCCCTATTTTGAGGCCCATCTGGATGAGATGTGGGGGGGTGGGGGGGTGGGGGGGAGAAGAGACAACCCAATAGCTCTAGGGATCTGTATATATGTAGGTTTGGTGGTGGCCCCTTGGGTAAGAGTTGCCCCAATGGGATGTGGCATCAGTTATTATTGACTTTTGCCTGTTTTTCTGTCCCCCTTGGTGGCAGATTGGCCATTTGAGTAGTGACATAGCGTGTTAATGTTAATTGTTTTATTTCTTGTGAATTGCGATTGTAATGTTTTACTTCTCCTTTTTATTCTAGTTCAAGGCTTTTGCTCTTTTGACTGATGTTCCAGGTTGCGGTTTCGTCACTGGTGGTTCTGCAGTCTGTGTAGTTGCATGTGTTTTGCAAGAAAATTGTTTTTGTACTATTTACTCTAATGAGTTTCATTTCCCTGCATTAATGTGTTTTTGTAAATGGTGTAATAGCAGTATGTTTAGCTTCTGTCTTATTGAGTGTGAAAAACTTTTTGCATGTGTGCTCGATGTGTATTTTGTTGTCTTGCGAGTAATTGGTTTTGGTTTTTTTAGTGGGATATTATTGGTTTTTGCTGTGTCTCTGCAGAGTAGGTGCTGGTGAATTGTAGCCATCTCTGGCAAGTGAGCCGTATAGTTTTTGTGTATATAGATCTTTGTGATAAAGCCACACTTTGCTTATTACTTATTTTGCACAGTGTTGGTTGTTTTTGACTGGTTTGTGAAGTCTCCTTTCCTAGTAAGGATTATGGCTAGCTGCAGGTTTACTGCTCAGCAGGTTGCTGGTATGCTTTTTGAGTCTTCCTCTGACCACTGTTCAGAGACTGACTCTGCATCTGAGGCAGAGAAGGGAGTGGAAGATTCAGGCAGTGAGTTTTCTGTAAACGAGGAATCATCGGATGATGAAGCCACTCTTAGTGCAGATGAAGTGCCTGTTTTAGAGGACATTGATGTGCCGATAGTGCAGCAAGAGGCATCTGGGCTGCAGCCTGGGGCTGCAAGGCTTCCCATTGGAAGAGCTGACCTCTGGGTTGCCGCAGGCATGGTGCAGCCGGCGTTGCCAGACTTTACTGGTGTTCCAGGGTGTACAGTGGATACTGAAAACCTTTTGCCTATACATTTTTTTCAGTTATTTATGGACGATGTATTTTTGGCGGAGATTGTTGAGCAGACTAATTTGTATGCTGAACAGTATTTGAGGGACAAAAGTGCTAGACTTAGGCCACACTCCGGAGCTACCCAGTGGACTCCCACAAATCTGGAAGAGTTGAAGAAGTTCTTGGGTTTAACTTTTTTGATGGGTTTGATAAGGAAGCAATCAGTCTTCATATTGGTCTACTAGTCCCTTGATGGCAACCGCTATATTTCCGGCAATCATGAGTCGTGATCGGTATTTTCTTCTTCTTCGGATGCTGCATTTTGTCGATAATGGTTTTAGTGTTGCCACGAGATCACCCCGATTGTGACCGTCTTTTTAAGATTCGGCCGGTCACTGATCACTTTGTAGATCGATTTTCTGAGATCTATGCTTCAGTGAAAGAAATAGCTGTGGATGAGTCTTTGGTCTTGTTCAAGGGCAGCTTGGTTTTTAGGCGGTACCTTCCTAGAAAGAGGGCACGCTATGGAATTAAGATGTATATGCTGTGTGACAGTAGGACTGGATATGTCTCTAATTTCAGGGTGTACACTGGTAGGGATTCCAGGATTGACCCCCCTGGTTGTCTGTCCACTTTTGGAGTGAGTGAGAAAATTGTGTGAGAACTTGGTAGAGGATTTTTTAACAAAGGTCACCATTTATACGTAGATAACTTCTACACTGGTGTGCAGTTGTTCAGGGAAATGGCCAAAGTGGACACTGTTGCTTCTGGCACAATCCGCTCTAACCGGAAAGGTTTCTGTAAGAATCTAAATCCAGGCAAATGATGTAGAAGACATTCATTCAGCGACACAGCAATGTGCAGCCACACAGGTTGGAGCTGCTGAACTAACTGAACTGGCTCTCAGCATTCCATGAGAACATTCCCATGGGATGCAGGAACCAGATGAAAATAAACACAACAGGTGCATGAGGATACAATGCAATGTAACACATCTTCCCCCCCCCCTTAAACAGAACCCCAAACAAACGGGAGCAGAAAAGGAAGAATAAAGCGAAAACAAGGAAACAAGAAAAGGAAGAAGGGAGGGAACAGGGAAGAAACCGAAGAGACAAAAGAAGAAGAGATCAGGCCAGAAGCAAGAATAAAAAGAGTAACTACTAAACAAAATTAGCATAACGTTTAGGAGCAAAACGATTCCTGCTGGCTTCCTTAACACGGGAAGCAACCGAGTTCTCAGACAATTGAGGCATCATGGAAACATCTTGGTGAACATTTTCCGGAAAACCACATGCCTCCGGTACCTTTAAATTCACCATGAAATCATTGCCATTCTCGTTTTTCCGACCATGGTGGACAGGTTTGAAGCACTTTGAAACCTTTCTAGCATTCCACACCTTACCATCCTGAGGTATAATAGAATTGGAAAAAACCTCATGCACTTTCATAGCCTTACCGAACTTAGGCGCACCTTTGCCTTCATAAACAGGTTTGAGTACCCTCATCCAATCTCCCACAGCAAATCCATGAGATTTGGCCCTCCAAAACTTGTCATGCCACTCCTTGGCCTTATTTTGTTTCCTCTTGACTCTCTCAGCTACATCAGCCACATTACGTTCCTCACTAAGACAGCACCATTTCTTCTTGAACCACCAAGGACACAAACGAGAATCAGGATTCCTCCCTTTCAAAAGTTTGAAAGGACTGGCTTCGGTGCTGGTGTGCGGGGTAATGCTATACATCCATAACCTCTCCCTTAAAACACTCCTCCAATTACTCCCCGAGGCAAGTGCATCCGCAACAAAAAGAATTTAAACACGATTAAACCTTTCAACTTGCCCGTTTTCGTGGGGCTCATGCAATGATGTGGTAACATGCTTTATGTTACAATGTTTAAGAAATGCTTCCATATCATTAGACGTTAATTGGACTCCATTTTCAGTCCCCAGAGTGGAGGGACAACCCTCTTTAGCAAACACCTCCTTGAGGAAATCGATGACAGCACCAGTAGTGGCATGTGGGACAAACTTGACCTCAGGCCATTTAGAATGGTAATCAACCAAAAACAAAGAAAAACGGAGGTCAACAGGCAAAACAGGCCACTCCACACTCTTCAAAGGTGGAACATTTAACTTCAGAATCTTCTCACTTGAAGCACATATTTCACATTCCCTCACAACTCGAAATATCATCCTATCCATTCCAGGCCACCAAAAGTGAACTCTTAACAATCGATCATCGCTGACATACCCAGGTGTCCCTTGTGAGCCAGCTTGAGAAAGACATCACGAACACCCCTTGGTGGAACACACTTGCCCCCTTTGACTAACAAACCACCTTCCACCTCAAGCTCCTCAGCTACTTTGTACAAGCCCTCCAACTACGGCTTCACTTCCCCCTTCTTGGGCCAACCTTCCATCACAAATATTTTCACATCCTTCCAAACCTCATTAGACTCTTCGCAATGCTTCCACAACTCCTCAGAGATACCAGCAAACTCGCCATTAAACACATCTCTGAACCCGGCCACCATATCCAGCTCACCTACTTCAACAACATCACTAAGTAGGCGCGGCAATCGGGAAAGACAGTCCGCAGTCACATTCTACTTGCCAGGCACAAATTCAGCATCAAAGGTGTACGCTTGGAAGCCAACCTGGCAATGCGCACCGTGGAATTCCATCCACCACCAGGAGCCAAGATGTTGACTAACGGCTTATGATCAGTCCTAAGCACGGATCTGCATCCCCACACAAAGTTCCTAAAGTGCTCCACCACCCACACACAAGCAAGGAGTTCCCTTTCTTACCTGCGCTCGGTTTCATTCAAGGTACGGGAAGCAAAAGAAACATTCCACTCCTCCTTGCCACACCTCTGGGATAACACAGCCCCAACACCATACAAGCTGGCATCCACAGTGATCACACATAATTTTCCCATACAGAACGGTTTCAACGTGGGCGCTTTCACAATGTCACACGTTATGTTATCAAAGGCTACTTGTTGGGCTCCAGACCACTCGAACGAGACATTGTGTCTCAGCAAAGCTCTCAAAGGTTCCATCTTGGTGGAAAAGTTGTTAATAAACTTGCTATAATATTCACACATACCAGCAAATGACAACCACTGAACCTTGTTGGTGGGGGTAGGAGCACCAACAATGGCTTCCACGTTGGATGTTTTAGGCACAACTCCATTCCCAGACAAAGTGTGCCCCAAATACTCCACAGACTTTTTAAACAGTTTGCATTTATGCCTTTGAGAGAAAGACCATGACACTTCAACCTACTGCAAACCTCTATGAGATGCCCCATGTGCTCATCCTCATTTTTAGAGAAGATCAAAATATCATCTTGGAAGCACTTGACATAGCTATCGATGTCTCTAAAAATATGAAACATAGCCCTTTGGAAAACTGAGGCAGCCGACGCTAAGCCGAAAGGCATCCTAGTAAATTGATATAGACATTGTGGAGTGATGAAAGCAGTGAGTTGCTTGGACTCCTCAAAGAGTTCGATCTGATGTTATGCAGACCTAAGGTCCAAAGATGAAAAAATTGGGGCACCCTCTAACATGGAAACCATCTCCTTGATATTGGGAAGAGGATGACAGTCAATAACAATGTTAGCATTTAATGCCCTCAAATCGGGAGAAACCCACTCTACAGATTCTATGGCTTCAATTATACCATTCACCAGATTATCCAACATCACCTTTAGTTTCACCCCTCACATTAACGGGAACAACACGCAACCTTTGCTTCACGGGAACAGCATTTTTCTTAAGTCTGATTTTATGGGAAAAATCATGTAACTTCCCTAAATTTTCTGAGAATACTTCATGAAAGCGTTGTACTATTTCTTCTCCACTTGCACTCTCATCAACTGACATCATTTGTAACACTTCAGTTTCTTTGCACAACTGGACAGGATCATCCGCTCGCGGGTTAAGAATGATTCCCAATTTCCACTGGTCCCCCCAGCCTAACACGTTCACTCCTTTGGCCGCCACATACAATTTGATCTGAGCACTCCTGTTCTTAAACACCGGAGAAACTCTCATATAACCATCCAGGTCAATAACCGACCCATCAAAACTTTCAGCTACCACATCAGGTGGCTCCAACTGCCCTAATCTAAAAATATCTTGAAATTTCTTACTGAAATACTCTTGAGTAATAATGGTCCAAGGAGAACCAGAGTCCACCATTAAAGTCAACTCTATACCAGCTACGGTCACAAGACACTTGGGAGACAACTTGTTGGGCTGTTCAGAAGAAGCAGTGACCACATCGCTTTGCTGAATGGAGAGTAGGATGCCTTTGTCAGTGTGACCTTTACAAATACACACACATCCAGACTTACATGTAGAGGATTTCACAGAGCACGAAATCCTACCTTGACTGCTACCTTTCTTGGAATTTTTACACACACGTGCGAAATGCCCCATGCGGCCACACTTCACGCATTCTTTGTTGATTGCAGGACAACCACCATATGAAGCTAAATGGGAACTACTCCCGCACCTGTAACACAAATGTGGGCTGGATCTATCAGTTTTGTCCCACCTCTTGGTGTTGCCACCGCCAACGTGACACATACCACTTGCATTCGTACCCCATTTGTCAGAGCGGGAATCATCCACTCGCCTCCCAACCTCAGCATACTTAAATCGCACACACATCTTCATCCTCCTTCACATGCTGAGAAACATTTTTTAACCGTAGACATCCATTTCTCCGATCGCTCCAATGCCTTAGCAATGGAAATAGCTTCCTCCAATTTGGGATCACCCATATCCCACAATTGTTCTTTAGATTTTTTGCTTTTCACATGTACAATTATTTGATCTCTGATCATCTCATCTGACATAGGGCCAAAATTGCAATGCATAGATAAACCCCTCAAAGCTGTAAGAAAATCATCAAATGATTCCTCTTCCTTTTGAGCTCTGATGTAGAATTTGAACCTATTAAACGCAACGCTCGTGGTGGGCTTGAACCCGAGTTCCATCCTTAACATAGCTTCCTTGTAAGCATCCAGGTCACCTTGCCCACTTGGTAAAGTAGCTTGAGATAAAGTCCTGAAAAAAACTTGACCTTCTGAATCTAGACAGTGCAAGAAAATACTTTTCTTGCGTTCCGCTCCTATCTGTTCCCCATCTATAGCTCTTATGTAAGAGGAAAATTCCTCCTTCCATCTCGTCCATGGTATAGGAGGTTCTCCTTTATTTTGAAGAAACTTAGCTGGCGGGTCAAACTGCAAAATACAAAAGTCACACTCAGGATACCCTCTGAGCAACTCCAAATGAAAAATGTAGAACTCAATTTTCGCAGCAACAAAGCTCCATGAATGCTACAATCAATTTTATAGTATCACAATAGTCCATGAAATGCACCAGTTAAATTAGTTTTCGTAGCAACAATAACCCTTGAAAGTGAAAATCAAAATGTTGCATCACAAAAACTCCACTTACTGCCAATTGGTGTGAAGTCACCAACCAGTTAGCAGATGTGGCCGAATGCGGGGAAAACACATTGCGGTATCTATGTAGAAACACAGCTGTTCTCAAACACTTCCGAAAGGGCAATGAACTCCAGCGGAAATAGCCGCCGAAGTGTTTTGCATCGCCGTGACGTGTACACGTTGCGTGAGCAGGCAGCGTGATGAAAAACTAGAGAGCGGCAAAAAGAGAGAATTCCCACTGGAATGCAGGCACCCGATGACGGCAACTTCCAGACAGTCACGCCCTGACGTATGCACGCTGCGTGAGTGCGCAGAGACAGAAACAGGGTGACTGAGGTCGGACGCGGTGAAGAGAATCTTTCGGTGCAATGGATCCGATGACGGCGATCTCCAGGCAACCACGATCCAACACGGTGAGTTGCTTGGAAACGGAGAATAACCTTTTGAAATTGAACCAACGGTTAAACGATGCGGCGAATAAGTCCCAATAAAATCCAAAACAGCCAAAAAAAAGTAGATCCAAAAGCTGGTGACACCAGTTCCAAATGTTCAATTTTGTAAGTAGTCACACCTCCTTAGTAGAGTAGCGAAAATCCCAAACAGCAGAAACGTGAGACGTCGCCATTGTAAGAATTCAAATCCAGGCAAATGATGTAGAAGATATTTATTCAGCGACACAGCAATGTGCAGCCACACAGGTTGGAGCTGCTGAACTAACTGAACTGGCTCTCAGCGTTCCATGAGAACATTCCCGTGGAATGCAGGAACCAGATGAAAATAAACACACAGGTGCATGAGGATACAATGCGATGTAACAGTTTCCCCAAAAGAACTTGTTTGTCAAAAGCTTGAGCCGGGACAGTGCAGTGAGTTGCGTAGTGAGGAACTTCTAGCTGTGAAGTTTTCAGACAGGAGAGATGTCTACATGCTAACTTCCATCCATGATGAAAGCACTTCACCTGTGACTGTTTGGGGTCAGGTTGCTGAAGTGCGCAAACCTGTGTGCATTTTAGACTAAGAGGCACATGGGTGGTGTTGATAGAGTAGATCAGGTTGGAGCCTTACACTGCTCTTCGTAAGGCTTACTTCTTCTATAAGAAGTTGGCTATCCATCTTTTCCACTTGGCAACCTTTAATGCTTTTGTTGTAATTAAGGATTGTTGTCCAGAGTCAACAATGACTTTTGTTAAGTTTCAGGAGTCTGTGATAGGCAGCCTTGTTGTAGTGGAACAGGCAAGTGTTCCTGGAGTTGGAGTGGTGGAGGATGTGCTAGATTGAAAGATCACCATTTTCCTGATCACATTCCTCCCACGTCCATAAAAGACTTTCCCAGTAGGAGATGTAGAGGCTGTTGCGAAGAGGTACGCGGAAGGAGACTCGTATGTACTGCCCAGAGTGTCCTTCTAACCCTGCGCTGTGTGTGTCTGCTTGTTTTAGAATGTACCACACGCAAAATAATTTTTGGGAGCATACATGAGTGGTAAAGTGAACTGCCAGGCCTGTATTGTTTTATATTTTTTGTTTAGTTTCAAGGTTGGCATTAGTGCGATGAATTTAGTTCCAGCTTTTGTGTTTGCAGATTTGGATCTGCATACAATTGGTTTGTGTTTTCTTTTTGTATTAAAAAACCCTAAATGTGATGTGGTGTGTGTAGACTGGCACTTGACTGGTGGTGTGCGTGGACTGGCGCTTGGCTGGCGGTGTGCGTGGACTGGCACTTGGCTGGCGGTGTGCGTGGACTGGTGCTCGGCTGGCGGTGTGCGTGGACTGGCGCTTGGCTGGTGGTGTGTGTGGACTGCCGCTTGGCTGGTGGTGTGCGAGTAGTGACTTGCTGCTGGTCACTACACACACTGGTAGCCAAACGCCAGTCCACACAATCCTTCAGCCGGTGTGGTTGCTGTGTCAGGCATGTGAAAGTGATGGGCCCTTGAAAGGCATGGTCTGCTGATGTGAGTGTTATAATGTGATGGGCCCGGGGCTGGCGGTGTGAATGGTTTTGTATGTGCCACACATACGAAAGGTGTATGATTGGCCTGTAAAGAGGTTGGTGCCTTGTCGTGGCTTTACAGCTCACGAGCTATGAGTCAATGGTTCAGTTTCTTATCCTTTCAATTATTAACAGTGCATTTCATTTTTGTGAAATCTCTTTTTAATAAAATGTTATATACTGAACCATCACTCACCCTCATGCCAAATCCAAACAGTATGTGTGTGTGTGCTTGAGGAATAGATGGTTGTGCAGTAATATTTGTCTTTTCTGTCTTTCTCTAGCAGGGTGTATGTTGTTCCTTTTTGTGAATGTTGTAATGTGTTGGATCCGTGCCTGGTGGTGTGAATGGTTTTGTGTGCATCACTTACGAAAGGTGTGTGAATGGCCACGCAAGCAATACCTCCCTGGACTACCCCAGCTGTCTGGTTTTCACAAATGTCTGGGTTAGGTAGGTTGCCCTAGATGGCCGCCGGGCCCGGGACCAAAAACGCAGGCGACACCCTTGCAAAACCAGGTCGTTTTGTGATAGGTAATTTAGATGTCTCCAAAATACGTTTTGGGCCCTTCCCTGCCGCAAGTACTTGGCCCACCCACACAAGTGAGGTACCATTTGTTTCGGGAGACTTTGGGGAATGCTGTATGGTTGGAAGTTTGTGGATCCACGCAGATTCCAGAACCTTCCATCACAGAAATGTGAGGAAAATGTTGTTTTTCTTTATACAAAGTTTGAGGTTTGCAAAGGATTCTGGGTAACAGAACCTAGTGAGAGCCACACAAGTCACCCCATCCTGGATTCCCCTGGGTGTCTAGTTTTCAAAAATGTATAGGTTTGCTAGGTTTCCCCAGGTGCAGACAGAGCTAGGGTTCAAAATCCACAGCTGGGCACATTGCAAAAAAAGGATCAGTTTTCACTGGAAAAATGTGATGGGTCCACGTTGCAGGTTGGGCCGTTTCCTGTCGCAGGCACTAGGCCTACCCACACAAGTGAGGTAGCATTTTTATCGGGAGACTTAGGGGAACACAGAATAGTAGAACAAGTGTTATTACCAATTGACTTTCTTTGCATTTCTGCTTTCCAAATGTAAGACAATTTGTAAAAAAAGAAGTCATTTTGAAAAATGACCTCTAATTCACATGACTGTATGGGTACCCAGAATTTTGGAGATGTGCAAATAACCACTGCTTCTAAACTCTCTATTTTGTTCCCATTTCAGAAATATATAGTTTTCCTTAGTACCTATTTTTCACTCTTTAAATTTTACCAAATGAATTGCTATATACCCGGTACGCAATGAAAAACAATTGCAAGACGCAGCTCAGTTATTGGCTCTGGGTTCCTCTGGTTCATGGGGAACCTACAAGTCCAATATATCCCCGCAACCAGAAGGGTTCAGCGGATGTAACGGTATATTGCTTTAAAAAACTGTCACATTTAAAAGAAGTTGCAGGTAAAAACGTTGGCACAAAAGGCTGTTTTTTTCAAATCAATTTCAATATTTCTTATTTTCAACTGTTAGTTTCTATTAAGAAAACCTTGAAGGATCTACATAAATGACCTCTTGCTGAATTCAGAATTTTGTCTACTTTTCAAAAATGTATAGCTTTCCAAGATCCATTATTGCTTTCAAACCCATTTCTACCACTGACTGGAAGGAGGTTGAAAGCACAAAAGAAATAGCAAAAATAGGCTATGTCCCAGTAAAATGCCAAAACTGTGTGAAAAATGTTGGTTTTCTGACAAAAGTCTGCCTGTCCCTGAAAGCTGAGAAGATGGGGATTTCAGCAACACAAACCCTTTGTTGATGCCATTTGCAGGGAAAAAAACAGATGCTTTCTTCTGCAGCACTTTTTTCCCATTTTTCCAACAAAAACCAAAATGTAACTGTATTTTGGCTAATTTCTCGGTCCCCTCCAGGGAATCCACAAAGCCTGGGTGCCTTTACAATCCTCAAGATGTTGGAAGAAAGGGGCGCAAATTTGCGTGGATACCTTATGTGGACAAAATGTTACAGGGGCCTAAGCGTGAACTATCCTAAATAGCCAAAAAAAGGCTTAGAACTTGGGGGGGGTTGGGGGGGGAGGGTAATATGACACCACTTAGGTAAATAAAGAAAACAAGCCAATGTACCTTATCATAAAATAGGAAAATATGACTAGGGTTAAAATAAACAATGGCAGGTCTCGCCACAAAACAAAATCATAGGTGTCAAGATTTCAGCACTACTTTAATAATAATAATAATAATAATAATAATAATGAGACCAAATTATTAATGGGTACCTACATGAGACTTAAAGTTTGTTACTTTCAAGAGCAAAGAAATGCCGACAACTGTCCTGGTGTTTTATACGTCTCTTTAATAGGTGCACGTGGAAGGTGTCTTACAGTAGCTAAAATAAAATACGATCAAAATATTCTACAATAATCCTGTGCTGATGTTGGTTGTTCTTGCGTGATGCATTGTCTACTAGTAGAAGATACAGTACCCTACTGCCATAACAATAGAAAGTGAAAGAAGCAGTTTACTCGTATTTCTCATTTTAAGAGACTTCACTGGCTCTGACACTTAAGAGTAAAATTCAAAAAAGAACGAATGCACGAAATTTGAAGGTTACCAACCAAGAATCAGTAGTTTGTTTGAATTACAAAGCAGTCACCAGACACCGAGATCCTCAACAGTAAAAAATGATACGGTAGCAATGGTTAGTCACACCATTGAGGGAAAAACTGTTTTGCAAAGGAATTCTGAAAGTTTTGAAGAATTTGACTGCCAGTTTCCTTTCCTAGTGACATATGAAGTGGAATGCTAGCCCCCACCTCCTGCATAAACCCTTCAAACCTTAATCTCTAAGCCCCGGAGAGACTCCTCTCCCACGAACAACGGACTAGCACCCACAAGCAGCCAATTATCCACCCGAAGAACAAAACAATGCCTACTAGCTCAGCCGTAGAGTACACAATTGCTCCTTGACCATTAGAAAGAGCAGACCAACCAGGAACAGAAGGAAAACACCTAATGTTCAACAGTCAGGTTTATCAGACCCATACCTTTCCTCTCACTCCATTTACACACCAGCACAAATCTACTGCACCTCTAAGAAGCAACACAATACAGTCCGTCCAAAATAAGATGCCGGAATCCACAGCACCTTCTACCTATGCTGTGCTAGACGAGTGCCTGAATGCATGGATGTGTCAGTGGGTGCATGGTGAATGGATGTGTGGGTGAGTGAGTGCCTGGGTTGGGGACTGGATGAATGGGCGAGTTCATGGATTGGTGTAGAGGATAAGGGCATAGTGGGAGGGTTGAAGCAATGTGGAGTCAGTTTGAGGGGAAAAAGGATAGGGTGTGAGAAATATGGGTCTACACCATTCAAGCTTGATACTCTGCTATGTGTGAAAGGGATTACTGTCCAGAATCGTTACAGAATAATTAACAGTACAAGGTCTATTTGAGTGCCCCACTTCTTGGCTTTGAAAGTACAACACACCTTCCCATGCTCCTTATACAGACGCGGTCCTCCTTGGCTCTCGAGGAGACGGGAGGCCTTTTTCTAATGTGGTGCGAGCTTTGAAGGGGCATGCACATCCACAAGTCAGCTCCCACCCTGGGCATTACATGCAATGGCTCAAGCTTGACCCATGTATTGAAGACCGCCAAAAGCGCAGTCATAATAAGGGAAAGTGCTCATTTATCAGCTCAATGCTCAATCTCATCCCAGATATTTTCCAGAGGTGTTGGTACCACGTTATATAACAGCCCAATTGGTGAACGTCCAAAACTTGGTGCTGCTCCATGAAAATCGATAAGTAGGCTTTCAAAAACCCTTTCAACAATCTAACGAAGCCAGAGCAATGATGCAAGTCAGTTGGTAGTCTAATGAGCATATTTATTGGAATCAGGCTACGGTTGCCTTCCTCGATGCAAAACCGAGACTTCCTGATGCCAATGCTCTGTTCACTATTATATATCGCCCGTGTGTGACTGATCAGCAGGATATTTTCGCACTAATGCCGTTAGGAAGACTTACTGCTGGTAGATGGGTTTGAGTGGCTATAGTCTGTTTTTAGTACTGTATTCTTATCCCATTATTTTTTTTAAAGTAAAACAGTTGTTCACAAGTGCTCATATTACAATGGTTTTACATCTCTTCACATATATAAATATGGTACGGGTTGCAGAGTCAGCTATTTCAAAAAGGCCAAAACAGCAGTTCTTGTTTATTAATTAAATTCTTATAGAGCATAAAAACAGTAGCCATCCGGGTTCATGGGAATAAGAAATGACCTCAGAAGAAAAGCAACGTCGTAAGAGCCTGGAGGAGTAGAAAAAAGATATACGTTGGAAGTCTGTAGGAGGTCTTTTCTTTGGCAAGAAACTCCAGCATTTATGCAGTAGCGATCATCTGTTGAATGCACTTGGCAACAGTGGTCCTTTCTATTTTTTTAACCAAAACGTAATGACTAAGTGGTAAATCGGAAGTTGAAAAGTCAATACAAAAGCTATGGCAGGTACTGAAAGTATAAAGAGCAAACTTGGATGGAGAATGTCTTTAGGAATGTTACAATGCTAACAACGTATGATTGCAGAGTTTTTCACAAATGGATACATGAAAGATAAAGCAATGCACTGGAAAGGTAGCTTTTATCGCTTTTTGAGGTATACCATTCAAAACGTCTATTAGACATCATGCGAATAGGCCTATCCCTCTAGCAATTACAACATTCGAGAGACACTGGACAGGAACTTTCATTTACTATGGTAAGTATTGAACATATTGAAATAGCAATTATGAAATTAAATGTCAAAAATTAAGAACTGGTGGTCTGAAATCCTACCACTAGCTCACACGCTCAGGCAACTAGCACCGTAGCAGTGAAAATGGGCCAATCAGGGCAGGACTCTAGTTGACACCAACAGATCAAGGAGCTGGCAAAACTAAAGCACAGATCTTGTTCTTATAGTGAGAAAGCATACAGAGGCTATACTTACTTAGAACATTGGAATGTTGAGAGCTCCATTGAAGACAAAGGAGCAGCAGAAGCCTATATGAACTGGTATAAGCCCGCTGCTCTCAACATTTCAATGTCCTATTACACTGCATCTGCCTTTCTCTTTCCACTGCCTCTCGAAAATATACTATTCAGGCACATGAAAGCCAAAGTCAGAGGCCGTGCAGTAGGACACACGCAAACTTCACCCTTCCCTCCTCCTGTAGCTCTGTGTCATTAGGGCTTCAGATGGAGGGAGGGGTGCATGCTGCTCAGCTCCTAGGTCTCCATGGGTTGGCTGAACTACAAAAATCAGTTCAGCCAAGCCGGGGAGAAGCAGGGGCTGACTTCAGTCCCCTTTCACAGCTCTCGCTGTGAATGTTCAACAGCTAACAGCTTTGTCCCTGCGTGCACTGTTAGCTGTAGAATATTCACAGCAAGAGCTGTGAAACAAATTATTCGGAGTCCGAGGGGAATTTCAACTCCCTTGGGCTCCAAGAGGCCTTTGTGTTTTTTTAATTAGAACATTCTGCCCTCATGGAGCGGAACGTTCTAATAGCTTTATAGCCCGCCATAGCTGGGCTATACTGGCCATTAAAGACCCGCTCCCTTGTTAAAGGCCCTCACCCTCGGCTCAGGCCTTTAATGGCCAGTATAGCCCAATGCGGCAGGTAATAAAGCTACATCGAACTTTGATATACATGAACGCAATTGGATGGACCAGTGTGAAATAATTTCTTGACTTTGATATAGAAGACTGCAAGAGCAACATGTCGCATATTCAGAGTTAGGGGGAAAAAAAGACACAATTACACTATAAGAGGCATTTGCTGTTTAGTTTTGCACTTTGCTATTTGCACATTTGAGGCGCTGATTTGCACGGAGTTGTGTATTTTAAAGCATTTTTAAAACTGATCCTTAACTTTTAAACAGTTTTTAAACTTTCCAACTACTTACTCGCACGTAATTGCTGCTTACAGGGGCCAGTTCGGAGGGCTGAACCGGCTCAGAATCATTGAGGGCCGCCATCCTGGGGAGGACATCGGTCAGCGGACTAGGCTTTCCCTGACCTAAAACATTAAAAACAAGGCTGGCGCGAGCGCGCAGCGGACGCGTACAGCGGGCACGCCGCCAGCGCGCCAAAGGCAAGCCAGTCTGCGCCCGTCCGTGCTGGGCCCGCGCTCAGCGCCAAGACCCCTGGCAGTTTTGGTCCAGGTAAGCCTCCTACCCGTTGCTATGGAAGAACAACATTGCTGGATTTAAATGGGGCAGGCAGGGGCAGGGATTGTATCTGTCTCTCGGTGGATGCACTGCCGGTTCCTATCCCAGGAGCATGTTCCAACTGGAGCATGCCCTTCCCCAAGATCCTAATGCATCCCATATCATCAAGGGTCGATAAAAGTTCAGGTCCAGTTGGATGCGTTGAACAAGTATTTAAATGTATACTGCTTAATGCTAGGTCCTTGGTCAAGCATAGCCTGGAGTGCGCAAGGCTCATTGAGGAAAAGGAGATAACAATTGCTTTCATCACAGAGTCGTGGATTGACAATTCCTCTGGCCCAGATATAGTGAAAGCCACTCCTCCGGGATTTTTATGTTACACTTTAGACAGGCCTCACAAGAAAGGTGGAGGATTGGCTGTGATCTACCATGGTTCGATCAAGGCAGCTTTTCAGCCCATCCCAACGGAGGCATGTGAAGCCCTATTTTTTAACCTCAGTCTATCTCACCATCATACCTTTAAAGGAAGTTTACTGTACAGGCCACGAGGACCTAGAAACTCCTTTATAGCCTCACTTGGTAACATATTGGAAGAAGGCCTATGCACTGACGCCTACACAATTATGGGAGATTTCAATTTCTATCTGGAGGCACTTACTGATCCTGACACTGTATCTCTGAATGATATGATGAATGGCGCCGACCTGAGGCAGCAGGTAATTGGTCCCACTCATGTGGCAGGACACACCTTAGATGGTATTTTTTCTAATCATCCATGCCTCAAGTTTATGGGGCTACTGCCACTCGTCTGGTCGGATCATGCCGCCGTCCAATTCGAGTTGACATTGACGGTGCAGGGCGCGAGTGGGCATTGTCCAAAAGGCCCTATAATAACTAGAGCATGGAACAAAATTGAGGGGACAGTCCTGCAGGAGCTTCTGACCACCACGGCAGGTCAATTGCCAGTGGGCGTGGAAGAGGCCTCTATGGTATATACGAAATGGCTGGAACAAGCCTGTGAGATAATAGCCCCAGTTAAAACTCTCCGCCCCAAAAGATCACAACCCTCTGAGTCATGGTTCACGGAGGATTTGAGAAACCAGAAACTCGTGTGTAAACGGCTGGAGCGGAGTTGGAGGAAAGGCTATAAAGAAACTGAGAAAAAGTTATAAAAGCTCAGCCTGCAGAACTATAAACAACTCATTCTCTCTGCTAAACAAAAGTATTTTGCAACCCGCATTGATCTAGCGAAGAATTCAGCAAAAGAGTTGTTTAGAACGATCTCCAGCATGGCTTCTCCAAGTCCAGCCAGAGTTCAACCAAGTCAGGAACTCTGCGAAGACATCGCTAAGTTCTTCCTGACCAAAGTAGAGTCCATCTTTCTGGCTTTTAGTGGGCCAAGCACTGGCGGAATGAATGCGGCCAGGGAGGAACCCAAGTCGACTACGGTTCCCATTGCAATCTTTGAGAATTTCTCACCAGTGTCCCGTGAAGAAATTCGAGGGTTCCTCATGGCAGCAAACTCAGGGTCTCCTTATGACCCATGTCCGGTCGCAGTGGCCAAATTGGCCCCGGTTCCGATCGCATCGTTGCTATCACTAATTTTTAATGGCATGTTTGTAACAGGGCAGTTTCCTATACGCTGGAAACTAGCCTCCATTTTGCCCCTTTTAAAAAAAAAACAGTCTGGACCCCAAGGATCCAAATAATTTTCGCCCCATTTCCAGGCTCCCGCTCCCAGCAAAATTGATAGAAAAAATCATGAATACACAGCTAAGTACCTTCCTAGCGGAGACACAAGCTTTGGAACCCTCCCAATATGGCTTTAGAGAAGGCCATAGTACCGAGTCCGCTCTCATCAAGGCCACAGATGAGATTAGGGAAGCCGTTGATTGGGGTGGCAGGGCAGCTCTGGTCTTATTGGATCTGTCCGCCGCCTTTGATACGGTCCATCATGACATCTTGATGGACCGTCTAAAGGTATGCGGGATCCATGGGAAAGCCTGGGACCTTTTAAGATCTTTTTTATCCGACAGAGGACAAATTGTTGCACTGGGAGATCATCAGTCTAAACCTTTTGCATTGCCCTGTGGGGGTTCCACAGGGGTCCTCTCTCAGTCCCACGCTTTTTAATGTGTACGTCTCTTCTTTTTCTTTGGCCCCTATTATCAGTGCGTTTGGATTTGGCCTCACCTCGTATGCGGACGACACCCAAATTGTGGTGTCTCTGCTACCCGGTAAGGAGGCAGGATTGGATAAATGCTTTCAAGACTGTATGATGATATCAGTGGGGAGTTGGATGGCAGAGAACTGCCTAAAGCTCAACACTGGTAAAACCGAGGTCATACTGTTTGGCAACGATGTTAACTTCTGGACACCGAACTGGTGTCCAGATTCGATGGGCTCTCTCCCTTCGCCCGCAAAAAAGGTTAAAAACCTGGGAGTGATAGTGGATGACAGTCTTACCTTCAGTCACCAGGTAAACTCAGTGGCATCAAAAACATTGTATGTGATTAAAACACTTAGGAAAATATTGCCGTTCCTGCCCCCGAGTAGCCGGCAAACAGTAGTTGCGACTCTCGTAATGGCGCGGTTGGATTACTGCAATAGTCTGTATCTAAATGTTCAACAAAGGTTCCTTAACAAACTTCAAATGCTGCAGAATGCAGCTGCCAGTCTGCTTACGGGCACATCTCGGTTTGCTCCTATATCCAAGGAAATAAAAAAACTGCACTGGCTCCCGGTAAGGAACAGAGTTCGCTTTAAAGCCCTCCATCTGGTTTTTAAAGCATTTCAAGGTACCGGACCAGACTATTTAAAACAGCAGCTCCACTGGTACATACCAAAAAGACCACTTCGCTCACTAGGTGCCAGGTTGGTCTCAGTACCACACATAAAAAAAAGTGCAGTGGGGAGGCAGAAGCTTTGCTTATTGAGCGGCCAAAGCCTGGAACGACTTGCCGTTTCAATTAAGAAATGCCACGGACCTTTTAGCTTTCAGGAAAAGCTTAAAAACATGGCTCTTTGCCCAATAAATTGGAGATGTAACTAGCGACAGGACACCCCCGGGTAATCGCTGCGCTGTATAAATATCATTACCATTAACATAAATAATGTGGCATAAATCTGGATGAGGGAGGAAGCCCAATAGGACTGGTTGTTGCAATAGGAACTGAGGTGTTTGGACCAAGACAGCCAGCAAGCAGAAAATATTTATTTGTATTCCCTGACCTTGAAGCAACATACCAGCATCTCAAACTGAAGATTTAATTTTAAGCACTGTGGGGTCGAGGAAAGAACTGCAACTGTAATACCTGCTGTGTCCCGTAGTGTCACCAAATTGGGGCTGGACACAGAACTCTTTTATGGGTCATGGTCGAATATAGTTCGCATCAGTGGGACAGCTGGAGCTCCTACTCTTTTGGGTCCCATGAAAGAAGCATAGTGTGTGTTTATTTGACACTTACACATTTGAAACACTGGACCATCAGAGATTCTAGATCAAGAAGGCATCTAACAGTAGTCAATTTAACAAATCTTTCGCAACATAACTGCTAAGGAATAAATCGGTGGGAGGAAGTGGTGGTACTTGAACTTACAAATGGGGCTTCTACTGAGGAGGAAGAGTCTGGTACAATAAGCATTTGTCACTTTTTTACAAAAGCATTTTTTCCACTGAAATTGGTCCAAGAGTTTCTTCTAGAGGGCATACATGTTCCAGCAAGGGATTACTTTCATTTTCTTCCTGGCAACATCATTACCAATGCTCATTCGTTTTACTTTAGACCACCCTTTATTTTAAATAAGTCACATTTCTAGACAAACATTCACTCTAGGGTTCTTTTTTGCACAATTATTTTGAATCATCAGTTCTAGTTTTCAATGTAGACGTTTGAATTAACGTCTCCCAGATATTTACTTACACATAATCACTTGACTCCTCTTGTGGACACCATATTTTGAAAACAAACTCTTAAGGGGGAACGATAGAGGAGGAGAAAGCAAAAAAAAAAAAACAGAAGGCGTGTTCAGTGTGTACAAACTGGAATTATGTTTAACAGCACGAGGACCAAATTATGTTTTACGCTTTTAACAGTGTTTGGTTTTAACCTATATCTGGGCTATAAATACTCATTGTATTACGAATAGTAATCAAACAGAACCTTACCAATGCAAAACTCCGGCAAAGGCAGCTGAAAAAGAGGAGAAAATGGGGTTATTTTCAAACATTGTGAAATAACTGGATTAGAGTTGAACATTTACTACTATAGATTTAAATCCGTAATCTATAGGGGGTAAAAAATAGCTCTTTAGTTGCAAGTTTGAAGGTTGCCCCAGCATATAAAGATATTTTTTTACTAAACATGCAAGCACAAATTGTTTTGATTAATCTCATTTGTTTGGTTCGCTTATTTGCAACAAACTATACAATCAGTCCGACATGGAAATCTGAAACAATTATAAACAGGATGCTCAACTTTTTGGCGAGTAAGTCACAATATTTTCCAAAACTCTACATTATTAGCTATGCAATCAATATTGGTCTCTTGTTACTACGGGCAATTAAACAGTACAGTACAGTATTTTGTTTCTGTTATTCGTAAACATTTCCATCTATTTCCCAGTTTGAAAAATAAAACCGTTGTCTTGCCAACTATGCCAAGACAAACATGAAAAACTGAAAACATAACAGGTTACCTATGTGCTCCTATATTGCCATCTCTGGGTTCTGGTGACATTTATAAATCACTCAGGTTTTAATCTGGTTATTCACGATGTCACAAGAACCCCTAGATGGCATCTTATGGCCACATTACCTGGTTATAATTTATATTGTGTATCCTCTTTCACCACATAAATAGACCGGGAATCTCTGTGTAATACATATAACCTTCAAAGCATCAGACGAAGGGAGGTTATGGTTATAATTTTCACTCTACAAACTGCTGAGATTTGCCAGTTATGACTAACAATGCAACACAAGTTGCCCCAATTGCAGTGCACATACCCACACTTGCGGTGTCACATTAAACAATCACAAACAAACAGATGTTCTGACATCTTTGAGGACAGTATATTCCTATAAAAAGCCTCCAAATCTCTCAAGTGTTCGTCAATTTAAGTAAGCCCTGATAGCACAAGGATCTCTGTACCACTATGAGCTGGAAAGATGTTGACTAATTGAGATGACTCGCGGTGGCAAAAAGTATCAATCACACCGTAACACATTTTGATTATATCAACTATCAGTCTCATGACTTACTTTTATTGAAGATCAGATATTGCACTTCAGAAATACAATAACAGTGTCTTCATTTGATTTCTCTGTGTTTTGTAGATATGGGTCTTGTAGGGGTTAACCCTCTCCGGTCTCCCACCCACTGAGGTAAACAGTTGCATGGTGCCTAGTGTTGCACAAAACTAAGGGTGGGCGAAGCTCACGGAGTTTCACTTCGCGGAATTCCACGGAGTTACTGAAAAACTTGAGAATTCCACGGAGTTCCAAGCACTAGCGGAGTATTGCTCGGCCACATCTACTCAGGATATGAAGAGTTTACTCATGGGCCCCGGAGCAAGTAATTACAATTGACCTCACTGTCAGCCAGTGCAGAAGTAAAATCCAACCATAATTGGCCCCTAAATCTGCTTCACCCCGGTGACACTGCGCCTCCTGCACCGCTGCTAGCTAAGCCCCTGCATAGACATAGAGCTCAGCAGCATCAGGCAACATCTTGTCATAGCCTCTTGGCTGTTCTGTCGTTCACACACCTTCTATAAATCATAGCCAATTCCAACAGAAGGCGCGCACTTACAAATATACCCCTGTTGCATGCCTGTGCACACTCGCCTTCCACTGCAGTGTACACGCCACCAGCAGCAGCCGGAAAACCATTCACGGCAAGTCCATTGTGCGGCGGGGCTGGCCAGAGCAGGTACTAAAGGGGGGCCATTCAGAGATCCATGGTGACCCGAATGCAGTCAAAGAAAGGCGGGCGAGAGCAACCACTTCCAGGTGAGCAAGCCATTCAGAATGAAGGCAAAGAGGGGCCCAGGAGGGGGCGAGGCTGGGACGAGTGCTGATCAGCTATAATGACCAGGTTGGACAGTCAAGGGTGCAGAAGAGAAATGCAGGGATCATGCTCATGTGTGGAACTGGCCTTTTTTTTTTTTTTTATAAAGGAGACAGTGCACAGCAGTTGTCGGGTGAGCGGCGAACGCCGGTAAACTCCGCAAAGCGGCATTGGTGGAGTTTTTGCTACCTCTGCCTTCCAATCGGAGTGCGGAGCGGCAAAAACTCTGTGAACTTCGTCCGCGGAGCGGAGTCTACCGCCCAGCCTTACACAAAACACTACCAAAGGTCATTCTTATATTAGGCATGGTCCTTGTAATTAACCATTAATTAAATATGCTTAAAATAAGATAGCTTCTTTCCATGCTGTTAGTTATCATAAGAAATGAAGCACATAATGCGCGATTCCTGCATGAAACAACATTAATGAAGCTGAATTTGCTGTGTGGGGAGTACTGTTCCAAGGCTCTCAGCCTATCATATTCATTTTCACTGAGGAATTAAATGTGGACCTGCCAAAAGCTAGAGTCTTTTGCTTCCTATCATACATGTCATTTGAAGTCTGCTGCTGTGGCTGCCTGGGAATTCAGCACCTATGAACAGCACACAAGAACAATCTGTGCGTGCAGGGCACAGCAAAAAGGTGATCTCAGATGAGGTGGTTCGGAAAGGCCTGTGCTGTTCGGCACTGGGAGGCGAAAGAGGCTGCTAACATAGCCACCATGGACAACTAAGTGCCCAAAATATGAAAAGGGAAACAGCTGTTCTTCATTAACAGTTTTGAGAGTATTCTGCTGCTGGTGGTTTTCTGAGCTCTGGGCAGGCATGTAGGCCGTCATAAAAGCACCACAGGCTCCCCTTCAGTGGCAAGCTCCATAAACAATACTGGTCTAGTCACCCTTCTTTTGGGATCACATTGCTTTCTCTGCCCTCACAGTGTGGGTGCACATAGCAGCTCCCTCGTGGTCCTTTCTGCATTGCTTACTAGTAGAGGCTGGAAACTAATTCCTTTGCCTTCTCTACCACTTGGCTGCACTTCCTGCCTCTTCCTGGTGCGTAAGGGTGCAGTAAAAGTGCAAAATGCCATCACTCAAAGTGACTCCGGTCTCAAAGGCTGAATGGCTGGTAAAAGTTGAACTAAAATGGATATAACACTGCCAACAAAGCAATGAGTAAAGGGAGCTAACCACCTGACCCACTCTAGGTATGCTGTGCTCAAAACTTAAGCAATAATTCCAGCAAACAAATCGCTATAAGAGGCTCACCCTAAGCTTCTCACAATGTATATTTTACACACACACACAGTATTATTTAAAAGAGGTCAGGAGACAGCAAAAGTCGTCTGGTTGTTAGAATTATAGAAGTCTTTGGAAGCAGATAGTTGCCCATCTTCATGAGGCAAATTATGTAGCTTTAGATCAGGTTTCTCCAACGGGTAGCTTGTGAGCTACTGGTAGCTCCACAACTATCTATAAGTAACTTTCCTGTGTGCAGCCTGCCTATAAAATTAGAAGCTTTTGCTTGAATTAATATACGTATACCAAAAGTGAAAAGAATGTATTAGAGACGAAAAGGGGCGAGTCCCATTGAGTTTTCCAGTGTTTGTTTACATAACTGGTGGCAACCATGCCTGATAAACTGAGGAAATCACTGCTCATGATCTTGCATATGGTGGCAACTAATATAACATTGTCTGAAGTGGTGACTATAACAACAATATTAGTAGCAATTTGTTATTGAACACGAGTAGACCCCCATCACAGAAAAGTTTGGAGACTCCTGATGTAGATGATAAACAATATATTTCAGGCCTACACATCCTTGTCTAAAAGGTAAACATATGCAAACCTGTATGACAAAATTAGGCAAAGAGTTGCACTTTAAAACAGGACTGATGTTTAAAGTCCTCCTCGCCGCCGCCCTCCTGTCAGCAATAAAAGAAAAAGCCCTAGAGGTGGCCAGAATTGGCCATGTCAGTGATTTTTTTTACTTTCAGCCATGCTGCACAGCAACTGCACTGCTGTAAAACATGGCTAAAACTTTGACAAAGGCAACAGCTCGCATAGACGAGACCTATTTGCTTTGCCAATGATTAGTGATCCTAGAGTACTAGTAGGCCTCGCATTCTTCCCTGCTACAGCTCACTTTCTTGACGATTGTACGCTATTAACCCAGAATGTACTGTTGATTTGTGCTGTCTTTTTGTTTTGTAAGTAAAAAGTTAAAATAAGCTAAAGAAAAAAAGCTTCTAATCCCATCTGGAAAGAAAACAGTACTGGGCTTCAATGAACTTCCCCATGCTCAAGCCACACTGAATACTTATCCACTCCCAAAAAAACGAACACCTCAGAAAATGTGAAATATCATGGTTATTGCAACAACAAAAAAATGCTACCTTCTCTTTCAACATCTGATCTCAGACAACATGCCAAGGATTTACCCCACAGAGGCATCTCAACATCGATGCATACATCAAGGACATCACAAAACCAGCAAATTACCTTATTAAGGCAAAAATGTATATACTAAAACCACTTGCCTCCTTAAATGAATTGGGCAATGTAATTCTAGTCATAGCATATATTGCATGGACTTAAAAATCTTAACAAATCTTCCGTGGCCAATTGGTTAGCTGTTTGACTCAGTTTCAAAAAATTAATTTTGACCACATTAACCCCTTCTTTAACAAATGGTATTGGTGCTCTTTGGAATTTAGAATCAACTTCAAACTGAAGTGCAACACCTATAAGTATCTACACATTCAAAAACTTCCCTGCTTGACCATTACTTTATTAGGTCGAGCCTCCGGGCAGTCACTTTGTAACAATCTTTTGTGTATAAAGAGAAATGATAAAAGATTTTTAAAAAAACTCTAAAAGGGGCTTTTAGCCCGCCCATTGCCAACCATTCGTTGGCATAATTGTCACTCTTCTTTGCTTCCTTCGAATTCAGCAGCACTCGCAAGGAGTAACTTCCCTTTCTTTCTGTGACGCTTGGGCCAAGAACAGATTAGTTTCACTTAATTATTGTCCGTCCGCTGCTCATGATTGAGGTACTATTTCTTGTGGAGGGGGGGGGAGGGGTGTTTGCAATTTAATATAGTGTGACCACATGGCCCATCCCGGAAGTATTTTTTTTAATTTTTATTTTTTTAAGAACTTTATTTATACATTTTCCACATAACTTGAGCTGTCATACACAGAATCCTTCGAGACAATATCCCACAACTTGTTTTCAGTTCATGCACAAGAGTCCCAAGCACTTAGCACAGTTAAATACACTTCACACTTTTCATGGCCTAGCAGCAGAGACAGAAACATATACAAAATATAGGGCTAGGGTTGACAAGCACCAGCGTTTACATACTATTATCCCCATCGGACTCACTAGACTGTTCACAGCCTAACCCCGTTGAATTCAACAGTGCCCTACACAGCTCTCTCCAACTTGCTATGTCCTCTTCCAGCTTTTTGTCTCTACGGCATGCCTTAATATGCAATTCCTCAGCCAATGACCACTCTCCTACATCTCTCAGCCAATTCACAAAAGAGGGGGCTCGCTCACCCATCCAGCAAATGGCAACCCTACGTTTAGCCAATACCAGCGCAAGCTGTATCAACTGGTTAGCCATTTTTCTCTTCTTGCGCTCCGGTACCAACCCTAGAAGACACTGCTCAAGCGTAGCCTCCAGTGCAAATCCAACCCTTCCACGGAGTCGCGCTACTACCTCAAGCCAGCACTGATGAACTTCTGGGCACGTCCCCGCCAGATGCATGAACCCCGTATGGGCTCCATGACATCTAGGACATTCATGTGAGTGGGTGGCATCAATACGATGGAGCCTCGCCGGAGTCATGTACACCCGTTGCAAAAAATAATAGTGCAGCAACTTCAACCAGGCATTGCAGGACACCTTACGCGTTAGCGTGCACGCTCTCACCCACTCTTTCTCCTGCAACGGCTCCTGCAAATCCACATTCCACGCATCCCATGCCCTAAGGGCCAATGATCCCGAATAAACCCTCATAGCCTTGTACAACAAAGACACCAATCTGCGCCCGCCTCCACATGTTCGCAATATATCTAAGGTTTGCGAGGTCTGGGGCATGTCCGGATACACAGGCCATGTTACCTTAGCCACTTCCATCAGACCAGCATATTGAAGATATTGCCCTTGACCCAGGCCAAATCCCTCACACGCCTGCTCAAACGTAAGGTAGGTGTCATTAATATACAAATCTGCCAACACCATGCAGCCACCCTCTCTCCATGCCTGGAAAGACATGTTTTCCACCATTCTGCGTACCGGAACTAACTGCCAGATGGACAATTCCGGATGGAAGGGAGCCCGCCCTAGCACTCGATCCACAACTTTCTGCCACAAACTGGCTGTTTGCTTAACCACATACGGCAGCTCCGCATTCGCCCCAGTACCTTCCATCAAAGTCATAGGGAGATCCTCTGGCTGCACTCGCCCGGCAAATAAACGCTTTTACCAATGATCACCCTCATCCAGCCACTGCACAGCGTGCTGAAGGTGCGCCGGGTAATAATAAAGATCAAACCTGAGAACCCCAAGTCCACCCTCCTACCTCTTCTGAAGCACACGCAGCGCAACCCTACAGCGCTTTCCTGCCCAAAGCAGGGTCACCAGGAGATCGACCCGGAAGTATTGGAGCACTTTACGTGAGCACCACTTCCATAAGACAAGTGCACATTAATTTTTTTGAAGCAAGCAAGATTTAGTGGTTTGCCCAAAAACACAGGATGTTTAGCCAACACAGAGACTCAAACTGGGTTTTCTGAAAGTCCCACGTGCCACCATCATCCCCTCTCCCCCCCCAACCAGTAGTGCACATTCACTGCAAGATGAGATGTATTAGTAGTTCATCTGCATTGGGCTTACATTCCTTCACAGCACCGGTGTTGTGTAATTTGATTATTTGCATTAAGCGCGCTCTTTTGTCTGTCTCTATTATTATTATTTAAGGATTTGTAGAGTGACACTACTCTAAAGAGTGTCCCGGCGTTACGTAGCAAGTCTGATCCATAAATAACAGTGGACCTAGAAAGCGGGGCTTTAGAAGGCTCTTAAAAGTTACAATGTCCCTAAAAGCATGAAGCTGAACTGGGATGGCATTCTACTCCATGGCGGCCAAATAGGGAGCCACAGCCCCACTTCTCCTGTCTGAAGCCTCTATTTAATATTCGTGGATCTGAGGTCGGCCTTTGATATGGTACCAAGGGCGAAGCTCTGGAGGGTTTTGAGGGACCTTGGGATTCCCCCGTACCTGCTCGGGATTATCATAAAATTACACACTGATAACTTCGCGCAGGTCCGATGTGGAAAATATGGTGAGTTGTCTGCCCGGTTCCCCGTCCTTAACGGTGTCCGACAGGGATGTGTCCTCGCTCCCACCCTATTCTGTCTCTTTATAAACTGGCTCATTGAATCCCTAAGGAAAATCAGGATAGTGATGTCCCAAAGTTAGCCACAGGAAGGGTTCCCGCATTAATGTTTGCGGATGATACCCTGTTACTTTCCAAAACCCAAATGGGCATCCAGCGGATCCTAGATGGGTTCGCAGAGTTCTGTATGGTGTGGGGATTAGAGATAAACTTGGCAAAGACCAAGTTTATGGTCTTTAATCCCCCCAAGCTGAAACATTCCAACCCAGTTCTACATGGTATCCCTCTGGGGAGAGTAGATACGTTTGACTACTTGGGTGTCACTCTGGCTGAGTATTTTAATTGGGAGGCATCAGTGGCAAAAGCTAGCCTTAGGCTAACACAGACGATTGGTGGTATTCTGAAGCTACATAGAACTTCAGATTCGAAACCCATCGCCCCTGCACTTGAAATTTATACTGCCCAAGCCAGAGGGGCTGCATTATACGGGGCGGAGTTGTGGGGTCATTGCCAGGTTTCCAATCTAACAAAGGTAGAAAATTATTTTCTAAGGCAACTTTTAGGTCTACCAAACAGTACTCCACTTATTCCCCTCCGTATGGACTTGGTCATTAGAGATAGCATTGAGACCCCTTACATTTTGGAGGCGACTCTGGGTGACACCGGAACTGTCTGACATCAGGGCTGAGCTAAAAGAGATATTGCCCCAGTGCCGCAATCAGGGAATTCCTTGGCTCTGTCACATAAAGGACCTCACTTTGAAATTAAAGAACCCAGATCTGTGGAGATCACCGGAAACTTCATGCATTTTGATCTCCAGATTGGAATTAATAAGACAATACAGAGTAATGAAACTCACCCAAATACAAAACAATTCTGCACACGGGCGCCTCACATCAGAATTTCTCCTTATAAAAGACACGTATTACAAGGAACCCCTCCTAGATTTTATTCTACTTAGCAGGGCTAGGAAACTATATCTGCAATTCAGACTAGGGACCCTCCCAATCCATGCCTATACTAGTAATGGGCGAAAGACTCAAAGAAGGAATGCCCTGTATGTAATTACAAGGAGGAGTCTGAAATCCACGTTCTTCTTCTTTGCCCTGCTTATCGGATACAGCGAAAACGCTGGTTAACACAACTTTGTAAAAATCTGGGTTTTAAGCGATGCACAGCGGCACTGAGAATCTTAAAGTATGATACTAGTCCTCCAATTGTATTTGCGGTTTCTCGTTTTCTAAATAGTATGTGGTATATCAGGCAAAATGCAAAGCATAATTGTACTGGAGGGTCTGACAGCACAGCCTGATGTCCGCTACTTTTACTACCGTAAATCTTCTTGTTTTTATTTTTTATGATAGTTTAATATCCCTTTTAATGTTTTAACTTAGTAGTTTTCTAGGGAACCCTTGATTGTGTTGCTATGGAGAGGCTTGTCATGTAAGGATGTAAATGGTTTGTAAATATATTGTATTTGTGACTTCTATTTTAATGTAAGTACTTTTATGGCGTTGTGCCGAAATAATGTTTTACTGACTGACCTGTCTGAAGTGTGGCGTTACTACCAGCAAGGAATTAGATGATTGAAGAGACTGCGCTGGTTGGTAAGGTGTAAATCTATTTGACAGATACATAGGGCCTTTGTGATAGAAGGCTCTATGTGCCAAGCTCAAACCCTTAAATCTCACGTTATTTTATAGGCAACCTATGTAGTTCCTTTAGGCCTGGTTGAATGTGGGCTCTCCTGGGAAGGCGTAATAAAAGCCTGGGGGGAAGGCGTAATAAAAGCCTGGCAGCAGTATTGTGCACCAGCTATAATCTCTTCAGGACGTATGCAGGTAGGCCCCAATACAGAGAGTTAGCATAATCCAGCCTTGATGCAATCAAAGCCTGGATCACTGTTTTCTGCTGCGGGAGGGGGAGGAGGTAGAGAAACGGTAGCATGCCAAAGCAGGTGCTTACTACCCTCGCAACCCGAGTTGCAAAGAAAGCCGTAGTGTCAAATTTTACCCCAGGATTGTGTGCTACCATAGTAGGGTGAGGAGGCGGGAGCACGTCCTTCGGCCAATGGTCATTGTCCCGACTAGGCGGAGGACCCCAAAGAGCAGAATCTCTGTCTCATTAGTATTACATCAAAGGTCGTTGCTGCGCATCCACTGAAATACAGAAGTCATGCAGGCCTGGAAGTTACGCAGTGCATTAGGTGAATTTCTATTAAGAGTAATAAGTAACTGCATAGCGTCTTCATAGGAAAAAGTCTGTACTCCAAAAGATTCTATTAGGGTAGCAATGACCAACTGCAGTATTTGACAAGTGTTGGGTAATTTATAGCCTGAACTGAGTTTGCTATCCCATTTAATCGTGTATCCCCCTAAATCAGCCAAAGAAGAGATCTGCTGCTTCCGTCTGATCCTGCTTGGGCAGAGGCAAAAAGAGCCGAAGGCCAGGGAATATACGATCCCAAGGGGATACGAGATATTACACAACCCCTGCCCTCAGTGTGCTTCATTTTTCACCGAAGAGGTGGTAGGTCTTCTGGGATGGACACGGACTGTACTTCCAGGCCACGGATCAGGTACACATCCCCCCTCACACCCACGTCCTTCTTTGCCCACCCTCACCTCAAACCCCATTATTGCTTCCCCCTTTCCTGCCTATGGCCTTATTAGAGGGCTTTTATTTATTTTACTTGAACATGGCTGAAAATAAAAGCACTCTGTTGCTGTCAACGTTAGACGCATCATAGCATTTCTTAAAAAATGTACTTTGAGATATTGCACAGCAGGCGCATCACTGTGCAACATGGATTCAAAAAGCATTGACAAAGCCAATAGATCTCATATAGGCGAGACCTATTGGCTTTGCCAAAGTTGTTCACATTCTGTTTCCTCGGGAGCTGAGATTAGCAGAAATGTTTTCTTAAGGAAATACGCCACCATGTGGTACATGTGACTGATTGTTGTAATCTGTATGTTTGATAATAAAGAACTCTGGTACACCTAACACACATTATACAATCCCATTCTTTTTCTCATTGAATCGCACTGTTGACAGCATGGCCCAGATATAATTTAAAAAAAATACATTTTACGGAAATATTAACCACACTTAGATTGTAAAGGTCCCTATTTGATGCTCTCCCCAGGCTTCATCCAATGTGCTACAACCCCTGTTTTGGAAATATGACTGAGATCTTCTTAAGAAATAAGATTGAGTGCTTGTCATGTAAAATTGAAGTGGCTATCAAAGTTAACACTTTGTCATTTTAAACATGTATACAAAAAAGCGTTACTCATTTTACGAGGGTATACCAAGATTCTGGGATGCTCGTTAAAAAAAAATAAAGTGCATGTAAAAAAAAATGGAAGTTGTTCCTATTGGTCTGCATGATCGCATGATCTGACAAAGCAAAAATGCACAGTCAGTGTTAATAATGATGTAACAGGAAATTGTATTTTTAGAACACTTACTACCCGTGAAAAAGCACAAAGCGCTTTGCAGCTACTCTGGAAACCAAGGTTAGATGGAAATAGGTAGTAGATTCGTAATATTTGCTTCCTTTTCCCTTGTAGGATTAGCTGTGGTAAGTTTGTTAAATTTGTGCTCTTGCGATCTCATGCAATTACTCTAGTGTTTTTAATAGGGATACATTAATTGAGGTGGACAGAAGATATGAGAGGTTATTGGGAGTGGTGGACATATGGGCCTTTTATTTGGATGAAATGGATAGGAGGAAAGAGTGTGGAAGGATGTTTCGGAGTCCAGCGTAATCGGAAAGGTTTGGGATGAGACAGAGTCGAGGGACAGGTAAAGGTGGAGGGGTGTGTTTTTAATGATTTAAAATTGATATACACATGTAAACAGACATACCCACACATCTATTTATATACACATATGCATACACATAATATTTCTGTACATGGCATAAACCCCTAAATAAACAAGCATGTATTATTTACATTGTCACAGAAACACATGTATGCTGTGTGTAACTCTACATACTGTATTTTAGATGTAAATATATTGTTATACTCTTACAGGTGCCTTCCCTGTAAACCATATTTACATACTTTTGAATATATTTATTTTCATGAAAAGAAGCATAAACCCATATACAAACAGTCATCCACGTATACACTATGACAAGTATATGTATGTAATGAATAAACATACATGTATCGTGTGCATAACAGATGTTTTTAAATATATATTTTACATGTATTCAGGTTCACACTATACTCAGCCTAAGCTCATACTGATGCACACAACAACCGCTATATATATATATATTTTTGTTATATATATATATATATATATATATATATATATATATATTTATTCACTTTAAAAAACAAAGGTTACCGGGACGTTATACTTAGGAAATACAATTTTAAAAACCTTAGAAATTCACTGAAAAAACTAAAGGTTACAGTAATATTATAGTGACACTCAGATTTCACTCGTACAAAACCAGTGAAATTCAGCAGTTCTAGTTACAGGAGCGGACTATAACTCCCACCCTCGCAATACTAACCTACTACAAAAGATACATTAGCATACTATGTGCACTAGTACTGAGTGATACTACTTCTAACATATATTAGGTGAGTGGCTGTGTGACTGTATGTATGGGTGTAAAAGTGGCTGTATGGGTGTAAAAGGGGGTGTGTAAGTAGCTGTGTGGGTGAGTGAGATATGGTGCGAGTGGCTGTATTGGTGAGCGAGTGGCTGTCAGTGGCTCTATGGGTGTGTAGTGACTATGGGTGAGTGGGTGTCTGAATGGCTGTATGAGTGAGTGACTGGGTGTGTAAGTGGCTGTATGGGTGAGTGGCTGTTTGAGTGGGTGTTTGGTTAAGTGAGTTATTGTGTGAATGGCTCTATGGGTGAGTGAGCAGATGTGTGAGTGCTTGTATGGATGAGTGAGAGGCTGTAGTCAGTGTATGAGTACCTGTAGGTAAACAAGTGACTGACTGGCTGCATGGGTGAGTGACTTGTTGTATGAGTGGCTGTATGGGTAAGTGAATGCTTATGTGAGTGGCTCAGTGAGTGAGTGGGTGGGTGGGTGGGTGTGTGAGTGACTCTATAGAGGAGAAAGTGGGTGTGTGAGTACTGGTATGGTCTATGAATGGGTAGGTGAGTAGTTGTATGGGAGTGTGAGTGGGTGTGAGTGATTCTACTGATGTCATCATCGGTGATGTCACGGACTATGTCATGAGTGATGTAATATGTGAGGTCATAAGCAGTGCATTACGGGAGTAAGTTATCGTTAGCTCAGGTAACTATAACTGCTGAATTTCACTGGTTTTGTATTAGTGAAATCTGAGCCTAACTAGAACGTCCCTGTAACTTTTGTTTTTTTCCTGTGAATTTCTAAGATTTTTCAAAGTCTATTTCCAAACTATAACGTCCCTGTAACCTTGGGTTTTTCTTTTTTCTTTCTTTTTTTTAATTTTATTAGCCACAAAATCAAGTCACAAACCATTGTTTGAAATAAAGCACAGAGAAAAGCATAAAATAAAATATCAAAAAAAAAAAAAAAGGTCGAGACTTTTACAAATAGATACAAACACAAAATTCCCTTTGAAATTAGCAAAACAATGATAAAACAGTAATGCTACAAAATCAGCTGGTCCCACCGCAAGCTAGACCAAACCCTCTCAAATTTAACCAGTGAGGGTCGGCCCCTGGACTTTGCTAGAGCGAATTCCATTTCATAGACCCCCCTCAATAACAACCAAAATTCTGATATTTTGGGACTCCTTGTTTCAATCCAAACCCTGGCAATACACAATCGGGCACAAGCAATAAAAATTGAAACTAAATATTTGGATACATTGCCCGAATCTGAAACTGTCCCCAATAAAATTTCCTTTTCTGTTAGTTGAGTATCCTTCCCAAAAAGATTGCTCAACTCTAGAGTGATCTTGCACCAAAAAATACTTAAATTTGGGCACGTAACAAACATATGTCGCAGATCAGCAGCAAATTCATTACATATGGGACAATGTGTCTTAGATAAACCATGGGACCCAACCCATTTTGAGATAACCCTGGGAGTATAATACAACATAAACATAACGCGGTAGTGTTGCAGTTTCAAATTGATTGAGGTAACTGCGGTGTTGATTAAGGCCAATGATTCCAAAACCTCCTCCAAAGTAATATCCACAACAAAAGTCTGATTAAGTTTAGCTACAATCTGTAAGCCGTCATCAGCCGCAGCAGCTAAAAATCTTTGGTACACTTTCCCTATGCACCCCCGCCCTGAAATCGTATAGATAGCCCGTAGAACTTCTGTTGTGCGGGGCAGGATTAACAACCCTTTCCCTTGAAGGAAGAAATTCCGAATTTGCAAATATTTAAAAAATGATTTATGAGTTATCCCGTATTCATTTTGAAGGGATAGAAAGGACCTTAAACCATGCTCATCATATAGCTGCCCAAGATGTATTATACCGCGCTGTTGCCACATTTTCCCCACGGAGTCCGAAAATATGCCAGGTAGACACGGGTTGCCCCATGAGGTGACAAATTCATGCAAATCAGGTAAATTATAAGTTTTCCTAATATCTTGCCAAATGAGAGTAATATGTCTAATAATCTTGAATCGCACTCTTTGAAAGTAATTCGTGTCGGTCATTTCTTGTAACTTAAACCCCGTAACGGGACCACAGGCTAGTTGATACGCAAACCAGGGTTTCTCTACCTCAGATCCCTTAAGTAAACACTGGATCCGATTCACAAAAGCAGCCCAAAAGTAAGCTTTAAAATCTGGAAGTTTAAAACCACCATGTTCATAGGTTAGCTTAATGTACCTTAGGGCTCTCCTTGCCCGACGATACCCCCAGATATAACTACCAATGACACTATCCAGCCGCTTAAAAAAAGATAAAGGAACTCTAAGGGGTATGGTGCGAAACAGATAAAAACTTTGGTAGTATATTCATTTTAACTACGTTACATCTACCAATAATGGTGAGGGGTAATTTATTCCACCGACGTAGATCAGCAGCGACCTTTTTAAGCATTGGCTCATAATTCAATGTGATAAGATCGCCCGTACAGCAGCTGAAGCGAACTCCTAAATAAGTAGCTGTTCTGGTAATACCCAGTGAGGGCGGAGCGGATACGGGTGTAAAATTTAGAATTGACTGGGTCTTATTTATATTAAGCTTATAACCGGAAAAAGAACCAAAAGAAAGTGCCTCTTGAGTTATAGCTGTCATCGCCACCAGAGGTCTCGTGGAGAAGATTGCAATGTCGTCAGCATACGCTGTTAATTTCAGTGACATACCGTTAAAAAAAACTGAAGGAATAGAATCGTTATGAAGCAGGTGCCTAATAAAAGGCTCGATATAAAGAGCAAATAATAAAGGGGATAATGGGCACCCCTGCCTAGTACCTCTCTGGATCCTAAAACGGGTGGATACCGAGCCATTAATCCTAATGGCTGCAGTTGGGTTGAAGTATAACCTCTGTACCGCCGAGATAAACCTCCGGCCGAGACCCAGGGACCCCATGGTTTCCCATAGAGACCCCCAGGCTACTCGGTCGAAGGCCTTCTCGGCGTCCAACATCAACATCCCAATCCGTTGATCCAGATGGTCGGCAACATCGAATGCAGCAATTGCAGTATTTATATGTGCTACAGTATCCCTACCTGGGACGAAGCCATGCTGTTGTTCAGATACTAGAAAATGGATCAAGGAGGCAAGTCGTGAAGCCAGAAGCTTAGAAAAGATTTTTGCGTCCGCATTAATCAAAGAAATCGGACGATACGAACTAATGTCCTCAACTGATTTCCCCTTTTTAGGAAAAACGATAATATTTGTTACATTCCAAGAGGGAGGTACGTCCCCACCTTGTAGTATTGAATTAACTACTTCAAGTAAGACAGGCGACAGAATATTCCTAAAAACTTTATAGAACTCTAGCGGGATAGTATCCTCTCCAACCGCCTTACCAGAAGGCAGTGCGCTAATTGCTGTGTTAATCTCTAACAAATCGGCCTCTCTATCCAACACCGCACTTTGAGATGAATCCAAAGCTGGCAGTTCACTTTCTTGAATATAATCTATAGCAGCTTGCTGGTCGAAGCTAGCCGGCCCCCTATACAAGTTTACATAAAATATCCTAAATTGCTCCAAAATATCCTGAGTTTTAGAATAAATACAGCCGTCAGACCCTTTAATATGTTTAATATGAGACACAGACCTCTGATCAGCAAGCTGATAGGCCAACACCCGTCCCACCCGTTCGCTATACTCATACTGTTTTGTCTTATATTTTAAAAAGTTACTTGCAACTTTATCCTTTAGCCTTCTACTAAGCTTAGCCCTCGAATTAATAAGCTGCAAGTAAATTAAAACTTCGCCAGCATCCTTCAAAGCAATTGCTCGAGCATGTTGTTGCTCTAAATCCAAACATTGGCGGTGCTCGTTTTCTTCTTGACTTGTATTGATCCGGTTCTGTTTAACAATATATTGAAGTGTAGCCCCTCTCGCATATGCTTTTAAACAATCCCAAACTATAACCAAAGATGCAGTGTGTAAATTATTTTTAATATAGTCCTTCAGCGTTATTTGCATATGAGTTATGAAATCGGGATTACTTAGAAGATGTCTGGGAAATGAAAATCCCTAGTTTGTTGCTTCTCTATTGAAGAAAAGTAAGCTGTAAGTAATATGGGATTGTGATCCGACGTTATCTTTGGACACACCACCATAGAAGATTTGTCCACTAAATCGTAATTAACAAAAAACATGTCTATTCTTGAATATTGTTTATGAGGATGTGAAAAATAAGTGTACCCTGGATGTGACGGAAAAAGTTTTCTCCAGACGTCCTCCAGTCGATGAATGTGTAATAAATCTAAAATAGCTGCCCTCACCTTAACCATACGGGGTCTCCCTGTGGTGTTTGTAGTGTCAATTTGCTTATCTAAGATGCAGTTAAAGTCGCCCATTACAATGAGATTCCCGGCCCACTCCAGTAATTCTGAACATAGGAAAGAAATAACCTCAGGGCAATCAACATTGGGGCCGTAAACAATACAGACAGTCACCTTATGTCCTGAAATTAGGAGCTGGGCAATCGCCCATCTTCCCCTAGGATCGGCTTGTGTACGTAAAACCATGGCGGTGATATGTTTGGATTTCAACAAGGCGACCCCACGAATCGAAGCTGGCTGCGACGAGCAAACAATCAGATCAAAACCAAGTTGCTTAAAGAGAGCCCTGTCCTTAAAAGCCAGATGCGTTTCCGCAAGACCCACTATGTGCGGTTTAAATACCTTAAGTTCTTCGGCTACCAGCCGCCTCTTGACGGCTTGGTTAAGCCCAGAAATGTTCCAGCTCATAAATTTAACCCCAGACATTATGCAAGTTAACCAAAAGCAAATCAGTATCTATCCACAGCAAGAAACCAAAAAAAAAATAAAGTACTTTATCAGTAAACAAATTCTTGCTCCTTTTTTCCCATTCTTTCTGTGCTTTTTTATCTACACCGTGGCCCTTTAATCCCACCCCCACCCCACCCACCCTACTCCCCCTGACCGCCCCACCCACAGCTACAAACACCCCCACCATGTGTCCTGGAAAAGGAATCACCCCCTTCTAACTGTCATAAACTGACAGCATATGGAAGATGCCCAACCACCCCATCCCGGAGTCCCCCCTGAACCAACCACTACGCACCTAGTAAAAAAAAAAACATTAGGTCAAAGATGTAATAACCAAAAAGAGCCATAAATTAGAGCAAAACCCCCAGGACAGATAGAGTGAAGCTAATACCAAAGGCAAAAAGTATGAGAAGTAATTTGTTAAATATAAGTTTGCCCTATTACTATTCATACATCAAATAGTTACACAAATCAAGCTTTAGAGCTGGGTTGCCACTTGCAAAGCGCCTTCTTAGCCTCCTGATCGTTAAAAAAAAAAGTGAGTACAGCCATCCTTAATGACCATTAGGCGCGCAGGCTCTTGTAAAAAAAACCTGTGTGCAAATAGCTTTAAGCGGATCCATCATTTGACGAAGCTGCCACCTCCTGTCCATAGTAGATTTACAAAGATCGGATCGTACAAAAATTGACATAGAATCTACCACAACAGGGGCTGAAGGCCTAGCCTTGAAAAAGATTGCCTGCCGAAGCAAAAAATTACCAATGAATACAAGAAAAGGTCTGGCAAAGTTGGTTCTAGCTCTATTCCCCTGCGGCAAAAACTGTGGCAGTCTATGTGCCCTCTGAACTTGTGTATCCAGATCCCAGTCATGTAGATCAGGAAATGCCTTTTGTAGTAAACTAACAATAAATGCCCGTGGATCAGAACCTTCTCTCCCTTCGGGGATCCCAAAAATTCTAAGGTTCTGGCGTCGCTGCCTGTTTTCAAGGTCTTCGATTTTAAATTGTATCCGAGTCATCTGTGAATCGTGGGTTTTAACCAGATTAACAGTTTGGGTGTTAACCTCTTCGGCAGCTGCCACCCGGTGTTGTAGATCACTGACTTCCGAGGTTAAATGGGAGACCTTAGCCGTAACTTCAATTAGTGCTTGTTTAATGTCAGAACTATCAGCCTTAGCCTGTTGATAGTGCGCTTGTGCTTCTGCCCTTTGAATGGCAAGTGCCTGCATAATTTTAGAGAAGGGAAGTTCTACACCAACATTTGTGCAGTCTGAATATTCATATATGTGTCCAGTAGTTTCAGCCATATTTGCCGGTTCAGCACAAGGAACAGGAGCGTTAAATGTTAAAGGTTGTTCAGCAGTTAGAGACAATACCTGCCCTGCAATGAGGACAGCTTCCGCATTTATTGACTCAGAGATGAATCCATCCACGCCACCAAGTTGAGGACTCAAAACTTGTGCGTCTCCTACAGAAATGTTTGAAGTAGCAGTCCCAGATAAAGCAGCAGAGGAGGTAGTTGGTACGGGAGCTCCAGTAACTAAATTAGAGTTCTGCGAAGTATTGATGACATTGTCCATCAGGGTACCTCCAGACCCCCCTGAATTGGATAATCTTGATACAATAGATCTAACTTCGCCTTTTGAAGAAACCCATTTCCGCAATGGGCTAGCGCCAGACCCAATCTTCGCCATATTTGATGCTCCTTTAAGCCGTCCCAATACCTCTGAGACCTGTGTCTTGGTAGCTGCAGCGCTCCCCCTGCCTCGGCCGCCTTTACCAGACCGCACAGGGTTAGAGCCTTTCACTTTCACTTTTACTTTTTCTGCTCCCCCCTCCTGAAGTATGTTAGGTCTAGAGCTGGCTTCGTTTCCTTCGCTGCCATTGCCGTTGCAATTGACGTTGCCACTGCTGCTAGTATCACAGATGCCTTCAGATTCGGAAGGAATGTGAGGCAGAGAAACTGAACATTCATCTGAAACTTTCTCAATTAAAGGCTCGTTGGAAACAGAAGCTAAGGTGCCTGAGAGAGGGGGAGAAACAATTTCTTTCTGCAATGCCTCTGCGGCATTAGTTCTCAAAGGTGCCTCACCCCTAGGGGCCGTTGATATAATCCCCCCGCCAGAAAGTCTCCATGGGGAGGTAGCATCTTCAGTGCCCCCCAGCTCGTCTTGCACTGCTGCATTCAGCATATCAGCCATTACAAAGCCAGGGATGGAAGTCTCTGAGCCACAGGAATGGAGTAAGGCTGTAGCTCTACCTGAGTATAACAATTTCAAAATCGGCTTCCCCACCTGTGAGTCGATAGGAGTGATATTACAGCTACTAGCCCCAACTTCACCAGAACCCAGGGGGTCAGTTGCCTGCACCTTTGTAGGATCTGAGGTCTCCGGGGTCCCCTCTGCTGCAGCTTGAATCTCGGCACGTTTCCTCCGAGCATTACGCGGGGAGGGCCATCGCTCTCACCTCCAACAAAGTCCACAGCGGTGCTGTCCCACAGTCACAACCCCTCTCGTCTTCAATCGCCGCTAGGTGACCTGTACAGCCTCCACCACCACTGCAGCAACGACGAGGGTAGTAAATGGAGCGCCCGTCACAGGAACGCCGCTTTCTCCCTTTTCCCCGAAGCAGCCACGGAGAAATCAGGGGAAGAGACCCAACGAGAAACCACCTCGCTGCACAGCTGCGTTTCACAGCGAGCATAAGCCTCGTACACAGGCTCATCCAGGACGAGTGGGAAAGCAAACACAGCTGCAACAGGTGAGGTCCTCCGTCGTATGCCGGGACCAGCAGTCTTTTTTTCCCCCGTAGATAATTATGTTGGTTTTAGGTATTGTTTTAGGTATACGGCTCTTGAAAACCAAAATGCCGCGCTAATAATCATAGCGGCAAAGGGACAGAGGGGTCCCAGGGAGAGGCGGCTGAGACATCTAACCAGCGGCGGAGTCAATCCGCCATCTTCCTTTTCCTCCAACCTTGGGATTTTCTAAGTGAATTTCTATGTTTTTTTTTTTTTTTTTGACTAGTAGTCTTGTTTGCACAGTGGTGGAAAAAGGGGACGGGCCTCCGACCACCTCTCAGCAATCCCACTGAGTGGGGCTTACTGGAGGTAACAGGAGGGCTTGTTGGCCCCAAGAATCCTCAGTATGCAAGGGGACCTCAACACCCAACTAGTTGTGCGCCAGGAGGCGCATTGGCAGAGTGGTGGGGAAAGGGGGCAGGGTCTCCGGCAACTTGCCGGGCTGCTTTTTTATTTTTGCTTCATTAGGAAAGGCCGATTTCGGCCCCAGGGACGCCATCCCCCAGGGCAGGTCTTTTTGGAATGGGGAGGGGGGCTGCACAGCCCCCCTCCCTGGGCCGACTTCGGCCCCAGGGACTCCATCTCCCGGGGCCCGGCCTCTATTCTGGGTGAGCTGGTCCCATCCAGGGCACCCAGTTACTTTAGTTGGGGAATCCTGCAGGAGCCAGCATTGCTTTCACACAGAGGGAGCTGCTGGAAAGGCAGCTGCTCTGTGTGAAAGCAATTGTGCTCCACTTCCAGCAAGCAAGAGCATTTTTAATGTTCTCGCTTGCTGATAGCGTAGCGTTTGCTGTGGCTTTGTGGGAGCGGTAAAGCTCCCGCCAAGCCCCAGCAAACAGCTATCAATCAATCAATCAGGGGTTTGTAGAGCGTGGCTACTCACCCGAAGGGTCTCAAGGCGCTGATGGGGGGCGCGCAGCTGAACGATGTTACAGTGATTCGTCGAAGAGCCAGGTCTTGAGTTCCTTCAGGAACTTGGAGTGTGTTGGTGTCTGTCGGAGGTGGAGGGGGGGGGGGGAGGGTGTTCCATGCCTCGGCCGCGAGGTAGGAGAAGGAGCGTCCTCCTGTTCTAGTCTTCTTGATGCGTGGTACCGTCGCAAGAGAGCTGGGCTGAGCGGAGGGATCTTTGAGGTGAGTGGAACGAGAGGCGGTGGTTCATGTAGGAGGGTCCGGTGTTGTGGAGGGCTTTGTGGGCGTGGGTGAGAAGCTTGAAGGGGATTGTCTTTTCGACGGGGAGTCAGTGTAGTGTTCGTAGGTGTTGGCTGATGTGGCAGTGGCGCAGTAGGTTGAGGACTAGTCTGGCTGCGGCGTTCTGGAGTTTGCGGGTAAGGGTCCCGTTGATCCCCAGCGTAGAGTGCGTTGCCGTAGTCCGGTCTGCTGCTGATGAGGGCGTGGGTAGCGGTTTTCCAGTGGGAATCCAGTTGAAGGTCTTTCGGAGGAGGCGGAGGGTGTGCTAGCAGGAAGAGGTGACTGCGTTGATCTGGCGGTCCATCTTGAGTTCGAAATCCAGGATGATTCGGAGGTTGCGTGCGTGGTCCGTGGGGGAGGGAGGGCTCCCGAGGGCAGGGGGGCCACCAGGTGTTGTTCCAGGCGTTGGGGTGTGGGCCCATGATGAGTACTTTAGTTTTGTCTGTGTTGAGTTGTAGGCACCTGTTCTTCATCCACCTGGCGACTGCTTCCATTCCTTCTTGAAAGTTGTGTTTGGAGGTGTTGAGTTCGTTGGATAGGGAGAGGATGAGTTGGGTGTCGTCTGCGTATGATACGATGTTGAGTCCATGTGATCTGTGATGGATGCGAGCAGGGCCATGTAGACGTTGAACAGGGTGGGGCCGATGGAGGATCCTTGGGGGACTCGGCAAGTGGTTGGCGTGGGTTCCGAGAGAACCCGCTGCGTTCTGCCGGAGAGGAATGAGCGGATCCAGTGGAGGGCCTTGTTTCGGATTCCTGCGTCGTGGAGTCTGCGGGCTAGGGTGCGGTGTGAAACTGTGTCGAAGGCAGCGGAGAGGTCCAGGAGGATGAGGGCCACAGTCTCTCCTCTGTCAAGGAGAGAGCGGATGTCTTCTGTCGTGGTGAGAAGGGCGGTTTTGGTGCTGTGATTCTTCCTGAAGCCTGATTGGGAGGAGTCGAGCATGTTGTTTTCTTCTATGAAGGAGGCAGGTCGACTGTTGACAGCTTTTTTCATGACTTTCGCGGGATACGGGAGTAAGGAAATCAGTCTGAAGTTCTTGAGTTTGGTGGGGTCTGCTGAGGGTTTTTTCAGGAGAGGGTTGATCTTGGCGTGTTTCCAGTCGTCTGGAAAGGAGACGGTCTCAAAGGAGCAGTTGATGATTCGTCGAAGCTCCGGGGCAATGAGGTCTGCGGCTCTGTGGTAGATGTGGTGGGGGCAGGGGGCCCCAGAGTGGATTGACTTCATAGTCTTCAGGGTGTCTTCAGTGCTGAGGGAGGTCCAGCTGTCAAGTGTCGGCTGCGTGGTGTAGGGAATGGTAGGTGTGGGTTCCTCGTGAAGGTGTTGTCGTCGAAGTTGTAATAGATGGTCTTGATTTTGTGATGGAAGAAGGCGCTGAGTCTATCGCTGAGGTCCTGGGAGGATGGGATGTCGGTAGTCTCACTGTTGGGTTGGGCGAACTCTTTGATGATGCCGAAGAGTTCCTTGCTGTTGTGTGCGTGGGTGGAGATTCTATCCTGGAGTGCTTTCTTCCTTGAGTATCTGATGAGTTTGTGGTGGGCGGTGGTGGCTGCTGTGTTTTTGGAGTTCCTCCATAGCTTTTCAAGGCGTCTGCAGGTTCGTCCAGATTCTCGGAGTTCGATGGAGAACCAGCTGGCTTTTTTGGTTTGTGGGTTGGAGGCTTTCTTGAGGGGGGGGTGATGGTGTTGGCACAGTCGGTGATCCAGTTGTGTAGAGTACGGGCGGCGGTGGTAGGGTCGTCGCCTGTGGCGGAGGGAGTGGAGCTGCTGAGGGAGACAGTGAGCTGAACGCCGGAGATCTTGTTCCAATTCCTGCGCTGGAGCTGGTGAGTACGTTTGCGGGTGACGTTTGAAGGTTAAATGGATGCAGCGATGGTCTGTCCATGGGAGTTCGGAGGTGTGGCTGAAGGTGATGGAGTTTCCTGCTGTGAAGATGGGGTCGAAGGTGTGTCCTGCTGAGTGCGTTGGTTCTGGTACGATGTGTTTGAGTCCGATGTGGTGGAGGTTGTCCAGGAGGGAGGTAGAGTTGGGGTCTTGGGGGTTGTCGAGGTGGAAGTTGAGGTTTCCCAGCAAAGTGTAGTCGGTGGAGGTAATGGCTTGCTGGGTGATGTTGGTGAAAGGTGCACGGTGTCCGGGGGAGGGGGGGGGTCTGTAGATGAGGATGCCTCGGAGGGTAGTGGTCGGGTTGGTCTGTATCGTGAAGTGGAGGTGTTCCATCAGGTCAGTGGGCCCGTCGGCGTAGGTGCTTAGATGGAGGTTGGATTTGTGAGCGATGGCGATGCCTCCTCCAGGGCGGTTGGGGCAGTCCTTCCAGGTGATCTTGTAGCCTTCGGGGATGGCGATCACGATTTCGGGGACTGAGGGGGCGTTCGTCCAGGTTTCAGTAAGGAAGGTGACGTCCGGTGTGGTGCTGTCGACGAGGTCCCAGATTTCCGCGGCGTGTCTGTGGAGGGAGCGAACGTTGAGGAGGATGCATTGCAGGGTTTAGGGTGCGATGGAGTTATTGCTGGAGGGTGGAGGTGGGTCCTGGGTCTCGGCGAAGGAGTGTCGGCAGGTGAAGGGTCGTGGGTGTTGAGAGGTGAAGAGAGCTTGCAGTAGTTGTTCTTGCAGACGGTGAGTGCGTGGACAGCCGAGGAGTTGTAGCGCTGGCGGGTCGGAGGACCAGGGTTCCTGGCGCTGGTCGCAGTCGGGTCGCAGACGGGCTAGCCTTTGGCGCGCCTTTGGATCGGCGGTCAGGGGATGGCAGGACAGCTGGGAGGCGGGGGCGGCAACACGCGGGAGGGACTGCGGGGGCAGCAGCGGCAGGAAAAAGAACAGCCAGAAAGGAGGCTGAGAAGCAGGAAAAAAGAAAATTAGGAAAAAGGAGACCAAATAAAATTAAATAAGAGAAAAGGAACCAGGAACAGAGGAAGCGGGCAGGCAAAAGCAGAGTGAACCGGCTAAGACAGCTAAGCAGTCCTAGGAAGGAGACGGGAGCAAGCCTCGAACCGCAGGCAGCGGCGGTGCGGGGCAATGCACTTACGGTGGAGCTGTGCGCTGGGACAGCAGAGCCCCAGCCAGAAGGTATGGGGTCTTACTCATCTCAGCGCGCAGTAGCCACCATTAAGGAGTGGTCAGAAACACGCTGGAGGGGCCGCTGGGGTAGCAGCGGCAGGAAAAAGAACGGCCAGAAAGGAGGCTGAGAAGCGGGGAAAAGAAAATTAGGAAAAAGGAGACAACATAAAATAAGAGAATAGGAACCAGAACAGAGGAAGCGGGCAGGCTAAAGCGGAGTGAACCGGCTAAGACAGATAAGCAGTCCAAGGAAGGAGACAGGAGCAAGCCTCGAACCGCGGGCAGCGGCGGTGCAGGGCAATGCACTTACGGTGGAGCTCTGCGCTGGGAGTGCAGAGCCCTAGCCAGAAGGTCAGGGGTCTTGTCCCGGGGGGCACCCCAGGACATAGGAGCTGGCCCTGGGGTGTAGTGGTTCCCAGGGCCATCAATGGCTCAAGGAGGAGGGCCGCACGGTTCCCCTCCTTTCTAACTGGTAGGGTCTGCCCCAGGGAGGTGGCAGGCCACGGGGTCAAGAATGACCTGGGAAGGGGGAGCGCACGGCCCCCCCTCCCAATTTCTTTGAATAACTCCTCAACTACTTAACGGATTTACACCAAATCACAAAAACGCACTTCCCTGGACCAACATCTACCTTCCTGACAAATTTAGTGCAATTCCGTACAGCAGTTCAGGCTTTAGCCGTGTCTAAAGTTTCCTATGGAAATTAACATGGGGGAAAAGTGTTCTGGGACCCCCCCCCTTTTTTTCTCAGCCCCCGCTTGACGGATCACCATGAAACTTTCAAGACAGCAGCTGAAGTGAGTGGCAAAATAGTTTTGAAAACTTCGAGGATTCATCAAACAACGCCAAAGTTATTGGCAAATGAAAGAACGCCCTTCCTATGGATACTGCATCCTAACTAGAACTGCCTGATGGCGACCGCCAGTAGGAGATATATATATATATATACACACACACACACACACACACACACACACACGCACACACACGCACACACACGCACACAAAAACATGTAAATGTGCATGTGTGTTCACATATACATACAGATAACAGTGCCATCTCTATACAAAGTACAGACCCATATACATCCACATATGTACATACCTATTATGTTCTCTATAGGCAGATGTAAGGAGGAAATATACATGCACTAAATATATTTAAACTATCTCTTTGGCCCGCCTTGAATGAACAGGAATACCTTGGGTTAAGGGCTTAAGGATTTTTATGAGCACATACTAGATGAGGTGTCTCCAACCAGTGGCTTGCGAGCTACCAGTAGCACCCTGACATTTCAGAGTAGCTAAATAATACACACAAAAGGTAACCGGATGGTAGCCTAACTAGAATGTAAATATGAATGTGCAAAAACAAAACCAAGAAAAGGGCATTTGCTTTTTAAAGACGAGAACCCTCACTCACCTTTTGGGTGACATGCTTCATCATTGGGTTCCCTCTTACACACAGTGCCCGCAAGGTGACCTGTGTGGGCTACAACTCTCCCGCAGGAGAGGAGCGTGAGGAGTTTTTCACTCCAATGTCTAATGTGAGTGGGGGGCAGAGTGCAAAAATAATATCAAAGTGAATTAAAACCATCTCATATGGGGAAATATTTTAATAAGTGTCCCCTATGGATAGAATTAAAAACAGTGTGAACGATAGGGGTAAGGATGTTCCCTATCCGACTAGGTCAACATGTTTCTGCCCGGATGACCAGAGGTTCGTGGCATTCTTCAGGACCAATGTCTTGTCACTCTGCTCAATTTGTGATAAAAGAAAAAAACCATACTTAATTCAATGGGTCATTTTCAGAACCAACTTCAGTTCTGGTCTGTTTTCAATATCAGACCAATTATATGCCTCTACCTTTATCCGGTCCTCTATTTTCTGGGAAACCGTGGTAAGTGTAGTTTATCACACCTTCTGATAGGGCTTTTCACTGGCCTCTATTTTCATAATGCAATTTTATTTTATTGGCATAAGAGTGTATCAAAATACTCCTCCCACTGTTAAACGCTCATATCTTCGGGCTGGTAAATCCTCCAAAATTATATTTCTTTATGACTGTACCGATGCCCATTATTGGACATGGGTCGGTATCTTCCCTGCCATATAGTGCCCAGAAGGTCAAAGATGGCAAAGTGATGTTTCTCCCATTACAGGATGCTAGATTTATAGCAAATAGATTTTCCCTTCTTGAAGCTGCAAGTTCCTTTTCCCAGTTTTAAAATCCGATCAATATTGCTCTTGCCATACACCGCCCCACAGGTCGGCTGGTCGTTTTTCTTTTTTTTAAGAGAGTACGGAGTCTCCTCGTCCGTGATTCTGCGCAGGGAAGATACCGACCCATGTCCAATAATGGGCATCGGTACAGTCATAAAGAAATATAATTTCGGAGGATTTACCAGCCCGAAGATATGAGCGTTTAACAGTGGGAGGAGTATTTTGATACACTCTTATGCCAATCAAATAAAATTGCATTATGAAAATAGATGCCAGTGAAAAGCCCTATCAGAAGGTGTGATAAACTACACTTACCACGGTTTCCCAGAAAATAGAGGACCGGATAAAGGTAGAGGCATATAATTGGTCTGATATTGAAAACAGACAAGAACTGAAGTTGGTTCTGAAAAAGACCCATTGAATTAAGTATGGTTTTTTTCTTTTATCACAAATTGAGCAGAGTGACAAGACATTGGTCCTGAAGAATGCCACGAACCTCTGGTCATCCAGGCAGAAACATGTTGACCTAGTCGGATAGGGAACATCCTTACCCCTATCGTTCACACTGTTTTTTAATTCTATCCATAGGGGACACTTATTAAAATATTTCCCCATATGAGATGGTTTTAATTCACTTTTGATATTATTTTTGCACTCTGCCCCTCACTCACATTAGACATTGGAGTGAAAAACACCTCACGCTCCTCTCCTGCGGGAGAGTTGTAGCCCACACAGTGCACCTTGCGGGCACTGTGTGTAAGAGGGAACCCAATGATGAAGCATGTCACCCAAAAGGTGAGTGAGGGTTCTCGTCTTTAAAAAGCAAATGCCCTTTTCTTGGTTTTGTTTTTGCACATTCATATTTACATTCTAGTTAGGCTACCATTCGGTTACCTTTTGTGTGTATTATATAGTGGAGTGGTACCGTGGATGGTGATAATCCCTCCTTTAGAGACCTTGTTGTGAGATAATAATAATAATAATTTCAGAGTAGCTGACAGCTTTGAGTTCATTAGGTCTCGCCTAGGCAGCGCATGCGCTGTCTCGTCAAGAGCTGCTGTATACAGTATAGCGGGGGAAGCTCCGCCCACTTTCCTAGATTCTGATTCGTTTTCGGCAACTTAATCCCGCCTCCTGACAGCCATGTCGTCATTTTTCTCCTTCCATGGCTATCGGCCCCTTTACTTGGAAAAACTCTTTTGTACCCCTGCCTCCCCCCGTTCCCTCCCGCAGTCCGTGACTTCTCTGCCCCCCGCCCCCCCAAACCCCCTCCCGTTTGTACGTTCTTGGGTGCCCGCACTTTTGTTTACAATGCAATAGGTCTCGTGTAAATACGAGTGCTATTACAATTACATTTGTAAATGCTTGTTTTCTCCTGGGATTGGCTGGGTGAGTTCGCACTATATTTTGCCTGACCTGTCCTGTCCAGAACACATGCGCATACAACGTCTTTTTTATGCAGAAGGAGTTACTTTAATGCTTGCAACACAGGCCAATTCACGGCGGAAGGCAGAGACAGCACAAGCAGCGAAACGAAACAGGACAAAGTCAAGCGCGGCGGGTTCCACTCCCTCCTCCTCACCCGCAGATCACCCGCCTGACTACTCTTCTTTGGTGTGGCTTTTATTTTTTTTATTACGTTTTTTAACTTTATTATAGCGCACTCGCGCCTTTCTGTTCTGTACTCGGCACCCAAAGGTTGTTTTAAGTTGCGTTTTTTGGGTTGCGCTTCGAGGATGCCGCTGGTGTAATGGGCACGTACTTTGGCAAAAGCCGTAAGAATATATATACACATTTGGAAAAAAATAGGTACTGTATTGTATCTGCCACAGACTACATTATGTTGTGTGGCAAATGGTTTGGCTTGGAAAATCACAGCTCTACGAAGCTGCAAGAGTAGTTCGGGCGCTATATAAATACAAGCTTTTTACCGTAATGTGCATTATGCAGACAGAATGCTTCAAAAGTGTAGTGTAGTTCCTATTTCCCCAATAGGTTCTGCGCATTGGAATAACATACTCTATAGGCTTGGCATAGGACTGAGGTCGGTATGCCCCTATTGCGTATATTAAACTTAATTACTGTGTACCAGCTAGCTCAGAGGCCACTAGAAACTTCTTGACAACAAGAAGGGAATAGCTTCTGGCAACCACATAACATAAAACCCTGATCCCTCAGGATCGTGGAAACAATATACTACTTTTCATTCAGTCACTCATCTCAGAGAAGTACATAGAAGAAACAGTCGGGTGTGTTTACAATCAAATTTATTGCACAGTTGTTGTTCTAGTACTGGTTATATGTGCTGCGACAACTGTTGGACAGTAGCAGAGAAATATGGCCAGCAGTGCAGTTAAATAAAAATGCATGATACAGTTTTACCATTGTGCAATAGTAATGAACACAAATATGAAATGCAGAATGCATTAAGATAAAGCCTATACCCCTATGATGCCTAACTAGATGTACCTAAGTGTACCTAGCATGTGTGTAGGTCTTAGAGAGCCAAGAATCCCCCTAGGATTTAGTCTAACCCCATTACCTTAGTGGGACTTCATCCTGGTCTCGAGCTGGATGGGTGGATGGACCTCTGCCAGCTGGAGCTGTGGCATGTTGCAGGTTGCAGCGTCTCAGGTCAGAGTGTCGGCATGGAAAGTCTCGGTCCCCTCTCCTTTGCTTGGGCAAAGGGAGGTATATTTATACCCGATAGGTGCCTTGGAATGTTAGTATTGACGTACAGTCGGTCAGAGGAAGACGTCAGGAATGAACCCTTAGGAAATAGTGGTTCATGCATATTTAATGAGTTCTTGGAGAAATTAATAATCCTGTGCTAGGGAAAATCCCAAGAGCTTAAGGGTCAGTTTCTAAGAACTCGTTGTGACATAGGTTAGTCACTGTTGGACATGGATATGACGTATTTAGGATGGACCGTCTTCTGCACCCAGAGCACACGTCAGATAAGGGACAGACTCTGTTGCTCGTTATTTGTGAAGGGAGGGCTGGCTAATGTAGGTGAAAGGGCCTTCCTGTCTTTGTGGCACGAAGGATCTGTGCCTCTGAAACGGCGCACCTATGTTAGGGCCTCAATCCAGCACATAACACCCACTCCAATCTATGGACAATCGTGAATAACCCATTAAACGCAAACTACGTGACTAAAATATGCATTTGCATATAATTGGCAGGTAGTTGCATGAGAGTGGTTTATGAGCTGAAAAAATAGCAGCTGTTAAAATATGTAAAATTACTATAGACTCTGTGGAGACAGGAAAAATCTATAGTGTCATTAAAAAATACTCTTAGAGTCAGTAGTTACTTATAAAAGTTCCTGTTTATAAAATTGAAAACTCTTACAAGCTGTTCAGAAGACCAAGCTTTCTTTAGAAAGAAAAAAAAAAAAAGAAAAGAAAGGTCAATTTTAGAGGGAAAGCTCCAAGCACTCGGTGAGAGTTGAAACAAAATAGGAGAAAAAATGTGTCTCAGGACATGTTTTAGCAAAATGAGAGATAACAAGTGGCTGAGAGACACAACATTTCTGTTGCTAGTTACTGCAGGAGACGGACCTTTGTAATACCTCGCAGAATCGTTGTGGGAGCACAGAATGAGCAGTGCTGCCAGTTGCTGGTTCTGAGGCAGCCGGTGCTGTAATCGATACCTTGGTGCTGCTAAAGGAAGCAAAAAGGCACCCACTGGACTTGCAAGGAATGCTTTGGTTTGATGGGAATACGCTTGGGACACAGCCAAGCATGGGACTTCAGCAGTTCCAGCCTGGTGGTAAATGCCGCTGGCGTTTCCTTTGGAAGTGTCAGACAGATGATGACCACGCATTCTTCACTGCAAAAACAGGCATCAGAGAACAGGTATGTTGCAGTTGCAGTCTTTTCAGACTGGTCTTTTAAATATTAGAAACCATGAGAAGCATAGTTCCTGTTTGCAAGGTATTCCCAAGGTGTGTCACACTGCTTGTATGTGAAAGATAACATTTATCAAAAAGGAAAGAGGGGCAGTCTGTATTTAAGAGTGCTATTTTGCAAAAAAGAAAAAATATTTCTTTAGTTGATGTGAAATGAAAAATAAAAGTGCTGCAAAAGCATGGTTTTCAGATTGCTTAAAGCATTTAAACTTTATAAAGGAAACTTTTGGTTCACTACTTTCAGTGTTGGGGCTTCTAGCCAAAAAGGGCACAACTTCCCTACACTGTAGGATTTCACTACCTCTGGATGTTATCTGTACATAACGTAGGTCTGGCTTATGTATACTGAGTCCCTTGGTGATGTTCAGGAATACTTTTTGTGACAGGTATGTGTGTCAAAAGGCCAAACCATCCATACTTTCCTAACTGGGTCTGTCCTGTTGTTTTGTAAATGGCATCTAATGTTGCCCCTGCTGATGTATGTCAACTATTCCACCCCCGTGCAATGGTGTTTGGCAACGTTCCTACTGGTGTTTAAACAACCACATTTCTAGATGCATTACAATTGTGTAGGAGTTGATAACCTTAATGAAGATAACAGGTATAAAGCGTCACAATAAGAATAAATCTCTAACATTTCATGATCTGAAAATGTAGCAATTATTCCTAAAACAGACAGCATATTATTCACTGTATCAGTAACCCAATTTTCAGAAAAATGTACTGCAGGTAATGACATCACTGAATGAATGATAAAATGAATGAAAGTTCAAAATACATTAATCAGAATTAAAAACCGGATGATTAAATACATCATTTAGAATACAAAGGCTTGTTCAGGCCGAATACATTTATAAGTTTCTTTTGCATTTGAATTTAAAATGGACATGGCTTCAGTTTTATGTTGATCCCGTGTTGTAGAAAGCGTCCTCTAAGAGTCATACTAAAAGCTAGCTCTAAGCAAAGCTAGAACAGAAAAAGATTAACCCAGAAATACTCCATAGTTCTACCCATGGTGAAGCCAGGTCTGTATCTTTTTGGAAAAAGAAAAGGTTCAAAAGTTTGTACTTGCATGTTCGTTGTTTGTTTTTGGCTGGCTTCGGTTCCTGTTCACGTGGAGCCATGGAAAACGTATCACAGTTAATGAAATAGCCAGTAGCTGTATGATCAATTGTTGAAATTGCATCGTGTTTAGTTGAAGTTATTTCTGCTGTTTTTGTTGAAAAACGTTTGAAATGTTGAAATTAATAGTTGAGGTCTTTGCTGAAAAACTTTCAGATGTTGAAGTTAATATTTTGTGTTTTTGTTGAAAAACGTTGAAGCATTTATTAGTTGTTGCTTTTGTTGAAAAACGTTGATGCATTTATTATTTGATGTTTTTGTTGAAAAATGTTGAAGCTTTTATTATTTGATGTTTTTGTTGAAAAACGTTGAAGCTTTTATTATTTGATGTTTTTGTTGAAAACCGTTGGTGTACACATTTGTTTTTGGCCAAATTGCAACTCGAGTGTTGTCTTGACTTTTATTTTGAATTTGAAAGGTTGGTTCAAGGAGAACTAGTTCCATTGCATTGTTGCATAGTCCCCCACTCCATGGATTTGATTTCTCAAACGTGATGAGCTTTTCAGTTTGAAGTTCTTGAATAGTAGTGAGAGGGACGTCTACTACTGTGGAGTTCACGAGGCCTACTGCTCAGTATTGGCCACATAGTGTTTGATTCTTTCATTTGAAATGAATCTGTTTTCCTTTTTCACGGCAAGATGCGGCAAAAGTACAGTTCTTGTTCCCTTCACTTCAAGGAATGGCACAGGTTTTCCTGTACGAGGGGCCAAATTCCTATGTGTCCGCGATCTTTATCTCTCTCTGCCCAGATCCCCGACTTTTGGGATTCAGACAGGTCTTGCCGTGATTACCTCGACTTCCCAGTGGCGGCCTGTTTCACTTTGACAGAATCTTCGTTTGTTTCTTTGTTTCCTTAAGTTCCTGTAAAACAGCCAAACTATCATAGATACAGAATGGTTTTCATCCGCCACTGTGCCTTCACATTTATGATCAGGTTCCCACATTCGTAAATGGAGTCAGACCTCCTCGAGAGCTTCTTGGCTGGGTGTGTATTGCCCCCTGAATCCATATAAGTGTTTGACCTCACTAGCGCCCCACCTAATACCCTAGCTGTTAAGGATTGCTCTATGCCCCAGTCCTTCCTCTCCTCTACCTAAATTCCCTCAGGATGGCGTTGGAGAGGAGTACCACAATATTACGTCCATCCCTTCCAAGGCCTCTTTGTCAGCCCGAGAGCTAAGCAGGGAGCCACAGTCAGGGTGTAACGTTGATTGCGTATCTCCTGTTATGGACTCGCAAATCTTTCTAGAACAGTTTTGAGCATCAGCCGAGCGCTAAGGCCATACCTATAGGAATCTTGAGCACGGATCCACTGCCACCAAGATATATTTTTAAGCCACCTCAAAATTTGAGGGGCCACAGTGGTCCTGTTACATGACACGATCAAGTGGACAGTCTGATGCTGTCTAGCAATGGGACCTGCGCGGGTCTTGTGATGGTGTAGCCTGGCATTTGTTTGCAGATTTTGCAGTTCAAGACAAAGCCAATAGTCTGACTTCTGAACCCTGGCCACCAATAGCACTGTTGCAATGAAGAAATAGTAGCTATTACCCCTGAATGCGCGGAGCCCAAGCCCTTGTGTACTTTAAATGATTAATTCCTGCCTACTATCCATATTTGGAAATACTCTATCCCCCACTCCAGGAATCTGAGCATATGGAATGTTGTTTGCACCTAACTTGTAGGAGTATATAAGTGGAAATTTCTTAGGCACTGCTGTGCTGCCTTTGCGTGAAGCAATTACAGCCACCATATTCTAACCGTCTATTCTCGTTGTTGAACGAGTGTGCGCAGCTACGGAAGCTGTGTGAACAGCCCCCTGTGTTGCTTCTACTGCCAATGAATTCCCTGCAACGTGCACGCCATCACGTTGATGACTCAGTGTGGTAATCACGTGAGTTTTTGTTTGGTAGGTCGTTTTTTTCAACTCCACTACCTGTTCCCATAATTTTTGTGTTTAATTATGCCACCTTTTTCATCTTTAAACCCATTTTGTTCCCAATGGTATAAATATTTATTACTATGTTTGAACACAGTAAAAGGAATCGCACACTATAAGTGTGGGGAATTCGTGATCTGTATTTTCAAGTGCCAGTTTGAACGCTTGTAGTTCAGCTCGCTGAGCTGTACAATCTCCTAAAGATTGAGTTTTAGTGACCATTGGTCTGAAGTTACCATCACGCATGCGACCTTTAACGATTGCACACGCTGCACTGTAAGCTTGCTTACTTACTCCCTGTAGCGGGTTGTGCTGATCCGTCAGTATAAATCGAGAGGCAAAATTTCAGTGGGCAGAGGTAGTTCGTTTCTCAACTGAACTACTTGTTCCCAAAGCGTTTTATGCTTTATTGTATGATTGCACACAGTAAAAGGAATCGCACACAATGAGTGTGGGGAATTCTCGATCCGTGTTTACAAGTGCAAGTATCAGGGCTTTTAAAGCTGCCAACCGAGCCGTGCTATTACCTAGAGGTAGATTTTTGGTGCAATGAGGACGGAACTTGCCATTCAGCATCTGATCTTTAACAAAGGCGGCCAGTGGGGCAGACCCATCAGTGTAAATTTTAAAAATTCATACTGATCTAGAGGCAAGACTTCATTTGGTAGATGATGTTCTTTCTCATATTGCAAGAATGCCTGCGTTTTTAAACTTGGATCAAATCTGGATTCAAAGTCTGATGCAGCAAAAGAATTAGCCCTTTGTATCCATTCTGGATGTAAGGCTTTGGCATTAGGAATGCTAGCCCTGGTACCGGGGTGACGACAATAATACATCATCCCATGAGCCAGTGCTCTTTCTTTTGCTACAGCAGTCTGAATGGTTGTCAGAATTTTTTCCTGTTGAATTAAAAAACTAATTTCTGTGTTTGTGTACAGATGAGATTTGTATGCGATTGGTACAGTTTCACCTTCATTAAAGGTTTAATAAGTGTACCCGCATTGACCCAAAATGATACTGAGTACCAAGTGGTGCAAGTTTACACGTGTGTGTATGTGTTTGGAAGCAATAATATCTTCCTGGAGTGAACAAAGAATATTGGTGTGTTCTTGTGTCCAGTGTTTGACTGAAAAGTCAGGTTTGAAAAAGGTCGTAGAAATGTTTAACTTTCTCTGCGAAATCAAAAATGTATGTTCTGCCAACATCTAGGAATCCCAGTACTGATTGGAAGTTGTTTTAATGTCTTTGGAGGCTGGAGCAGCGCACACTTTTCTAAAAGGTTAGCTGCCAGGCTTTTCCCTTCAGTTGAAAACTATTATCCCAAAAATAGGACACAGAGGTGGGCAATTTTTGATTTCTCAAAATTAAAATTTGTAGCCGTCAGAGGCGAATCCCATAATAATGGTGCTCACCCTGGTCAAGTGTTTCCCCAATAGGTCGTCCGTTAGATAAATATCATCCAAATAGGACAACGCTTCATCAAAGTGCTTTAGCCATTCAGTAACTCTTTCAGAAAATACCCCTGAGCTGTTCTTATACGCACGGGGGAGATGACAAAAAATTGTCGCTGGGACTCTAATATACTAAATGCTGTTAGGTACCGGTTTTCAGGTGCTATAGTTTGACAGAAAAATCCATTTGAGACAACAAGTGTCGTTTTGTATTTTTTCCCGCATGTTATTCATTAATGCGGCACTATCTGCATGTTGGACAGCATATGTTTTTGTGCAAGTGTTCAAGTGTCTGTAAATGAAAACTAGACGAAATGTATTATGTTTTGATAAGTGAAACAAGGGATTGTTCTTTTGTGAAGTGCATTTTTCAATGATCTCCTGGTATTCAAGTTGATCTAAGATCTCCCTGACCTGTGTTTTTAGCTTCTTGCTTATTAGGATATTGTCTTTGAGCATGTGGTGAAACTATTAATGGGATCACATGGTGGGTTGAGGCATCATCCCATCCAGCGTGATTTTTATACAATGCTGGAGCTTGGGCTACTGCCCACTCCCGTGCATATGTAGGTTTAAGGTGAACGGGAACATGGTTGGAAAATGCAGGAAAAATATACTTTCTCCCTTTGGGCGCTCCCTGACGAATGTTGGCGGCTAATCTAGTTCTGCTAATAGTATGTCAAAACCAGACAATAGGTTCTTCGCAAAGAGACCTTTTACTTTCCTGTGTTTGTCCTCCTCCATGCGGAGTGTTATTTCATATAACTTGTGTGGGACGCTCACCCTTTTGTCTGGTGTTTCCACCGTGATGTAATCATTCAATTTTGCTGTCCAGAAATTACTTCAGGTTCTGGCGAGCTATTGTTACTTCTGCCGCGCTGTCTAGCATTGTCTGAGCCCATTCCCCGTTCAGAAGTTGAGTCCTTAGGATTCTGTGCATGTCTAACTTTGATTCCTGCAACTTTCTTCTTTTTAAATTGAGGTTTGGATTGTGGCTTGTCTTCTGTTTTAGAAGAGTCCTGAGCGTGCTTGTCCCTGGACTGCTTGCGCTCTTCTTTATGTGCTGACTTTCCTTCTCTCCCGGTGTTGTTTGCCGAGAGGAATGTGTATCAGTATCCTGATACCGGTCAGGTTTCCTAATATTATCCCTATTCCTAAGGTTATACCTCTTTGCAGAGGGCTCCTGTTGAGGAGACCTACCTCGGGACTGAGAATATTTTCTGAAAAATGTTTCTTTTTAGAAGAAGTAGGTGTCTGCTTAGAATTGTCCTTCTCAGGACTGCCAATTAGCTGTTTTTTTTTTTTTAAAAAGCTTTCCCACCCAAACTGTCCCTTCCCAGTTCTGCATATGCAGTTTCAATTATTTTGGGAAGTTCTTGTGGTTGGTCTATAAGACTGACCTCTCTTAGGTGTTGGCAGATCGCCACTGAAGCTGCTTCCCCGTTAATGTTAGCTAGTATTATTGTTGATACCTGGTCGTAATTACCTAGTAATTTCATACCTAAGGTCAGAGCTGGTTCAGCTCCATACTTGTTCTGTATCTGTCGTAAGACATCTGGAATTACCGCTAAGGAAGGAATACCATGAGTCCTGGTATATATGGCAGCAAAGACTGTACCCCAAGTGATGCAGGCCTCTAACTGTGGTGTGATCCCCATGGGCAAGCAGAGTGTTAGCATTATATGCTTTCAAATGGTGTAGTATTTGGAAATACTGCTTCTAACTGGATAATTTTCTGAGCTACCCAGAAAGGAATCTGTAAACATTTTGTGGGTAGTTTACCCATTACTGTGTGTAATGTTTGTGGAGTGATTTTAGTAGCGGTGCTCTGTGTTGGAGCTGTGTTATTTGTAGCTAATGTGGGCTGGACACCAAGTGTCCTCATGACGAGTTGCGTCATGGCTCTGTAAGAGTTTTACCAACTCTTTGTGTTGTAGGAGCAGTGCATCTTGTGGCATTATATCAATGTCAGGTTGTGGTGTGTAGCCAGCTAATATTGGCCTTGTAGCTCCTGGTCTACCTAGTGGACCGAACCTGGTTTTATTTATTTGTTGTAGGGCGCCATTAAACCAGAAATTGTAGTCCTGGTCAGTGTGCGGAATCTTAATCTCCTCGAGCGGAGTGTAGACCGCTGGGACTTTTTCATGTATGTAAGAATGAAAAGTCTGAGTTGTTGCATTTACTGCTGGGAATGTAACCCAAGAATAGAACACATCTGTTTGATAATCTTCGTGTGCCTCTATTAATATCACTGTACCTCCTTGGTCTGTTAAACCATGTCTGAGGGGTTTTGTGTGAGTGTATGCCTGATTTTGGATGCAAAATGTATTGCATTTGCTCCCTCTTCGTCGTTTGAGACCTGTGTCCCAGTGACAGGAGCAGCTGCCTCGACAGACATTGTGTTGTGAAAACAAAATGCCCTAAAAAAGGGTTTTAAGATAAGGTTTTAAAAGGCACAATTGTTCGGGAACTTTTTCCTTCAAGCTTGATTAACCAACAGCCAATACATAGGAAGATTGCCTACACAGCTGTGGCGGAATGTTGTGCCTACCCACTCCAGACGTCTCTGGCGTTTTGGGAGTAGGGGTCTCTGAGAATAAGCATGACTGAACTACTCAGATTATACTGTTAAATAAGTGCCAAATTCACGTTGGGCGCCATGTAGTGTAGTTCCTATTTCCCTAATAGGTTCTGCGCATTGGAATAACATACTCTAAAGGCTTGGCATAGGACTGAGGTCGGTATGCCCCTATCGCGTATATTAAACTTAATTACTGTGTACCAGCTAGCTCAGAGGCCACTAGAAACTTGACAACAAGAAGGGAATAGCTTCTGGCAACCACATTACATAAAACCCTGATCCCTCAGGATCGTGGAAACAATATACTATTTATCATTCAGTCACTCATCTCAGAGAAGTACATAGAAGAAACAGTCGGGTGTGTTTACAATAAAATTTATTGCACAGTTGTTGTTCTAGTACTGGTTATATGATGCTGCGACAACTGTTGGACAGTAGCAGAGAAATATGGCCAGCAGTGCAGTTAAATAAAAATGCATGCTACAGTTTTACCATTGTGCAATAGTAATGAACACAAATATGAAATGCAGAATGCATTAAGATAAAGCCTATACCCCTATGATGCCTAACTAGATGTACCTAAGTGTACCTAGCATGTGTGTAGGTCTTAGAGAGCCAAGAATCCCCCTAGGATTTAGTCTAACCCCATTACCTTAGTGGGACTTCATCCTGGTCTCGAGCTGGACACCCCAGGATGGGTGGAAGGACCTCTGCCAGCTGGAGCTGTGGCATGTTGCAGGTTGCAGCGTCTCAGGTCAGAGTGTCGGCACGGAAAGTCTCGGTCCCCTCTCCTTTGCTTGGGCAAAGGGAGGTATATTTATACCCGATAGGTGCCTTGGAATGTTTGTATTGACGTACAGTCGGTCAGAGGAAGACGTCAGGAATGAACCCTTAGGAAATAGTCGTTCATGCATATTTAATGAGTTCTTGGAGAAATCAATAATCCTGTGCTAGGGAAAATCCCAAGAGCTGTCCAAGTCTCTATATTTCTTTCTTTACAGGACTCCTCCCTCCTTAATCACCCCTTTTCTTCCAAAGGCCTTGCTGCATCCTACCCCCATATTCATGCGCCTCCCTTAGTGATATCCCTATTTTCTCATTATGTTTTACTATGTGTGGTGTTTCCAGCTATACCAATTGCTCACAGTCATGGTATGCCGTGATTCCTTTTCCTCAGTACCCATCTAATCATCAAACTGCATCTCCGGACTCCCGAGCTGCTTCGGTTTCTTTCCCTTATTTTATAGCTAACCTTCATTCCTGCTCCTCTCCCGAGCTCGGACTGCAAATAATGTTTGTGCAACACATGTTAAAACAAGCATTTCCAATACAATAAGTCTCGCATTCACACCAGTTTAACCTGTTAACATTGTTAATCACAATGCCTTTTATTTATGTTTTAGGTTTTAAAACATAAATAAAATTCATGGTCAATTACAATACTAAGAGCTTAAACTCTCGCTAATGCGAGACCTATATTGCATTGCAAATGCTTGTTTTTAAATAAGCACAAGGTCAAATTTTTCATTTGAAGTTAAGTGAAGTCTGTGTTTATTTTACTGTATTATCATCAGGCTGCAGATAGCAGGGCCTGATAATGAGCAGTGCTCTGTCAGATTTATGACCCAGGCTGGGTCACAGATGTGAACAACTGAAGCACTGAGGTATTTAACTTTTAAATAAAAGTCTGTGTCAACTCACTGTTGGAGCTGTGAACAAAATGATGTTTCCGAATATTTTTAAGTGGGAGAAAAATAAAATGAAGTTACCTTAATGATTAAATTAACTCTTCAATTTTATATTTTCTCCCATTTCAAAGTGTCACATTTACAAACAGCAGGCCCTTACTCCCAGTGGTCAGTATACACTGTACCATAAGTATAACTGAAAACTACATACATCTTTTAAAATGAGAAATATTTAAAGTGCTGAAAAATGCTTCATATAATGAAACCTTTTGCAGAACATTTTTCTGCACTTTAAATTTCTCCCATTTAAAAAAAATTATTGTATGTTTGTGTTATACATGTAACGGTGCCACATACGGTGAAAGGTGGGTCCTGTGCTGCAAGTACAAATGACACAGGCTCTCAGTCACCCATACAAATATTTCCCATTCATATGCACACGTTCATACATCCACAAAGCCTGCGCTCTCACGGACACACATGGCAGCCCTGTCACAGTGCACTTAATCAAAGTATTTTGTTAAAACCATAGTATCTTGCTCTATGGACATTAGGCTTAAAGTCAATGAAGCTTGGCATGGGGGTGTCTGGTAACAATGCACAATGTGTTTAGCATTCAGTAGCTCACAATGATTTTGCACTGATCAGAAGTAGCTCTCACTACAGAAAAGGTTGGAGAGCCCTGTACTAGATCATGTTTGAACAACAACCCCAGAGAAAAGGACTCCTCCTCACCACAGGGAGCCCATTTATCACTAGATTTTTCTGTCGTGAATGTGGATGGCTAATGAAAAAGCATGACAGCTAGGATGGTGAGTGAAGTCAAGCATTTCAAGTTTTTGAAATTCCCTCAGGTCCTGTTTATCTCTGAGACTTAACCACTTATGTTGACAAAAAAATATATCAATGTCTAGCCCCATATAATTCTGTATTTGGGAAACCTGATAACTTTGGCAACCCACATACAATGCATTCACATACCCCAAGCACAAAGTTACATTGGCCCCAGCTGCCACAATATGATTGTTCTCCTTTGGTATCAACATTTGACATTTAGGTTTGAAAATGCGGATTCACCTACATGTTTATACGAAGAGTTGGTCACCTGTATATGTCGGACTGGTTGTATTTTTTAGAAATGATAGATTTCTTATGAGGCATGTGCATCATGTGATGCAAACGGAACATGAATATGTATGCGAGTAGAATAAGATGGCTGGCTTGTTTTTCTAACTTAAGTACCTATTTAGACTACAAATATGACTTCTGTCCTGAATAATGCCCTTGAGAGAAGTAATTTGTTTCCACCTTACCTTTTTCACCACCATTACAACCAGGCATTACGGTTTGTCGAGCCCCACATTTGTCATTAGTCTAGAACACAAAACCCAAAGCCGCTTGTTAGAAATGGGGGTCTCTAGTTGGCAGTGGCTTGCACCCTGTTCAAGTAGGGACACATCCTTCTAAATAGGGTAAGGGGATTATACAGCTAAAATAACCCCTGCTCACCCCCTTGGCAGCTTGGCACGAGCAGTCAGGCTTATCTCAGAGGCAATGTGTAAAGCCCTTGGAGAAACTTGGAAAGCAGGATCAAAACAGCAAAGTTCAGTTCCTTCACTGCTCACAGAGAAGCAGCAACTGCAGGCCAACCCAGCAAAGCAATACACAGCAAATGGGCAGTACTCCTCCGGACAGCTCTTCTTGGCAGAGTCCTCAATCCAGAAGTGTTCTAAAATTTTGGGATTTTAGGTCCAAAACTTACACCCCTTTTATTCTTTGAAGTAGGCATACTTCAAAGGAGAGTTTTGGTAGTGCACATGGGCCATCAGGATATGCAGGGCACACCTCAGCTCCCTTTGTGTGACTGTCTAGAGTAAATGCACAAACAAGCCCCTGTCAGTCTAAACCAGACGTTGATTCCACAGGCAGAGGCACAGGATGGTAAAACAAGAAAATGCCCACTTTCTAAAAGTGGCATTTTCAAACCCAAAATTTAAAAACCAACTTCACTAAAGGATGCGTTTTTAAATTCTGAGCTCAGAGAGACCAAACTCCAAATCTCTAGCTTCGAAAGTTACACTTGTAAGAGGTTACAAGGTAGCTCCAATGGAGTGCCTACAGGAGAGCTAGTTCTTGCAATAGCGAAAAACGAAATTGGCAGTATTTCACTATCAGGACATGTAAAACACACCAGTACATGTCCTACCTTTTACACGCAGTGCACCCTGCCCATGGGGACACCATGGCCCTTACTTAGGGTGCCTTACATGTAGTAAAAGGGAAGGTTTGGGCTTGGCAAGTGGGTGCACTTACCAGGTCGACATGGCAGTTTACAACTGCACTCACAGGCATTGCAATGGCAGGCCTGAGACAAGTTTGCAGGGCTACTCATGTAGGTGGCACAACCAGTGTTGCAGGCCCACTAGTAGCATATGATTTACAGGCCCTGGGCACACTTAGCGCACTGTACTAGGGACTTACCAGTAAATTAAAAATGCCAATCATGGATAACCAATCATAATCACAATTTACACATGGAGCACGTGCACTTTAGCACTGATCAGCAGTGGTAAAGTGCCCAAGTACACAAACCAGCAAAAACGAAGTCCAGCATGCAAAAAAAAAACACAACAAAAAAAAAAAAAAACACAGGCAGTAGATGCAAAAAGACGGGGGAAACCACGCCAACGATGCCAGGTCTAACAGTGCCAATTTCTTGCAAGTGAAAATAGAGCCATCCAAAGAAACATTATCAAATACTTTTTAAAATCATTATAGGGTAAAGTATGTTACATTTTTTAATTGTTTATGGCTATAAGTTGGGAATTTTATTTGTCCAGGAAACAGGGCTTCCTTGGACAAGGGCTTTTTCAAATACATTTGACAAAATTTAACAGCACAGAATGTATATTTTTACAACCGTTTTTGCCAGCAATGTGTTTTTCCATTTTCCACATTTCCCTGAGGATGCACATAAAACGCCTTGGAGTGTGGATAGGTTTTTAACAGAACGTTTCACTTTTTTTCCATTAGAGTCATGCATGTTCCAAATACAGCTTACTTTTTAGACGAAAGAGTGAGGAGTAAATAATTTACTTAGCCGAGCCTCTTGCTGATTTTGCGGCTTCCAGCACTAAAGACAATATTTATATGGCAACAAGTCCAGAAATCAACAAATGCCTACATGGAGCAATAACAATGATTTTGGAATTACACGCCAAAAAAATTAACAAATGTCTACTTCTGAGGTCACCTTTGAGCTTAAGGCCCAAGAATAACAGCTTTCTATTTCCAACAATCAACTAGAATCTCAAAAAAGTTTTTCGATTGGCCCAGTAAGGCAGCAGGGATATTTTTTTATTGAAAATGTCTGAAAGGTGGAAAGGGATGAGAAGATCCTAAAGAAGTGTTAAGCGTGGTCAGTAGTGGAAAAGACAACAAAATTCAGATTTGAATATACAGAATAGTTTCCAGCCTACCAGCACAGATACAAAATTCTTTCCAGTGGGTTTGTGTCCACAGAAGACTCAACCTGCAAATATGGCACGTTACGTTACATAAACCAAATTCTTAAATCACAAAACAGCAATAAATTAAAAAAAAAAAAAAACTGACATTGATGCCCCAAGCTCGGGCATATAACTTCAGTAGGTACTTCAAATTGCCAGCTTTTGTGAAGTCCACATAACCCCAATATGAAAACCTTCACTCTGGTTAGGCCTTTGCACTCTTTATGTTTGTACTAGAATTTATCAGGGACATTGCTTAGTTTAATCATTAAGCTACGTTTAACCTTCCTAACTACAGCTTAGTAAGTGAAATGTGTTCACGGAGATAAAAAGTCAACAACTAAACTAACATTCAATATATATTTTTATCAAACAGCAAAACACTCTTTCTAATGAGTTGATCAGCAAAGTACCAACAGAACACAGTGGTAATTGCAAAGTATGTAATTTCAATGGAGTGCAAATAGGGGTACATGTTGAAACCGGTAGTGTCGTACTTTAAGATATGAATAAAATTGTAAACATGTAGCTATCAAACTGGGTCGTTTCCCACTGAGTAGATATGAACTGACATCAGAGAAACCGAGAAATAAACTTTGTGTGTTGCATCATATGGGAGATGAACCCTAGGTGGGATACACCTCTGTGTTGATCTCTATACACCATTTTGTTTTGGGGTTTTTTTTGGGGGGGGGGGGGGAGGGGGGCTTGGGTTTGCCCACCCCAGGTTGATTCAGTGAACAGGTGTGGCAAGATTAAAGTCATCAAATTTTTTTTTAACTTTCTTGTACACTTTCCTGTGCGCCAACCCTTAATTAGAAAGAAAATAACTGAAGACCCTTTTTCAGGCATCCTCCCTCCCTTATTGAATTTGCTCCTTGAAGTAATGTGGGTGGGCATGTTGGCCGCGGGTAGAACCCTCACCTAAGAGGGTTCTGTAGAATGCATTTATTGTGTGGTGATTCTACTCTCGCCAGTGGAGTTAATTGGGAATTCCACTCGTGGTGCGAGATGTGCCGTGGAGAATGGTGGAGGTGATGTGAGGGGGAGTAGGTCATCTGTGAGTGATGTGAGAAGACTAGGTTTAGGTGCCAAGGGTGATGTTGGTGAGGGAAGTGGAGTCAAAACTGTAACACCAGAAGGAGGTATGGATGGTGTTCCTGTGAGTACAGGGGAAGAACATCATGCCAGAATTCTCAAACTGCCACGTTACCCAGAGGACCATGTCAAAAGTCGGAATCCAGTAGGAGGTTTTAATATGTGTTTTTGGTTTTTTCCAGTTTATTGCTAGGCGGGATTGCTTCCTCGGTCCCAGTCGTTTCATGTGCACCTTCCGTTTCAGGTGGTAAGTTTCCTTTTCCTTCTGTTTTGGTTTTAAGGGTAGAAAGGATGGGGATGTGTAGTAATGTGGGTGGGCATGTTAGCCTCAATGCGGGTAGAACCCTCACCTACGAGGGTTCTGTAGAATGCATTTATTGTGTGGCAATTCTACTCTCGCCAGTTGAGCTGTGACTGGAGAGACTACCGAGTTCTACACACCCCTGCCCCTGATGCACCCTCTGGGTGTATGACAGTGTAACGCTCCCAGGGACTCTGGTGGCGCAACCCCTGTAGGGGTGGGTAGGACTGATCGCAGAGCCAGAAGGCCCCAGGGGAACTTGCTCTGTTGCATAGCACTTCAGGTGCTGGAACACTTTTGACTTTGGAAGAGTCAGAGTGGAACTCCTGAGACTGACTACCAGCAGGGCTTAAGCTGAACGGGGTTTAGAGTGAACGGAGAATAATCACTACCACTGGTGAGAAGGAAGTGGGACTCAGGGACCTGCTTATCGAACACTAGAACGCTGACCTCAGAGCACTGTGTATTGTTTGTGTATGCCATAATTTACTTTGAGTATATAATTACTCCTTTTTTCATAAAAGCAAGTATTTGACTGGACAATCATTTATTGCTGCTATTGAATGTATTTTGAGTTGCAAGCCTCAGTTCACCCCCATGCATCTAACCCCCTCCCACCCCTTGAAGCCGTGGACTGCTCGACCCATGCGACTACTAAGAGTCAAGTGCTGAAGGAGTACTGGGCCCAGCTGCTCAGGACCCATATCAAGTCGGGCCCAAGGACATCAAGAGTAAAAGCCCTCAACCCTCACGGTTGGGCCCAGTAGCTCCTTCTTGCCCCTTGGCCCTCTGAAAGGGGTTCTGACATTACCTGCAGGCCTCAAAAATGTACTCACCCGCTCACTATGGCTAGTCAATTTCTTTCACGGAGAGCCAGTTTTTTGGTCTACTGGCCCGACCTGGCAAGTGAGCTGAACAGCTGTGCTAATTTTAGCCAGCTTAGTGCATTAACAGTGGGAGGCTCTGGGGACAGCAGGCTAAAATGTTATTAAAAACTTTAATGGTGAGAAAGAACAGGTGTTGATTGGCTGATTGCAGCGTGGACTCGGACTGCAGACCTTTCGCTGCAATCGGCCAATCACATGGCAGCTCACCTTTGTGCCGTCCTTTAGTGGATAAGGTGATCGTTACCAGGGCGCGATTACACGCTTCTCATTGGCTGATTACACCGGAGAAGCATGTAAACTGCGTTTGCCAGTCCCTGCAAGTTGTCCTTCTTGATCCGTGGTGCCAGCGTCAAACTGGTTGGGCACAGTATAGCACCAAATTCTAGTTGTGCCACAATCCATAGGTGGCCACTCCACTGGCAGCAGGCATCCGCAGCAGCAGGTAAGCTGGCACAGCTCACTGTCCTCCTGGGCCTTTAGACGCCAGTAGCTGACTCCCTGCAGCTCCAGACGGTATGACCCAGGGTGTAGAGGCGGACGAGCCAATAAATTAACTGGGGGAGACGAGCCCAGGGTGGGCTCTGGCTGTAAATCCGTACACGAGCAGAGCCCTTAAAATAGGTGGCATGTAAATCATGCAAGGAGCGTGTTAGAAAATGATAAAGTGTCTTTAAAATTAAAGACTGCGCATTTCTTTAACACATGCAAGCGTTTCACCTTAGTACAGATCACGTGAAATGTAAAAGTGAGTGTTTTAAAAAAAAATGCACTGAGAAACATTCCTGCTACCCACCTGATGACAATATTATCAGTGAAATAAGAGGTAAGTCAAAGGTCAAGCGTGGCGTATATGTGGGCTACATTCTTATAGCTGAAGCAACGTGTTATACAACACGATAGTTTTTTGTACAGTGCACATCATGTAGGCATTTGAAGGTCCTCATATGCGACAATGGTTCATTTCCCTGTAGATGGTGCTGATACTGTGGCTTTCACGTGTAGACATCTCCGTTGCGAGGCTCCGCACGGGCTCTTGCAGCCTGCCATGCCATTCAGTCCACACTCATTTTATGAAAATGTAATTATTATTGACAGGAAACAAATGGGGCGGGGTGGGAGGCTCGCTGGCATATTGTGCACTAATAATTGGGTGCGCTAAAAAAACTGTTCTGGCTATGGGTGCAGCAGGTGCAGTGGGGCTATGACCTTGGTGCGTTGGTGTGTGAGCAGCCCTTCGAATCCAAACATGACAGTCTTTCACTGCAAACCAGGTGGTGTGGGACATTTCCTTGCCTGCACAGGGGCCTTTGGCTTGGTCTCTGGTTCCACAGCCCTGTAGTTGGATTAACCCCGGTTTACAAATGCATTTAGAGGGCAGGGGCACAACGTGTTAGAGGGACAATATACTCAAAGTTTGGTTTATTTTAACACCCACCCCTTTGACCAGTGGGGCCAAGTGTTTTGATTGCATTAGGGCCCGCTGAACCATAGCTATGCCAGACGCCAACCTCTTGATGGTGGTTAAACTAAGAGTGAGGATGAGGCACACTAATGCTTTCCAGGGGCTTAACTATCAAGGGTACAGCAAGTGCAGTGGCACTGGGGGCGAAGGATGTTTGTGGGAACTTCACTTCAGTTGTGACTTCCTCTTACCACCTGACAATGAGGACTTGGGGTCCAACTCTTTGCCTTAACTACATGGCACCCTTGCTACTCCACTCATGCATGCATTCCCAAAAAGTGAGACAGAAGCTAGCCGGTCAGGAGTCCGTGGACGGATTATTAACAAGCATTGGCGAGGCCAATGGGTCTCGCCTGTGCGAGAGATATTGACTTTGTCGATGTCTTTTGGCCATGTTGTACAGCAGCGCGACTGCTGTTCAGCATGGCTAAAATTTAAGAGGGAAAAAAAGCAACAGTGCATCGCAAAAATAGAAACTATATGCTCAAGTATACAAAATGATGCTGGACAAAAGAACCTGGCTTGAATAAACCAACCATCATTTCATGGAGCCAGTTTGTAAACATAAGAACCAACACAGGCATACTATGGCAGAAATTTGTATCATGTGTTCTTTCTAGGGCAGCTCAGACAAGAAATAATTCACCAGTCAGCACCTTCCAACTGTGCACAATTCAGATTTGAGTTTAGCTACCCGAGAGTGTATATCACTGTAAAATACGTACACCTCTCAATCCTGCCCAGCGGGGAATACTATACATTTTTTGGCACTTAAATTTGTAATTCAAGCATTACAAGGCAAACAAACTCCTTACTTTCTTAGACGCAGAGGACTTTTTTCATAGAAAGTGAAATTGTGATGGTGTGTGTGCATGAGATACTTTGGGGTCGATTCCAATGTCGTTCGGAAGGGCTCCGAATCGGATTTGTCGAATCAGATCCGGAACCCTTGTTTCCGACCGAATCGTACACACTTCCCAATGACAGATTCCGATGCCTGGAAACCATTAGGGCTGTCCGAATCGGTTCCGAAAGGCATTCGGACAGTCGCTTCTTTCGGAGCCGAATCGTACAGCTCTATGGAATCGGTTTCCGAGCGGGCGAGTACGATGACCGATTGGGACAGCCGATCCGGTTTCTCCGGAACAAATCTGCTACCAGAATTGGTCTTTGGGGGCCCATAGCAGGCCCCTCTTCACCCAGGGCCCTCCGAATCTGGCCCGTGGGGGTACCCACGAGTACCCTCTACCCCACCATGCAGTGTGGCAGGCACCATGGGGTGCCCGCCACAGGGTGCACAATTTTCCCCAGCCACCCCTTTCTTCAATGGGAACCTGTGTTCGGAACACAGGCTCCCATAGAAGTCAATGGGAGTCCGACTACCCAGCAGCATCTAAATCGCTCTGTCAGACTCCCCTGATCCGAGTCGTTCGGGAAGCATTCCAGAACCGATTCGGTCTGAATGCTTTCCGAACAACATCGGATTCGGCCCCTTTGTGTGTGTGACTGAAAGGGAGTGTTGACATACTTTCACATTCTGTCTCTCAATAGCACAAGCTAAAAGGATGTTGAAAATGTAGCACACACCCTCGTCTATCAAATGGACAGAGGAGAAAGTCACCAATTTTTTTTCTTTTTTCCCTTCTATTTTTTGAATGGAAAATGGTTGTCCTGCATATTCCGAACATCAAAAGGTCTTTCCAGAAACGTATTTGGAGTCTTTCAAAATGTAACTATTTAAACACACAGTTGTGCCTTCTTAAATGTGAAGCAATTAAACAAGACACATGACTCGTCTATCTAAAACTGGAAATACATACTCTCTCATTTACATTCCCACTAAATAGTGGGAACCCCATAGGAAAAACTGCTGAAGGTTCATATTTTTGACTAATCGCAGATTTGGAAATTTGTGCATAGTCTATGGGCCCCTCTGAGAAAAGGCCTTTTAAAGAAAACGGTACAATGCTTGGAATCTCCAAGTTAATCAATTTGTGGTGTGTAGGGGATTAATTGGCCTCATGGTAAATGCATAGTTTATATAGAGAGCATTTTAACTTTAAAGAGACTATTTTTAAATGATTTAACTTTTGGCAGTAATGGAGCTGAGGTATACAGTCATGCGGGTTTGTTTAACCTCTAACAGGTTAACAAGTAGATGGCCCTTCTTCCTCATTAGAGAGCAAAGGTTTGCCATTTAATGACGCAGCATTAAAAAAAAAAAAAAAGACTTGCACATACACTGATGGATCGGGATGAAGGTTTGAATATGAAAGAGAACTTAGGACAAGTTGTAACAATGAGAAAGAATACGATGTCACAGTATATAATAATGTATACAGGCAAGAGACACGCATAAGTAATGCACTGTACAATCACACCGTTGACCACCAATGTAAATGAAACATAACAAATAACCTAGTATTAGGACCACATAATGTGTTGACAAGCTTCTCACAACATAATAAAGCACAAGGCCTGGCAGCAGAAAACCTATTTAATTGGTGGTAGGAAAGCTTTGGGGCTTTGGATTCATAGCGGAATCATGATTGGCCTGACTGGCAAAAGCATGCAATTTGCTCACTGGCTGAGAATTCCAAGAACAGAGAAAGCGACTCTGCTTATAGGTCAGAGAAAGTGACTCAGCTCATAGGTCTGTCCAGTGAAGTGTACCCAGACTTGAGGCAGCCACAAGCACCCAATGATTTAAGTAAATAGATCACTATTGGTGGTATTGGCGTTTGCTTGTATTGCTCTTTCATGTGGTGCTCGTTTTAGGGATGGGAGAAAAGTTACTCTGCTTCCACACTGTGATGTTCGTGCTCCCATATGCGGTATATTTATTGTGTTTGGGAGAGCTTCTACTGTGCTCTTGCAGAGAGAGGGGACGGGTGTGTGCATCTGATCTGATCAGAGAGTTTTGGGGCTTTAAAGACATACATAATATACTAGTATACTTGCAAGTGCACACCATCTCTGATACACAGTTCTTGGGAGGTACTTTAGTGACAAATTCACATTTGCCAGTAATATGGTTAGGCCACAGTTTAGGGGTTGGTGTTGATGCAAATGTTTTGAAGAAAATTTGTGAGAGACCAATTTGTGGGTCTAGTGCATTGCAGTTAGGTCATCTGATCTGATCAGAGATAATATGTCAGTGATGTGTTAAAGTTTTGGAGCTTTTCTGGTACATGTATTATACTGGTATACTTGCAAGTATCCACCATCGCTCAATGCACATTTCTCTGGAGGTAATTTAGTGACAAATTCACATTTGCTAGTAATATGGTTAGGCCACAGTTTAGGGGTTGGTGGCGCTGCAAATGTTTTGAAGAAAATTTGTGTGAGACCAATTTGTGGGTCTAGTGCATTGCAGTTAGGTCAAGTAGCTAATTCAAGTGTGGGGCGTGGCTGGGAGCGACAGTATGGCGGACGCGTAGCCGTTGAGCTCCATCCCGGTCCAACAATAATACTGGAAATATCCCTGTCACGGAGCGGAATTGCCTGCCAAAGTGGACGAATTACACTCCCCAAAGCTCTCTGCCTGGTCGGGAGCGAAGAAATTTGGAAATCGGTGCCGGGTGTGACCTGGAGCGAAGGGCGGAGGCCCTGCTGAGGCCGGCAGAACGGTGGGCCGCGAGAGCGCGAAAACGAAAGCAATGGCCAGAGAGGAGATCATGAATCCGGCGCTGCGGAGAGCACAACTGCAACACTCCGAGAGTCTCTCCAGCCGAGGGATGACAGTTTCAAGGACGTGGGCCGGAGACCCAGGGAAGCGATGCCGCTGCCGAAGAAGCAAGCCGGGTGCAGCCGAGGTGCGTGAACGGGACAACGGAAGCTGAGGAGATGCTCCGCGACCGGAGCGGAGGGATATCCGACCCCTGGGCCAACATCTGAGCCTCGAGAGGAAGGGCTGGTAGAGCTGAGGTCGCGGAAGGTGTGACACGTATCAAGAGGACCCGTGTGACACACCGACGGACCGTGAGGTAGGAGACATCGGTGTTCCTGGCCGGGAGCAGGGCCCTGCAGAGTCCCGAGGCGGGCTGCCATTGGGCCCTGCCTGGGGAAACCGGACCACACCAGCGGTGAAGGAGGAAGGGTGGCCTGGGCTGCGCACCGGGGCCGTATCCTGATAAATGCACTCCCTCTGAGCGGAGTGGGAGATCCCCAGTGAGCCAAGGCCTAAAGTCCTGATGGCGCAGAGGCGGTGGTGAGAGCCCGGGACATAGTTCAGGCAATCTCTGGCCCCTGACAAGACCTAGAAGTATGCAATCAGCCTGAGAGGGCGAGACCCCCCCGGCAGCGCTGCGGACTGGGGGCACTGGTGAAGTGGACCCCTGGAAGGCTACAAAAGGCGCAGACCTGGGGCGCCTGGAACTCATGACGAGCCGCCCCAGACACAGAGGGCTGCTCCCCTGAGGCAGTGAAGGTGGGAAACGTCACAAAAGAGCGCCCTGACTTCTGAGGGGTTGCGAGAGAAGCGCGAAACACCGAGCCCCGACTCGCAAGGGGAGGAAAGCAACAGCACCAGAAGACCTGGGCCAAGAGACACATGAGACTGGGGAAGCACACGGGACGAGTCCACGGGAGCCCATACGACACACTTGCTGGGACCAGTGGATGCTGATTAGCGTGGAGAGACAACAGGCAGGCCCTCGCACGCTGGCAAAAAAACCACCCTTTAGACGTGGCCCAACTACGTGAGAGGAGAAATCGCAAAGTGAACTGTTCAAAGTGCCCTAAGAGCGGAACAGCGGGTGGGGGGAGAAATCGGGCGCCCCGGGTGGACATACAAGCCGCAGGTAAGACACAGCTATTGGCGCTCCATGTGAGATAGCTCCCTTGTGACTCAAGAAAGTTCTGAACAATAGCCCAGCAAGACCCAGGAGGCCATGCCAAAACAAAAGGGCAAGACGGGAGCAACCCAGCCACCCACAAGGGAGCCCTCTCCGGCCCCGCCTGACACCAATGGCGGAGATCCACCGACCACAGACTGAGCGAAACCTGCACCTAGACAAAGCCCTTGCTGCCATAGCGGACACTAAGGCAGCCCTCCAACAAGATATAGGGGCAGTATCGGTGGGGCTGGGTCTACTACGCGCAGAACACCAGAAGCTGGCTGACAGAGTCAAGGAAGTGGAGAATACAGTGGAGGGACTGGTTCCAGAGCGAACACAAGGAGAGATCCGGCTGAACGAGCTCACAGCAAGAGTGACCGAACTGGAACATAGGGCTGAGGATGCAGAAGGGAGGAATAGGAGGAATAACATACGGATAGTAGGCATTCCTGAAGGAACTGAGGGTACAGACATGACAGTATTCTTAGAAACATGGCTGAAAGAGGTACTGCCACTGGACTCCCTCTCCAAGTTCTTTGCCATAGAAAGGGCCCATCGGGTGCCAGGTCGCCCTCCCGCCCCGGGACACCCTCCGAGACCAGTGGTGGCCAAACTGCTACCCTTTAAAGACAGACTCCATACTACAACAGTCTAGAACCAATGGGCCCGACAACTTAAACAGCAAGATATTAATATTTCCAGACTACACAGCATTGCGTGCAGGCGCAGCGAGCATCCTTCATCGAAGTAAAGAAGGCTCTGCGAAAGGAGGGCCTTAAATACTCGCTGATCTTCCCGGCAAAGCTTTGCATCATTCTAGACGGATCCACACACTTCTGCCTAAGTCCGGAGGAAGCCTGGGCTTGGCTGGAAGCATACAGGAAGGGGCCACCCTTGCCTATGCCACAGCAGGGCCCTCGGAGGCCGAACCGCACAGTCGGCCTAAAACGTAAGCGGCCCAAGAAATTGAGTGCCCTAAAGAAACCCACGATATCGCAGACACAGCAAGACAGGAAGGCCGCTCTACAAGCTATTGCATCATTGATGTCACTACTGGCCTCTGGAAAGCACACGGGCTCGTCATCGGAACAGCTTGAGAGGTCGTCGGACTCGGAGATTAACGCTGGGACAGACACGGAACTGCCGGACATCACTCCAAGGTCGGCAGACGATATTATATGACAGGACAATAGTCTGAGGAATATCTCTCTTGCGGCTGGGAAATGGGACTTAACCTCATCTTGGCTTCAACGACCCCCTGGGGCGGGCAATGACCAGCCTCCTGTATGAATGGATGAACCGGGACGGAAGCGAAGCCCTTTTTCTTTCTTTCTTTCTTCTTTTCTTCCTCTCAATAGTTGCTAATCTCAGCCTTTCTGTGATTTCTCCCCCCCAATCCCCCCCATCAGAGTGTTCCACCTGAGGAGCTGAAGGCGGCGTTCTACGTAGTTACTGGGGCTGCTGCTTGCTACACTGGGGTCCTTCTTTCAAATACTGAGCTGGAGGTGGGAGTGTGGAGAGGGAGGTGAACGGGATGCAGCTTTTTAAATGGCGGGTGCTGAAGACTTTAAGTTGATTTCCTGGGACATTAGGGGCATGGATTCTCCCGCCAAACGATATACCATTCTGAATTATCTTAGACGAAGGGGGGCTAAGATAGTGATGCTGCAGGAAACAAACCTGACCACGGAAGAAGCCAATAGGCTCAAAAGCAGATGGCGTGGCCAGCTATTTGCGACAACTTACTCAGCATAAGTCCGAGGAGCACTGGTCTGGATTAAGCCGGGAACCCCCTTCCAGGCCACTCACACAATTATAGACAAAGAGGGTCATTTTGTCCTAGTGAAAGGGAGACTGAGGGGGAGAGAGGTCACAATAGCAAGTATATATGCCCCGAATCAGGATCAGACCCAGTTCATCCAGCGCCTGTCTGGACCTCTGTCGGAGCTGGCGGCAGGTGAGGTAATCATAGGGGAGGAGCCTATAACTGTAATAGACCTCGCCATGGACAGATCTAGGCCTCCCTTGAAAGATACGACGGCGGTTGCGACGGCCAAATGGCCTGCGTAGCTGGATGTCCAGATGGGAGCTGCTGGATATTTGGCGGCTGCAACACGACCAGAGTAGGGAATACTCATACTACTCACCATTTTATGGCCTCCACACTAGACTAGATATGTTCCTCTGCTCCAGACAGCTAGCGGCTGATATGAAGGATTCGGAATACCTAGGGAGGTCCTTATCTGACCACAGCTCCCTCCTATTGCGATTTGCTCCTACCTCGGAGAGAGCGGCCATCCCCTTGTGGAGACTGGACCCTGGACTCCTTGAGGATGATTGCTTTAGACAGAAGCTTTCCACTGCAATCTCAAAATATTTTGAGATCAATCAGAACACTGCTAGCACCTCACTGATGGAGTGGGACGCTTTTAAGGTGGTGATTAGGGGGCAATGCAGGGGGCAGACAGAAGGTGCCCAACGAGAAATAAATAATGAACTCCAGACGCTAGAAACACAAATACAGGCACTAGACAGAATTACAGAAAATGATGCGGAGACCAAGAAAGACTTATCAGACTTAAAAAGCACTTACAATGAAACCTGGGAAAGGTTGAGAATGCTGGATCTTCGTGCCTACCGGGAAAAACAGCACGTAGAAGGTGGAAAAGCGGGGAGGTTGTTGGCTTGGCTGATCGGCCCCGAGGCCTACGGTTCACCGATTCCGTCCCTATTAACAACAGAAGGACAATTACTTCTCTCACCTAAGCGAATCAATGATTCATTTAGGGATTACTATGCAGCGTTGTACGCAGAGCCTAGAGACTTACATGACACTGACTTAACAACATACCTGGGAGGCTAAGAACTCCGGCAGATAGACAGAGCCGCGCAAGAGGGTTTAGGGGCAGAGATTAAGGCACAAGAGATCAATGTAGCAATTAAAGAAATGGCCAGAGGGAAGACACCTGGACCGGACGGTCTCCCAGCAGAATTCTACTGTACCTATGCTACTATCCTGGCCCCACAACTGGAAAAATTATAAGCGGCTTCCCTGCAGAGAGGGCAATTACCAGTGTCCACTAGGGAAGCACTAGTGGTCCCCTTGCCAAAAACCAAGTCAGATGCACCGAGTACGCAGACTTTAGGCCATTGGCGATGTTAAACATAGATTTCAAAATACTGAGTAAGGTTCTGGCCTCCAGGTTAATGCCCCACATGCGGGGACTTGTGCATGTGGACCAGAATGGTTTTATACCGACCAGGTCGACCTCGAACAATTTGCGGAGATTATACCAAGTGTTGTTTCACGCAGACATGGAACGGTTCCCTAATGCGGTGGTCGTAGCCGTAGACCTAGAAAAAGGCCTTGGACTCCCTGCAATGGGATTTCCTACTGAGAGTGATGGAGTCTCAGGGACTAGGAGGTGAGTGGCTGAAGTGGGTGAGTCTGCTCTACTCGAGCCCCACTGCAAGAGTGCATACGAGCGGACTAGTGTCGGAGTCCTACCCCATCTATAGAGGAACGAGGCAGGGATGCCCATTATCTCCGCTGCTCTTTGCTTTAGCCATGGAGCCGCTAGCGGGGTGCTTCCGACAAACAGGGGAGAGGTAAGGGATCCCCCTAGATGGATCGGTGCATATGATCTCACTATACGCTGATGACATCCTACTCTACATAAGAGATTGGGGGACAGATCTTTACACAGGGTTCCAAATTATAGAAGAATTCTCCAAACTTTCGGCACTCAACCTCAATAAACGCAAAACTCAGATATTTCCAGTGAGCCCCACACTAATTAGACTCCCAGACCTGCCTGAGGGTCTGGCCTGGAAGCCAATCTCCATAACATACCTAGGGTTACAGATATTTCATAGCCAAGTGGACCTACTGGAGGGTAACCTAGGGAGGGCGGTCCGAGCATTAAAGACGAATGTGGCATTTTGGCGGTCGCTCAGGTTGTCGGTAATGGCGAGGCTGGCGCTCTCCATAATTGTAATGCTGCCAAAATTACTGTATTATTTTGTAAACCTCCCGGGGGTGATACCAAGGAAATGGTTCAGGGTCCTGGACAGTCTGTTAAGAGACCTGATCTGGGATGGCGGCAGGCACAGAGTGTCCCTAAGGGCGTTGCAACAACCGGTGAGCCTGGGGGTACTGGGGGGCCCGGATTTTGAGGCGTATTACCTGGCAGCGCAGCTCCAATGGTTAGCCCAGTGGCTGGACGGACTGGGGCATGAGACACTGGCGCTGGGTGCTCAATCCCCTCATGAAATTCTCCTACCCAGAATGCTTAGACCCAAACTCAAGATCCCGCACAAAGGAGTGCTGCTTGAGGTGGCTCTGAAATGTTGGGATTGATGCACAAAGCGAGCCGCAGAAGTGCCACTGTATGCACCGGACCTTCCCATAGCGGGATTACCTAGAGAGGGCAAGGGGGGCTTCCCTACACAAGGCCAGTTGAAAGCATGGAGGGATGCCGGAGTGTACACTGTCCGAGACTGCTACCACGATGGGGAAATACTGCCCTTTCAGGAGTTTCTAGAATATCATGACCTAGGCCCGGGCCAATTTCTAACTTATCATGCAGTGAGAGGAGCCATGGTCAGACTATGGGGCAGGGAGACGCATGAACCAGACACACATCTGGTACTGCAGGCTATGGTAACCCTGGGGACGGCCAGACACCTGGTGAAATGGTTGTATAAAGCAATAATGGAATTAACGACAGCAAATTTGGCTCACATACAAGAGAAGTGGGGGGGTCTAGTTGGTAGACCCTTATCGGAGAGAGAGTGGTGAAAATCCCTAGAACATATTGGAAGGGTATCCCGGAATTCGAATTTTAAATTCATACAGTTTAACATTTTATACATGACTTATCTCACGCCTCACAGGCTTAATGTCATATATGGAATTACTGATAAGGCATGCCCCCGATGTGACGAAGTAGATGCTAATCTGATACATATGATGTGGAACTGCACGGGAGTCCGAGAGTACTGGCTAAAGATAATGGAAACTCTGAATGGGGTCCTGGCCCGCAAGCTTGATTGCAATCCGGCGATATGCCTCCTGGGGCTATTCCCCAGACCCAAGGCCCAGAAGCTTGGGCATAGGTTTATAGAGCTAGCTCTAGTACTAGCAAGGAGACAAATAGCCCGCAAATGGAATTCGAAGAGAAACCCCAGGGTAGACATTTGGGAACAGGAACTCTGGAGTGAGCCAGGACAGAGGAGAGGGCCCTGATAAGAGAAGATAACAAAACGACGTAAACCCCTAGCTGAACCCTGGGCAGAAATACTGAGAACCTGGGAATCTAGAGACTCCAATGATGCAGGGAGCAATAGTGAGGGACCCCCAATGTTAGACGAGATTGGGTACTCCCCTATTCCCCCTCCTGGTGCAGCAAGGGAAAGTCAATCGAACCTCTAATGAGTTAATGTGAAAAGTATACGGCCGGGAGGAGGCAAGACCCAGGAATTATTGGTATTTAAGAGACTGCAGGCGCCCTCACGCTGCCCTTTCCTCTCCCCCCACCCCGGCTGGTTGGACAAATGGTAATAGATGTAGAAACTGACATACATCGACTGGTGTGATAAGGGGGACCCCAGACAGGGAAGGTGTAGCATGTAATAGTTATAACTGTTTGTTATATAGTTGTTAAGCATATAGTGAAAATCTGTGGGGAAAGACCAGTGAACACTGCAGACTACGCACCAGGGATTCTATGCAGACCTGGATAACGAAGAAGACAGACAACACAGGTATAACCACAAATTTAATAATACGACTGAAATTATCTCAAATACAGAGAAATATTGAATAAGACAACAGTGTGCACTACCGATGATTACTGTAATGTATATGATGTTGGATACGTGATGCTCCTGAGAGCCAACCTGATTATGAATAATGTATAATATGTGGTGAACGGTGAAATTGCTTTCTATAATCAAAATGATTTTTAAAAAAGTAGATAATTCAAGTCACTAGACCTGCAGGTCTGGTAATATTTTTAAGATTTTTCAAATAACGTATTACTGTCGATTTGTGACGGTTGCAATGCCTGCTGTCAGAGCCAGCAGTCAGGGTGAAAGGCAAGTCACAGAGCATAATTACATCTACAGTTTAATCAAGGGGCACAGGAACTGGCATTTCCTTATTCTGATTTGTTTTACTAAATAGAAAAAGCGATCTGCAGAAAGGAGATGTTTATGCTGCATCTTTATTTTGTTCCACACTATAGGTCATTTCATGAAAGATAAAATCTCTGAATGTTTCTAAGCAATCTGAGCTAGCATTTTTTAACCAGAGTTACATTAAACTGGTTTGAGTATCTTTTTACAAAAATTAACTGCTTTTTGGGGTGTTTGATTTTGCAGTACATATTCTGCTTTTATTCTAATGATCAGCAATGAACATGAAAGAGAAAAACACCAAAGTTTGGTGATGGGAAGGGTGATGGTGAGACCATGTATTATAAGGAATAAAATACTGCTTGCTGTATATTAAAAGGATATACCAAGTTGCCTTGGACTTCCATGACCACATAAAGGAATCCTGCCTTCGGCCTCGTTCCTCTATGTGATCAAGGAACTCTTCAGTAACTTTCAATATTTATATGTAAAAAAATGGGGTAATGTATCCCTCTTCATCACAATCCCAAATTTAGGAGGATGTACCAACCAGGGACAAGTTTTCAACAAACACTACTTATCAAAAAACTACTTAGCCAAAGTGTGTGTGTTTGTCCCACATTGCTGTACAGGTGTGTGTAAGACCTGAGTGCATATGTGAAGCGGTGCATGTCCTGCAATGTTAGTGTACATCTATCCTTGATGGTTGGAAAGGAATGCGAATGTTTTGAATGGGTGGAGAAAGTGGTATTGCACTACATGTTTGAATAGATGTCGGTCTCTGGCTTGGATACTGTAATCCTGCATGGTTAGATGGGGCGTCTGTGTCCATCATAGTTGGATGGATGCTACTATTCAACATGACCAGGATTGTGGAGTAGTAAAAAAACTGAAATGTTCGTGTCTGGCAGGAACTGGAAGCCTATTACATTCCTCCATTTTTGGAGGGGGATTTCGGAGTCCAACGTGGCAGTAGTTGGTTTGTGATAAAGTACTACATCAGTACAAATGGTGTAGGTGACATAATAAGCATGTCTTGGATAACTGGAGAGGGGGGTAATCGCTTTAAGTGACTGAAAGGGGTGTTAGTGTCATGTATGGTGGAACTTTGCTTAGGGCAGGCGAGCGTGTCCTGGGCGTCTGCCGTTAACAGCATATGTGTAGCAATGGGTTGAATGTCTGACCTGAAATTTACTCCGTAGTTGGACGGGAAAGGGCAAGCTGGTGTCTGCGGGAGGTGCTACTGCCCGTTGGAGATGTTTAATGTCCCACAAAGCTTAAACGATTTGACCTGCCTGTCGTTTGGCTCAGCTCTTAAGAGAGGAGCGTCCCAGTCTAGTCGATGTCTCCCCCAATGGAAGTCTAAAACGTCCTCCGGTCCCCCTCTGTCTTACCGAAGAAGATGGTGCTGCAGATGCGGAGTCTGCGGCCCGACAGTCCCAGTGCTGTATCGATTAAACGTTGCAGGCGAAAGAGGCGCCTTGTCTCTTCCTCCTCTGAATCGCAAGGCCCTAGGCTGCTGCTGCTGCTCACACTGCTCGTGGTACCCCCGTCCCCCTTGCTGCCGGGAGGGCAACCCTGGAGCAGAGGGCCGCCTCTGCAGGGCAGACGGGCCGGGCACTGGACAGATTCAGCCACCCACCGGCGCCTGGGTACGGGCTCCTCCGGGGGAGGCCGAGCGCGGCCAAGCCCCCTCCCGCCCCGGCAGGCTCTCCTCGGCAGCATCCTCCCGCCGGCACCCGCTGCTCCGGCACCAGCCCGTAGGAGGCTCAACCCAGGTGGCGGCGTGTGTTCTATTGTCAGCCTCGGGGAACGTCATAGAAGGACGCCCGGCCCACTGACCATAAGCTAAGCCATTCGAAGCACTGGTTAGCTCAGCAGAGCCCCGCCCACACATCACAGCTCCGCCTCTTAGAACAGAATTCTTACCCATTATACAGGAACTTCGCTCAGCCCGGATCCGCCTATTAGATTGTAGTCCCGCCCACCTCTGTGACTTTTATTGGGGCTGTAGTTGAATCGCCACTTTGTCCTCCAGGAATTACTCCGCCCACTACTCGCTTTCTCTGCCATACTCGCTGAGTTGTTTAAATCCCTGCTACTTCTTCATTTTCACGCCCAAATTGAAATCGAAATTGGATGCGTAGAACAACATGACAGTGCCGAGTTTAGACAATTCAAGGGGATTGAGGCAACTAGGACTGCACCTATCTAGTTCTTGGGAAAATGTAAGTCAGGCTGTGGTGCCCAGGACAGGAGGTTCAATACCCCTAAACCCCCCTAGGTTAAGAAACCCTTCAACAATAAATCCATCAATTGGTCCAGCACCCATCATTGTACCAGAATCACTGTTACATATTTGATTGAGTTCAGCAAAACACAATTCAAAGGGTATAGCATCAATCAGTTATGTTCATTAAATATAACACCAATCCAGCATGTCTGTTTTATGATCCTTTATTCGTGACTCTTCTTCTTCACAATATGGTTAAAAACGTAGCTAACGCGTTTCGTCCTCTCTGACTTCTTCAGCGCATTCGGTGTTATTCTCCTATCCTGACTACAGGCTTTGTATAGTAATTCCGTTCTTCTAAAGGGGTATAATTTAACCTCATGAATTTAGGTATTTCCCTAGAGCCAATACGTCAAAAAAAGGAAGTATTCACGCAAATGTTGGTGTTTCATCCAGTCTATATAGTCTGGTCATATCACTACAATTGGTGCCTCCCCATTGTTCCAAATTCGAAATGTGAAACGATGTGTGGAAGGTGGTCCCGTACCCGTGTTTGTTGAGCCATGACAGTGCCACCGAATAAGAAGTCCTGATCCGGTGGCACAGCGTAATTTTGTCTCTACCTTTTGTGTGATTAGGCTAAAATATATATTTATACGTGGCCTCATGTACTCGTGTGATGTAACATTATTAATGTAATGTAGTGCACCTGAACAGATACAGAAATGCATTTACTGTGTAATCTCGACTTTATTATGAGTGTGCATATTGTAGTGTACTGGACACGTTCTAGTGTTCAACATGTGCTAGTTTACCAGCCAGTCCCTTGAGGGCTGGCCTCTACACCCACCCCACGCCCATCCAACGCAGGCGTCACCGGTCAGGTGACCCTGCCAATAAATAGCCAGAGTGCACATGTTTGTGGCCAGTTCAGTAACTATACCCACGGTGTCTGCGTCAATTATTTATTAGCATGTGGGCCTAGGACCCATAACATTACAATGGCGACGAGGGGTCTGAACCCACATGCCATGCCACCTCAACTGCAATGAAGGAGGAGGGTGGCTAGCTCCATAGACGCTGCTGCCCTAGCGTGCCAGGGGAAGTTAGCCTGTTGCCCCACAATGTGGTAGAACCCTTTCCTCACCTGAGGGAAAGAAAGAAGACTGCTCATTTCCAACACCCCACCCTAACTGCTGCTTTCCACCTGCTGCGAGGCTGAGAGAACTAACAAGCAGAGCAAAGAAGCTGCCACCCACCGGTATCCAACCTCAATGGTAAATACACCCACCGGCAGGAGTGAGGACCCGAGGCCGCATCAGCAGTGCGAGCAACCCCTGACCGCAGATGGCCTGAACTCGTGAAGGGAAGCGCCAAGTTTGACCAGAAAGGTGACGGTCTAAGCAATACCATCAGGACGAGGTGCCTGAGCAGGAAGTGTATGTGGAGCAGCAACACTGCTGGAACATTTCCCTGCCCTATTATCACCTACCGGTCCAGGAGAGGGGTCTGCCGGTGTGAAGAGGTGCTGCGGGCCGGCGACAGGTGTCCCACAGTGTGAGCCTGCTTCCGGCAGTAGGAGAGGCACCGCTACACCACTCCGAGTGCTGTCCCTGGCAGCTGTCCGTGCAGCCCCTGCAAGGGGCGACATTCCCGCAGCACCAGGAAGCTGCCACAACACCTGTAGAAGTGGCTGCAGTGCCACCTAGCGGTGGTTTGATGCACCGCACCCACAGGTGCGGTGCGTCCATTGGGGCGTTGGGGCGTTGCCCCCCGCCCGCGCCCGCAGCTCCCTCGGCGTCTCTGAACTTAAGTAAACTGACTCAGTTTACTTTAAGTTCAAAGACGCCGAGGGAGAACTGACAATCATGTCAGTCAGCATGACGTCGGACCACCCACCCCCTTCAGAGTCTGAAGGGGGTGGGCGGTCCGGCGTCATGTTGACTGACATGATTGTCAGCAGGGGCGGTGCGTCCATTGGGGCGTTGGGGTGTTGCACCCCCGCCCGCGCCCGCAGCTCCCTCGGCGTCTCTGAACTTAAGTAAACTGACTCAGTTTACTTTAAGTTCAAAGACGCCGAGGGAGAACTGACAATCATGTCAGTCAGCATGACGTCGGACCACCCACCCCCTTCAGAGTCTGAAGGGGGTGGACGGTCCGGCGTCATGTTGACTGACATGATTGTCAGACCAGGGGCAGCAGCACAAGTGTGCATGACTGGTGAAGGTCGGCAAATTTTTCCGCCGTGCCCAGTCATGCGCACTAGTGTCTGCTCTGGCTGGCGCATGCCCATTAGGAGAGCGAGGGTTGAGGAAAGGCTCAAACCTCGGTCTCCTAATGGGCAGGCGGGCGGCGAGTAACCCTGCTCTAAGCCAATCCTGGCGCTGCTGGAGCAGCGCCAGTATTGGCTGAGACGGGTTGCCACTCCAGTGCCGTTCATGAAGGCGCCAAGGGGAGCAGAGGTGGCGTGGACCGGCTGTCAGGTAAGTTTTATTTTTTATTTTAATTCCCCGGCCCACACCCTCGCGCGACAAAACCCCTCCCCCCGCGAGTATTGCGATGCGAGCCACGACTGGACAAGACCAGCAGGACATTGTAGAAAATAGCAGCGGTGCTGAGCATTGCAAATCAACACCATTAAATTGGAGGAATAGTACCCCTTTTGATTGTCCCTGGGCAGTTCACCGTGCCTTTGGCGAGCCGGGGGCTCATGCAAATCACTCTTGGCACGCAGCACCGGGCAATGTGAATACAAACTCATAAAGAGGTAGGCTATAGCGCTTGAAATTTACGTAAAGGTACGAACTGTATACATTTGGGCAGTGACTCCGTAGGTAGATTCCGTCATTAAGGTAGACAAGTCCAGCAGGAATAATTATATTTCTTGATGTTCTGTTTTCCCTGTGTTCATGGACATCAAGCTACATTTTAAAAGGGGGCTTTACTTGACTAGTTTGGCAAATTGATAAGAGCCGAGGTCAAGGTGGCATTTGCTGAACGGGCATGAATTTTAACGACTATTAACGCTGTAGCATAATGTTGCTGAAACAGCAGCATAAAACATCATTTAAACTTCGATAATATATATTATTATTTTAAAGCAAACTGCACCCAAAAGAATTGCCAAGAAGGACAAATGTGATGGTAAATCCGTACAAGTTCACTTAGACAGAACAGAGTGCAGTTTACAGATATTTAATGATGCATCCTCTCGTGCGCTCGCGCAGCTGCTCGTGCATGTTTCCCAGAGTTCCTCTGAGTAAATCTCAATTGTCGCTATCAGAATCGGTTTGTGTCAGATCTCTGCTGAAGCTAGTTGGGGATGATTACATCCATATGGATATACCCGACGAAGTGCTGGGGTATTGTTCTCACACGTCAGCTTTAAAATTGACTCGCTGTGTTACTTGTCGAAAAAAACGTTTTGCTTTTGTGTGCCCATAGCTTGTGGAATCATTGCCTCGGATCACCGGTTTGCCAGAAACTTCATGAGGATACGAATTCGACCGCATCTTCACAGTTCTCACAATAGGCGGTAGCAGGGTTGGGCAGGGCTTTAAATGGGATGAAAAAACTGGGGGGTCTCTCAAAGGGGCGTGGCCAATGTAATTAAGGGCGTGGCTTAAAAACACGCAAGCTAAAAATCTGTGCTTAGGATAGTGTGCCGCCCGACTTGTATTTTGCTGTTCTTTCATTGTATCCAGATATATGATACAACAAGTAACATCATAAATACAACAAGTCAGCACTATTGGCTTTGTCAATGGTTGTTAGTTGCATAAGATAAATAAGCAGCAACTATGGCTTGTGTATAATATTGAAAAAGCTTCCACTTAAAGCCCTGGTGATACCACGACAATGTTGCTGTTCCCGACTTTCAAAAAGAGAAGGGAAATCCAGAGAGAGAATTACTCTCTTTAAAGGATTTCCCTCCCCCTACTATGAGACGTGCGAGCTGCCCAGGAGCACACGGATTGTCAGCTGTGATGACGGCGCCAGTGCCACTAGAATACCCCTGCGGCCCTTGTTTTCAGTATTCAGCCTTCACTTGGATTAGTTTCTGCTACGGAGGTCGGGTCCTTGCACCGTGCTAACGCCAAGCTTTGCTGTAAGATCCGCCACAGTGTCTCTTCCACCTTCGCTGCTCCTTCACTCTCCCCTCGCACCCCTCTGCCTCACCACACACTGAGTTGGGAAAGGGTGGGTGGCAGGGTGTCGGTGCGCTGCCCCGGGAGGGGGGGGGTGATCTAAACGTACGAGGGCCTCAAGCGCTAGGTGGAGGGGAACATCGAGGGTATCTCATCAGCGGGGTGCGGGAGGGGGGTCTTAAAATGTAGGAGAAGGTTCTTGGCTCGAAGTGAGTGGAGGTCGTAACATCAGGGGTGCTTCACCGGGGGAAGGTGGCTTAACGTCAGTGCTATCTCAGCAGCAGTGTAGGGCGTCTTAACATCATGGGTGCTACTGCTTGTGTGCGTTTAGAGGGTAAAATCCCGGGTGTCTCGGCAGTAGGGGAGGGGCGATCATAACATCAGGAGGTGTTATAATCGAGGTGTCTCGGGAGCTGGAGGGGGTATTTCCTGGCATTAGGGGTGCCTCCGCACACGAGGCGTTGGGGGGAGGTGTATATTTTTACCGGCATGTGAAACAGGGGGTCGCGTCCTTTGATGGTGGAATCAAAGCAGATAGGTGCAGGCTCCATCTTTCGCAAGTCTGTTATGTTTTTTTTTTAGGGGGGGGTATAGACAGGGGGTACCGATATGATCGGAGGGGTTACATTGTGAAGACGCAGCGGGCCCCTGGTAGGGAGGGAGCGGCGACAGCATCGCGCTGGGGTGATGGTGATGTTGCTGTTAGAATTGAGGGCTATATATCCCCAGGGAGCCCACCATCGTGTTCTTTCACCTGCGCGTACATTATTTTGGGGGAGGGTGGCGGATTATCGACCGATCATTTCTCTGGAACATGGACGGACGGGGGTGTCCGTCCTGGCGTTGAGGCGCTTTTTCGCTAAGTTGAGAATCTCAACAGGACTCACTGTGGCACGACACTTGACTCTATGGAATTAAAATTCAAAGCTTCTCATTGAAGAGGCCGCATGTTGCTATTGGATGGTCGAATGGGTGAAAGTGTCCTGTGGTTCTAATTTTAGGGGGACGAAGGCGATGGTCCCAGTTTGAGTGCTGGTGCAGGGTATGATAGGCTTGTCCATCCCTTTTGCATTTTTAACCTTTCTGCTGATGGAGCAGAGAAAATAAAAAATTTTAACCCCTAACAAATTTTATAAATAATTAATAAAATGTTCGTTTAAATGTATTAATCAACACTGTATGTGTGGGAAGGGTAATACGCAAGTGTATGTGCTGAATAATCTATTAACGAATGTCTGTGTGTCTATTTATAACATAAAAATAAATGCGTACTAATTTAAAATAAATGCATGATTTGTGCTTCATAGAATATAAACGTGTCGTTGCAAAAACAATAGTGATGGTAAGTAAGGAACAGCTTAAATGTTGCTTTCTGCTAGGTAATAACTAATTGGGGTACGTAGATGACGGGAGGGAAACGAAAAGGCTATTTTTCTCTATTTTAATTATGTTTTGTTTATTTCAAAATAGTGCTTCTAAAGTATAACCGAGTGGCGAGATAAAATGGCTGCCAGTTAATGAAGTGCGCAAGTGCGGGGAAACACGTGACAAGGGAGAAAAGTTGGAGAAAAGCTAACCTCGTGATGTTGCTGAGAGGCTAGGATGCGAGAATGGTCAAGGCTGATGTGACCTAATTGAACTGATAGTGTGCCGTGGTGATCAGCAAAGAACCGTGGGAAACCATTTTAAGAGAAAGGACAATGCCTGCAGAGTTCTCGAATGTATCGAAAGAAGTTACAAATGTACTGATCGAAGCGGATGGAAACATGTCTTGAACTGTGAGAAAGGAAATGATCCAAGGACCGTGGGATCCAAGAGAACTTGATTAAAAGAATTAATAAGATGACATGCATGGACCAATGAAAGAAAAGCGTGTTATTAATGTTGCAACAATTAGTTAGCAAAGTTAGAATTAGGGTATAAGAGGGCCTACTCTTAGTGGGAGGGGGTCACAGTCAGGAGCGGAGTTGGAGAGTTGTGTTGGTGTTGGTGGCTTCCAGTGCTGGGTGGTCCTGATCGATCCATTACTGAGCGGGAGATGCTGAAAGACTGTTAAATGAGACGGGTTGCAGGTAGCTGATGCTGACGAGCTGAAGTTTCTGTTGCTGTCTTAATTTTCCAGTTGAGTATGAGAATCAGGTTATTTCTA